>JBBAXF010000038.1:0-601488 GCA_037837765.1 Delichon dasypus
GGCTGTGCACAGTGCAAACGGATGAACAGAAGCATACACAGTGAGAGCTGTATGCACTGTTCTCGCACGGCAGAGCTTGTTCGACTTGACAGCTTCTAACATGGAAACAGAGCAAGCAGACAGCAATCCACATGCTCTGCTTGCTGCAAATGTGGAAAACAGACACCCCAGCATCAGAATCTCAGAAATCAATGAGCAAAGCAGAGAAATGCTGCAGGACCATGCTTGCTTGCTTGAAAAAGTGAAAAACTTACTTGGGCTGTGCACAGTGCAAACAGATGAACAGAAGCATACACAGCGAGAGCAGTGTGCACTGTTCTCGCGAAGCAGAGCTTGTTCACCTTGACAGCTTCTAACATGGAAACACAGCAAGCAGACAGCAGCCCACATGCTCTGCTTGCTGCAAACCTGGAAAACAGACACCCTAGCATCAGAACCTCAGAAATCACTGAGAGAAGTAGAGAAATGCTGCAGGAGCATGTTTGCTTCCTAGGACAAATGAAAAACTCACATGGGCCATGCACAGTGCAAACGGATGAAAAGAAGCATACACAGCGAGAGCAGTGTGCACTGTTCTCGCAAAGCAGAGCTTGTTCAGCTTGCCAGCTTCTAACATGGAAAGAGAGCAAGCAGACAGCAGCCCACATGCTCTGCTTGTTATAAACATGGAAAACAGACACCCTAGCATCAGAATCTCAGAAATCACAGAGAGAAGTAGAGAAATGCTGCAGGAGCATGTTTTCTTGCTAGGACCAACGAAAAACACAAATGGGCTGTGCGCAGTGCAAACAGATGAACAGAAGCATACACAGTGAGAGCTGTGTGCATGGTTCTTGCAGAGCAGAGCTTGTTCTACTTGACAGCTTCTAACATGGAAACACAGCAAGCAGACAGCAGCCCACATGCTCTGCTTGCGGCAAACATGGAAAACAGTCGCCCCAGCATCATAATCACAAAAATCAATGAGAGGAGCAGAGAAATGCTGTCGGGGCATTTTTTCTTGCTAGGACTAATGAAAACCTTACTTGGGCTGTGCACAGTGCAAACGGATGAACAGAAGCATACACAGTGAGAGCTGTGTGCACTGTTCTCGCACAGCAGAGCTTGTTCGACTTGACAGCTTCTAACATGGAAACAGAGCAAGCAGACAGCAATCCACATGCTCTGCTTGCTGCAAATGTGGAAAACAGACACCCCAGCATCAGAATCTCAGAAATCACTGAGAGAAGCAGAGAAATGCTGCAGGAGCATGTTTTCTTGCTTGAAAAAGTGAAAAACTCACTTGGGCCGTGCACAGCGCAAACCAATGAACAGAAGCAAACACAGTGAGAGCTGTGTGTATGGTTCTCGCAAAGCAGAGCTTGTTCACCTTGACAGCTTCTAACATGGAAACACAGCAAGCAGACCTCAGCCTACATTCTCTGCGTGTTGCAAAGATGGAAAACAGACACCCTAGTATCAGAATCTCAGAAATCACTGAGCAAAGCAGAGAAATGCTGCAGGACCATGCTTGCTTGCTTGAAAAAGTGAAAAACTTACTTGGGCTGTGCACAGTGCAAACAGATGAACAGAAGCACACACAGCGAGAGCAGTGTGCACTGTTCTCGCGAAGCAGAGCTTGTTCACCTTGACAGCTTCTAACATGGAAACACAGCAAGCAGACAGCAGCCCACATGCTCTGCTTGTTATAAACATGGAAAACAGACACCCTAGCATCAGAATCTCAGAAATCACTGAGAGAAGTAGAGAAATGCTGCAGAAGCATGTTTTCTTGCTAGGACCAACGAAAAACACAAATGGGCTGTGCGCAGTGCAAACAGATGAACAGAAGCATACACAGTGAGAGCTGTGTGCACGGTTCTCGCACAGCAGAGCTTGTTCTACTTGACAGCTTCTAACATGGAAACACAGCAAGCAGACAGCAGCCCACATGCTCTGCTTGCGGCAAACATGGAAAACAGGCGCCCCAGCATCATAATCACAAAAATCAATGAGAGGAGAAGAGAAATGCTGCGGGGGCATTTTTTCTTGCTAGGACAAATGAAAACCTTACTTGGGCTGTGCACAGTGCAAACGGATGAACAGAAGCATACACAGTGAGAGCTGTGTGCACTGTTCTCGCACAGCAGAGCTTGTTCGACTTGACAGCTTCTAACATGGAAACAGAGCAAGCAGACAGCAATCCACATGCTCTGCTTGCTGCAAATGTGGAAAACAGACACCCCAGCATCAGAATCTCAGAAATCACTGAGAGAAGCAGAGAAATGCTGCAGGAGCATGTTTTCTTGCTTGAAAAAGTGAAAAACTCACTTGGGCCGTGCACAGCGCAAACCAATGAACAGAAGCAAACACAGTGAGAGCTGTGTGTATGGTTCTCGCAAAGCAGAGCTTGTTCACCTTGACAGCTTCTAACATGGAAACACAGCAAGCAGACCTCAGCCTACATTCTCTGCGTGTTGCAAAGATGGAAAACAGACACCCTAGTATCAGAATCTCAGAAATCACTGAGCAAAGCAGAGAAATGCTGCAGGACCATGCTTGCTTGCTTGAAAAAGTGAAACACTTACTTGGGCTGTGCACAGTGCAAACGGATGAACAGAAGCATACACAGCGAGAGCAGTGTGCACTGTTCTCGCGAAGCAGAGCTTGTTCACCTTGACAGCTTCTAACATGGAAACACAGCAAGCAGAGAGCAGCCCACATGCTCTGCTTGTTATAAACATGGAAAACAGACATCCTAGCATCAGAATCTCAGAAATCACTGAGAGAAGTAGAGAAATGCTGCAGGAGCGTGTTTGCTTCCTAGGACAAATGAAAAACTCACATGGGCCATGCACAGTGCAAACGGATGAAAAGAAGCATACACAGCGAGAGCAGTGTGCACTGTTCTCGCAAAGCAGAGCTTGTTCAGCTTGCCAGCTTCTAACATGGAAAGAGAGCAAGCAGACAGCAGCCCACATGCTCTGCTTGTTATAAACATGGAAAACAGACACCCTAGCATCAGAATCTCAGAAATCACAGAGAGAAGCCGAGAAATGCTGCAGGAGCATGTTTTCTTGCTTGAAAAAGTGAAAAACTCACTTGGGCCGTGCACAGCGCAAACCAATGAACAGAAGCAAACACAGTGAGAGCTGTGTGTATGGTTCTCGCAAAGCAGAGCTTGTTCACCTTGACAGCTTCTAACATGGAAACAGAGCAAGCAGACCTCAGCCTACATTCTCTGCGTGTTGCAAAGATGGAAAACAGACACCCTAGTATCAGAATCTCAGAAATCACTGAGCGAAGCAGAGAAATGCTGCAGGACCATGCTTGCTTGCTTGAAAAAGTGAAAAACTTACTTGGGCTGTGCACAGTGCAAACAGATGAACAGAAGCATACATAGCGAGAGCAGTGTGCACTGTTCTCGCGAAGCAGAGCTTGTTCACCTTGACAGCTTCTAACATGGAAACACAGCAAGCAGACAGCAGCCCACATGCTCTGCTTGCTGCAAACATGGAAAACAGACACCCTAGCATCAGAATCTCAGAAATCACTGAGAGAAGTAGAGAAATGCTGCAGAAGCATGTTTGCTTCCTAGGACAAATGAAAAACTCACATGGGCCATGCACAGTGCAAACGGATGAAAAGAAGCATACACAGCGAGAGCAGTGTGCACTGTTCTCGCAAAGCAGAGCTTGTTCAGCTTGCCAGCTTCTAACATGGAAAGAGAGCAATCAGACAGCAGCCCACATGCTCTGCTTGTTATAAACATGGAAAACAGACACCCTAGCATCAGAATCTCAGAAATCACAGAGAGAAGTAGAGAAATGCTGCAGGAGCATGTTTTCTTGCTAGGACCAACGAAAAACACAAATGGGCTGTGCGCAGTGCAAACAGATGAACAGAAGCATACACAGTGAGAGCTGTGTGCATGGTTCTTGCAGAGCAGAGCTTGTTCTACTTGACAGCTTCTAACATGGAAACACAGCAAGCAGACGGCAGCCCACATGCTCTGCTTGCGGCAAACATGGAAAACAGACGCCCCAGCATCATAATCACAAAAATCAATGAGAGGAGAAGAGAAATGCTGCGGGGGCATTTTTTCTTGCTAGGACAAATGAAAACCATACTTGGGCTGAGCACAGTGCAAACGGATGAACAGAAGCATACACAGTGAGAGCTGTGTGCACTGTTCTCGCACAGCAGAGCTTGTTCGACTTGACAGCTTCTAACATGGAAACACAGCAAGCAGACCTCAGCCTACATTCTCTGCGTGTTGCAAAGATGGAAAACAGACACCCCAGCATCAGAATCTCAGAAATCACTGAGAGAAGCAGAGAAATGCTGCAGGAGCATGTTTTCTTGCTTGAAAAAGTGAAAAACTTACTTGGGCCGTGCACAGCGCAAACGGATGAAAAGAAGCATACACAGCGAGAGCAGTGTGCACTGTTCTCGCAAAGCAGA
Source organism: Delichon dasypus (assembly GCA_037837765.1). Taxonomy (NCBI): domain Eukaryota; kingdom Metazoa; phylum Chordata; class Aves; order Passeriformes; family Hirundinidae; genus Delichon; species Delichon dasypus. The sequence continues at coordinate 4,444 of JBBAXF010000038.1, forward strand.
GCTTGTTCAGCTTGCCAGCTTCTAACATGGAAAGAGAGCAAGCAGACAGCAGCCCACATGCTCTGCTTGTTATAAACATGGAAAACAGACACCCTAGCATCAGAATCTCAGAAATCACAGAGAGAAGTAGAGAAATGCTGCAGAAGCATGTTTTCTTGCTAGGACCAACGAAAAACACAAATGGGCTGTGCGCAGTGCAAACAGATGAACAGAAGCATACACAGTGAGAGCTGTGTGCATGGTTCTCGCACAGCAGAGCTTGTTCTACTTGACAGCTTCTGACATGGAAAGAGAGCAAGCAGACAGGAAACAACATGCTGTGCTTGCTGCAAACATGGAAAACAGACGCCCCAGCATCAGAATCTCAGAAATCACTGAGAGAAGCAGAGAAATGCTGCGGGGGCATGTTTTCTTGCCAGGACAAATGAAAACCTTACTTGGGCTGTGCACAGTGCAAACGGATGAACAGAAGCATACACAGTGAGAGCTGTGTGCACTGTTCTCGCACAGCAGAGCTTGTTCGACTTGACAGCTTCTGACATGGAAAGAGAGCAAGCAGACAGCAATCCACATGCTCTGCTTGCTGCAAATGTGGAAAACAGACACCCCAGCATCAGAATCTCAGAAATCACAGAGCGAAGCAGAGAAATGCTGCAGGACCATGCTTGCTTGCTTGAAAAAGTGAAAAACTTTCTTGGGCTGTGCACAGTGCAAACAGATGAACAGAAGCATACACAGCGAGAGCAGTGTGCACTGTTCTCGCGAAGCAGAGCTTGTTCACCTTGACAGCTTCTAACATGGAAACACAGCAAGCAGACAGCAGCCCACATGCTCTGCTTGCTGCAAACCTGGAAAACAGACACCCTAGCATCAGAATCTCAGAAATCACTGAGAGAAGTAGAGAAATGCTGCAGGAGCATGTTTGCTTCCTAGGACAAATGAAAAACTCACATGGGCCATGCACAGTGCAAACGGATGAAAAGAAGCATACACAGCGAGAGCAGTGTGCACTGTTCTCGCAAAGCAGAGCTTGTTCAGCTTGCCAGCTTCTAACATGGAAAGAGAGCAAGCAGACAGCAGCCCACATGCTCTGCTTGTTATAAACATGGAAAACAGACACCCTAGCATGAGAATCTCAGAAATCACAGGGAGAAGTAGAGAAATGCTGCAGGAGCATGTTTTCTTGCTAGGACCAACGAAAAACACAAATGGGCTGTGCGCAGTGCAAACAGATGAACAGAAGCATACACAGTGAGAGCTGTGTGCATGGTTCTTGCAGAGCAGAGCTTGTTCTACTTGACAGCTTCTAACATGGAAACACAGCAAGCAGACAGCAGCCCACATGCTCTGCTTGCGGCAAACATGGAAAACAGACGCCCCAACATCATAATCACAAAAATCAATGATAGGAGCAGAGAAATGCTGTGGGTGCATTTTTTCTTGCTAGGACACATGAAAACCTTACTTGGGCTGTGCACAGTGCAAACGGATGAACAGAAGCATACACAGTGAGAGCTGTGTGCACTGTTCTCGCACAGCAGAGCTTGTTCGACTTGACAGCTTCTAACATGGAAACAGAGCAAGCAGACAGCAATCCACATGCTCTGCTTGCTGCAAATGTGGAAAACAGACACCCCAGCATCAGAATCTCAGAAATCACAGAGAGAAGTAGAGAAATGCTGCAGGAGCGTGTTTGCTTCCTAGGACAAATGAAAAACTCACATGGGCCATGCACAGTGCAAACGGATGAAAAGAAGCATACACAGCGAGAGCAGTGTGCACTGTTCTCGCAAAGCAGAGCTTGTTCAGCTTGCCAGCTTCTAACATGGAAAGAGAGCAAGCAGACAGCAGCCCACATGCTCTGCTTGTTATAAACATGGAAAACAGACACCCTAGCATCAGAATCTCAGAAATCACAGAGAGAAGCCGAGAAATGCTGCAGGAGCATGTTTTCTTGCTTGAAAAAGTGAAAAACTCACTTGGGCCGTGCACAGCGCAAACCAATGAACAGAAGCAAACACAGTGAGAGCTGTGTGTATGGTTCTCGCAAAGCAGAGCTTGTTCACCTTGACAGCTTCTAACATGGAAACAGAGCAAGCAGACCTCAGCCTACATTCTCTGCGTGTTGCAAAGATGGAAAACAGACACCCTAGTATCAGAATCTCAGAAATCACTGAGCGAAGCAGAGAAATGCTGCAGGACCATGCTTGCTTGCTTGAAAAAGTGAAAAACTTACTTGGGCTGTGCACAGTGCAAACAGATGAACAGAAGCATACATAGCGAGAGCAGTGTGCACTGTTCTCGCGAAGCAGAGCTTGTTCACCTTGACAGCTTCTAACATGGAAACACAGCAAGCAGACAGCAGCCCACATGCTCTGCTTGCTGCAAACATGGAAAACAGACACCCTAGCATCAGAATCTCAGAAATCACTGAGAGAAGTAGAGAAATGCTGCAGAAGCATGTTTGCTTCCTAGGACAAATGAAAAACTCACATGGGCCATGCACAGTGCAAACGGATGAAAAGAAGCATACACAGCGAGAGCAGTGTGCACTGTTCTCGCAAAGCAGAGCTTGTTCAGCTTGCCAGCTTCTAACATGGAAAGAGAGCAATCAGACAGCAGCCCACATGCTCTGCTTGTTATAAACATGGAAAACAGACACCCTAGCATCAGAATCTCAGAAATCACAGAGAGAAGTAGAGAAATGCTGCAGGAGCATGTTTTCTTGCTAGGACCAACGAAAAACACAAATGGGCTGTGCGCAGTGCAAACAGATGAACAGAAGCATACACAGTGAGAGCTGTGTGCATGGTTCTCGCAGAGCAGAGCTTGTTCTACTTGACAGCTTCTAACATGGAAACACAGCAAGCAGACGGCAGCCCACATGCTCTGCTTGCGGCAAACATGGAAAACAGACGCCCCAGCATCATAATCACAAAAATCAATGAGAGGAGAAGAGAAATGCTGCGGGGGCATTTTTTCTTGCTAGGACAAATGAAAACCATACTTGGGCTGAGCACAGTGCAAACGGATGAACAGAAGCATACACAGTGAGAGCTGTGTGCACTGTTCTCGCACAGCAGAGCTTGTTCGACTTGACAGCTTCTAACATGGAAACACAGCAAGCAGACCTCAGCCTACATTCTCTGCGTGTTGCAAAGATGGAAAACAGACACCCCAGCATCAGAATCTCAGAAATCACTGAGAGAAGCAGAGAAATGCTGCAGGAGCATGTTTTCTTGCTTGAAAAAGTGAAAAACTTACTTGGGCCGTGCACAGCGCAAACGGATGAAAAGAAGCATACACAGCGAGAGCAGTGTGCACTGTTCTCGCAAAGCAGAGCTTGTTCAGCTTGCCAGCTTCTAACATGGAAAGAGAGCAAGCAGACAGCAGCCCACATGCTCTGCTTGTTATAAACATGGAAAACAGACACCCTAGCATCAGAATCTCAGAAATCACAGAGAGAAGTAGAGAAATGCTGCAGAAGCATGTTTTCTTGCTAGGACCAACGAAAAACACAAATGGGCTGTGCGCAGTGCAAACAGATGAACAGAAGCATACACAGTGAGAGCTGTGTGCATGGTTCTCGCACAGCAGAGCTTGTTCTACTTGACAGCTTCTGACATGGAAAGAGAGCAAGCAGACAGGAAACAACATGCTGTGCTTGCTGCAAACATGGAAAACAGACGCCCCAGCATCAGAATCTCAGAAATCACTGAGAGAAGCAGAGAAATGCTGCGGGGGCATGTTTTCTTGCCAGGACAAATGAAAACCTTACTTGGGCTGTGCACAGTGCAAACGGATGAACAGAAGCATACACAGTGAGAGCTGTGTGCACTGTTCTCGCACAGCAGAGCTTGTTCGACTTGACAGCTTCTGACATGGAAAGAGAGCAAGCAGACAGCAATCCACATGCTCTGCTTGCTGCAAATGTGGAAAACAGACACCCCAGCATCAGAATCTCAGAAATCACAGAGCGAAGCAGAGAAATGCTGCAGGACCATGCTTGCTTGCTTGAAAAAGTGAAAAACTTTCTTGGGCTGTGCACAGTGCAAACAGATGAACAGAAGCATACACAGCGAGAGCAGTGTGCACTGTTCTCGCGAAGCAGAGCTTGTTCACCTTGACAGCTTCTAACATGGAAACACAGCAAGCAGACAGCAGCCCACATGCTCTGCTTGCTGCAAACCTGGAAAACAGACACCCTAGCATCAGAATCTCAGAAATCACTGAGAGAAGTAGAGAAATGCTGCAGGAGCATGTTTGCTTCCTAGGACAAATGAAAAACTCACATGGGCCATGCACAGTGCAAACGGATGAAAAGAAGCATACACAGCGAGAGCAGTGTGCACTGTTCTCGCAAAGCAGAGCTTGTTCAGCTTGCCAGCTTCTAACATGGAAAGAGAGCAAGCAGACAGCAGCCCACATGCTCTGCTTGTTATAAACATGGAAAACAGACACCCTAGCATGAGAATCTCAGAAATCACAGGGAGAAGTAGAGAAATGCTGCAGGAGCATGTTTTCTTGCTAGGACCAACGAAAAACACAAATGGGCTGTGCGCAGTGCAAACAGATGAACAGAAGCATACACAGTGAGAGCTGTGTGCATGGTTCTTGCAGAGCAGAGCTTGTTCTACTTGACAGCTTCTAACATGGAAACACAGCAAGCAGACAGCAGCCCACATGCTCTGCTTGCGGCAAACATGGAAAACAGACGCCCCAGCATCATAATCACAAAAATCAATGATAGGAGCAGAGAAATGCTGTGGGTGCATTTTTTCTTGCTAGGACACATGAAAACCTTACTTGGGCTGTGCACAGTGCAAACGGATGAACAGAAGCATACACAGTGAGAGCTGTGTGCACTGTTCTCGCGAAGCAGAGCTTGTTCACCTTGACAGCTTCTAACATGGAAACACAGCAAGCAGACAGCAGCCCACATGCTCTGCTTGCTGCAAACCTGGAAAACAGACACCCTAGCATCAGAATCTCAGAAATCACTGAGAGAAGTAGAGAAATGCTGCAGGAGCATGTTTGCTTCCTAGGACAAATGAAAAACTCACATGGGCCATGCACAGTGCAAACGGATGAAAAGAAGCATACACAGCGAGAGCAGTGTGCACTGTTCTCGCAAAGCAGAGCTTGTTCAGCTTGCCAGCTTCTAACATGGAAAGAGAGCAAGCAGACAGCAGCCCACATGCTCTGCTTGTTATAAACATGGAAAACAGACACCCTAGCATGAGAATCTCAGAAATCACAGGGAGAAGTAGAGAAATGCTGCAGGAGCATGTTTTCTTGCTAGGACCAACGAAAAACACAAATGGGCTGTGCGCAGTGCAAACAGATGAACAGAAGCATACACAGTGAGAGCTGTGTGCATGGTTCTTGCAGAGCAGAGCTTGTTCTACTTGACAGCTTCTAACATGGAAACACAGCAAGCAGACAGCAGCCCACATGCTCTGCTTGCGGCAAACATGGAAAACAGACGCCCCAGCATCATAATCACAAAAATCAATGATAGGAGCAGAGAAATGCTGTGGGTGCATTTTTTCTTGCTAGGACACATGAAAACCTTACTTGGGCTGTGCACAGTGCAAACGGATGAACAGAAGCATACACAGTGAGAGCTGTGTGCACTGTTCTCGCACAGCAGAGCTTGTTCGACTTGACAGCTTCTAACATGGAAACAGAGCAAGCAGACAGCAATCCACATGCTCTGCTTGCTGCAAATGTGGAAAACAGACACCCCAGCATCAGAATCTCAGAAATCACTGAGAGAAGCAGAGAAATGCTGCAGGAGCATGTTTTCTTGCTTGAAAAAGTGAAAAACTCACTTGGGCCGTGCACAGCGCAAACCAATGAACAGAAGCAAACACAGTGAGAGCTGTGTGTATGGTTCTCGCAAAGCAGAGCTTGTTCACCTTGACAGCTTCTAACATGGAAACACAGCAAGCAGACAGCAGCCCACATGCTCTGCTTGTTATAAACATGGAAAACAGACATCCTAGCATCAGAATCTCAGAAATCACTGAGAGAAGTAGAGAAATGCTGCAGGAGCATGTTTGCTTCCTAGGACAAATGAAAAACTCACATGGGCCATGCACAGTGCAAACGGATGAAAAGAAGCATACACAGCGAGAGCAGTGTGCACTGTTCTCGCAAAGCAGAGCTTGTTCAGCTTGCCAGCTTCTAACATGGAAACAGAGCAAGCAGACAGCAGCCCACATGCTCTGCTTGTTATAAACATGGAAAACAGACACCCTAGCATCAGAATCTCAGAAATCACAGAGAGAAGTAGAGAAATGCTGCAGAAGCATGTTTTCTTGCTAGGACCAACGAAAAACACAAATGGGCTGTGCGCAATGCAAACAGATGAACAGAAGCATAGACAGTGAGAGCTGTGTGCATGGTTCTCGCACAGCAGAGCTTGTTCTACTTGACAGCTTCTGACATGGAAAGAGAGCAAGCAGACAGGAAACCACATGCTGTGCTTGCTGCAAACATGGAAAACAGACGCCCCAGCATCAGAATCTCAGAAATCACTGAGAGAAGCAGAGAAATGCTGCGGGGGCATGTTTTCTTGCTAGGACAAATGAAAACCTTACTTGGGCTGTGCACAGTGCAAACGGATGAACAGAAGCATACACAGTGAGAGCTGTATGCACTGTTCTCGCACAGCAGAGCTTGTTCGACTTGACAGCTTCTAACATGGAAACAGAGCAAGCAGACAGCAATCCACATGCTCTGCTTGCTGCAAATGTGGAAAACAGACACCCCAGCATCAGAATCTCAGAAATCACTGAGCGAAGCAGAGAAATGCTGCAGGACCATGCTTGCTTGCTTGAAAAAGTGAAAAACTTACTTGGGCTGTGCACAGAGCAAACAGATGAACAGAAGCATACACAGCGAGAGCAGTGTGCACTGTTCTCGCGAAGCAGAGCTTGTTCACCTTGACAGCTTCTAACATGGAAACACAGCAAGCAGACAGCAGCCCACATGCTCTGCTTGCTGCAAACATGGAAAACAGACACCCTAGCATCAGAATCTCAGAAATCACTGAGAGAAGTAGAGAAATGCTGCAGGAGCATGTTTGCTTCCTAGGACAAATGAAAAACTCACATGGGCCATGCACAGTGCAAACGGATGAAAAGAAGCATACACAGCGAGAGCAGTGTGCACTGTTCTCGCAAAGCAGAGCTTGTTCAGCTTGCCAGCTTCTTACATGGAAAGAGAGCAAGCAGACAGCAGCCCACATGCTCTGCTTGTTATAAACATGGAAAACAGACACCCTAGCATCAGAATCTCAGAAATCACAGAGAGAAGTCGAGAAATGCTGCAGGAGCATATTTTCTTGCTAGGACCAACCAAAAACACAAATGGGGTGTGCGCAGTGCAAACAGATGAACAGAAGCATACACAGTGAGAGCTGTGTGCATGGTTCTTGCAGAGCAGAGCTTGTTCTACTTGACAGCTTCTAACATGGAAACACAGCAAGCAGACAGCAGCCCACATGCTCTGCTTGCGGCAAACATGGAAAACAGACGCCCCAGCATCATAATCTCAAAAATCAATGAGAGGAGCAGAGAAATGCTGCGGGGGCATGTTTTCTTGCTAGGACAAATGAAAACCTTACTTGGGCTGTGCACAGTGCAAACGGATGAACAGAAGCATACACAGTGAGAGCTGTGTGCACTGTTCTCGCACAGCAGAGCTTGTTCGACTTGACAGCTTCTAACATGGAAACAGAGCAAGCAGACAGCAATCCACATGCTCTGCTTGCTGCAAATGTGGAAAACAGACACCCCAGCATCAGAATCTCAGAAATCACTGAGAGAAGCCGAGAAATGCTGCAGGAGCATGTTTTCTTGCTTGAAAAAGTGAAAAACTCACTTGGGCCGTGCACAGCGCAAACCAATGAACAGAAGCAAACACAGTGAGAGCTGTGTGTATGGTTCTCGCAAAGCAGAGCTTGTTCACCTTGACAGCTTCTAACATGGAAACACAGCAAGCAGACCTCAGCCTACATTCTCTGCGTGTTGCAAAGATGGAAAACAGACACCCTAGTATCAGAATCTCAGAAATCACTGAGCAAAGCAGAGAAATGCTGCAGGACCATGCTTGCTTGCTTGAAAAAGTGAAAAACTTACTTGGGCTGTGCACAGTGCAAACAGATGAACAGAAGCATACACAGCGAGAGCAGTGTGCACTGTTCTCGCGAAGCAGAGCTTGTTCACCTTGACAGCTTCTAACATGGAAACACAGCAAGCAGACAGCAGCCCACATGCTCTGCTTGTTATAAACATGGAAAACACACATCCTAGCATCAGAATCTCAGAAATCACTGAGAGAAGTAGAGAAATGCTGCAGGAGCATGTTTGCTTCCTAGGACAAATGAAAAACTCACATGGGCCATGCACAGTGCAAACGGATGAAAAGAAGCATACACAGCGAGAGCAGTGTGCACTGTTCTCGCAAAGCAGAGCTTGTTCAGCTTGCCAGCTTCTAACATGGAAAGAGAGCAAGCAGACAGCAGCCCACATGCTCTGCTTGTTATAAACATGGAAAACAGACACCCTAGCATCAGAATCTCAGAAATCACTGAGAGAAGTAGAGAAATGCTGCAGAAGCATGTTTTCTTGCTAGGACCAACGAAAAACACAAATGGGCTGTGCGCAGTGCAAACAGATGAACAGAAGCATACACAGTGAGAGCTGTGTGCATGGTTCTCGCACAGCAGAGCTTGTTCTACTTGACAGCTTCTGACATGGAAAGAGAGCAAGCAGACAGGAAACCACATGCTGTGCTTGCTGCAAACATGGAAAACAGAAGTCCCAGCATCAGAATCTCAGAAATCACTGAGAGAAGTAGAGAAATGCTGCAGGAGCATGTTTGCTTCCTAGGACAAATGAAAAACTCACATGGGCCATGCACAGTGCAAACGGATGAAAAGAAGCATACACAGAGAGAGCAGTGTGCACTGTTCTCGCAAAGCAGAGCTTGTTCAGCTTGCCAGCTTCTAACATGGAAAGAGAGCAAGCAGACAGCAGCCCACATGCTCTGCTTGTTATAAACATGGAAAACAGACACCCTAGTATCAGAATCTCAGAAATCACTGAGCAAAGCAGAGAAATGCTGCAGGACCATGCTTGCTTGCTTGAAAAAGTGAAAAACTTACTTGGGCTGTGCACAGTGCAAAGAGATGAACAGAAGCATACACAGCGAGAGCAGTGTGCACTCTTCTCGCGAAGCAGAGCTTGTTCACCTTTACAGCTTCTAACATGGAAACACAGCAAGCAGACAGCTGCCCACATGCTCTGCTTGCTGCAAACATGGAAAACAGACACCCTAGCATCAGAATCTCAGAAATCACTGAGAGAAGTAGAGAAATGCTGCAGGAGCATGTTTGCTTCCTAGGACAAATGAAAAACTCACATGGGCCATGCACAGTGCAAACGGATGAAAAGAAGCATACACAGCGAGAGCAGTGTGCACTGTTCTCGCAAAGCAGAGCTTGTTCAGCTTGCCAGCTTCTAACATGGAAAGAGAGCAAGCAGACAGCAGCCCACATGCTCTGCTTGTTATAAACATGGAAAACAGACACCCTAGCATCAGAATCTCAGAAATCACAGAGAGAAGCCGAGAAATGCTGCAGGAGCATGTTTTCTTGCTTGAAAAAGTGAAAAACTCACTTGGGCCGTGCACAGCGCAAACCAATGAACAGAAGCAAACACAGTGAGAGCTGTGTGTATGGTTCTCGCAAAGCAGAGCTTGTTCACCTTGACAGCTTCTAACATGGAAACAGAGCAAGCAGACGTCAGCCTACATTCTCTGCGTGTTGCAAAGATGGAAAACAGACACCCTAGTATCAGAATCTCAGAAATCACTGAGCGAAGCAGAGAAATGCTGCAGGACCATGCTTGCTTGCTTGAAAAAGTGAAAAACTTACTTGGGCTGTGCACAGTGCAAACAGATGAACAGAAGCATACATAGCGAGAGCAGTGTGCACTGTTCTCGCGAAGCAGAGCTTGTTCACCTTGACAGCTTCTAACATGGAAACACAGCAAGCAGACAGCAGCCCACATGCTCTGCTTGCTGCAAACATGGAAAACAGACACCCTAGCATCAGAATCTCAGAAATCACTGAGAGAAGTAGAGAAATGCTGCAGAAGCATGTTTGCTTCCTAGGACAAATGAAAAACTCACATGGGCCATGCACAGTGCAAACGGATGAAAAGAAGCATACACAGCGAGAGCAGTGTGCACTGTTCTCGCAAAGCAGAGCTTGTTCAGCTTGCCAGCTTCTAACATGGAAAGAGAGCAAGCAGACAGCAGCCCACATGCTCTGCTTGTTATAAACATGGAAAACAGACACCCTAGTATCAGAATCTCAGAAATCACTGAGCAAAGCAGAGAAATGCTGCAGGACCATGCTTGCTTGCTTGAAAAAGTGAAAAACTTACTTGGGCTGTGCACAGTGCAAAGAGATGAACAGAAGCATACACAGCGAGAGCAGTGTGCACTCTTCTCGCGAAGCAGAGCTTGTTCACCTTGACAGCTTCTAACATGGAAACACAGCAAGCAGACAGCTGCCCACATGCTCTGCTTGCTGCAAACATGGAAAACAGACACCCTAGCATCAGAATCTCAGAAATCACTGAGAGAAGTAGAGAAATGCTGCAGGAGCATGTTTGCTTCCTAGGACAAATGAAAAACTCACATGGGCCATGCACAGTGCAAACGGATGAAAAGAAGCATACACAGCGAGAGCAGTGTGCACTGTTCTCGCAAAGCAGAGCTTGTTCAGCTTGCCAGCTTCTAACATGGAAAGAGAGCAAGCAGACAGCAGCCCACATGCTCTGCTTGTTATAAACATGGAAAACAGACACCCTAGCATCAGAATCTCAGAAATCACAGAGAGAAGCCGAGAAATGCTGCAGGAGCATGTTTTCTTGCTTGAAAAAGTGAAAAACTCACTTGGGCCGTGCACAGCGCAAACCAATGAACAGAAGCAAACACAGTGAGAGCTGTGTGTATGGTTCTCGCAAAGCAGAGCTTGTTCACCTTGACAGCTTCTAACATGGAAACAGAGCAAGCAGACGTCAGCCTACATTCTCTGCGTGTTGCAAAGATGGAAAACAGACACCCTAGTATCAGAATCTCAGAAATCACTGAGCGAAGCAGAGAAATGCTGCAGGACCATGCTTGCTTGCTTGAAAAAGTGAAAAACTTACTTGGGCTGGGCACAGTGCAAACAGATGAACAGAAGCATACATAGCGAGAGCAGTGTGCACTGTTCTCGCGAAGCAGAGCTTGTTCACCTTGACAGCTTCTAACATGGAAACACAGCAAGCAGACAGCAGCCCACATGCTCTGCTTGCTGCAAACATGGAAAACAGACACCCTAGCATCAGAATCTCAGAAATCACTGAGAGAAGTAGAGAAATGCTGCAGAAGCATGTTTGCTTCCTAGGACAAATGAAAAACTCACATGGGCCATGCACAGTGCAAACGGATGAAAAGAAGCATACACAGCGAGAGCAGTGTGCACTGTTCTCGCAAAGCAGAGCTTGTTCAGCTTGCCAGCTTCTTACATGGAAAGAGAGCAAGCAGACAGCAGCCCACATGCTCTGCTTGTTATAAACATGGAAAAGAGACACCCTAGCATCAGAATCTCAGAAATCACAGAGAGAAGTAGAGAAATGCTGCAGGAGCATGTTTTCTTGCTAGGACCAACGAAAAACACAAATGGGCTGTGCGCAGTGCAAACAGATGAACAGAAGCATACACAGTGAGAGCTGTGTGCATGGTTCTTGCAGAGCAGAGCTTGTTCTACTTGACAGCTTCTAACATGGAAACACAGCAAGCAGACAGCAGCCCACATGCTCTGCTTGCGGCAAACATGGAAAACAGACGCCCCAGCATCATAATCACAAAAATCAATGAGAGGAGAAGAGAAATGCTGCGGGGGCATTTTTTCTTGCTAGGACAAATGAAAACCTTACTTGGGCTGTGCACAGTGCAAACGGATGAACAGAAGCATACACAGTGAGAGCTGTGTGCACTGTTCTCGCACAGCAGAGCTTGTTCGACTTGACAGCTTCTAACATGGAAACAGAGCAAGCAGACAGCAATCCACATGCTCTGCTTGCTGCAAATGTGGAAAACAGACACCCCAGCATCAGAATCTCAGAAATCACTGAGAGAAGTAGAGAAATGCTGCAGGAGCATGTTTGCTTCCTAGGACAAATGAAAAACTCACATGGGCCATGCACAGTGCAAACGGATGAAAAGAAGCATACACAGCGAGAGCAGTGTGCACTGTTCTCGCAAAGCAGAGCTTGTTCACCTTGACAGCTTCTAACATGGAAACACAGCAAGCAGACAGCAGCCCACATGCTCTGCTTGTTATAAACATGGAAAACAGACATCCTAGCATCAGAATCTCAGAAATCACTGAGAGAAGTAGAGAAATGCTGCAGGAGCATGTTTGCTTCCTAGGACAAATGAAAAACTCACATGGGCCATGCACAGTGCAAACGGATGAAAAGAAGCATACACAGCGAGAGCAGTGTGCACTGTTCTCGCAAAGCAGAGCTTGTTCAGCTTGCCAGCTTCTAACATGGAAAGAGAGCAAGCAGACAGCAGCCCACATGCTCTGCTTGTTATAAACATGGAAAACAGACACCCTAGCATCAGAATCTCAGAAATCACAGAGAGAAGTAGAGAAATGCTGCAGAAGCATGTTTTCTTGCTAGGACCAACGAAAAACACAAATGGGCTGTGCGCAGTGCAAACGGATGAACAGAAGCATACACAGTGAGAGCTGTATGCACTGTTCTCGCACAGCAGAGCTTGTTCGACTTGACAGCTTCTAACATGGAAACACAGCAAGCAGACAGCAATCCACATGCTCTGCTTGCTGCAAATGTGGAAAACAGACACCCCAGCATCAGAATCTCAGAAATCACTGAGCGAAGCAGAGAAATGCTGCAGGACCATGCTTGCTTGCTTGAAAAAGTGAAAAACTTACTTGGGCTGTGCACAGTGCAAACAGATGAACAGAAGCATACACAGCGAGAGCAGTGTGCACTGTTCTCGCGAAGCAGAGCTTGTTCACCTTGACAGCTTCTAACATGGAAACACAGCAAGCAGACAGCAGCCCACATGCTCTGCTTGCTGCAAACCTGGAAAACAGACACCCTAGCATCAGAATCTCAGAAATCACTGAGAGAAGTAGAGAAATGCTGCAGGAGCATGTTTGCTTCCTAGGACAAATGAAAAACTCACATGGGCCATGCACAGTGCAAACGGATGAAAAGAAGCATACACAGCGAGAGCAGTGTGCACTGTTCTCGCAAAGCAGAGCTTGTTCAGCTTGCCAGCTTCTTACATGGAAAGAGAGCAAGCAGACAGCAGCCCACATGCTCTGCTTGTTATAAACATGGAAAACAGACACCCTAGTATCAGAATCTCAGAAATCACTGAGCAAAGCAGAGAAATGCTGCAGGACCATGCTTGCTTGCTTGAAAAAGTGAAAAACTTACTTGGGCTGTGCACAGTGCAAAGAGATGAACAGAAGCATACACAGCGAGAGCAGTGTGCACTCTTCTCGCGAAGCAGAGCTTGTTCACCTTGACAGCTTCTAACATGGAAACACAGCAAGCAGACAGCAGCCCACATGCTCTGCTTGCTGCAAACATGGAAAACAGACACCCTAGCATCAGAATCTCAGAAATCACTGAGAGAAGTAGAGAAATGCTGCAGGAGCATGTTTGCTTCCTAGGACAAATGAAAAACTCACATGGGCCATGCACAGTGCAAACGGATGAAAAGAAGCATACACAGCGAGAGCAGTGTGCACTGTTCTCGCAAAGCAGAGCTTGTTCAGCTTGCCAGCTTCTAACATGGAAAGAGAGCAAGCAGACAGCAGCCCACATGCTCTGCTTGTTATAAACATGGAAAACAGACACCCTAGCATCAGTATCTCAGAAATCACAGAGAGAAGCCGAGAAATGCTGCAGGAGCATGTTTTCTTGCTTGAAAAAGTGAAAAACTCACTTGGGCCGTGCACAGCGCAAACCAATGAACAGAAGCAAACACAGTGAGAGCTGTGTGTATGGTTCTCGCAAAGCAGAGCTTGTTCACCTTGACAGCTTCTAACATGGAAACAGAGCAAGCAGACCTCAGCCTACATTCTCTGCGTGTTGCAAAGATGGAAAACAGACACCCTAGTATCAGAATCTCAGAAATCACTGAGCGAAGCAGAGAAATGCTGCAGGACCATGCTTGCTTGCTTGAAAAAGTGAAAAACTTACTTGGGCTGTGCACAGTGCAAACAGATGAACAGAAGCATACATAGCGAGAGCAGTGTGCACTGTTCTCGCGAAGCAGAGCTTGTTCACCTTGACAGCTTCTAACATGGAAACACAGCAAGCAGACAGCAGCCCACATGCTCTGCTTGCTGCAAACATGGAAAACAGACACCCTAGCATCAGAATCTCAGAAATCACTGAGAGAAGTAGAGAAATGCTGCAGAAGCATGTTTGCTTCCTAGGACAAATGAAAAACTCACATGGGCCATGCACAGTGCAAACGGATGAAAAGAAGCATACACAGCGAGAGCAGTGTGCACTGTTCTCGCAAAGCAGAGCTTGTTCAGCTTGCCAGCTTCTTACATGGAAAGAGAGCAAGCAGACAGCAGCCCACATGCTCTGCTTGTTATAAACATGGAAAAGAGACACCCTAGCATCAGAATCTCAGAAATCACAGAGAGAAGTAGAGAAATGCTGCAGGAGCATGTTTTCTTGCTAGGACCAACGAAAAACACAAATCGGCTGTGCGCAGTGCAAACAGATGAACAGAAGCATACACAGTGAGAGCTGTGTGCATGGTTCTTGCAGAGCAGAGCTTGTTCTACTTGACAGCTTCTAACATGGAAACACAGCAAGCAGACAGCAGCCCACATGCTCTGCTTGCGGCAAACATGGAAAACAGACGCCCCAGCATCATAATCACAAAAATCAATGAGAGGAGAAGAGAAATGCTGCGGGGGCATTTTTTCTTGCTAGGACAAATGAAAACCTTACTTGGGCTGTGCACAGTGCAAACGGATGAACAGAAGCATACACAGTGAGAGCTGTGTGCACTGTTCTCGCACAGCAGAGCTTGTTCGACTTGACAGCTTCTAACATGGAAACAGAGCAAGCAGACAGCAATCCACATGCTCTGCTTGCTGCAAATGTGGAAAACAGACACCCCAGCATCAGAATCTCAGAAATCACTGAGAGAAGTAGAGAAATGCTGCAGGAGCATGTTTGCTTCCTAGGACAAATGAAAAACTCACATGGGCCATGCACAGTGCAAACGGATGAAAAGAAGCATACACAGCGAGAGCAGTGTGCACTGTTCTCGCAGAGCAGAGCTTGTTCAGCTTGCCAGCTTCTAACATGGAAAGAGAGCAAGCAGACAGCAGCCCACATGCTCTGCTTGTTATAAACATGGAAAACAGACACCCTAGCATCAGAATCTCAGAAATCACAGAGAGAAGTAGAGAAATGCTGCAGAAGCATGTTTTCTTGCTAGGACCAACGAAAAACACAAATGGGCTGTGCGCAGTGCAAACAGATGAACAGAAGCATACACAGTGAGAGCTGTGTGCATGGTTCTCGCAGAGCAGAGCTTGTTCTACTTGACAGCTTCTGACATGGAAAGAGAGCAAGCAGACAGGAAACCACATGCTGTGCTTGCTGCAAAAATGAAAAACAGACGCCCCAGCATCAGAATCTCAGAAATCACTGAGAGAAGCAGAGAAATGCTGCGGGGGCATGTTTTCTTGCTAGGACAAATGAAAACCTTACTTGGGCTGTGCACAGTGCAAACGGATGAACAGAAGCATACACAGTGAGAGCTGTATGCACTGTTCTCGCACAGCAGAGCTTGTTCGACTTGACAGCTTCTAACATGGAAACACAGCAAGCAGACAGCAGCCCACATGCTCTGCTTGCGGCAAATGTGGAAAACAGACACCCCAGCATCAGAATCTCAGAAATCACTGAGAGAAGCAGGGAAATGCTGCAGGAGCATGTTTTCTTGCTTGAAAAAGTGAAAAACTCACTTGGGCCGTGCACAGCGCGAACCAATGAACAGAAGCAAACACAGTGAGAGCAGTGTGCACTGTTCTCGCAAAGCAGAGCTTGTTCAGCTTGCCAGCTTCTAACATGGAAAGAGAGCAAGCAGACAGCAGCCCACATGCTCTGCTTGTTATAAACATGGAAAACAGACACCCTAGTATCAGAATCTCAGAAATCACTGAGCAAAGCAGAGAAATGCTGCAGGACCATGCTTGCTTGCTTGAAAAAGTGAAAAACTTACTTGGGCTGTGCACAGTGCAAAGAGATGAACAGAAGCATACACAGCGAGAGCAGTGTGCACTCTTCTCGCGAAGCAGAGCTTGTTCACCTTGACAGCTTCTAACATGGAAACACAGCAAGCAGACAGCAGCCCACATGCTCTGCTTGCTGCAAACATGGAAAACAGACACCCTAGCATCAGAATCTCAGAAATCACTGAGAGAAGTAGAGAAATGCTGCAGGAGCATGTTTGCTTCCTAGGACAAATGAAAAACTCACATGGGCCATGCACAGTGCAAACGGATGAAAAGAAGCATACACAGCGAGAGCAGTGTGCACTGTTCTCGCAAAGCAGAGCTTGTTCAGCTTGCCAGCTTCTAACATGGAAAGAGAGCAAGCAGACAGCAGCCCACATGCTCTGCTTGTTATAAACATGGAAAACAGACACCCTAGCATCAGAATCTCAGAAATCACAGAGAGAAGTAGAGAAATGCTGCAGAAGCATGTTTTCTTGCTAGGACCAACGAAAAACACAAATGGGCTGTGCGCAGTGCAAACAGATGAACAGAAGCATACACAGTGAGAGCTGTGTGCATGGTTCTCGCACAGCAGAGCTTGTTCTACTTGACAGCTTCTGACATGGAAAGAGAGCAAGCAGACAGGAAACCACATGCTCTGCTTGCTGCAAACATGGAAAACAGACGCCCCAGCATCAGAATCTCAGAAATCACTGAGAGAAACAGAGAAATGCTGCGGGGGCATGTTTTCTTGCTAGGACAAATGAAAACCTTACTTGGGCTGTGCACAGTGCAAACGGATGAACAGAAGCATACACAGTGAGAGCTGTATGCACTGTTCTCGCACAGCAGAGCTTGTTCGACTTGACAGCTTCTAACATGGAAACAGAGCAAGCAGACAGCAATCCACATGCTCTGCTTGCTGCAAATGTGGAAAACAGACACCCCAGCATCAGAATCTCAGAAATCACTGAGCGAAGCAGAGAAATGCTGCAGGACCATGCTTGCTTGCTTGAAAAAGTGAAAAACTTACTTGGGCTGTGCACAGTGCAAACAGATGAACAGAAGCATACACAGCGAGAGCAGTGTGCACTGTTCTCGCGAAGCAGAGCTTGTTCACCTTGACAGCTTCTAACATGGAAACACAGCAAGCAGACAGCAGCCCACATGCTCTGCTTGCTGCAAACCTGGAAAACAGACACCCTAGCATCAGAATCTCAGAAATCACTGAGAGAAGTAGAGAAATGCTGCAGGAGCATGTTTGCTTCCTAGGACAAATGAAAAACTCACATGGGCCATGCACAGTGCAAACGGATGAAAAGAAGCATACACAGCGAGAGCAGTGTGCACTGTTCTCGCAAAGCAGAGCTTGTTCAGCTTGCCAGCTTCTAACATGGAAAGAGAGCAAGCAGACAGCAGCCCACATGCTCTGCTTGTTATAAACATGGAAAACAGACACCCTAGTATCAGAATCTCAGAAATCACTGAGCAAAGCAGAGAAATGCTGCAGGACCATGCTTGCTTGCTTGAAAAAGTGAAAAACTTACTTGGGCTGTGCACAGTGCAAAGAGATGAACAGAAGCATACACAGCGAGAGCAGTGTGCACTCTTCTCGCGAAGCAGAGCTTGTTCACCTTGACAGCTTCTAACATGGAAACACAGCAAGCAGACAGCAGCCCACATGCTCTGCTTGCTGCAAACATGGAAAACAGACACCCTAGCATCAGAATCTCAGAAATCACTGAGAGAAGTAGAGAAATGCTGCAGGAGCATGTTTGCTTCCTAGGACAAATGAAAAACTCACATGGGCCATGCACAGTGCAAACGGATGAAAAGAAGCATACACAGCGAGAGCAGTGTGCACTGTTCTCGCAAAGCAGAGCTTGTTCAGCTTGCCAGCTTCTAACATGGAAAGAGAGCAAGCAGACAGCAGCCCACATGCTCTGCTTGTTATAAACATGGAAAACAGACACCCTAGCATCAGAATCTCAGAAATCACAGAGAGAAGCCGAGAAATGCTGCAGGAGCATGTTTTCTTGCTTGAAAAAGTGAAAAACTCACTTGGGCCGTGCACAGCGCAAACCAATGAACAGAAGCAAACACAGTGAGAGCTGTGTGTATGGTTCTCGCAAAGCAGAGCTTGTTCACCTTGACAGCTTCTAACATGGAAACACAGCAAGCAGACCTCAGCCTACATTCTCTGCGTGTTGCAAAGATGGAAAACAGACACCCTAGTATCAGAATCTCAGAAATCACTGAGCGAAGCAGAGAAATGCTGCAGGACCATGCTTGCTTGCTTGAAAAAGTGAAAAACTTACTTGGGCTGTGCACAGTGCAAACGGATGAACAGAAGCATACATAGCGAGAGCAGTGTGCACTGTTCTCGCGAAGCAGAGCTTGTTCACCTTGACAGCTTCTAACATGGAAACAGAGCAAGCAGACAGCAATCCACATGCTCTGCTTGCTGCAAATGTGGAAAACAGACACCCCAGCATCAGAATCTCAGAAATCACTGAGAGAAGCAGAGAAATGCTGCAGGAGCATGTTTTCTTGCTTGAAAAAGTGAAAAACTCACT
The DNA here is from genome assembly GCA_037837765.1 of Delichon dasypus. Taxonomy (NCBI): domain Eukaryota; kingdom Metazoa; phylum Chordata; class Aves; order Passeriformes; family Hirundinidae; genus Delichon; species Delichon dasypus. The sequence continues at coordinate 23,386 of JBBAXF010000038.1, forward strand.
TGGGCCGTGCACAGCGCAAACCAATGAACAGAAGCAAACACAGTGAGAGCTGTGTGTATGGTTCTCGCAAAGCAGAGCTTGTTCACCTTGACAGCTTCTAACATGGAAACACAGCAAGCAGACCTCAGCCTACATTCTCTGCGTGTTGCAAAGATGGAAAACAGACACCCTAGTATCAGAATCTCAGAAATCACTGAGCAAAGCAGAGAAATGCTGCAGGACCATGCTTGCTTGCTTGAAAAAGTGAAAAACTTACTTGGGCTGTGCACAGTGCAAACAGATGAACAGAAGCATACACAGCGAGAGCAGTGTGCACTGTTCTCGCGAAGCAGAGCTTGTTCACCTTGACAGCTTCTAACATGGAAACACAGTAAGCAGACAGCAGCCCACATGCTCTGCTTGCTGCAAACATGGAAAACAGACACCCTAGCATCAGAATCTCAGAAATCACTGAGAGAAGTAGAGAAATGCTGCAGGAGCATGTTTGCTTCCTAGGACAAATGAAAAACTCACATGGGCCATGCACAGTGCAAACGGATGAAAAGAAGCATACACAGCGAGAGCAGTGTGCACTGTTCTCGCAAAGCAGAGCTTGTTCAGCTTGCCAGCTTCTTACATGGAAAGAGAGCAAGCAGACAGCAGCCCACATGCTCTGCTTGTTATAAACATGGAAAACAGACACCCTAGCATCAGAATCTCAGAAATCACAGAGAGAAGTAGAGAAATGCTGCAGGAGCATGTTTTCTTGCTAGGACCAACGAAAAACACAAATGGGCTGTGCGCAGTGCAAACAGATGAACAGAAGCATACACAGTGAGAGCTGTGTGCATGGTTCTCGCAGAGCAGAGCTTGTTCTACTTGACAGCTTCTAACATGGAAACACAGCAAGCAGACAGCAGCCCACATGCTCTGCTTGCGGCAAACATGGAAAACAGACGCCCCAGCATCAGAATCTCAGAAATCACTGAGAGAAGCAGAGAAATGCTGCGGGGGCATGTTTTCTTGCTAGGACAAATGAAAACCTTACTTGGGCTGTGCACAGTGCAAACGGATGAACAGAAGCATACACAGTGAGAGCTGTATGCACTGTTCTCGCACAGCAGAGCTTGTTCGACTTGACAGCTTCTAACATGGAAACAGAGCAAGCAGACAGCAATCCACATGCTCTGCTTGCTGCAAATGTGGAAAACAGACACCCCAGCATCAGAATCTCAGAAATCACTGAGCGAAGCAGAGAAATGCTGCAGGACCATGCTTGCTTGCTTGAAAAAGTGAAAAACTTACTTGGGCTGTGCACAGTGCAAACAGATGAACAGAAGCATACACAGCGAGAGCAGTGTGCACTGTTCTCGCGAAGCAGAGCTTGTTCACCTTGACAGCTTCTAACATGGAAACACAGCAAGCAGACAGCAGCCCACATGCTCTGCTTGCTGCAAACCTGGAAAACAGACACCCTAGCATCAGAATCTCAGAAATCACTGAGAGAAGTAGAGAAATGCTGCAGGAGCATGTTTGCTTCCTAGGACAAATGAAAAACTCACATGGGCCATGCACAGTGCAAACGGATGAAAAGAGGCATACACAGCGAGAACAGTGTGCACTGTTCTCGCAAAGCAGAGCTTGTTCAGCTTGCCAGCTTCTAACATGGAAAGAGAGCAAGCAGACAGCAGCCCACATGCTCTGCTTGTTATAAACATGGAAAACAGACACCCTAGTATCAGAATCTCAGAAATCACTGAGCAAAGCAGAGAAATGCTGCAGGACCATGCTTGCTTGCTTGAAAAAGTGAAAAACTTACTTGGGCTGTGCACAGTGCAAAGAGATGAACAGAAGCATACACAGCGAGAGCAGTGTGCACTCTTCTCGCGAAGCAGAGCTTGTTCACCTTGACAGCTTCTAACATGGAAACACAGCAAGCAGACAGCAGCCCACATGCTCTGCTTGCTGCAAACATGGAAAACAGACACCCTAGCATCAGAATCTCAGAAATCACTGAGAGAAGTAGAGAAATGCTGCAGGAGCATGTTTGCTTCCTAGGACAAATGAAAAACTCACATGGGCCATGCACAGTGCAAACGGATGAAAAGAAGCATACACAGCGAGAGCAGTGTGCACTGTTCTCGCAAAGCAGAGCTTGTTCAGCTTGCCAGCTTCTAACATGGAAAGAGAGCAAGCAGACAGCAGCCCACATGCTCTGCTTGTTATAAACATGGAAAACAGACACCCTAGCATCAGAATCTCAGAAATCTCAGAGAGAAGTAGAGAAATGCTGCAGGAGCATGTTTTCTTGCTAGGACCAACGAAAAACACAAATGGGCTGTGCGCAGTGCAAACAGATGAACAGAAGCATACACAGTGAGAGCTGTGTGCATGGTTCTCGCAGAGCAGAGCTTGTTCTACTTGACAGCTTCTAACATGGAAACACAGCAAGCAGACAGCAGCCCACATGCTCTGCTTGCGGCAAACATGGAAAACAGTCGCCCCAGCATCATAATCACAAAAATCAATGAGAGGAGCAGAGAAATGCTGCGGGGGCATGTTTTCTTGCTAGGACTAATGAAAACCTTACTTGGGCTGTGCACAGTGCAAACGGATGAACAGAAGCATACATAGTGAGAGCTGTGTGCACTGTTCTCACACAGCAGAGCTTGTTCACCTTGACAGCTTCTAACATGGAAACACAGCAAGCAGACAGCAGCCCACATGCTCTGCTTGTTATAAACATGGAAAACAGACACCCTAGCATCAGAACCTCAGAAATCACTGAGCAAAGCAGAGAAATGCTGCAGGACCATGCTTGCTTGCTTGAAAAAGTGAAAAACTTACTTGGGCTGTGCACAGTGCAAAGAGATGAACAGAAGCATACACAGCGAGAGCAGTGTGCACTCTTCTCGCGAAGCAGAGCTTGTTCACCTTGACAGCTTCTAACATGGAAACACAGCAAGCAGACAGCAGCCCACATGCTCTGCTTGCTGCAAACATGGAAAACAGACACCCTAGCATCAGAATCTCAGAAATCACTGAGCGAAGCAGAGAAATGCTGCAGGACCATGCTTGCTTGCTTGAAAAAGTGTAAAACTTACTTGAGCTGTGCACAGTGCAAACAGATGAACAGAAGCATACATAGCGAGAGCAGTGTGCACTGTTCTCGCGAAGCAGAGCTTGTTCACCTTGACAGCTTCTAACATGGAAACACAGCAAGCAGACAGCAGCCCACATGCTCTGCTTGTTATAAACATGGAAAACAGACACCCTAGCATCAGAATCTCAGAAATCACAGAGAGAAGTAGAGAAATGCTGCAGGAGCATGTTTTCTTGCTAGGACCAACGAAAAACACAAATGGGCTGTGCGCAGTGCAAACAGATGAACAGAAGCATACACAGCGAGAGCAGTGTGCACTGTTCTCGCAAAGCAGAGCTTGTTCAGCTTGCCAGCTTCTAACATGGAAAGAGAGCAAGCAGACAGCAGCCCACATGCTCTGCTTGTTATAAACATGGAAAACAGACACCCTAGCATCAGAATCTCAGAAATCACAGAGAGAAGTAGAGAAATGCTGCAGGAGCATGTTTTCTTGCTAGGACCAACGAAAAACACAAATGGGCTGTGCGCAGTGCAAACAGATGAACAGAAGCATACACAGTGAGAGCTGTGTGCATGGTTCTCGCAGAGCAGAGCTTGTTCTACTTGACAGCTTCTAACATGGAAACACAGCAAGCAGACAGCAGCCCACATGCTCTGCTTGCGGCAAACATGGAAAACAGTCGCCCCAGCATCATAATCACAAAAATCAATGAGAAGAGCAGAGAAATGCTGCGGGGGCATGTTTGCTTGCCAGGACAAATGAAAACCTTACTTGGGCTGTGCACAGTGCACACGGATGAACAGAAGCATACATAGTGAGAGCTGTGTGCACTGTTCTCGCACAGCAGAGCTTGTTCACCTTGACAGCTTCTAACATGGAAACACAGCAAGCAGACAGCAGCCCACATGCTCTGCTTGTTATAAACATGGAAAACAGACACCCTAGCATCAGAACCTCAGAAATCACTGAGAGAAGTAGAGAAATGCTGCAGGAGCATGTTTGCTTCCTAGGACAAATGAAAAACTCACATGGGCCATGCACAGTGCAAACGGATGAAAAGAAGCATACACAGCGAGAGCAGTGTGCACTGTTCTCGCAAAGCAGAGCTTGTTCAGCTTGCCAGCTTCTAACATGGAAAGAGAGCAAGCAGACAGCAGCCCACATGCTCTGCTTGCTGCAAACATGGAAAACAGACACCCTAGTATCAGAATCTCAGAAATCACTGAGCGAAGCAGAAAAATGCTGCAGGACCATGCTTGCTTGCTTGAAAAAGTGAAAAACTTACTTGAGCTGTGCACAGTGCAAACAGATGAACAGAAGCATACATAGCGAGAGCAGTGTGCACTGTTCTCGCGAAGCAGAGCTTGTTCACCTTGACAGCTTCTAACATGGAAACACAGCAAGCAGACAGCAGCCCACATGCTCTGCTTGTTATAAACATGGAAAACAGACACCCTAGCATCAGAATCTCAGAAATCACAGAGAGAAGTAGAGAAATGCTGCAGGAGCATGTTTTCTTGCTAGGACCAACGAAAAACACAAATGGGCTGTGCGCAGTGCAAACAGATGAACAGAAGCATACACAGCGAGAGCAGTGTGCACTGTTCTCGCAAAGCAGAGCTTGTTCAGCTTGCCAGCTTCTAACATGGAAAGAGAGCAAGCAGACAGCAGCCCACATGCTCTGCTTGTTATAAACATGGAAAACAGACACCCTAGCATCAGAATCTCAGAAATCACAGAGAGAAGTAGAGAAATGCTGCAGGAGCATGTTTTCTTGCTAGGACCAACGAAAAACACAAATGGGCTGTGCGCAGTGCAAACAGATGAACAGAAGCATACACAGTGAGAGCTGTGTGCATGGTTCTCGCAGAGCAGAGCTTGTTCTACTTGACAGCTTCTAACATGGAAACACAGCAAGCAGACAGCAGCCCACATGCTCTGCTTGCGGCAAACATGGAAAACAGTCGCCCCAGCATCATAATCACAAAAATCAATGAGAGGAGCAGAGAAATGCTGCGGGGGCATGTTTGCTTGCCAGGACAAATGAAAAACACCAATGGCTGGGCACAGTGCAAACGGATGAACAGAAGCATACACAGTGAGAGCTGTGTGCATGGTTCTCGCAGAGCAGAGCTTGTTCTACTTGACAGCTTCTAACATGGAAACACAGCAAGCAGACAGCAGCCCACATGCTCTGCTTGTGGCAAACATGGAAAACAGACACCCTAGCATCAGAACCTCAGAAATCACTGAGAGAAGTAGAGAAATGCTGCAGGAGCATGTTTGCTTCCTAGGACAAATGAAAAACTCACATGGGCCATGCACAGTGCAAACGGATGAAAAGAAGCATACACAGCGAGAGCAGTGTGCACTGTTCTCGCAAAGCAGAGCTTGTTCAGCTTGCCAGCTTCTAACATGGAAAGAGAGCAAGCAGACAGCAGCCCACATGCTCTGCTTGCTGCAAACATGGAAAACAGACACCCTAGTATCAGAATCTCAGAAATCACTGAGCGAAGCAGAGAAATGCTGCAGGACCATGCTTGCTTGCTTGAAAAAGTGAAAAACTTACTTGAGCTGTGCACAGTGCAAACAGATGAACAGAAGCATACATAGCGAGAGCAGTGTGCACTGTTCTCGCGAAGCAGAGCTTGTTCACCTTGACAGCTTCTAACATGGAAACACAGCAAGCAGACAGCAGCCCACATGCTCTGCTTGTTATAAACATGGAAAACAGACACCCTAGCATCAGAAACTCAGAAATCACAGAGAGAAGTAGAGAAATGCTGCAGGAGCATGTTTTCTTGCTAGGACCAACGAAAAACACAAATGGGCTGTGCGCAGTGCAAACAGATGAACAGAAGCATACACAGTGAGAGCTGTGTGCATGGTTCTCGCAGAGCAGAGCTTGTTCTACTTGACAGCTTCTAACATGGAAACACAGCAAGCAGACAGCAGCCCACATGCTCTGCTTGCGGCAAACATGGAAAACAGTCGCCCCAGCATCATAATCACAAAAATCAATGAGAGGAGCAGAGAAATGCTGCGGGGGCATGTTTGCTTGCCAGGACAAATGAAAACCTTACTTGGGCTGTGCACAGTGCACACGGATGAACAGAAGCATACATAGTGAGAGCTGTGTGCACTGTTCTCGCACAGCAGAGCTTGTTCACCTTGACAGCTTCTAACATGGAAACACAGCAAGCAGACAGCAGCCCACATGCTCTGCTTGTTATAAACATGGAAAACAGACACCCTAGCATCAGAACCTCAGAAATCACTGAGAGAAGTAGAGAAATGCTGCAGGAGCATTTTTGCTTCCTAGGACAAATGAAAAACTCACATGGGCCATGCACAGTGCAAACGGATGAAAAGAAGCATACACAGCGAGAGCAGTGTGCACTGTTCTCGCAAAGCAGAGCTTGTTCAGCTTGCCAGCTTCTAACATGGAAAGAGAGCAAGCAGACAGCAGCCCACATGCTCTGCTTGTTATAAACATGGAAAACAGACACCCTAGTATCAGAATCTCAGAAATCACTGAGCGAAGCAGAGAAATGCTGCAGGACCATGCTTGCTTGCTTGAAAAAGTGAAAAACTTACTTGAGCTGTGCACAGTGCAAACAGATGAACAGAAGCATACATAGCGAGAGCAGTGTGCACTGTTCTCGCGAAGCAGAGCTTGTTCACCTTGACAGCTTCTAACATGGAAACACAGCAAGCAGACAGCAGCCCACATGCTCTGCTTGTTATAAACATGGAAAACAGACACCCTAGCATCAGAATCTCAGAAATCACAGAGAGAAGTAGAGAAATGCTGCAGGAGCATGTTTTCTTGCTAGGACCAACGAAAAACACAAATGGGCTGTGCGCAGTGCAAACAGATGAACAGAAGCATACACAGCGAGAGCAGTGTGCACTGTTCTCGCAAAGCAGAGCTTGTTCAGCTTGCCAGCTTCTAACATGGAAAGAGAGCAAGCAGACAGCAGCCCACATGCTCTGCTTGTTATAAACATGGAAAACAGACACCCTAGCATCAGAATCTCAGAAATCACAGAGAGAAGTAGAGAAATGCTGCAGGAGCATGTTTTCTTGCTAGGACCAACGAAAAACACAAATGGGCTGTGCGCAGTGCAAACAGATGAACAGAAGCATACACAGTGAGAGCTGTGTGCATGGTTCTCGCAGAGCAGAGCTTGTTCTACTTGACAGCTTCTAACATGGAAACACAGCAAGCAGACAGCAGCCCACATGCTCTGCTTGCGGCAAACATGGAAAACAGTCGCCCCAGCATCATAATCACAAAAATCAATGAGAGGAGCAGAGAAATGCTGCGGGGGCATGTTTGCTTGCCAGGACAAATGAAAAACACCAATGGCTGGGCACAGTGCAAACGGATGAACAGAAGCATACACAGTGAGAGCTGTGTGCATGGTTCTCGCAGAGCAGAGCTTGTTCTACTTGACAGCTTCTAACATGGAAACACAGCAAGCAGACAGCAGCCCACATGCTCTGCTTGTGGCAAACATGGAAAACAGACACCCTAGCATCAGAACCTCAGAAATCACTGAGAGAAGTAGAGAAATGCTGCAGGAGCATGTTTGCTTCCTAGGACAAATGAAAAACTCACATGGGCCATGCACAGTGCAAACGGATGAAAAGAAGCATACACAGCGAGAGCAGTGTGCACTGTTCTCGCAAAGCAGAGCTTGTTCAGCTTGCCAGCTTCTAACATGGAAAGAGAGCAAGCAGACAGCAGCCCACATGCTCTGCTTGCTGCAAACATGGAAAACAGACACCCTAGTATCAGAATCTCAGAAATCACTGAGCGAAGCAGAGAAATGCTGCAGGACCATGCTTGCTTGCTTGAAAAAGTGAAAAACTTACTTGAGCTGTGCACAGTGCAAACAGATGAACAGAAGCATACATAGCGAGAGCAGTGTGCACTGTTCTCGCGAAGCAGAGCTTGTTCACCTTGACAGCTTCTAACATGGAAACACAGCAAGCAGACAGCAGCCCACATGCTCTGCTTGTTATAAACATGGAAAACAGACACCCTAGCATCAGAAACTCAGAAATCACAGAGAGAAGTAGAGAAATGCTGCAGGAGCATGTTTTCTTGCTAGGACCAACGAAAAACACAAATGGGCTGTGCGCAGTGCAAACAGATGAACAGAAGCATACACAGTGAGAGCTGTGTGCATGGTTCTCGCAGAGCAGAGCTTGTTCTACTTGACAGCTTCTAACATGGAAACACAGCAAGCAGACAGCAGCCCACATGCTCTGCTTGCGGCAAACATGGAAAACAGTCGCCCCAGCATCATAATCACAAAAATCAATGAGAGGAGCAGAGAAATGCTGCGGGGGCATGTTTGCTTGCCAGGACAAATGAAAACCTTACTTGGGCTGTGCACAGTGCACACGGATGAACAGAAGCATACATAGTGAGAGCTGTGTGCACTGTTCTCGCACAGCAGAGCTTGTTCACCTTGACAGCTTCTAACATGGAAACACAGCAAGCAGACAGCAGCCCACATGCTCTGCTTGTTATAAACATGGAAAACAGACACCCTAGCATCAGAACCTCAGAAATCACTGAGAGAAGTAGAGAAATGCTGCAGGAGCATTTTTGCTTCCTAGGACAAATGAAAAACTCACATGGGCCATGCACAGTGCAAACGGATGAAAAGAAGCATACACAGCGAGAGCAGTGTGCACTGTTCTCGCAAAGCAGAGCTTGTTCAGCTTGCCAGCTTCTAACATGGAAAGAGAGCAAGCAGACAGCAGCCCACATGCTCTGCTTGCTGCAAACATGGAAAACAGACACCCTAGTATCAGAATCTCAGAAATCACTGAGCAAAGCAGAGAAATGCTGCAGGACCATGCTTGCTTGCTTGAAAAAGTGAAAAACTTACTTGAGCTGTGCACAGTGCAAACAGATGAACAGAAGCATACATAGCGAGAGCAGTGTGCACTGTTCTCGCGAAGCAGAGCTTGTTCACCTTGACAGCTTCTAACATGGAAACACAGCAAGCAGACAGCAGCCCACATGCTCTGCTTGCTGCAAACATGGAAAACAGACACCCTAGCATCAGAATCTCAGAAATCACTGAGAGAAGTAGAGAAATGCTGCAGGAGCATGTTTGCTTCCTAGGACAAATGAAAAACTCACATGGGCCATGCACAGTGCAAACGGATGAAAAGAAGCATACACAGCGAGAGCAGTGTGCACTGTTCTCGCAAAGCAGAGCTTGTTCAGCTTGCCAGCTTCTAACATGGAAAGAGAGCAAGCAGACAGCAGCCCACATGCTCTGCTTGTTATAAACATGGAAAACAGACACCCTAGCATCAGAATCTCAGAAATCACAGAGAGAAGTAGAGAAATGCTGCAGGAGCATGTTTTCTTGCTAGGACCAACGAAAAACACAAATGGGCTGTGCGCAGTGCAAACAGATGAACAGAAGCATACACAGTGAGAGCTGTGTGCATGGTTCTCGCAGAGCAGAGCTTGTTCTACTTGACAGCTTCTAACATGGAAACACAGCAAGCAGACAGCAGCCCACATGCTCTGCTTGCGGCAAACATGGAAAACAGTCGCCCCAGCATCATAATCACAAAAATCAATGAGAGGAGCAGAGAAATGCTGCGGGGGCATGTTTTCTTGCTAGGACTAATGAAAACCTTACTTGGGCTGTGCACAGTGCAAACGGATGAACAGAAGCATACATAGTGAGAGCTGTGTGCACTGTTCTCACACAGCAGAGCTTGTTCACCTTGACAGCTTCTAACATGGAAACACAGCAAGCAGACAGCAGCCCACATGCTCTGCTTGTTATAAACATGGAAAACAGACATCCTAGCATCAGAACCTCAGAAATCACTGAGAGAAGTAGAGAAATGCTGCAGGAGCATGTTTGCTTCCTAGGACAAATGAAAAACTCACATGGGCCATGCACAGTGCAAACGGATGAAAAGAAGCATACACAGCGAGAGCAGTGTGCACTGTTCTCGCAAAGCAGAGCTTGTTCAGCTTGCCAGCTTCTAACATGGAAAGAGAGTAAGCAGACAGCAGCCCACATGCTCTGCTTGCTGCAAACATGGAAAACAGACACCCTAGTATCAGAATCTCAGAAATCACTGAGCGAAGCAGAGAAATGCTGCAGGACCATGCTTGCTTGCTTGAAAAAGTGTAAAACTTACTTGAGCTGTGCACAGTGCAAACAGATGAACAGAAGCATACATAGCGAGAGCAGTGTGCACTGTTCTCGCGAAGCAGAGCTTGTTCACCTTGACAGCTTCTAACATGGAAACACAGCAAGCAGACAGCAGCCCACATGCTCTGCTTGTTATAAACATGGAAAACAGACACCCTAGCATCAGAATCTCAGAAATCACAGAGAGAAGTAGAGAAATGCTGCAGGAGCATGTTTTCTTGCTAGGACCAACGAAAAACACAAATGGGCTGTGCGCAGTGCAAACAGATGAACAGAAGCATACACAGCGAGAGCAGTGTGCACTGTTCTCGCAAAGCAGAGCTTGTTCAGCTTGCCAGCTTCTAACATGGAAAGAGAGCAAGCAGACAGCAGCCCACATGCTCTGCTTGTTATAAACATGGAAAACCGACACCCTAGCATCAGAATCTCAGAAATCACAGAGAGAAGTAGAGAAATGCTGCAGGAGCATGTTTTCTTGCTAGGACCAACGAAAAACACAAATGGGCTGTGCGCAGTGCAAACAGATGAACAGAAGCATACACAGTGAGAGCTGTGTGCATGGTTCTCGCAGAGCAGAGCTTGTTCTACTTGACAGCTTCTAACATGGAAACACAGCAAGCAGACAGCAGCCCACATTCTCTGCTTGTTATAAACATGGAAAACAGTCGCCCCAGCATCATAATCACAAAAATCAATGAGAGGAGCAGAGAAATGCTGCGGGGGCATGTTTGCTTGCCAGGACAAATGAAAAACACCAATGGCTGGGCACAGTGCAAACGGATGAACAGAAGCATACAGAGTGAGAGCTGTGTGCATGGTTCTCGCAGAGCAGAGCTTGTTCTACTTGACAGCTTCTAACATGGAAACACAGCAAGCAGACAGCAGCCCACATGCTCTGCTTGTGGCAAACATGGAAAACAGACACCCTAGCATCAGAACCTCAGAAATCACTGAGAGAAGTAGAGAAATGCTGCAGGAGCATGTTTGCTTCCTAGGACAAATGAAAAACTCACATGGGCCATGCACAGTGCAAACGGATGAAAAGAAGCATACACAGCGAGAGCAGTGTGCACTGTTCTCGCAAAGCAGAGCTTGTTCAGCTTGCCAGCTTCTAACATGGAAAGAGAGTAAGCAGACAGCAGCCCACATGCTCTGCTTGCTGCAAACATGGAAAACAGACACCCTAGTATCAGAATCTCAGAAATCACTGAGCGAAGCAGAGAAATGCTGCAGGACCATGCTTGCTTGCTTGAAAAAGTGTAAAACTTACTTGAGCTGTGCACAGTGCAAACAGATGAACAGAAGCATACATAGCGAGAGCAGTGTGCACTGTTCTCGCGAAGCAGAGCTTGTTCACCTTGACAGCTTCTAACATGGAAACACAGCAAGCAGACAGCAGCCCACATGCTCTGCTTGTTATAAACATGGAAAACAGACACCCTAGCATCAGAATCTCAGAAATCACAGAGAGAAGTAGAGAAATGCTGCAGGAGCATGTTTTCTTGCTAGGACCAACGAAAAACACAAATGGGCTGTGCGCAGTGCAAACAGATGAACAGAAGCATACACAGCGAGAGCAGTGTGCACTGTTCTCGCAAAGCAGAGCTTGTTCAGCTTGCCAGCTTCTAACATGGAAAGAGAGCAAGCAGACAGCAGCCCACATGCTCTGCTTGTTATAAACATGGAAAACAGACACCCTAGCATCAGAATCTCAGAAATCACAGAGAGAAGTAGAGAAATGCTGCAGGAGCATGTTTTCTTGCTAGGACCAACGAAAAACACAAATGGGCTGTGCGCAGTGCAAACAGATGAACAGAAGCATACACAGTGAGAGCTGTGTGCATGGTTCTCGCAGAGCAGAGCTTGTTCTACTTGACAGCTTCTAACATGGAAACACAGCAAGCAGACAGCAGCCCACATTCTCTGCTTGTTATAAACATGGAAAACAGTCGCCCCAGCATCATAATCACAAAAATCAATGAGAGGAGCAGAGAAATGCTGCGGGGGCATGTTTGCTTGCCAGGACAAATGAAAAACACCAATGGCTGGGCACAGTGCAAACGGATGAACAGAAGCATACAGAGTGAGAGCTGTGTGCATGGTTCTCGCAGAGCAGAGCTTGTTCTACTTGACAGCTTCTAACATGGAAACACAGCAAGCAGACAGCAGCCCACATGCTCTGCTTGTGGCAAACATGGAAAACAGACACCCTAGCATCAGAACCTCAGAAATCACTGAGAGAAGTAGAGAAATGCTGCAGGAGCATGTTTGCTTCCTAGGACAAATGAAAAACTCACATGGGCCATGCACAGTGCAAACGGATGAAAAGAAGCATACACAGCGAGAGCAGTGTGCACTGTTCTCGCAAAGCAGAGCTTGTTCAGCTTGCCAGCTTCTAACATGGAAAGAGAGCAAGCAGACAGCAGCCCACATGCTCTGCTTGCTGCAAACATGGAAAACAGACACCCTAGTATCAGAATCTCAGAAATCACTGAGCGAAGCAGAGAAATGCTGCAGGACCATGCTTGCTTGCTTGAAAAAGTGAAAAACTTACTTGGGCTGTGCACAGTGCAAACAGATGAACAGAAGCATACATAGCGAGAGCAGTGTGCACTGTTCTCGCGAAGCAGAGCTTGTTCACCTTGACAGCTTCTAACATGGAAACACAGCAAGCAGACAGCAGCCCACATGCTCTGCTTGTTATAAACATGGAAAACAGACACCCTAGCATCAGAAACTCAGAAATCACAGAGAGAAGTAGAGAAATGCTGCAGGAGCATGTTTTCTTGCTAGGACCAACGAAAAACACAAATGGGCTGTGCGCAGTGCAAACAGATGAACAGAAGCATACACAGTGAGAGCTGTGTGCATGGTTCTCGCAGAGCAGAGCTTGTTCTACTTGACAGCTTCTAACATGGAAACACAGCAAGCAGACAGCAGCCCACATGCTCTGCTTGCGGCAAACATGGAAAACAGTCGCCCCAGGATCATAGTCACAAAAATCAATGAGAGGAGCAGAGAAATGCTGCGGGGGCATGTTTTCTTGCTGGGACAAATGAAAACCTTACTTGGGCTGTGCACAGTGCAAACGGATGAACAGAAGCATACACAGTGAGAGCTGTGTGCACTGTTCTCGCGCAGCAGAGCTTGTTCGACTTGACAGCTTCTAACATGGAAACAGAGCAAGCAGACAGCAATCCACATGCTCTGCTTGCTGCAAATGTGGAAAACAGACACCCCAGCATCAGAATCTCAGAAATCACAGAGAGAAGTAGAGAAATGCTGCAGGAGCATGTTTTCTTGCTTGAAAAAGTGAAAAAATCACTTGGGCCGTGCACAGCGCAAACCAATGAACAGAAGCAAACACAGTGAGAGGTGTGTGTATGGTTCTCGCAAAGCAGAGCGTGTTCACCTTGACAGCTTCTAACATGGAAACACAGCAAGCAGACCTCAGCCTACATTCTCTGCGTGTTGCAAAGATGGAAAACAGACAACCTAGTATCAGAATCTCAGAAATCACTGAGCGAAGCAGAGAAATGCTGCAGGACCATGCTTGCTTGCTTGAAAAAGTGAAAAACTTACTTGAGCTGTGCACAGTGCAAACAGATGAACAGAAGCATACATAGCGAGAGCAGTGTGCACTGTTCTCGCGAAGCAGAGCTTGTTCACCTTGACAGCTTCTAACATGGAAACACAGCAAGCAGACAGCAGCCCACATGCTCTGCTTGTTATAAACATGGAAAACAGACACCCTAGCATCAGAACCTCAGAAATCACTGAGAGAAGTAGAGAAATGCTGCAGGAGCATGTTTGCTTCCTAGGACAAATGAAAAACTCACATGGGCCATGCACAGTGCAAACGGATGAAAAGAAGCATACACAGCGAGAACAGTTTGCACTGTTCTCGCAAAGCAGAGCTTGTTCAGCTTGCCAGCTTCTAACATGGAAAGAGAGCAAGCAGACAGCAGCCCACATGCTCTGCTTGTTATAAACATGGAAAACAGACACCCTAGCATCAGAATCTCAGAAATCACAGAGAGAAGTAGAGAAATGCTGCAGGAGCATGTTTTCTTGCTAGGACCAACGAAAAACACAAATGGGCTGTGCGCAGTGCAAACAGATGAACAGAAGCATACACAGTGAGAGCTGTGTGCATGGTTCTCGCAGAGCAGAGCTTGTTCTACTTGACAGCTTCTAACATGGAAACACAGCAAGCAGACAGCAGCCCACATGCTCTGCTTGCGGCAAACATGGAAAACAGTCGCCCCAGCATCATAATCACAAAAATCAATGAGAGGAGCAGAGAAATGCTGCGGGGGCATGTTTTCTTGCTAGGACAAATGAAAACCTTACTTGGGCTGTGCACAGTGCAAACGGATGAACAGAAGCATACATAGTGAGAGCTGTGTGCACTGTTCTCGCACAGCAGAGCTTGTTCACCTTGACAGCTTCTAACATGGAAACACAGCAAGCAGACAGCAGCCCACATGCTCTGCTTGTTATAAACATGGAAAACAGACACCCTAGCATCAGAACCTCAGAAATCACTGAGAGAAGTAGAGAAATGCTGCAGGAGCATGTTTGCTTCCTAGGACAAATGAAAAACTCACATGGGCCATGCACAGTGCAAACGGATGAAAAGAAGCATACACAGCGAGAGCAGTGTGCACTGTTCTCGCAAAGCAGAGCTTGTTCAGCTTGCCAGCTTCTAACATGGAAAGAGAGCAAGCAGACAGCAGCCCACATGCTCTGCTTGCTGCAAACATGGAAAACAGACACCCTAGTATCAGAATCTCAGAAATCACTGAGCGAAGCAGAGAAATGCTGCAGGACCATGCTTGCTTGCTTGAAAAAGTGAAAAACTTACTTGAGCTGTGCACAGTGCAAACAGATGAACAGAAGCATACATAGTGAGAGCTGTGTGCACTGTTCTCGCACAGCAGAGCTTGTTCACCTTGACAGCTTCTAACATGGAAACACAGCAAGCAGACAGCAGCCCACATGCTCTGCTTGTTATAAACATGGAAAACAGACACCCTAGCATCAGAATCTCAGAAATCACAGAGAGAAGTAGAGAAATGCTGCAGGAGCATGTTTTCTTGCTAGGACCAACGAAAAACACAAATGGGCTGTGCGCAGTGCAAACAGATGAACAGAAGCATACACAGCGAGAGCAGTGTGCACTGTTCTCGCAAAGCAGAGCTTGTTCAGCTTGCCAGCTTCTAACATGGAAAGAGAGCAAGCAGACAGCAGCCCACATGCTCTGCTTGTTATAAACATGGAAAACAGACACCCTAGCATCAGAATCTCAGAAATCACAGAGAGAAGTAGAGAAATGCTGCAGGAGCATGTTTTCTTGCTAGGACCAACGAAAAACACAAATGGGCTGTGCGCAGTGCAAACAGATGAACAGAAGCATACACAGTGAGAGCTGTGTGCATGGTTCTCGCAGAGCAGAGCTTGTTCTACTTGACAGCTTCTAACATGGAAACACAGCAAGCAGACAGCAGCCCACATGCTCTGCTTGCGGCAAACATGGAAAACAGTCGCCCCAGCATCATAATCACAAAAATCAATGAGAGGAGCAGAGAAATGCTGCGGGGGCATGTTTGCTTGCCAGGACAAATGAAAAACACCAATGGCTGGGCACAGTGCAAACGGATGAACAGAAGCATACACAGTGAGAGCTGTGTGCATGGTTCTCGCAGAGCAGAGCTTGTTCTACTTGACAGCTTCTAACATGGAAACACAGCAAGCAGACAGCAGCCCACATGCTCTGCTTGTGGCAAACATGGAAAACAGACACCCTAGCATCAGAACCTCAGAAATCACGGAGAGAAGTAGAGAAATGCTGCAGGAGCATGTTTGCTTCCTAGGACAAATGAAAAACTCACATGGGCCATGCACAGTGCAAACGGATGAAAAGAAGCATACACAGCGAGAGCAGTGTGCACTGTTCTCGCAAAGCAGAGCTTGTTCAGCTTGCCAGCTTCTAACATGGAAAGAGAGCAAGCAGACAGCAGCCCACATGCTCTGCTTGCTGCAAACATGGAAAACAGACACCCTAGTATCAGAATCTCAGAAATCACTGAGCGAAGCAGAGAAATGCTGCAGGACCATGCTTGCTTGCTTGAAAAAGTGAAAAACTTACTTGAGCTGTGCACAGTGCAAACAGATGAACAGAAGCATACATAGCGAGAGCAGTGTGCACTGTTCTCGCGAAGCAGAGCTTGTTCACCTTGACAGCTTCTAACATGGAAACACAGCAAGCAGACAGCAGCCCACATGCTCTGCTTGTTATAAACATGGAAAACAGACACCCTAGCATCAGAAACTCAGAAATCACAGAGAGAAGTAGAGAAATGCTGCAGGAGCATGTTTTCTTGCTAGGACCAACGAAAAACACAAATGGGCTGTGCGCAGTGCAAACAGATGAACAGAAGCATACACAGTGAGAGCTGTGTGCATGGTTCTCGCAGAGCAGAGCTTGTTCTACTTGACAGCTTCTAACATGGAAACACAGCAAGCAGACAGCAGCCCACATGCTCTGCTTGCGGCAAACATGGAAAACAGTCGCCCCAGGATCATAGTCACAAAAATCAATGAGAGGAGCAGAGAAATGCTGCGGGGGCATGTTTTCTTGCTGGGACAAATGAAAACCTTACTTGGGCTGTGCACAGTGCAAACGGATGAACAGAAGCATACACAGTGAGAGCTGTGTGCACTGTTCTCGCACAGCAGAGCTTGTTCGACTTGACAGCTTCTAACATGGAAACAGAGCAAGCAGACAGCAATCCACATGCTCTGCTTGCTGCAAATGTGGAAAACAGACACCCCAGCATCAGAATCTCAGAAATCACAGAGAGAAGTAGAGAAATGCTGCAGGAGCATGTTTTCTTGCTTGAAAAAGTGAAAAAATCACTTGGGCCGTGCACAGCGCAAACCAATGAACAGAAGCAAACACAGTGAGAGGTGTGTGTATGGTTCTCGCAAAGCAGAGCGTGTTCACCTTGACAGCTTCTAACATGGAAACACAGCAAGCAGACCTCAGCCTACATTCTCTGCGTGTTGCAAAGATGGAAAACAGACACCCTAGTATCAGAATCTCAGAAATCACTGAGCGAAGGAGAGAAATGCTGCAGGACCATGCTTGCTTGCTTGAAAAAGTGAAAAACTTACTTGAGCTGTGCACAGTGCAAACAGATGAACAGAAGCATACATAGCGAGAGCAGTGTGCACTGTTCTCGCGAAGCAGAGCTTGTTCACCTTGACAGCTTCTAACATGGAAACACAGCAAGCAGACAGCAGCCCACATGCTCTGCTTGTTATAAACATGGAAAACAGACACCCTAGCATCAGAACCTCAGAAATCACTGAGAGAAGTAGAGAAATGCTGCAGGAGCATGTTTGCTTCCTAGGACAAATGAAAAACTCACATGGGCCATGCACAGTGCAAACGGATGAAAAGAAGCATACACAGCGAGAACAGTTTGCACTGTTCTCGCAAAGCAGAGCTTGTTCAGCTTGCCAGCTTCTAACATGGAAAGAGAGCAAGCAGACAGCAGCCCACATGCTCTGCTTGTTATAAACATGGAAAACAGACACCCTAGCATCAGAATCTCAGAAATCACAGAGAGAAGTAGAGAAATGCTGCAGGAGCATGTTTTCTTGCTAGGACCAACGAAAAACACAAATGGGCTGTGCGCAGTGCAAACAGATGAACAGAAGCATACACAGTGAGAGCTGTGTGCATGGTTCTCGCAGAGCAGAGCTTGTTCTACTTGACAGCTTCTAACATGGAAACACAGCAAGCAGACAGCAGCCCACATGCTCTGCTTGCGGCAAACATGGAAAACAGTCGCCCCAGCATCATAATCACAAAAATCAATGAGAGGAGCAGAGAAATGCTGCGGGGGCATATTTGCTTGCCAGGACAAATGAAAAACACCAATGGCTGGGCACAGTGCAAACGGATGAACAGAAGCATACACAGTGAGAGCTGTGTGCATGGTTCTCGCAGAGCAGAGCTTGTTCTACTTGACAGCTTCTAACATGGAAACACAGCAAGCAGACAGCAGCCCACATGCTCTGCTTGCGGCAAACATGGAAAACAGTCGCCCCAGCATCATAATCACAAAAATCAATGAGAGGAGCAGAGAAATGCTGCGGGGGCATGTTTTCTTGCTAGGACAAATGAAAACCTTACTTGGGCTGTGCACAGTGCAAACGGATGAACAGAAGTAAACACAGTGAGAGCTGTGTGTATGGTTCTCGCAAAGCAGAGCTTGTTCACCTTGACAGCTTCTAACATGGAAACAGAGCAAGCAGACCTCAGCCTACATTCTCTGCGTGTTGCAAAGATGGAAAACAGACACCCTAGTATCAGAATCTCAGAAATCACTGAGCGAAGCAGAGAAATGCTGCAGGACCATGCTTGCTTGCTTGAAAAAGTGAAAAACTTACTTGGGCTGTGCACAGTGCAAACAGATGAACAGAAGCATACATAGCGAGAGCAGTGTGCACTGTTCTCGTGAAGCAGAGCTTGTTCACCTTGACAGCTTCTAACATGGAAACACAGCAAGCAGACAGCAGCCCACATGCTCTGCTTGCTGCAAACATGGAAAACAGACACCCTAGCATCAGAATCTCAGAAATCACTGAGAGAAGTAGAGAAATGCTGCAGGAGCATGTTTGCTTCCTAGGACAAATGAAAAACTCACATGGGCCATGCACAGTGCAAACGGATGAAAAGAAGCATACACAGCGAGAGCAGTGTGCACTGTTCTCGCAAAGCAGAGCTTGTTCAGCTTGCCAGCTTCTAACATGGAAAGAGAGCAAGCAGACAGCAGCCCACATGCTCTGCTTGCTGCAAACATGGAAAACAGACACCCTAGTATCAGAATCTCAGAAATCACTGAGCGAAGCAGAGAAATGCTGCAGGACCATGCTTGCTTGCTTGAAAAAGTGAAAAACTTACTTGAGCTGTGCACAGTGCAAACAGATGAACAGAAGCATACATAGCGAGAGCAGTGTGCACTGTTCTCGCGAAGCAGAGCTTGTTCACCTTGCCAGCTTCTAACATGGAAAGAGAGCAAGCAGACAGCAGCCCACATGCTCTGCTTGTTATAAACATGGAAAACAGACACCCTAGCATCAGAATCTCAGAAATCACAGAGAGAAGTAGAGAAATGCTGCAGGAGCATGTTTTCTTGCTAGGACCAACGAAAAACACAAATGGGCTGTGCGCAGTGCAAACAGATGAACAGAAGCATACACAGTGAGAGCTGTGTGCATGGTTCTCGCAGAGCAGAGCTTGTTCTACTTGACAGCTTCTAACATGGAAACACAGCAAGCAGACAGCAGCCCACATGCTCTGCTTGCGGCAAACATGGAAAACAGTCGCCCCAGCATCATAATCACAAAAATCAATGAGAGGAGCAGAGAAATGCTGCGGGGGCATGTTTGCTTGCCAGGACAAATGAAAAACACCAATGGCTGGGCACAGTGCAAACGGATGAACAGAAGCATACACAGTGAGAGCTGTGTGCATGGTTCTCGCAGAGCAGAGCTTGTTCTACTTGACAGCTTCTAACATGGAAACACAGCAAGCAGACAGCAGCCCACATGCTCTGCTTGTGGCAAACATGGAAAACAGACACCCTAGCATCAGAACCTCAGAAATCACTGAGAGAAGTAGAGAAATGCTGCAGGAGCATGTTTGCTTCCTAGGACAAATGAAAAACTCACATGGGCCATGCACAGTGCAAACGGATGAAAAGAAGCATACACAGCGAGAGCAGTGTGCACTGTTCTCGCAAAGCAGAGCTTGTTCAGCTTGCCAGCTTCTAACATGGAAAGAGAGCAAGCAGACTGCAGCCCACATGCTCTGCTTGCTGCAAACATGGAAAACAGACACCCTAGTATCAGAATCTCAGAAATCACTGAGCGAAGCAGAGAAATGCTGCAGGACCCTGCTTGCTTGCTTGAAAAAGTGAAAAACTTACTTGAGCTGTGCACAGTGCAAACAGATGAACAGAAGCATACATAGCGAGAGCAGTGTGCACTGTTCTCGCAAAGCAGAGCTTGTTCACCTTGACAGCTTCTAACATGGAAACACAGCAAGCAGACAGCAGCCCACATGCTCTGCTTGTTATAAACATGGAAAACAGACACCCTAGCATCAGAAACTCAGAAATCACAGAGAGAAGTAGAGAAATGCTGCAGGAGCATGTTTTCTTGCTAGGACCAACGAAAAACACAAATGGGCTGTGCGCAGTGCAAACAGATGAACAGAAGCATACACAGTGAGAGCTGTGTGCATGGTTCTCGCAGAGCAGAGCTTGTTCTACTTGACAGCTTCTAACATGGAAACACAGCAAGCAGACAGCAGCCCACATGCTCTGCTTGCGGCAAACATGGAAAACAGTCGCCCCAGGATCATAGTCACAAAAATCAATGAGAGGAGCAGAGAAATGCTGCGGGGGCATGTTTTCTTGCTGGGACAAATGAAAACCTTACTTGGGCTGTGCACAGTGCAAACGGATGAACAGAAGCATACACAGTGAGAGCTGTGTGCACTGTTCTCGCACAGCAGAGCTTGTTCGACTTGACAGCTTCTAACATGGAAACAGAGCAAGCAGACAGCAATCCACATGCTCTGCTTGCTGCAAATGTGGAAAACAGACACCCCAGCATCAGAATCTCAGAAATCACAGAGAGAAGTAGAGAAATGCTGCAGGAGCATGTTTTCTTGCTTGAAAAAGTGAAAAAATCACTTGGGCCGTGCACAGCGCAAACCAATGAACAGAAGCAAACACAGTGAGAGGTGTGTGTATGGTTCTCGCGAAGCAGAGCGTGTTCACCTTGACAGCTTCTAACATGGAAACACAGCAAGCAGACCTCAGCCTACATTCTCTGCGTGTTGCAAAGATGGAAAACAGACACCCTAGTATCAGAATCTCAGAAATCACTGAGCGAAGCAGAGAAATGCTGCAGGACCATGCTTGCTTGCTTGAAAAAGTGAAAAACTTACTTGGGCTGTGCACAGTGCAAACAGATGAACAGAAGCATACATAGCGAGAGCAGTGTGCACTGTTCTCGCGAAGCAGAGCTTGTTCACCTTGACAGCTTCTAACATGGAAACACAGCAAGCAGACAGCAGCCACATGCTCTGCTTGCTGCAAACACGGAAAACAGACACCCTAGCATCAGAATCTCAGAAATCACTGAGAGAAGTAGAGAAATGCTGCAGGAGCATGTTTGCTTCCTAGGACAAATGAAAAACTCACATGGGCCATGCACAGTGCAAACGGATGAAAAGAAGCATACACAGCGAGAGCAGTGTGCACTGTTCTCGCAAAGCAGAGCTTGTTCAGCTTGCCAGCTTCTAACATGGAAAGAGAGCAAGCAGACAGCAGCCCACATGCTCTGCTTGTTATAAACATGGAAAACAGACACCCTAGCATCAGAATCTCAGAAATCACAGAGAGAAGTAGAGAAATGCTGCAGGAGCATGTTTTCTTGCTAGGACCAACGAAAAACACAAATGGGCTGTGCGCAGTGCAAACAGATGAACAGAAGCATACACAGTGAGAGCTGTGTGCATGGTTCTCGCAGAGCAGAGCTTGTTCTACTTGACAGCTTCTAACATGGAAACACAGCAAGCAGACAGCAGCCCACATGCTCTGCTTGCGGCAAACATGGAAAACAGTCGCCCCAGGATCATAATCACAAAAATCAATGAGAGGAGCAGAGAAATGCTGCGGGGGCATGTTTGCTTGCTAGGACAAATGAAAAACACCAATGGCTGAGCGCAGTGCAAACAGATGAACAGAAGCATACAGAGTGAGAGCTGTGTGCATGGTTCTCGCAGAGCAGAGCTTGTTCTACTTGACAGCTTCTAACATGGAAACACAGCAAGCAGACAGCAGCCCACATGCTCTGCTTGCGGCAAACATGGAAAACAGTCGCCCCAGGATCATAGTCACAAAAATCAATGAGAGGAGCAGAGAAATGCTGCGGGGGCATGTTTTCTTGCTGGGACAAATGAAAACCTTACTTGGGCTGTGCACAGTGCAAACGGATGAACAGAAGCATACACAGTGAGAGCTGTGTGCACTGTTCTCGCAAAGCAGAGCTTGTTCAGCTTGCCAGCTTCTAACATGGAAAGAGAGCAAGCAGACAGCAGCCCACATGCTCTGCTTGTTATAAACATGGAAAACAGACACCCTAGCATCAGAATCTCAGAAATCACAGAGAGAAGTAGAGAAATGCTGCAGGAGCATGTTTTCTTGCTAGGACCAACGAAAAACACAAATGGGCTGTGCGCAGTGCAAACAGATGAACAGAAGCATACACAGTGAGAGCTGTGTGCATGGTTCTCGCAGAGCAGAGCTTGTTCTGCTTGACAGCTTCTAACATGGAAACACAGCAAGCAGACAGTAGCCCACATGCTCTGCTTGCGGCAAACATGGAAAACAGTCGCCCCAGCATCATAATCACAAAAATCAATGAGAGGAGCAGAGAAATGCTGCGGGGGCATGTTTGCTTGCTAGGACAAATGAAAAACACCAATGGCTGGGCACAGTGCAAACGGATGAACAGAAGCATACACAGTGAGAGCTGTGTGCATGGTTCTCGCAGAGCAGAGCTTGTTCTACTTGACAGCTTCTAACATGGAAACACAGCAAGCAGACAGCAGCCCACATGCTCTGCTTGCGGCAAACATGGAAAACAGTCGCCCCAGCATCATAATCACAAAAATCAATGAGAGGAGCAGAGAAATGCTGCAGGAGCATGTTTTCTTGCTAGGACAAATGAAAACCTTACTTGGGCTGTGCACAGTGCAAACGGATGAACAGAAGCAAACACAGTGAGAGCTGTGTGTATGGTTCTCGCAAAGCAGAGCTTGTCCACCTTGACAGCTTCTAACATGGAAACAGAGCAAGCAGACATCAGCCTACATTCTCTGCGTGTTGCAAGGATGGAAAACAGACACCCTAGTATCAGAATCTCAGAAATCACTGAGTGAAGCAGAGAAATGCTGCAGGACCATGCTTGCTTGCTTGAAAAAGTGAAAAACTTACTTGGGCTGTGCACAGTGCAAACAGATGAACAGAAGCATACATAGCGAGAGCAGTGTGCACTGTTCTCGCGAAGCAGAGCTTGTTCACCTTGACAGCTTCTAACATGGAAACACAGCAAGCAGACAGCAGCCCACATGCTCTGCTTGCTGCAAACATGGAAAACAGACACCCTAGCATCAGAATCTCAGAAATCACTGAGAGAAGTAGAGAAATGCTGCAGGAGCATGTTTGCTTAATAGGACAAATGAAAAACTCACATGGGCCATGCACAGTGCAAACGGATGAAAAGAAGCATACACAGCGAGAGCAGTGTGCACTGTTCTCGCAAAGCAGAGCTTGTTCAGCTTGCCAGCTTCTAACATGGGAAGAGAGCAAGCAGACAGCAGCCCACATGCTCTGCTTGTTATAAACATGGAAAACAGACACCCTAGCATCAGAATCTCAGAAATCACAGAGAGAAGTAGAGAAATGCTGCAGGAGCATGTTTTCTTGCTAGGACCAACGAAAAACACAAATGGGCTGTGCGCAGTGCAAACAGATGAACAGAAGCATACACAGTGAGAGCTGTGTGCATGGTTCTCGCAGAGCAGAGCTTGTTCTACTTGACAGCTTCTAACATGGAAACACAGCAAGCAGACAGCAGCCCACATGCTCTGCTTGCGGCAAACATGGAAAACAGTCGCCCCAGCATCATAATCACAAAAATCAATGAGAGGAGCAGAGAAATGCTGCGGGGGCATGTTTGCTTGCCAGGACAAATGAAAACCTTACTTGGGCTGTGCACAGTGCACACGGATGAACAGAAGCATACATAGTGAGAGCTGTGTGCACTGTTCTCGCACAGCAGAGCTTGTTCACCTTGACAGCTTCTAACATGGAAACACAGCAAGCAGACAGCAGCCCACATGCTCTGCTTGTTATAAACATGGAAAACAATCACCCTAGCATCAGAACCTCAGAAATCACTGAGAGAAGTAGAGAAATGCTGCAGGAGCATGTTTGCTTCCTAGGACAAATGAAAAACTCACATGGGCCATGCACAGTGCAAACGGATGAAAAGAAGCATACACAGCGAGAGCAGTGTGCACTGTTCTCGCAAAGCAGAGCTTGTTCAGCTTGCCAGCTTCTAACATGGAAAGAGAGCAAGCAGACAGCAGCCCACATGCTCTGCTTGCTGCAAACATGGAAAACAGACACCCTAGTATCAGAATCTCAGAAATCACTGAGCGAAGCAGAGAAATGCTGCAGGACCATGCTTGCTTGCTTGAAAAAGTGAAAAACTTACTTGAGCTGTGCACAGTGCAAACAGATGAACAGAAGCATACATAGCGAGAGCAGTGTGCACTGTTCTCGCGAAGCAGAGCTTGTTCACCTTGACAGCTTCTAACATGGAAACACAGCAAGCAGACAGCAGCCCACATGCTCTGCTTGCTGCAAACATGGAAAACAGACACCCTAGCATCAGAATCTCAGAAATCACTGAGAGAAGTAGAGAAATGCTGCAGGAGCATGTTTGCTTCCTAGGACAAATGAAAAACTCACATGGGCCATGCACAGTGCAAACGGATGAAAAGAAGCATACACAGCGAGAGCAGTGTGCACTGTTCTCGCAAAGCAGAGCTTGTTCAGCTTGCCAGCTTCTAACATGGAAAGAGAGCAAGCAGACAGCAGCCCACATGCTCTGCTTGTTATAAACATGGAAAACAGACACCCTAGCATCAGAATCTCAGAAATCACAGAGAGAAGTAGAGAAATGCTGCAGGAGCATGTTTTCTTGCTAGGACCAACGAAAAACACAAATGGGCTGTGCGCAGTGCAAACAGATGAACAGAAGCATACACAGTGAGAGCTGTGTGCATGGTTCTCGCAGAGCAGAGCTTGTTCTACTTGACAGCTTCTAACATGGAAACACAGCAAGCAGACAGCAGCCCACATGCTCTGCTTGCGGCAAACATGGAAAACAGTCGCCCCAGCATCATAATCACAAAAATCAATGAGAGGAGCAGAGAAATGCTGCGGGGGCATGTTTGCTTGCCAGGACAAATGAAAAACACCAATGGCTGGGCACAGCGCAAACGGATGAACAGAAGCATACACAGTGAGAGCTGTGTGCATGGTTCTCGCAGAGCAGAGCTTGTTATACTTGACAGCTTCTAACATGGAAACACAGCAAGCAGACAGCAGCCCACATGCTCTGCTTGTGGCAAACATGGAAAACAGTCGCCCCAGCATCATAATCACAAAAATCAATGAGAGGAGCAGAGAAATGCTGCGGGGGCATGTTTTCTTGCTAGGACTAATGAAAACCTTACTTGGGCTGTGCACAGTGCAAACGGATGAACAGAAGCATACATAGTGAGAGCTGTGTGCACTGTTCTCACACAGCAGAGCTTGTTCACCTTGACAGCTTCTAACATGGAAACACAGCAAGCAGACAGCAGCCCACATGCTCTGCTTGTTATAAACATGGAAAACAGACACCCTAGCATCAGAACCTCAGAAATCACTGAGAGAAGTAGAGAAATGCTGCAGGAGCATGTTTGCTTCCTAGGACAAATGAAAAACTCACATGGGCCATGCACAGTGCAAACGGATGAAAAGAAGCATACACAGCGAGAGCAGTGTGCACTGTTCTCGCAAAGCAGAGCTTGTTCAGCTTGCCAGCTTCTAACATGGAAAGAGAACAAGCAGACAGCAGCCCACATGCTCTGCTTGCTGCAAACATGGAAAACAGACACCCTAGTATCAGAATCTCAGAAATCACTGAGCGAAGCAGAGAAATGCTGCAGGACCATGCTTGCTTGCTTGAAAAAGTGAAAAACTTACTTGAGCTGTGCACAGTGCAAACAGATGAACAGAAGCATACATAGCGAGAGCAGTGTGCACTGTTCTCGCGAAGCAGAGCTTGTTCACCTTGACAGCTTCTAACATGGAAACACAGCAAGCAGACAGCAGCCCACATGCTCTGCTTGTTATAAACATGGAAAACAGACACCCTAGCATCAGAAACTCAGAAATCACAGAGAGAAGTAGAGAAATGCTGCAGGAGCATGTTTTCTTGCTAGGACCAACGAAAAACACAAATGGGCTGTGCGCAGTGCAAACAGATGAACAGAAGCATACACAGTGAGAGCTGTGTGCATGGTTCTCGCAGAGCAGAGCTTGTTCTACTTGACAGCTTCTAACATGGAAACACAGCAAGCAGACAGCAGCCCACATGCTCTGCTTGCGGCAAACATGGAAAACAGTCGCCCCAGGATCATAGTCACAAAAATCAATGAGAGGAGCAGAGAAATGCTGCGGGGGCATGTTTTCTTGCTGGGACAAATGAAAACCTTACTTGGGCTGTGCACAGTGCAAACGGATGAACAGAAGCATACACAGTGAGAGCTGTGTGCACTGTTCTCGCACAGCAGAGCTTGTTCGACTTGACAGCTTCTAACATGGAAACAGAGCAAGCAGACAGCAATCCACATGCTCTGCTTGCTGCAAATGTGGAAAACAGACACCCCAGCATCAGAATCTCAGAAATCACAGAGAGAAGTAGAGAAATGCTGCAGGAGCATGTTTTCTTGCTTGAAAAAGTGAAAAAATCACTTGGGCCGTGCACAGCGCAAACCAATGAACAGAAGCAAACACAGTGAGAGGTGTGTGTATGGTTCTCGCAAAGCAGAGCGTGTTCACCTTGACAGCTTCTAACATGGAAACACAGCAAGCAGACCTCAGCCTACATTCTCTGCGTGTTGCAAAGATGGAAAACAGACACCCTAGTATCAGAATCTCAGAAATCACTGAGCGAAGGAGAGAAATGCTGCAGGACCATGCTTGCTTGCTTGAAAAAGTGAAAAACTTACTTGAGCTGTGCACAGTGCAAACAGATGAACAGAAGCATACATAGCGAGAGCAGTGTGCACTGTTCTCGCGAAGCAGAGCTTGTTCACCTTGACAGCTTCTAACATGGAAACACAGCAAGCAGACAGCAGCCCACATGCTCTGCTTGTTATAAACATGGAAAACAGACACCCTAGCATCAGAACCTCAGAAATCACTGAGAGAAGTAGAGAAATGCTGCAGGAGCATGTTTGCTTCCTAGGACAAATGAAAAACTCACATGGGCCATGCACAGTGCAAACGGATGAAAAGAAGCATACACAGCGAGAACAGTTTGCACTGTTCTCGCAAAGCAGAGCTTGTTCAGCTTGCCAGCTTCTAACATGGAAAGAGAGCAAGCAGACAGCAGCCCACATGCTCTGCTTGTTATAAACATGGAAAACAGACACCCTAGCATCAGAATCTCAGAAATCACAGAGAGAAGTAGAGAAATGCTGCAGGAGCATGTTTTCTTGCTAGGACCAACGAAAAACACAAATGGGCTGTGCGCAGTGCAAACAGATGAACAGAAGCATACACAGTGAGAGCTGTGTGCATGGTTCTCGCAGAGCAGAGCTTGTTCTACTTGACAGCTTCTAACATGGAAACACAGCAAGCAGACAGCAGCCCACATGCTCTGCTTGCGGCAAACATGGAAAACAGTCGCCCCAGCATCATAATCACAAAAATCAATGAGAGGAGCAGAGAAATGCTGCGGGGGCATATTTGCTTGCCAGGACAAATGAAAAACACCAATGGCTGGGCACAGTGCAAACGGATGAACAGAAGCATACACAGTGAGAGCTGTGTGCATGGTTCTCGCAGAGCAGAGCTTGTTCTACTTGACAGCTTCTAACATGGAAACACAGCAAGCAGACAGCAGCCCACATGCTCTGCTTGCGGCAAACATGGAAAACAGTCGCCCCAGCATCATAATCACAAAAATCAATGAGAGGAGCAGAGAAATGCTGCGGGGGCATGTTTTCTTGCTAGGACAAATGAAAACCTTACTTGGGCTGTGCACAGTGCAAACGGATGAACAGAAGTAAACACAGTGAGAGCTGTGTGTATGGTTCTCGCAAAGCAGAGCTTGTTCACCTTGACAGCTTCTAACATGGAAACAGAGCAAGCAGACCTCAGCCTACATTCTCTGCGTGTTGCAAAGATGGAAAACAGACACCCTAGTATCAGAATCTCAGAAATCACTGAGCGAAGCAGAGAAATGCTGCAGGACCATGCTTGCTTGCTTGAAAAAGTGAAAAACTTACTTGGGCTGTGCACAGTGCAAACAGATGAACAGAAGCATACATAGCGAGAGCAGTGTGCACTGTTCTCGTGAAGCAGAGCTTGTTCACCTTGACAGCTTCTAACATGGAAACACAGCAAGCAGACAGCAGCCCACATGCTCTGCTTGCTGCAAACATGGAAAACAGACACCCTAGCATCAGAATCTCAGAAATCACTGAGAGAAGTAGAGAAATGCTGCAGGAGCATGTTTGCTTCCTAGGACAAATGAAAAACTCACATGGGCCATGCACAGTGCAAACGGATGAAAAGAAGCATACACAGCGAGAGCAGTGTGCACTGTTCTCGCAAAGCAGAGCTTGTTCAGCTTGCCAGCTTCTAACATGGAAAGAGAGCAAGCAGACAGCAGCCCACATGCTCTGCTTGCTGCAAACATGGAAAACAGACACCCTAGTATCAGAATCTCAGAAATCACTGAGCGAAGCAGAGAAATGCTGCAGGACCATGCTTGCTTGCTTGAAAAAGTGAAAAACTTACTTGAGCTGTGCACAGTGCAAACAGATGAACAGAAGCATACATAGCGAGAGCAGTGTGCACTGTTCTCGCGAAGCAGAGCTTGTTCACCTTGCCAGCTTCTAACATGGAAAGAGAGCAAGCAGACAGCAGCCCACATGCTCTGCTTGTTATAAACATGGAAAACAGACACCCTAGCATCAGAATCTCAGAAATCACAGAGAGAAGTAGAGAAATGCTGCAGGAGCATGTTTTCTTGCTAGGACCAACGAAAAACACAAATGGGCTGTGCGCAGTGCAAACAGATGAACAGAAGCATACACAGTGAGAGCTGTGTGCATGGTTCTCGCAGAGCAGAGCTTGTTCTACTTGACAGCTTCTAACATGGAAACACAGCAAGCAGACAGCAGCCCACATGCTCTGCTTGCGGCAAACATGGAAAACAGTCGCCCCAGCATCATAATCACAAAAATCAATGAGAGGAGCAGAGAAATGCTGCGGGGGCATGTTTGCTTGCCAGGACAAATGAAAAACACCAATGGCTGGGCACAGTGCAAACGGATGAACAGAAGCATACACAGTGAGAGCTGTGTGCATGGTTCTCGCAGAGCAGAGCTTGTTCTACTTGACAGCTTCTAACATGGAAACACAGCAAGCAGACAGCAGCCCACATGCTCTGCTTGTGGCAAACATGGAAAACAGACACCCTAGCATCAGAACCTCAGAAATCACTGAGAGAAGTAGAGAAATGCTGCAGGAGCATGTTTGCTTCCTAGGACAAATGAAAAACTCACATGGGCCATGCACAGTGCAAACGGATGAAAAGAAGCATACACAGCGAGAGCAGTGTGCACTGTTCTCGCAAAGCAGAGCTTGTTCAGCTTGCCAGCTTCTAACATGGAAAGAGAGCAAGCAGACTGCAGCCCACATGCTCTGCTTGCTGCAAACATGGAAAACAGACACCCTAGTATCAGAATCTCAGAAATCACTGAGCGAAGCAGAGAAATGCTGCAGGACCCTGCTTGCTTGCTTGAAAAAGTGAAAAACTTACTTGAGCTGTGCACAGTGCAAACAGATGAACAGAAGCATACATAGCGAGAGCAGTGTGCACTGTTCTCGCAAAGCAGAGCTTGTTCACCTTGACAGCTTCTAACATGGAAACACAGCAAGCAGACAGCAGCCCACATGCTCTGCTTGTTATAAACATGGAAAACAGACACCCTAGCATCAGAAACTCAGAAATCACAGAGAGAAGTAGAGAAATGCTGCAGGAGCATGTTTTCTTGCTAGGACCAACGAAAAACACAAATGGGCTGTGCGCAGTGCAAACAGATGAACAGAAGCATACACAGTGAGAGCTGTGTGCATGGTTCTCGCAGAGCAGAGCTTGTTCTACTTGACAGCTTCTAACATGGAAACACAGCAAGCAGACAGCAGCCCACATGCTCTGCTTGCGGCAAACATGGAAAACAGTCGCCCCAGGATCATAGTCACAAAAATCAATGAGAGGAGCAGAGAAATGCTGCGGGGGCATGTTTTCTTGCTGGGACAAATGAAAACCTTACTTGGGCTGTGCACAGTGCAAACGGATGAACAGAAGCATACACAGTGAGAGCTGTGTGCACTGTTCTCGCACAGCAGAGCTTGTTCGACTTGACAGCTTCTAACATGGAAACAGAGCAAGCAGACAGCAATCCACATGCTCTGCTTGCTGCAAATGTGGAAAACAGACACCCCAGCATCAGAATCTCAGAAATCACAGAGAGAAGTAGAGAAATGCTGCAGGAGCATGTTTTCTTGCTTGAAAAAGTGAAAAAATCACTTGGGCCGTGCACAGCGCAAACCAATGAACAGAAGCAAACACAGTGAGAGGTGTGTGTATGGTTCTCGCGAAGCAGAGCGTGTTCACCTTGACAGCTTCTAACATGGAAACACAGCAAGCAGACCTCAGCCTACATTCTCTGCGTGTTGCAAAGATGGAAAACAGACACCCTAGTATCAGAATCTCAGAAATCACTGAGCGAAGCAGAGAAATGCTGCAGGACCATGCTTGCTTGCTTGAAAAAGTGAAAAACTTACTTGGGCTGTGCACAGTGCAAACAGATGAACAGAAGCATACATAGCGAGAGCAGTGTGCACTGTTCTCGCGAAGCAGAGCTTGTTCACCTTGACAGCTTCTAACATGGAAACACAGCAAGCAGACAGCAGCCCACATGCTCTGCTTGCTGCAAACACGGAAAACAGACACCCTAGCATCAGAATCTCAGAAATCACTGAGAGAAGTAGAGAAATGCTGCAGGAGCATGTTTGCTTCCTAGGACAAATGAAAAACTCACATGGGCCATGCACAGTGCAAACGGATGAAAAGAAGCATACACAGCGAGAGCAGTGTGCACTGTTCTCGCAAAGCAGAGCTTGTTCAGCTTGCCAGCTTCTAACATGGAAAGAGAGCAAGCAGACAGCAGCCCACATGCTCTGCTTGTTATAAACATGGAAAACAGACACCCTAGCATCAGAATCTCAGAAATCACAGAGAGAAGTAGAGAAATGCTGCAGGAGCATGTTTTCTTGCTAGGACCAACGAAAAACACAAATGGGCTGTGCGCAGTGCAAACAGATGAACAGAAGCATACACAGTGAGAGCTGTGTGCATGGTTCTCGCAGAGCAGAGCTTGTTCTACTTGACAGCTTCTAACATGGAAACACAGCAAGCAGACAGCAGCCCACATGCTCTGCTTGCGGCAAACATGGAAAACAGTCGCCCCAGGATCATAATCACAAAAATCAATGAGAGGAGCAGAGAAATGCTGCGGGGGCATGTTTGCTTGCTAGGACAAATGAAAAACACCAATGGCTGAGCGCAGTGCAAACAGATGAACAGAAGCATACAGAGTGAGAGCTGTGTGCATGGTTCTCGCAGAGCAGAGCTTGTTCTACTTGACAGCTTCTAACATGGAAACACAGCAAGCAGACAGCAGCCCACATGCTCTGCTTGCGGCAAACATGGAAAACAGTCGCCCCAGGATCATAGTCACAAAAATCAATGAGAGGAGCAGAGAAATGCTGCGGGGGCATGTTTTCTTGCTGGGACAAATGAAAACCTTACTTGGGCTGTGCACAGTGCAAACGGATGAACAGAAGCATACACAGTGAGAGCTGTGTGCACTGTTCTCGCAAAGCAGAGCTTGTTCAGCTTGCCAGCTTCTAACATGGAAAGAGAGCAAGCAGACAGCAGCCCACATGCTCTGCTTGTTATAAACATGGAAAACAGACACCCTAGCATCAGAATCTCAGAAATCACAGAGAGAAGTAGAGAAATGCTGCAGGAGCATGTTTTCTTGCTAGGACCAACGAAAAACACAAATGGGCTGTGCGCAGTGCAAACAGATGAACAGAAGCATACACAGTGAGAGCTGTGTGCATGGTTCTCGCAGAGCAGAGCTTGTTCTGCTTGACAGCTTCTAACATGGAAACACAGCAAGCAGACAGTAGCCCACATGCTCTGCTTGCGGCAAACATGGAAAACAGTCGCCCCAGCATCATAATCACAAAAATCAATGAGAGGAGCAGAGAAATGCTGCGGGGGCATGTTTGCTTGCTAGGACAAATGAAAAACACCAATGGCTGGGCACAGTGCAAACGGATGAACAGAAGCATACACAGTGAGAGCTGTGTGCATGGTTCTCGCAGAGCAGAGCTTGTTCTACTTGACAGCTTCTAACATGGAAACACAGCAAGCAGACAGCAGCCCACATGCTCTGCTTGCGGCAAACATGGAAAACAGTCGCCCCAGCATCATAATCACAAAAATCAATGAGAGGAGCAGAGAAATGCTGCAGGAGCATGTTTTCTTGCTAGGACAAATGAAAACCTTACTTGGGCTGTGCACAGTGCAAACGGATGAACAGAAGCAAACACAGTGAGAGCTGTGTGTATGGTTCTCGCAAAGCAGAGCTTGTCCACCTTGACAGCTTCTAACATGGAAACAGAGCAAGCAGACATCAGCCTACATTCTCTGCGTGTTGCAAGGATGGAAAACAGACACCCTAGTATCAGAATCTCAGAAATCACTGAGTGAAGCAGAGAAATGCTGCAGGACCATGCTTGCTTGCTTGAAAAAGTGAAAAACTTACTTGGGCTGTGCACAGTGCAAACAGATGAACAGAAGCATACATAGCGAGAGCAGTGTGCACTGTTCTCGCGAAGCAGAGCTTGTTCACCTTGACAGCTTCTAACATGGAAACACAGCAAGCAGACAGCAGCCCACATGCTCTGCTTGCTGCAAACATGGAAAACAGACACCCTAGCATCAGAATCTCAGAAATCACTGAGAGAAGTAGAGAAATGCTGCAGGAGCATGTTTGCTTAATAGGACAAATGAAAAACTCACATGGGCCATGCACAGTGCAAACGGATGAAAAGAAGCATACACAGCGAGAGCAGTGTGCACTGTTCTCGCAAAGCAGAGCTTGTTCAGCTTGCCAGCTTCTAACATGGGAAGAGAGCAAGCAGACAGCAGCCCACATGCTCTGCTTGTTATAAACATGGAAAACAGACACCCTAGCATCAGAATCTCAGAAATCACAGAGAGAAGTAGAGAAATGCTGCAGGAGCATGTTTTCTTGCTAGGACCAACGAAAAACACAAATGGGCTGTGCGCAGTGCAAACAGATGAACAGAAGCATACACAGTGAGAGCTGTGTGCATGGTTCTCGCAGAGCAGAGCTTGTTCTACTTGACAGCTTCTAACATGGAAACACAGCAAGCAGACAGCAGCCCACATGCTCTGCTTGCGGCAAACATGGAAAACAGTCGCCCCAGCATCATAATCACAAAAATCAATGAGAGGAGCAGAGAAATGCTGCGGGGGCATGTTTGCTTCCCAGGACAAATGAAAACCTTACTTGGGCTGTGCACAGTGCACACGGATGAACAGAAGCATACATAGTGAGAGCTGTGTGCACTGTTCTCGCACAGCAGAGCTTGTTCACCTTGACAGCTTCTAACATGGAAACACAGCAAGCAGACAGCAGCCCACATGCTCTGCTTGTTATAAACATGGAAAACAATCACCCTAGCATCAGAACCTCAGAAATCACTGAGAGAAGTAGAGAAATGCTGCAGGAGCATGTTTGCTTCCTAGGACAAATGAAAAACTCACATGGGCCATGCACAGTGCAAACGGATGAAAAGAAGCATACACAGCGAGAGCAGTGTGCACTGTTCTCGCAAAGCAGAGCTTGTTCAGCTTGCCAGCTTCTAACATGGAAAGAGAGCAAGCAGACAGCAGCCCACATGCTCTGCTTGCTGCAAACATGGAAAACAGACACCCTAGTATCAGAATCTCAGAAATCACTGAGCGAAGCAGAGAAATGCTGCAGGACCATGCTTGCTTGCTTGAAAAAGTGAAAAACTTACTTGAGCTGTGCACAGTGCAAACAGATGAACAGAAGCATACATAGCGAGAGCAGTGTGCACTGTTCTCGCGAAGCAGAGCTTGTTCACCTTGACAGCTTCTAACATGGAAACACAGCAAGCAGACAGCAGCCCACATGCTCTGCTTGCTGCAAACATGGAAAACAGACACCCTAGCATCAGAATCTCAGAAATCACTGAGAGAAGTAGAGAAATGCTGCAGGAGCATGTTTGCTTCCTAGGACAAATGAAAAACTCACATGGGCCATGCACAGTGCAAACGGATGAAAAGAAGCATACACAGCGAGAGCAGTGTGCACTGTTCTCGCAAAGCAGAGCTTGTTCAGCTTGCCAGCTTCTAACATGGAAAGAGAGCAAGCAGACAGCAGCCCACATGCTCTGCTTGTTATAAACATGGAAAACAGACACCCTAGCATCAGAATCTCAGAAATCACAGAGAGAAGTAGAGAAATGCTGCAGGAGCATGTTTTCTTGCTAGGACCAACGAAAAACACAAATGGGCTGTGCGCAGTGCAAACAGATGAACAGAAGCATACACAGTGAGAGCTGTGTGCATGGTTCTCGCAGAGCAGAGCTTGTTCTACTTGACAGCTTCTAACATGGAAACACAGCAAGCAGACAGCAGCCCACATGCTCTGCTTGCGGCAAACATGGAAAACAGTCGCCCCAGCATCATAATCACAAAAATCAATGAGAGGAGCAGAGAAATGCTGCGGGGGCATGTTTGCTTGCCAGGACAAATGAAAAACACCAATGGCTGGGCACAGCGCAAACGGATGAACAGAAGCATACACAGTGAGAGCTGTGTGCATGGTTCTCGCAGAGCAGAGCTTGTTATACTTGACAGCTTCTAACATGGAAACACAGCAAGCAGACAGCAGCCCACATGCTCTGCTTGTGGCAAACATGGAAAACAGTCGCCCCAGCATCATAATCACAAAAATCAATGAGAGGAGCAGAGAAATGCTGCGGGGGCATGTTTTCTTGCTAGGACTAATGAAAACCTTACTTGGGCTGTGCACAGTGCAAACGGATGAACAGAAGCATACATAGTGAGAGCTGTGTGCACTGTTCTCACACAGCAGAGCTTGTTCACCTTGACAGCTTCTAACATGGAAACACAGCAAGCAGACAGCAGCCCACATGCTCTGCTTGTTATAAACATGGAAAACAGACACCCTAGCATCAGAACCTCAGAAATCACTGAGAGAAGTAGAGAAATGCTGCAGGAGCATGTTTGCTTCCTAGGACAAATGAAAAACTCACATGGGCCATGCACAGTGCAAACGGATGAAAAGAAGCATACACAGCGAGAGCAGTGTGCACTGTTCTCGCAAAGCAGAGCTTGTTCAGCTTGCCAGCTTCTAACATGGAAAGAGAACAAGCAGACAGCAGCCCACATGCTCTGCTTGCTGCAAACATGGAAAACAGACACCCTAGTATCAGAATCTCAGAAATCACTGAGCGAAGCAGAGAAATGCTGCAGGACCATGCTTGCTTGCTTGAAAAAGTGAAAAACTTACTTGAGCTGTGCACAGTGCAAACAGATGAACAGAAGCATACATAGCGAGAGCAGTGTGCACTGTTCTCGCGAAGCAGAGCTTGTTCACCTTGACAGCTTCTAACATGGAAACACAGCAAGCAGACAGCAGCCCACATGCTCTGCTTGTTATAAACATGGAAAACAGACACCCTAGCATCAGAATCTCAGAAATCACTGAGAGAAGTAGAGAAATGCTGCAGGAGCATGTTTTCTTGCTAGGACCAACGAAAAACACAAATGGGCTGTGCGCAGTGCAAACAGATGAACAGAAGCATACACAGCGAGAGCAGTGTGCACTGTTCTCGCAAAGCAGAGCTTGTTCAGCTTGCCAGCTTCTAACATGGAAAGAGAGCAAGCAGACAGCAGCCCACATGCTCTGCTTGTTATAAACATGGAAAACAGACACCCTAGCATCAGAATCTCAGAAATCACAGAGAGAAGTAGAGAAATGCTGCAGGAGCATGTTTTCTTGCTAGGACCAACGAAAAACACAAATGGGCTGTGCGCAGTGCAAACAGATGAACAGAAGCATACACAGTGAGAGCTGTGTGCATGGTTCTCGCAGAGCAGAGCTTGTTCGACTTGACAGCTTCTAACATGGAAACACAGCAAGCAGACAGCAGCCCACATTCTCTGCTTGCGGCAAACATGGAAAACAGTCGCCCCAGCATCATAATCACAAAAATCAATGAGAGGAGCAGAGAAATGCTGCGGGGGCATGTTTGCTTGCCAGGACAAATGAAAAACACCAATGGCTGGGCACAGTGCAAACGGATGAACAGAAGCATACACAGTGAGAGCTGTGTGCATGGTTCTCGCAGAGCAGAGCTTGTTCTACTTGACAGCTTCTAACATGGAAACACAGCAAGCAGACAGCAGCCCACATGCTCTGCTTGTGGCAAACATGGAAAACAGACACCCTAGCATCAGAACCTCAGAAATCACTGAGAGAAGTAGAGAAATGCTGCAGGAGCATGTTTGCTTCCTAGGACAAATGAAAAACTCACATGGGCCATGCACAGTGCAAACGGATGAAAAGAAGCATACACAGCGAGAGCAGTGTGCACTGTTCTCGCAAAGCAGAGCTTGTTCAGCTTGCCAGCTTCTAACATGGAAAGAGAGCAAGCAGACAGCAGCCCACATGCTCTGCTTGCTGCAAACATGGAAAACAGACACCCTAGTATCAGAATCTCAGAAATCACTGAGCGAAGCAGAGAAATGCTGCAGGACCATGCTTGCTTGCTTGAAAAAGTGAAAAACTTACTTGAGCTGTGCACAGTGCAAACAGATGAACAGAAGCATACATAGCGAGAGCAGTGTGCACTGTTCTCGCGAAGCAGAGCTTGTTCACCTTGACAGCTTCTAACATGGAAACACAGCAAGCAGACAGCAGCCCACATGCTCTGCTTGTTATAAACATGGAAAACAGACACCCTAGCATCAGAAACTCAGAAATCACAGAGAGAAGTAGAGAAATGCTGCAGGAGCATGTTTTCTTGCTAGGACCAACGAAAAACACAAATGGGCTGTGCGCAGTGCAAACAGATGAACAGAAGCATACACAGTGAGAGCTGTGTGCATGGTTCTCGCAGAGCAGAGCTTGTTCTACTTGACAGCTTCTAACATGGAAACACAGCAAGCAGACAGCAGCCCACATGCTCTGCTTGCGGCAAACATGGAAAACAGTCGCCCCAGCATCATAGTCACAAAAATCAATGAGAGGAGCAGAGAAATGCTGCGGGGGCATGTTTTCTTGCTGGGACAAATGAAAACCTTACTTGGGCTGTGCACAGTGCAAACGGATGAACAGAAGCATACACAGTGAGAGCTGTGTGCACTGTTCTCGCACAGCAGAGCTTGTTCGACTTGACAGCTTCTAACATGGAAACAGAGCAAGCAGACAGCAATCCACATGCTCTGCTTGCTGCAAATGTGGAAAACAGACACCCCAGCATCAGAATCTCAGAAATCACAGAGAGAAGTAGAGAAATGCTGCAGGAGCATGTTTTCTTGCTTGAAAAAGTGAAAAAATCACTTGGGCCGTGCACAGCGCAAACCAATGAACAGAAGAAAACACAGTGAGAGGTGTGTGTATGGTTCTCGCAAAGCAGAGCGTGTTCACCTTGACAGCTTCTAACATGGAAACACAGCAAGCAGACCTCAGCCTACATTCTCTGCGTGTTGCAAAGATGGAAAACAGACACCCTAGTATCAGAATCTCAGAAATCACTGAGCGAAGCAGAGAAATGCTGCAGGACCATGCTTGCTTGCTTGAAAAAGTGAAAAACTTACTTGGGCTGTGCACAGTGCAAACAGATGAACAGAAGCATACATAGCGAGAGCAGTGTGCACTGTTCTCGCGAAGCAGAGCTTGTTCACCTTGACAGCTTCTAACATGGAAACACAGCAAGCAGACAGCAGCCCACATGCTCTGCTTGTTATAAACATGGAAAACAGACACCCTAGCATCAGAACCTCAGAAATCACTGAGAGAAGTAGAGAAATGCTGCAGGAGCATGTTTGCTTCCTAGGACAAATGAAAAACTCACATGGGCCATGCACAGTGCAAACGGATGAACAGAAGCATACACAGCGAGAACAGTGTGCACTGTTCTCGCAAAGCAGAGCTTGTTCAGCTTGCCAGCTTCTAACATGGAAAGAGAGCAAGCAGACAGCAGCCCACATGCTCTGCTTGTTATAAACATGGAAAACAGACACCCTAGCATCAGAATCTCAGAAATCACAGAGAGAAGTAGAGAAATGCTGCAGGAGCATGTTTTCTTGCTAGGACCAACGAAAAACACAAATGGGCTGTGCGCAGTGCAAACAGATGAACAGAAGCATACACAGTGAGAGCTGTGTGCATGGTTCTCGCAGAGCAGAGCTTGTTCTACTTGACAGCTTCTAACATGGAAACACAGCAAGCAGACAG
Organism: Delichon dasypus; assembly: GCA_037837765.1. NCBI lineage: Eukaryota > Metazoa > Chordata > Aves > Passeriformes > Hirundinidae > Delichon > Delichon dasypus. The sequence continues at coordinate 62,301 of JBBAXF010000038.1, forward strand.
CAGCCCACATGCTCTGCTTGCGGCAAACATGGAAAACAGTCGCCCCAGCATCATAATCACAAAAATCAATGAGAGGAGCAGAGAAATGCTGCGGGGGCATGTTTGCTTGCCAGGACAAATGAAAAACACCAATGGCTGGGCACAGTGCAAACGGATGAACAGAAGCATACACAGTGAGAGCTGTGTGCATGGTTCTCGCAGAGCAGAGCTTGTTCTACTTGACAGCTTCTAACATGGAAACACAGCAAGCAGACAGCAGCCCACATGCTCTGCTTGTGGCAAACATGGAAAACAGACACCCTTGCATCAGAACCTCAGAAATCACTGAGAGAAGTAGAGAAATGCTGCAGGAGCATGTTTGCTTCCTAGGACAAATGAAAAACTCACATGGGCCATGCACAGTGCAAACGGATGAAAAGAAGCATACACAGCGAGAGCAGTGTGCACTGTTCTCGCAAAGCAGAGCTTGTTCAGCTTGCCAGCTTCTAACATGGAAAGAGAGCAAGCAGACAGCAGCCCACATGCTCTGCTTGCTGCAAACATGGAAAACAGACACCCTAGTATCAGAATCTCAGAAATCACTGAGCGAAGCAGAGAAATGCTGCAGGACCATGCTTGCTTGCTTGAAAAAGTGAAAAACTTACTTGAGCTGTGCACAGTGCAAACAGATGAACAGAAGCATACATAGCGAGAGCAGTGTGCACTGTTCTCGCGAAGCAGAGCTTGTTCACCTTGACAGCTTCTAACATGGAAACACAGCAAGCAGACAGCAGCCCACATGCTCTGCTTGTTATAAACATGGAAAACAGACACCCTAGCATCAGAAACTCAGAAATCACAGAGAGAAGTAGAGAAATGCTGCAGGAGCATGTTTTCTTGCTAGGACCAACGAAAAACACAAATGGGCTGTGCGCAGTGCAAACAGATGAACAGAAGCATACACAGTGAGAGCTGTGTGCATGGTTCTCGCAGAGCAGAGCTTGTTCTACTTGACAGCTTCTAACATGGAAACACAGCAAGCAGACAGCAGCCCACATGCTCTGCTTGCGGCAAACATGGAAAACAGTCGCCCCAGGATCATAGTCACAAAAATCAATGAGAGGAGCAGAGAAATGCTGCGGGGGCATGTTTTCTTGCTGGGACAAATGAAAACCTTACTTGGGCTGTGCACAGTGCAAACGGATGAACAGAAGCATACACAGTGAGAGCTGTGTGCACTGTTCTCGCACAGCAGAGCTTGTTCGACTTGACAGCTTCTAACATGGAAACAGAGCAAGCAGACAGCAATCCACATGCTCTGCTTGCTGCAAATGTGGAAAACAGACGCCCCAGCATCAGAATCTCAGAAATCACAGAGAGAAGTAGAGAAATGCTGCAGGAGCATGTTTTCTTGCTTGAAAAACTGAAAAAATCACTTGGGCCGTGCACAGCGCAAACCAATGAACAGAAGAAAACACAGTGAGAGGTGTGTGTATGGTTCTCGCAAAGCAGAGCGTGTTCACCTTGACAGCTTCTAACATGGAAACACAGCAAGCAGACCTCAGCCTACATTCTCTGCGTGTTGCAAAGATGGAAAACAGACACCCTAGTATCAGAATCTCAGAAATCACTGAGCGAAGCAGAGAAATGCTGCAGGACCATGCTTGCTTGCTTGAAAAAGTGAAAAACTTACTTGGGCTGTGCACAGTGCAAACAGATGAACAGAAGCATACATAGCGAGAGCAGTGTGCACTGTTCTCGCGAAGCAGAGCTTGTTCACCTTGACAGCTTCTAACATGGAAACACAGCAAGCAGACAGCAGCCCACATGCTCTGCTTGTTATAAACATGGAAAACAGACACCCTAGCATCAGAACCTCAGAAATCACTGAGAGAAGTAGAGAAATGCTGCAGGAGCATGTTTGCTTCCTAGGACAAATGAAAAACTCACATGGGCCATGCACAGTGCAAACGGATGAAAAGAAGCATACACAGCGAGAACAGTTTGCACTGTTCTCGCAAAGCAGAGCTTGTTCAGCTTGCCAGCTTCTAACATGGAAAGAGAGCAAGCAGACAGCAGCCCACATGCTCTGCTTGTTATAAACATGGAAAACAGACACCCTAGCATCAGAATCTCAGAAATCACAGAGAGAAGTAGAGAAATGCTGCAGGAGCATGTTTTCTTGCTAGGACCAACGAAAAACACAAATGGGCTGTGCGCAGTGCAAACAGATGAACAGAAGCATACACAGTGAGAGCTGTGTGCATGGTTCTCGCAGAGCAGAGCTTGTTCTACTTGACAGCTTCTAACATGGAAACACAGCAAGCAGACAGCAGCCCACATGCTCTGCTTGCGGCAAACATGGAAAACAGTCGCCCCAGCATCATAATCACAAAAATCAATGAGAGGAGCAGAGAAATGCTGCGGGGGCATGTTTGCTTGCCAGGACAAATGAAAAACACCAATGGCTGGGCACAGTGCAAACGGATGAACAGAAGCATACACAGTGAGAGCTGTGTGCATGGTTCTCGCAGAGCAGAGCTTGTTCTACTTGACAGCTTCTAACATGGAAACACAGCAAGCAGACAGCAGCCCACATGCTCTGCTTGTGGCAAACATGGAAAACAGACACCCTTGCATCAGAACCTCAGAAATCACTGAGAGAAGTAGAGAAATGCTGCAGGAGCATGTTTGCTTCCTAGGACAAATGAAAAACTCACATGGGCCATGCACAGTGCAAACGGATGAAAAGAAGCATACACAGCGAGAGCAGTGTGCACTGTTCTCGCAAAGCAGAGCTTGTTCAGCTTGCCAGCTTCTAACATGGAAAGAGAGCAAGCAGACAGCAGCCCACATGCTCTGCTTGCTGCAAACATGGAAAACAGACACCCTAGTATCAGAATCTCAGAAATCACTGAGCGAAGCAGAGAAATGCTGCAGGACCATGCTTGCTTGCTTGAAAAAGTGAAAAACTTACTTGAGCTGTGCACAGTGCAAACAGATGAACAGAAGCATACATAGCGAGAGCAGTGTGCACTGTTCTCGCGAAGCAGAGCTTGTTCACCTTGACAGCTTCTAACATGGAAACACAGCAAGCAGACAGCAGCCCACATGCTCTGCTTGTTATAAACATGGAAAACAGACACCCTAGCATCAGAAACTCAGAAATCACAGAGAGAAGTAGAGAAATGCTGCAGGAGCATGTTTTCTTGCTAGGACCAACGAAAAACACAAATGGGCTGTGCGCAGTGCAAACAGATGAACAGAAGCATACACAGTGAGAGCTGTGTGCATGGTTCTCGCAGAGCAGAGCTTGTTCTACTTGACAGCTTCTAACATGGAAACACAGCAAGCAGACAGCAGCCCACATGCTCTGCTTGCGGCAAACATGGAAAACAGTCGCCCCAGGATCATAGTCACAAAAATCAATGAGAGGAGCAGAGAAATGCTGCGGGGGCATGTTTTCTTGCTGGGACAAATGAAAACCTTACTTGGGCTGTGCACAGTGCAAACGGATGAACAGAAGCATACACAGTGAGAGCTGTGTGCACTGTTCTCGCACAGCAGAGCTTGTTCGACTTGACAGCTTCTAACATGGAAACAGAGCAAGCAGACAGCAATCCACATGCTCTGCTTGCTGCAAATGTGGAAAACAGACGCCCCAGCATCAGAATCTCAGAAATCACAGAGAGAAGTAGAGAAATGCTGCAGGAGCATGTTTTCTTGCTTGAAAAACTGAAAAAATCACTTGGGCCGTGCACAGCGCAAACCAATGAACAGAAGAAAACACAGTGAGAGGTGTGTGTATGGTTCTCGCAAAGCAGAGCGTGTTCACCTTGACAGCTTCTAACATGGAAACACAGCAAGCAGACCTCAGCCTACATTCTCTGCGTGTTGCAAAGATGGAAAACAGACACCCTAGTATCAGAATCTCAGAAATCACTGAGCGAAGCAGAGAAATGCTGCAGGACCATGCTTGCTTGCTTGAAAAAGTGAAAAACTTACTTGGGCTGTGCACAGTGCAAACAGATGAACAGAAGCATACATAGCGAGAGCAGTGTGCACTGTTCTCGCGAAGCAGAGCTTGTTCACCTTGACAGCTTCTAACATGGAAACACAGCAAGCAGACAGCAGCCCACATGCTCTGCTTGTTATAAACATGGAAAACAGACACCCTAGCATCAGAACCTCAGAAATCACTGAGAGAAGTAGAGAAATGCTGCAGGAGCATGTTTGCTTCCTAGGACAAATGAAAAACTCACATGGGCCATGCACAGTGCAAACGGATGAAAAGAAGCATACACAGCGAGAACAGTTTGCACTGTTCTCGCAAAGCAGAGCTTGTTCAGCTTGCCAGCTTCTAACATGGAAAGAGAGCAAGCAGACAGCAGCCCACATGCTCTGCTTGTTATAAACATGGAAAACAGACACCCTAGCATCAGAATCTCAGAAATCACAGAGAGAAGTAGAGAAATGCTGCAGGAGCATGTTTTCTTGCTAGGACCAACGAAAAACACAAATGGGCTGTGCGCAGTGCAAACAGATGAACAGAAGCATACACAGTGAGAGCTGTGTGCATGGTTCTCGCAGAGCAGAGCTTGTTCTACTTGACAGCTTCTAACATGGAAACACAGCAAGCAGACAGCAGCCCACATGCTCTGCTTGCGGCAAACATGGAAAACAGTCGCCCCAGCATCATAATCACAAAAATCAATGAGAGGAGCAGAGAAATGCTGCGGGGGCATGTTTGCTTGCCAGGACAAATGAAAAACACCAATGGCTGGGCACAGTGCAAACGGATGAACAGAAGCATACACAGTGAGAGCTGTGTGCATGGTTCTCGCAGAGCAGAGCTTGTTCTACTTGACAGCTTCTAACATGGAAACACAGCAAGCAGACAGCAGCCCACATGCTCTGCTTGCGGCAAACATGGAAAACAGTCGCCCCAGCATCATAATCACAAAAATCAATGAGAGGAGCAGAGAAATGCTGCGGGGGCATGTTTTCTTGCTAGGACAAATGAAAACCTTACTTGGGCTGTGCACAGTGCAAACGGATGAACAGAAGTAAACACAGTGAGAGCTGTGTGTATGGTTCTCGCAAAGCAGAGCTTGTTCACCTTGACAGCTTCTAACATGGAAACAGAGCAAGCAGACCTCAGCCTACATTCTCTGCGTGTTGCAAAGATGGAAAACAGACACCCTAGTATCAGAATCTCAGAAATCACTGAGTGAAGCAGAGAAATGCTGCAGGACCATGCTTGCTTGCTTGAAAAAGTGAAAAACTTACTTGGGCTGTGCACAGTGCAAACAGATGAACAGAAGCATACATAGCGAGAGCAGTGTGCACTGTTCTCGTGAAGCAGAGCTTGTTCACCTTGACAGCTTCTAACATGGAAACACAGCAAGCAGACAGCAGCCCACATGCTCTGCTTGCTGCAAACATGGAAAACAGACACCCTAGCATCAGAATCTCAGAAATCACTGAGAGAAGTAGAGAAATGCTGCAGGAGCATGTTTGCTTCCTAGGACAAATGAAAAACTCACATGGGCCATGCACAGTGCAAACGGATGAAAAGAAGCATACACAGCGAGAGCAGTGTGCACTGTTCTCGCAAAGCAGAGCTTGTTCAGCTTGCCAGCTTCTAACATGGAAAGAGAGCAAGCAGACAGCAGCCCACATGCTCTGCTTGTTATAAACATGGAAAACAGACACCCTAGCATCAGAATCTCAGAAATCACAGAGAGAAGTAGAGAAATGCTGCAGGAGCATGTTTTCTTGCTAGGACCAACGAAAAACACAAATGGGCTGTGCGCAGTGCAAACAGATGAACAGAAGCATATACAGTGAGAGCTGTGTGCATGGTTCTCGCAGAGCAGAGCTTGTTCTACTTGACAGCTTCTAACATGGAAACACAGCAAGCAGACAGCAGCCCACATGCTCTGCTTGCGGCAAACATGGAAAACAGTCGCCCCAGCATCATAATCACAAAAATCAATGAGAAGAGCAGAGAAATGCTGCGGGGGCATGTTTGCTTGCCAGGACAAATGAAAAACACCAATGGCTGGGCACAGTGCAAACGGATGAACAGAAGCATACACAGTGAGAGCTGTGTGCATGGTTCTCGCAGAGCAGAGCTTGTTCTACTTGACAGCTTCTAACATGGAAACACAGCAAGCAGACAGCAGCCCACATGCTCTGCTTGTGGCAAACATGGAAAACAGTCGCCCCAGCATCATAATCACAAAAATCAATGAGAGGAGCAGAGAAATGCTGCGGGGGCATGTTTTCTTGCTAGGACAAATGAAAACCTTACTTGGGCTGTGCACAGTGCAAACGGATGAACAGAAGCATACATAGTGAGAGCTGTGTGCCCTGTTCTCGCACAGCAGAGCTTGTTCACCTTGACAGCTTCTAACATGGAAACACAGCAAGCAGACAGCAGCCCACATGCTCTGCTTGTTATAAACATGGAAAACAGACACCCTAGCATCAGAACCTCAGAAATCACTGAGAGAAGTAGAGAAATGCTGCAGGAGCATGTTTGCTTCCTAGGACAAATGAAAAACTCACATGGGCCATGCACAGTGCAAACGGATGAAAAGAAGCATACACAGTGAGAGCAGTGTGCACTGTTCTCGCAAAGCAGAGCTTGTTCAGCTTGCCAGCTTCTAACATGGAAAGAGAGCAAGCAGACAGCAGCCCACATGCTCTGCTTGCTGCAAACATGGAAAACAGACACCCTAGTATCAGAATCTCAGAAATCACTGAGCGAAGCAGAGAAATGCTGCAGGACCATGCTTGCTTGCTTGAAAAAGTGAAAAACTTACTTGAGCTGTGCACAGTGCAAACAGATGAACAGAAGCATACATAGCGAGAGCAGTGTGCACTGTTCTCGCGAAGCAGAGCTTGTTCGCCTTGACAGCTTCTAACATGGAAACACAGCAAGCAGACAGCAGCCCACATGCTCTGCTTGTTATAAACATGGAAAACAGACACCCTAGCATCAGAATCTCAGAAATCACAGAGAGAAGTAGAGAAATGCTGCAGGAGCATGTTTTCTTGCTAGGACCAACGAAAAACACAAATGGGCTGTACGCAGTGCAAACAGATGAACAGAAGCATACACAGCGAGAGCAGTGTGCACTGTTCTCGCAAAGCAGAGCTTGTTCAGCTTGCCAGCTTCTAACATGGAAAGAGAGCAAGCAGACAGCAGCCCACATGCTCTGCTTGTTATAAACATGGAAAACAGACACCCTAGCATCAGAATCTCAGAAATCACAGAGAGAAGTAGAGAAATGCTGCAGGAGCATGTTTTCTTGCTAGGACCAACGAAAAACACAAATGGGCTGTGCGCAGTGCAAACAGATGAACAGAAGCATACACAGTGAGAGCTGTGTGCATGGTTCTCGCAGAGCAGAGCTTGTTCTACTTGACAGCTTCTAACATGGAAACACAGCAAGCAGACAGCAGCCCACATGCTCTGCTTGCGGCAAACATGGAAAACAGTCGCCCCAGCATCATAATCACAAAAATCAATGAGAGGAGCAGAGAAATGCTGCGGGGGCATGTTTGCTTGCCAGGACAAATGAAAAACACCAATGGCTGGGCACAGTGCAAACGGATGAACAGAAGCATACACAGTGAGAGCTGTGTGCATGGTTCTCGCAGAGCAGAGCTTGTTCTACTTGACAGCTTCTAACATGGAAACACAGCAAGCAGACAGCAGCCCACATGCTCTGCTTGTGGCAAACATGGAAAACAGACACCCTAGCATCAGAACCTCAGAAATCACTGAGAGAAGTAGAGAAATGCTGCAGGAGCATGTTTGCTTCCTAGGACAAATGAAAAACTCACATGGGCCATGCACAGTGCAAACGGATGAAAAGAAGCATACACAGCGAGAGCAGTGTGCACTGTTCTCGCAAAGCAGAGCTTGTTCAGCTTGCCAGCTTCTAACATGGAAAGAGAGCAAGCAGACAGCAGCCCACATGCTCTGCTTGCTGCAAACATGGAAAACAGACACCCTAGTATCAGAATCTCAGAAATCACTGAGTGAAGCAGAGAAATGCTGCAGGACCATGCTTGCTTGCTTGAAAAAGTGAAAAACTTACTTGGGCTGTGCACAGTGCAAACAGATGAACAGAAGCATACATAGCGAAAGCAGTGTGCACTGTTCTCGCGAAGCAGAGCTTGTTCACCTTGACAGCTTCTAACATGGAAACACAGCAAGCAGACAGCAGCCCACATGCTCTGCTTGCTGCAAACATGGAAAACAGACACCCTAGCATCAGAATCTCAGAAATCACTGAGAGAAGTAGAGAAATGCTGCAGGAGCATGTTTGCTTCCTAGGACAAATGAAAAACTCACATGGGCCATGCACAGTGCAAACGGATGAAAAGAAGCATACACAGCGAGAGCAGTGTGCACTGTTCTCGCAAAGCAGAGCTTGTTCAGCTTGCCAGCTTCTAACATGGAAAGAGAGCAAGCAGACAGCAGCCCACATGCTCTGCTTGTTATAAACATGGAAAACAGACACCCTAGCATCAGAATCTCAGAAATCACAGAGAGAAGTAGAGAAATGCTGCAGGAGCATGTTTTCTTGCTAGGACCAACGAAAAACACAAATGGGCTGTGCGCAGTGCAAACAGATGAACAGAAGCATACACAGTGAGAGCTGTGTGCATGGTTCTCGCAGAGCAGAGCTTGTTCTACTTGACAGCTTCTAACATGGAAACACAGCAAGCAGACAGCAGCCCACATGCTCTGCTTGCGGCAAACATGGAAAACAGTCGCCCCAGCATCATAATCACAAAAATCAATGAGAGGAGCAGAGAAATGCTGCGGGGGCATGTTTGCTTGCCAGGACAAATGAAAAACACCAATGGCTGGGCACAGCGCAAACGGATGAACAGAAGCATACACAGTGAGAGCTGTGTGCATGGTTCTCGCGAAGCAGAGCTTGTTCACCTTGACAGCTTCTAACATGGAAACACAGCAAGCAGACAGCAGCCCACATGCTCTGCTTGTTATAAACATGGAAAACAGACACCCTAGCATCAGAAACTCAGAAATCACAGAGAGAAGTAGAGAAATGCTGCAGGAGCATGTTTTCTTGCTAGGACCAACGAAAAACACAAATGGGCTGTGCGCAGTGCAAACAGATGAACAGAAGCATACACAGTGAGAGCTGTGTGCATGGTTCTCGCAGAGCAGAGCTTGTTCTACTTGACAGCTTCTAACATGGAAACACAGCAAGCAGACAGCAGCCCACATGCTCTGCTTGCGGCAAACATGGAAAACAGTCGCCCCAGGATCATAGTCACAAAAATCAATGAGAGGAGCAGAGAAATGCTGCGGGGGCATGTTTTCTTGCTGGGACAAATGAAAACCTTACTTGGGCTGTGCACAGTGCAAACGGATGAACAGAAGCATACACAGTGAGAGCTGTGTGCACTGTTCTCGCGCAGCAGAGCTTGTTCGACTTGACAGCTTCTAACATGGAAACAGAGCAAGCAGACAGCAATCCACATGCTCTGCTTGCTGCAAATGTGGAAAACAGACACCCCAGCATCAGAATCTCAGAAATCACAGAGAGAAGTAGAGAAATGCTGCAGGAGCATGTTTTCTTGCTTGAAAAAGTGAAAAAATCACTTGGGCCGTGCACAGCGCAAACCAATGAACAGAAGCAAACACAGTGAGAGGTGTGTGTATGGTTCTCGCAAAGCAGAGCGTGTTCACCTTGACAGCTTCTAACATGGAAACACAGCAAGCAGACCTCAGCCTACATTCTCTGCGTGTTGCAAAGATGGAAAACAGACACCCTAGTATCAGAATCTCAGAAATCACTGAGCGAAGCAGAGAAATGCTGCAGGACCATGCTTGCTTGCTTGAAAATGTGAAAAACTTACTTGAGCTGTGCACAGTGCAAACAGATGAACAGAAGCATACATAGCGAGAGCAGTGTGCACTGTTCTCGCGAAGCAGAGCTTGTTCACCTTGACAGCTTCTAACATGGAAACACAGCAAGCAGACAGCAGCCCACATGCTCTGCTTGTTATAAACATGGAAAACAGACACCCTAGCATCAGAACCTCAGAAATCACAGAGAGAAGTAGAGAAATGCTGCAGGAGCATGTTTTCTTGCTAGGACCAACGAAAAACACAAATGGGCTGTGCGCAGTGCAAACAGATGAACAGAAGCATACACAGTGAGAGCTGTGTGCATGGTTCTCGCAGAGCAGAGCTTGTTCTACTTGACAGCTTCTAACATGGAAACACAGCAAGCAGACAGCAGCCCACATGCTCTGCTTGCGGCAAACATGGAAAACAGTCGCCCCAGCATCATAATCACAAAAATCAATGAGAGGAGCAGAGAAATGCTGCGGGGGCATGTTTGCTTGCCAGGACAAATGAAAAACACCAATGGCTGGGCACAGTGCAAACGGATGAACAGAAGCATACACAGTGAGAGCTGTGTGCATGGTTCTCGCAGAGCAGAGCTTGTTCTACTTGACAGCTTCTAACATGGAAACACAGCAAGCAGACAGCAGCCCACATGCTCTGCTTGCGGCAAACATGGAAAACAGTCGCCCCAGCATCATAATCACAAAAATCAATGAGAGGAGCAGAGAAATGCTGCGGGGGCATGTTTTCTTGCTAGGACAAATGAAAACCTTACTTGGGCTGTGCACAGTGCAAACGGATGAACAGAAGTAAACACAGTGAGAGCTGTGTGTATGGTTCTCGCAAAGCAGAGCTTGTTCACCTTGACAGCTTCTAACATGGAAACAGAGCAAGCAGACCTCAGCCTACATTCTCTGCGTGTTGCAAAGATGGAAAACAGACACCCTAGTATCAGAATCTCAGAAATCACTGAGTGAAGCAGAGAAATGCTGCAGGACCATGCTTGCTTGCTTGAAAAAGTGAAAAACTTACTTGGGCTGTGCACAGTGCAAACAGATGAACAGAAGCATACATAGCGAGAGCAGTGTGCACTGTTCTCGTGAAGCAGAGCTTGTTCACCTTGACAGCTTCTAACATGGAAACACAGCAAGCAGACAGCAGCCCACATGCTCTGCTTGCTGCAAACATGGAAAACAGACACCCTAGCATCAGAATCTCAGAAATCACTGAGAGAAGTAGAGAAATGCTGCAGGAGCATGTTTGCTTCCTAGGACAAATGAAAAACTCACATGGGCCATGCACAGTGCAAACGGATGAAAAGAAGCATACACAGCGAGAGCAGTGTGCACTGTTCTCGCAAAGCAGAGCTTGTTCAGCTTGCCAGCTTCTAACATGGAAAGAGAGCAAGCAGACAGCAGCCCACATGCTCTGCTTGTTATAAACATGGAAAACAGACACCCTAGCATCAGAATCTCAGAAATCACAGAGAGAAGTAGAGAAATGCTGCAGGAGCATGTTTTCTTGCTAGGACCAACGAAAAACACAAATGGGCTGTGCGCAGTGCAAACAGATGAACAGAAGCATATACAGTGAGAGCTGTGTGCATGGTTCTCGCAGAGCAGAGCTTGTTCTACTTGACAGCTTCTAACATGGAAACACAGCAAGCAGACAGCAGCCCACATGCTCTGCTTGCGGCAAACATGGAAAACAGTCGCCCCAGCATCATAATCACAAAAATCAATGAGAAGAGCAGAGAAATGCTGCGGGGGCATGTTTTCTTGCTAGGACAAATGAAAACCTTACTTGGGCTGTGCACAGTGCAAACGGATGAACAGAAGCATACATAGTGAGAGCTGTGTGCCCTGTTCTCGCACAGCAGAGCTTGTTCACCTTGACAGCTTCTAACATGGAAACACAGCAAGCAGACAGCAGCCCACATGCTCTGCTTGTTATAAACATGGAAAACAGACACCCTAGCATCAGAACCTCAGAAATCACTGAGAGAAGTAGAGAAATGCTGCAGGAGCATGTTTGCTTCCTAGGACAAATGAAAAACTCACATGGGCCATGCACAGTGCAAACGGATGAAAAGAAGCATACACAGCGAGAGCAGTGTGCACTGTTCTCGCAAAGCAGAGCTTGTTCAGCTTGCCAGCTTCTAACATGGAAAGAGAGCAAGCAGACAGCAGCCCACATGCTCTGCTTGCTGCAAACATGGAAAACAGACACCCTAGTATCAGAATCTCAGAAATCACTGAGCGAAGCAGAGAAATGCTGCAGGACCATGCTTGCTTGCTTGAAAAAGTGAAAAACTTACTTGAGCTGTGCACAGTGCAAACAGATGAACAGAAGCATACATAGCGAGAGCAGTGTGCACTGTTCTCGCGAAGCAGAGCTTGTTCGCCTTGACAGCTTCTAACATGGAAACACAGCAAGCAGACAGCAGCCCACATGCTCTGCTTGTTATAAACATGGAAAACAGACACCCTAGCATCAGAATCTCAGAAATCACAGAGAGAAGTAGAGAAATGCTGCAGGAGCATGTTTTCTTGCTAGGACCAACGAAAAACACAAATGGGCTGTGCGCAGTGCAAACAGATGAACAGAAGCATACACAGCGAGAGCAGTGTGCACTGTTCTCGCAAAGCAGAGCTTGTTCAGCTTGCCAGCTTCTAACATGGAAAGAGAGCAAGCAGACAGCAGCCCACATGCTCTGCTTGTTATAAACATGGAAAACAGACACCCTAGCATCAGAATCTCAGAAATCACAGAGAGAAGTAGAGAAATGCTGCAGGAGCATGTTTTCTTGCTAGGACCAACGAAAAACACAAATGGGCTGTGCGCAGTGCAAACAGATGAACAGAAGCATACACAGTGAGAGCTGTGTGCATGGTTCTCGCAGAGCAGAGCTTGTTCTACTTGACAGCTTCTAACATGGAAACACAGCAAGCAGACAGCAGCCCACATGCTCTGCTTGCGGCAAACATGGAAAACAGTCGCCCCAGCATCATAATCACAAAAATCAATGAGAGGAGCAGAGAAATGCTGCGGGGGCATGTTTGCTTGCCAGGACAAATGAAAAACACCAATGGCTGGGCACAGTGCAAACGGATGAACAGAAGCATACACAGTGAGAGCTGTGTGCATGGTTCTCGCAGAGCAGAGCTTGTTCGACTTGACAGCTTCTAACATGGAAACACAGCAAGCAGACAGCAGCCCACATGCTCTGCTTGTGGCAAACATGGAAAACAGACACCCTTGCATCATAACCTCAGAAATCACTGAGAGAAGTTGAGAAATGCTGCAGGAGCATGTTTGCTTCCTAGGACAAATGAAAAACTCACATGGGCCATGCACAGTGCAAACGGATGAAAAGAAGCATACACAGCGAGAGCAGTGTGCACTGTTCTCGCAAAGCAGAGCTTGTTCAGCTTGCCAGCTTCTAACATGGAAAGAGAGCAAGCAGACAGCAGCCCACATGCTCTGCTTGCTGCAAACATGGAAAACAGACACCCTAGTATCAGAATCTCAGAAATCACTGAGCGAAGCAGAGAAATGCTGCAGGACCATGCTTGCTTGCTTGAAAAAGTGAAAAACTTACTTGAGCTGTGCACAGTGCAAACAGATGAACAGAAGCATACATAGCGAGAGCAGTGTGCACTGTTCTCGCGAAGCAGAGCTTGTTCACCTTGACAGCTTCTAACATGGAAACACAGCAAGCAGACAGCAGCCCACATGCTCTGCTTGTTATAAACATGGAAAACAGACACCCTAGCATCAGAATCTCAGAAATCACAGAGAGAAGTAGAGAAATGCTGCAGGAGCATGTTTTCTTGCTAGGACCAACGAAAAACACAAATGGGCTGTGCGCAGTGCAAACAGATGAACAGAAGCATACACAGCGAGAGCAGTGTGCACTGTTCTCGCAAAGCAGAGCTTGTTCAGCTTGCCAGCTTCTAACATGGAAAGAGAGCAAGCAGACAGCAGCCCACATGCTCTGCTTGTTATAAACATGGAAAACAGACACCCTAGCATCAGAATTTCAGAAATCACAGAGAGAAGTAGAGAAATGCTGCAGGAGCATGTTTTCTTGCTAGGACCAACGAAAAACACAAATGGGCTGTGCGCAGTGCAAACAGATGAACAGAAGCATACACAGTGAGAGCTGTGTGCATGGTTCTCGCAGAGCAGAGCTTGTTCTACTTGACAGCTTCTAACATGGAAACACAGCAAGCAGACAGCAGCCCACATGCTCTGCTTGCGGCAAACATGGAAAACAGTCGCCCCAGCATCATAATCACAAAAATCAATGAGAAGAGCAGAGAAATGCTGCGGGGGCATGTTTGCTTGCCAGGACAAATGAAAAACACCAATGGCTGGGCACAGTGCAAACGGATGAACAGAAGCATACACAGTGAGAGCTGTGTGCATGGTTCTCGCAGAGCAGAGCTTGTTCTACTTGACAGCTTCTAACATGGAAACACAGCAAGCAGACAGCAGCCCACATGCTCTGCTTGCGGCAAACATGGAAAACAGTCGCCCCAGCATCATAATCACAAAAATCAATGAGAGGAGCAGAGAAATGCTGCGGGGGCATGTTTTCTTGCTAGGACAAATGAAAACCTTACTTGGGCTGTGCACAGTGCAAACGGATGAACAGAAGTAAACACAGTGAGAGCTGTGTGTATGGTTCTCGCAAAGCAGAGCTTGTTCACCTTGACAGCTTCTAACATGGAAACAGAGCAAGCAGACCTCAGCCTACATTCTCTGCGTGTTGCAAAGATGGAAAACAGACACCCTAGTATCAGAATCTCAGAAATCACTGAGTGAAGCAGAGAAATGCTGCAGGACCATGCTTGCTTGCTTGAAAAAGTGAAAAACTTACTTGGGCTGTGCACAGTGCAAACAGATGAACAGAAGCATACATAGCGAGAGCAGTGTGCACTGTTCTCGTGAAGCAGAGCTTGTTCACCTTGACAGCTTCTAACATGGAAACACAGCAAGCAGACAGCAGCCCACATGCTCTGCTTGCTGCAAACATGGAAAACAGACACCCTAGCATCAGAATCTCAGAAATCACTGAGAGAAGTAGAGAAATGCTGCAGGAGCATGTTTGCTTCCTAGGACAAATGAAAAACTCACATGGGCCATGCACAGTGCAAACGGATGAAAAGAAGCATACACAGCGAGAGCAGTGTGCACTGTTCTCGCAAAGCAGAGCTTGTTCAGCTTGCCAGCTTCTAACATGGAAAGAGAGCAAGCAGACAGCAGCCCACATGCTCTGCTTGTTATAAACATGGAAAACAGACACCCTAGCATCAGAATCTCAGAAATCACAGAGAGAAGTAGAGAAATGCTGCAGGAGCATGTTTGCTTCCTAGGACAAATGAAAAACTCACATGGGCCATGCACTGTGCAAACGGATGAAAAGAAGCATACACAGCGAGAACAGTGTGCACTGTTCTCGCAAAGCAGAGCTTGTTCAGCTTGCCAGCTTCTAACATGGAAAGAGAGCAAGCAGACAGCAGCCCACATGCTCTGCTTGTTATAAACATGGAAAACAGACACCCTAGCATCAGAATCTCAGAAATCACAGAGAGAAGTATAGAAATGCTGCAGGAGCATGTTTTCTTGCTAGGACCAACGAAAAACACAAATGGGCTGTGCGCAGTGCAAACAGATGAACAGAAGCATACACAGTGAGAGCTGTGTGCATGGTTCTCGCAGAGCAGAGCTTGTTCTACTTGACAGCTTCTAACATGGAAACACAGCAAGCAGACAGCAGCCCACATGCTCTGCTTGCGGCAAACATGGAAAACAGTCGCCCCAGCATCATAATCACAAAAATCAATGAGAGGAGCAGAGAAATGCTGCGGGGGCATGTTTGCTTGCCAGGACAAATGAAAAACACCAATGGCTGGGCACAGTGCAAACGGATGAACAGAAGCATACACAGTGAGAGCTGTGTGCATGGTTCTCGCAGAGCAGAGCTTGTTCTACTTGACAGCTTCTAACATGGAAACACAGCAAGCAGACAGCAGCCCACATGCTCTGCTTGCGGCAAACATGGAAAACAGTCGCCCCAGCATCATAATCACAAAAATCAATGAGAGGAGCAGAGAAATGCTGCGGGGGCATGTTTTCTTGCTAGGACAAATGAAAACCTTACTTGGGCTGTGCACAGTGCAAACGGATGAACAGAAGTAAACACAGTGAGAGCTGTGTGTATGGTTCTCGCAAAGCAGAGCTTGTTCACCTTGACAGCTTCTAACATGGAAACAGAGCAAGCAGACCTCAGCCTACATTCTCTGCGTGTTGCAAAGATGGAAAACAGACACCCTAGTATCAGAATCTCAGAAATCACTGAGTGAAGCAGAGAAATGCTGCAGGACCATGCTTGCTTGCTTGAAAAAGTGAAAAACTTACTTGGGCTGTGCACAGTGCAAACAGATGAACAGAAGCATACATAGCGAGAGCAGTGTGCACTGTTCTCGTGAAGCAGAGCTTGTTCACCTTGACAGCTTCTAACATGGAAACACAGCAAGCAGACAGCAGCCCACATGCTCTGCTTGCTGCAAACATGGAAAACAGACACCCTAGCATCAGAATCTCAGAAATCACTGAGAGAAGTAGAGAAATGCTGCAGGAGCATGTTTGCTTCCTAGGACTAATGAAAAACTCACATGGGCCATGCACAGTGCAAACGGATGAAAAGAAGCATACACAGCGAGAGCAGTGTGCACTGTTCTCGCAAAGCAGAGCTTGTTCAGCTTGCCAGCTTCTAACATGGAAAGAGAGCAAGCAGACAGCAGCCCACATGCTCTGCTTGTTATAAACATGGAAAACAGACACCCTAGCATCAGAATCTCAGAAATCACAGAGAGAAGTAGAGAAATGCTGCAGGAGCATGTTTTCTTGCTAGGACCAACGAAAAACACAAATGGGCTGTGCGCAGTGCAAACAGATGAACAGAAGCATACACAGTGAGAGCTGTGTGCATGGTTCTCGCAGAGCAGAGCTTGTTCTACTTGACAGCTTCTAACATGGAAACACAGCAAGCAGACAGCAGCCCACATGCTCTGCTTGCGGCAAACATGGAAAACAGTCGCCCCAGCATCATAATCACAAAAATCAATGAGAAGAGCAGAGAAATGCTGCGGGGGCATGTTTGCTTGCCAGGACAAATGAAAACCTTACTTGGGCTGTGCACAGTGCAAACGGATGAACAGAAGCATACACAGTGAGAGCTGTGTGCATGGTTCTCGCAGAGCAGAGCTTGTTCTACTTGACAGCTTCTAACATGGAAACACAGCAAGCAGACAGCAGCCCACATGCTCTGCTTGTGGCAAACATGGAAAACAGTCGCCCCAGCATCATAATCACAAAAATCAATGAGAGGAGCAGAGAAATGCTGCGGGGGCATGTTTTCTTGCTAGGACAAATGAAAACCTTACTTGGGCTGTGCACAGTGCAAACGGATGAACAGAAGCATACATAGTGAGAGCTGTGTGCACTGTTCTCGCACAGCAGAGCTTGTTCACCTTGACAGCTTCTAACATGGAAACACAGCAAGCAGACAGCAGCCCACATGCTCTGCTTGTTATAAACATGGAAAACAGACACCCTAGCATCAGAACCTCAGAAATCACTGAGAGAAGCAGAGAAATGCTGCAGGAGCATGTTTGCTTCCTAGGACAAATGAAAAACTCACATGGGCCATGCACAGTGCAAACGGATGAAAAGAAGCATACACAGCGAGAGCAGTGTGCACTGTTCTCGCAAAGCAGAGCTTGTTCAGCTTGCCAGCTTCTAACATGGAAAGAGAGCAAGCAGACAGCAGCCCACATGCTCTGCTTGCTGCAAACATGGAAAACAGACACCCTAGTATCAGAATCTCAGAAATCACTGAGCGAAGCAGAGAAATGCTGCAGGACCATGCTTGCTTGCTTGAAAAAGTGAAAAACTTACTTGAGCTGTGCACAGTGCAAACAGATGAACAGAAGCATACATAGCGAGAGCAGTGTGCACTGTTCTCGCGAAGCAGAGCTTGTTCACCTTGACAGCTTCTAACATGGAAACACAGCAAGCAGACAGCAGCCCACATGCTCTGCTTGTTATAAACATGGAAAACAGACACCCTAGCATCAGAATCTCAGAAATCACCGAGAGAAGTAGAGAAATGCTGCAGGAGCATGTTTTCTTGCTAGGACCAACGAAAAACACAAATGGGCTGTGCGCAGTGCAAACAGATGAACAGAAGCATACACAGCGAGAGCAGTGTGCACTGTTCTCGCAAAGCAGAGCTTGTTCAGCTTGCCAGCTTCTAACATGGAAAGAGAGCAAGCAGACAGCAGCCCACATGCTCTGCTTGTTATAAACATGGAAAACAGACACCCTAGCATCAGAATCTCAGAAATCACAGAGAGAAGTAGAGAAATGCTGCAGGAGCATGTTTTCTTGCTAGGACCAACGAAAAACACAAATGGGCTGTGCGCAGTGCAAACAGATGAACAGAAGCATACACAGTGAGAGCTGTGTGCATGGTTCTCGCAGAGCAGAGCTTGTTCTACTTGACAGCTTCTAACATGGAAACACAGCAAGCAGACAGCAGCCCACATGCTCTGCTTGCGGCAAACATGGAAAACAGTCGCCCCAGCATCATAATCACAAAAATCAATGAGAGGAGCAGAGAAATGCTGCGGGGGCATGTTTGCTTGCCAGGACAAATGAAAAACACCAATGGCTGGGCACAGTGCAAACAGATGAACAGAAGCATACACAGTGAGAGCTGTGTGCATGGTTCTCGCAGAGCAGAGCTTGTTCTACTTGACAGCTTCTAACATGGAAACACAGCAAGCAGACAGCAGCCCACATGCTCTGCTTGTGGCAAACATGGAAAACAGACACCCTAGCATCAGAACCTCAGAAATCACTGAGAGAAGTAGAGAAATGCTGCAGGAGCATGTTTGCTTCCTAGGACAAATGAAAAACTCACATGGGCCATGCACAGTGCAAACGGATGAAAAGAAGCATACACAGCGAGAGCAGTGTGCACTGTTCTCGCAAAGCAGAGCTTGTTCAGCTTGCCAGCTTCTAACATGGAAAGAGAGCAAGCAGACAGCAGCCCACATGCTCTGCTTGCTGCAAACATGGAAAACAGACACCCTAGTATCAGAATCTCAGAAATCACTGAGCGAAGCAGAGAAATGCTGCAGGACCATGCTTGCTTGCTTGAAAAAGTGAAAAACTTACTTGAGCTGTGCACAGTGCAAACAGATGAACAGAAGCATACATAGCGAGAGCAGTGTGCACTGTTCTCGCGAAGCAGAGCTTGTTCACCTTGACAGCTTCTAACATGGAAACACAGCAAGCAGACAGCAGCCCACATGCTCTGCTTGTTATAAACATGGAAAACAGACACCCTAGCATCAGAAACTCAGAAATCACAGAGAGAAGTAGAGAAATGCTGCAGGAGCATGTTTTCTTGCTAGGACCAACGAAAAACACAAATGGGCTGTGCGCAGTGCAAACAGATGAACAGAAGCATACACAGTGAGAGCTGTGTGCATGGTTCTCGCAGAGCAGAGCTTGTTCTACTTGACAGCTTCTAACATGGAAACACAGCAAGCAGACAGCAGCCCACATGCTCTGCTTGCGGCAAACATGGAAAACAGTCGCCCCAGGATCATAGTCACAAAAATCAATGAGAGGAGCAGAGAAATGCTGCGGGGGCATGTTTTCTTGCTGGGACAAATGAAAACCTTACTTGGGCTGTGCACAGTGCAAACGGATGAACAGAAGCATACACAGTGAGAGCTGTGTGCACTGTTCTCGCACAGCAGAGCTTGTTCGACTTGACAGCTTCTAACATGGAAACAGAGCAAGCAGACAGCAATCCACATGCTCTGCTTGCTGCAAATGTGGAAAACAGACACCCCAGCATCAGAATCTCAGAAATCACAGAGAGAAGTCGAGAAATGCTGCAGGAGCATGTTTTCTTGCTTGAAAAAGTGAAAAAATCACTTGGGCCGTGCACAGCGCAAACCAATGAACAGAAGCAAACACAGTGAGAGGTGTGTGTATGGTTCTCGCAAAGCAGAGCGTGTTCACCTTGACAGCTTCTAACATGGAAACACAGCAAGCAGACCTCAGCCTACATTCTCTGCGTGTTGCAAAGATGGAAAACAGACACCCTAGTATCGGAATCTCAGAAATCACTGAGCGAAGCAGAGAAATGCTGCAGGACCATGCTTGCTTGCTTGAAAAAGTGAAAAACTTACTTGAGCTGTGCACAGTGCAAACAGATGAACAGAAGCATACATAGCGAGAGCAGTGTGCACTGTTCTCGCGAAGCAGAGCTTGTTCACCTTGACAGCTTCTAACATGGAAACACAGCAAGCAGACAGCAGCCCACATGCTCTGCTTGTTATAAACATGGAAAACAGACACCCTAGCATCAGAACCTCAGAAATCACTGAGAGAAGTAGAGAAATGCTGCAGGAGCATGTTTGCTTCCTAGGACAAATGAAAAACTCACATGGGCCATGCACAGTGCAAACGGATGAAAAGAAGCATACACAGCGAGAGCAGTGTGCACTGTTCTCGCAAAGCAGAGCTTGTTCAGCTTGCCAGCTTCTAACATGGAAAGAGAGCAAGCAGACAGCAGCCCACATGCTCTGCTTGTTATAAACATGGAAAACAGACACCCTAGCATCAGAATCTCAGAAATCACAGAGAGAAGTAGAGAAATGCTGCAGGAGCATGTTTTCTTGCTAGGACCAACGAAAAACACAAATGGGCTGTGCGCAGTGCAAACAGATGAACAGAAGCATACACAGTGAGAGCTGTGTGCATGGTTCTCGCAGAGCAGAGCTTGTTCTACTTGACAGCTTCTAACATGGAAACACAGCAAGCAGACAGCAGCCCACATGCTCTGCTTGCGGCAAACATGGAAAACAGTCGCCCCAGCATCATAATCACAAAAATCAATGAGAGGAGCAGAGAAATGCTGCGGGGGCATGTTTGCTTGCCAGGACAAATGAAAAACACCAATGGCTGGGCACAGTGCAAACGGATGAACAGAAGCATACACAGTGAGAGCTGTGTGCATGGTTCTCGCAGAGCAGAGCTTGTTCTACTTGACAGCTTCTAACATGGAAACACAGCAAGCAGACAGCAGCCCACATGCTCTGCTTGTGGCAAACATGGAAAACAGTCTCCCCAGCATCATAAACACAAAAATCAATGAGAGGAGCAGAGAAATGCTGCGGGGGCATGTTTTCTTGCTAGGACAAATGAAAACCTTACTTGGGCTGTGCACAGTGCAAACGGATGAACAGAAGCATACATAGTGAGAGCTGTGTGCACTGTTCTCGCGAAGCAGAGCTTGTTCACCTTGACAGCTTCTAACATGGAAACACAGCAAGCAGACAGCAGCCCACATGCTCTGCTTGTTATAAACATGGAAAACAGACACCCTAGCATCAGAACCTCAGAAATCACTGAGAGAAGTAGAGAAATGCTGCAGGAGCATGTTTGCTTCCTAGGACAAATGAAAAACTCACATGGGCCATGCACAGTGCAAACGGATGAAAAGAAGCATACACAGCGAGAACAGTGTGCACTGTTCTCGCAAAGCAGAGCTTGTTCAGCTTGCCAGCTTCTAACATGGAAAGAGAGCAAGCAGACAGCAGCCCACATGCTCTGCTTGCTGCAAACATGGAAAACAGACACCCTAGCATCAGAATCTCAGAAATCACAGAGAGAAGTAGAGAAATGCTGCAGGAGCATGTTTTCTTGCTAGGACCAACGAAAAACACAAATGGGCTGTGCGCAGTGCAAACAGATGAACAGAAGCATACACAGTGAGAGCTGTGTGCATGGTTCTCGCAGAGCAGAGCTTGTTCTACTTGACAGCTTCTAACATGGAAACACAGCAAGCAGACAGCAGCCCACATGCTCTGCTTGCGGCAAACATGGAAAACAGTCGCCCCAGCATCATAATCACAAAAATCAATGAGAGGAGCAGAGAAATGCTGCGGGGGCATGTTTGCTTGCCAGGACAAATGAAAAACACCAATGGCTGGGCACAGTGCAAACGGATGAACAGAAGCATACACAGTGAGAGCTGTGTGCATGGTTCTCGCAGAGCAGAGCTTGTTCTACTTGACAGCTTCTAACATGGAAACACAGCAAGCAGACAGCAGCCCACATGCTCTGCTTGTGGCAAACATGGAAAACAGTCGCCCCAGCATCATAATCACAAAAATCAATGAGAGGAGCAGAGAAATGCTGCGGGGGCATGTTTTCTTGCTAGGACAAATGAAAACCTTACTTGGGCTGTGCACAGTGCAAACGGATGAACAGAAGCATACATAGTGAGAGCTGTGTGCACTGTTCTCGCACAGCAGAGCTTGTTCACCTTGACAGCTTCTAACATGGAAACACAGCAAGCAGACAGCAGCCCACATGCTCTGCTTGTTATAAACATGGAAAACAGACACCCTAGCATCAGAACCTCAGAAATCACTGAGAGAAGTAGAGAAATGCTGCAGGAGCATGTTTGCTTCCTAGGACAAATGAAAAACTCACATGGGCCATGCACAGTGCAAACGGATGAAAAGAAGCATACACAGCGAGAGCAGTGTGCACTGTTCTCGCAAAGCAGAGCTTGTTCAGCTTGCCAGCTTCTAACATGGAAAGAGAGCAAGCAGACAGCAGCCCACATGCTCTGCTTGCTGCAAACATGGAAAACAGACACCCTAGTATCAGAATCTCAGAAATCACTGAGCGAAGCAGAGAAATGCTGCAGGACCATGCTTGCTTGCTTGAAAAAGTGAAAAACTTACTTGAGCTGTGCACAGTGCAAACAGATGAACAGAAGCATACATAGCGAGAGCAGTGTGCACTGTTCTCGCGAAGCAGAGCTTGTTCACCTTGACAGCTTCTAACATGGAAACACAGCAAGCAGACAGCAGCCCACATGCTCTGCTTGTTATAAACATGGAAAACAGACACCCTAGCATCAGAATCTCAGAAATCACCGAGAGAAGTAGAGAAATGCTGCAGGAGCATGTTTTCTTGCTAGGACCAACGAAAAACACAAATGGGCTGTGCGCAGTGCAAACAGATGAACAGAAGCATACACAGCGAGAGCAGTGTGCACTGTTCTCGCAAAGCAGAGCTTGTTCAGCTTGCCAGCTTCTAACATGGAAAGAGAGCAAGCAGACAGCAGCCCACATGCTCTGCTTGTTATAAACATGGAAAACAGACACCCTAGCATCAGAATCTCAGAAATCACAGAGAGAAGTAGAGAAATGCTGCAGGAGCATGTTTTCTTGCTAGGACCAACGAAAAACACAAATGGGCTGTGCGCAGTGCAAACAGATGAACAGAAGCATACACAGTGAGAGCTGTGTGCATGGTTCTCGCAGAGCAGAGCTTGTTCTACTTGACAGCTTCTAACATGGAAACACAGCAAGCAGACAGCAGCCCACATGCTCTGCTTGCGGCAAACATGGAAAACAGTCGCCCCAGCATCATAATCACAAAAATCAATGAGAGGAGCAGAGAAATGCTGCGGGGGCATGTTTGCTTGCCAGGACAAATGAAAAACACCAATGGCTGGGCACAGTGCAAACAGATGAACAGAAGCATACACAGTGAGAGCTGTGTGCATGGTTCTCGCAGAGCAGAGCTTGTTCTACTTGACAGCTTCTAACATGGAAACACAGCAAGCAGACAGCAGCCCACATGCTCTGCTTGTGGCAAACATGGAAAACAGACACCCTAGCATCAGAACCTCAGAAATCACTGAGAGAAGTAGAGAAATGCTGCAGGAGCATGTTTGCTTCCTAGGACAAATGAAAAACTCACATGGGCCATGCACAGTGCAAACGGATGAAAAGAAGCATACACAGCGAGAGCAGTGTGCACTGTTCTCGCAAAGCAGAGCTTGTTCAGCTTGCCAGCTTCTAACATGGAAAGAGAGCAAGCAGACAGCAGCCCACATGCTCTGCTTGCTGCAAACATGGAAAACAGACACCCTAGTATCAGAATCTCAGAAATCACTGAGCGAAGCAGAGAAATGCTGCAGGACCATGCTTGCTTGCTTGAAAAAGTGAAAAACTTACTTGAGCTGTGCACAGTGCAAACAGATGAACAGAAGCATACATAGCGAGAGCAGTGTGCACTGTTCTCGCGAAGCAGAGCTTGTTCACCTTGACAGCTTCTAACATGGAAAGAGAGCAAGCAGACAGCAGCCCACATGCTCTGCTTGTTATAAACATGGAAAACAGACACCCTAGCATCAGAAACTCAGAAATCACAGAGAGAAGTAGAGAAATGCTGCAGGAGCATGTTTTCTTGCTAGGACCAACGAAAAACACAAATGGGCTGTGCGCAGTGCAAACAGATGAACAGAAGCATACACAGTGAGAGCTGTGTGCATGGTTCTCGCAGAGCAGAGCTTGTTCTACTTGACAGCTTCTAACATGGAAACACAGCAAGCAGACAGCAGCCCACATGCTCTGCTTGCGGCAAACATGGAAAACAGTCGCCCCAGGATCATAGTCACAAAAATCAATGAGAGGAGCAGAGAAATGCTGCGGGGGCATGTTTTCTTGCTGGGACAAATGAAAACCTTACTTGGGCTGTGCACAGTGCAAACGGATGAACAGAAGCATACACAGTGAGAGCTGTGTGCACTGTTCTCGCACAGCAGAGCTTGTTCGACTTGACAGCTTCTAACATGGAAACAGAGCAAGCAGACAGCAATCCACATGCTCTGCTTGCTGCAAATGTGGAAAACAGACACCCCAGCATCAGAATCTCAGAAATCACAGAGAGAAGTAGAGAAATGCTGCAGGAGCATGTTTTCTTGCTTGAAAAAGTGAAAAAATCACTTGGGCCGTGCACAGCGCAAACCAATGAACAGAAGCAAACACAGTGAGAGCTGTGTGTATGGTTCTGGCAAAGCAGAGCTTGTTCACCTTGACAGCTTCTAACATGGAAACACAGCAAGCAGACCTCAGCCTACATTCTCTGCGTGTTGCAAAGATGGAAAACAGACACCCTAGTATCAGAATCTCAGAAATCACTGAGCGAAGCAGAGAAATGCTGCAGGACCATGCTTGCTTGCTTGAAAAAGTGAAAAACTTACTTGAGCTGTGCACAGTGCAAACAGATGAACAGAAGCATACATAGCGAGAGCAGTGTGCACTGTTCTCGCGAAGCAGAGCTTGTTCACCTTGACAGCTTCTAACATGGAAACACAGCAAGCAGACAGCAGCCCACATGCTCTGCTTGTTATAAACATGGAAAACAGACACCCTAGCATCAGAACCTCAGAAATCACTGAGAGAAGTAGAGAAATGCTGCAGGAGCATGTTTGCTTCCTAGGACAAATGAAAAACTCACATGGGCCATGCACAGTGCAAACGGATGAAAAGAAGCATACACAGCGAGAACAGTGTGCACTGTTCTCGCAAAGCAGAGCTTGTTCAGCTTGCCAGCTTCTAACATGGAAAGAGAGCAAGCAGACAGCAGCCCACATGCTCTGCTTGTTATAAACATGGAAAACAGACACCCTAGCATCAGAATCTCAGAAATCACAGAGAGAAGTAGAGAAATGCTGCAGGAGCATGTTTTCTTGCTAGGACCAACGAAAAACACAAATGGGCTGTGCGCAGTGCAAACAGATGAACAGAAGCATACACAGTGAGAGCTGTGTGCATGGTTCTCGCAGAGCAGAGCTTGTTCTACTTGACAGCTTCTAACATGGAAACACAGCAAGCAGACAGCAGCCCACATGCTCTGCTTGCGGCAAACATGGAAAACAGTCGCCCCAGCATCATAATCACAAAAATCAATGAGAGGAGCAGAGAAATGCTGCGGGGGCATGTTTGCTTGCCAGGACAAATGAAAAACACCAATGGCTGGGCACAGTGCAAACAGATGAACAGAAGCATACACAGTGAGAGCTGTGTGCATGGTTCTCGCAGAGCAGAGCTTGTTCTACTTGACAGCTTCTAACATGGAAACACAGCAAGCAGACAGCAGCCCACATGCTCTGCTTGTGGCAAACATGGAAAACAGACACCCTAGCATCAGAACCTCAGAAATCACTGAGAGAAGTAGAGAAATGCTGCAGGAGCATGTTTGCTTCCTAGGACAAATGAAAAACTCACATGGGCCATGCACAGTGCAAACGGATGAAAAGAAGCATACACAGCGAGAGCAGTGTGCACTGTTCTCGCAAAGCAGAGCTTGTTCAGCTTGCCAGCTTCTAACATGGAAAGAGAGCAAGCAGACAGCAGCCCACATGCTCTGCTTGCTGCAAACATGGAAAACAGACACCCTAGTATCAGAATCTCAGAAATCACTGAGCGAAGCAGAGAAATGCTGCAGGACCATGCTTGCTTGCTTGAAAAAGTGAAAAACTTACTTGAGCTGTGCACAGTGCAAACAGATGAACAGAAGCATACATAGCGAGAGCAGTGTGCACTGTTCTCGCGAAGCAGAGCTTGTTCACCTTGACAGCTTCTAACATGGAAACACAGCAAGCAGACAGCAGCCCACATGCTCTGCTTGTTATAAACATGGAAAACAGACACCCTAGCATCAGAAACTCAGAAATCACAGAGAGAAGTAGAGAAATGCTGCAGGAGCATGTTTTCTTGCTAGGACCAACGAAAAACACAAATGGGCTGTGCGCAGTGCAAACAGATGAACAGAAGCATACACAGTGAGAGCTGTGTGCATGGTTCTCGCAGAGCAGAGCTTGTTCTACTTGACAGCTTCTAACATGGAAACACAGCAAGCAGACAGCAGCCCACATGCTCTGCTTGCGGCAAACATGGAAAACAGTCGCCCCAGGATCATAGTCACAAAAATCAATGAGAGGAGCAGAGAAATGCTGCGGGGGCATGTTTTCTTGCTGGGACAAATGAAAACCTTACTTGGGCTGTGCACAGTGCAAACGGATGAACAGAAGCATACACAGTGAGAGCTGTGTGCACTGTTCTCGCACAGCAGAGCTTGTTCGACTTGACAGCTTCTAACATGGAAACAGAGCAAGCAGACAGCAATCCACATGCTCTGCTTGCTGCAAATGTGGAAAACAGACACCCCAGCATCAGAATCTCAGAAATCACAGAGAGAAGTAGAGAAATGCTGCAGGAGCATGTTTTCTTGCTTGAAAAAGTGAAAAACTCACTTGGGCCGTGCACAGCGCAAACCAATGAACAGAAGCAAACACAGTGAGAGCTGTGTGTATGGTTCTCGCAAAGCAGAGCGTGTTCACCTTGACAGCTTCTAACATGGAAACACAGCAAGCAGACCTCAGCCTACATTCTCTGCGTGTTGCAAAGATGGAAAACAGACACCCTAGTATCAGAATCTCAGAAATCACTGAGCGAAGCAGAGAAATGCTGCAGGACCATGCTTGCTTGCTTGAAAAAGTGAAAAACTTACTTGAGCTGTGCACAGTGCAAACAGATGAACAGAAGCATACATAGCGAGAGCAGTGTGCACTGTTCTCGCGAAGCAGAGCTTGTTCACCTTGACAGCTTCTAACATGGAAACACAGCAAGCAGACAGCAGCCCACATGCTCTGCTTGTTATAAACATGGAAAACAGACACCCTAGCATCAGAACCTCAGAAATCACTGAGAGAAGTAGAGAAATGCTGCAGGAGCATGTTTGCTTCCTAGGACAAATGAAAAACTCACATGGGCCATGCACAGTGCAAACGGATGAAAAGAAGCATACACAGCGAGAACAGTGTGCACTGTTCTCGCAAAGCAGAGCTTGTTCAGCTTGCCAGCTTCTAACATGGAAAGAGAGCAAGCAGACAGCAGCCCACATGCTCTGCTTGTTATAAACATGGAAAACAGACACCCTAGCATCAGAATCTCAGAAATCACAGAGAGAAGTAGAGAAATGCTGCAGGAGCATGTTTTCTTGCTAGGACCAACGAAAAACACAAATGGGCTGTGCGCAGTGCAAACAGATGAACAGAAGCATACACAGTGAGAGCTGTGTGCATGGTTCTCGCAGAGCAGAGCTTGTTCTACTTGACAGCTTCTAACATGGAAACACAGCAAGCAGACAGCAGCCCACATGCTCTGCTTGCGGCAAACATGGAAAACAGTCGCCCCAGCATCATAATCACAAAAATCAATGAGAGGAGCAGAGAAATGCTGCGGGGGCATGTTTGCTTGCCAGGACAAATGAAAAACACCAATGGCTGGGCACAGTGCAAACGGATGAACAGAAGCATACACAGTGAGAGCTGTGTGCATGGTTCTCGCAGAGCAGAGCTTGTTCTACTTGACAGCTTCTAACATGGAAACACAGCAAGCAGACAGCAGCCCACATGCTCTGCTTGTGGCAAACATGGAAAACAGACGCCCCAGCATCATAAACACAAAAATCAATGAGAGGAGCAGAGAAATGCTGCGGGGGCATGTTTTCTTGCTAGGACAAATGAAAACCTCACTTGGGCTGTGCACAGCGCAAACCAATGAACAGAAGCAAACACAGTGAGAGGTGTGTGTATGGTTCTCGCAAAGCAGAGCTTGTTCACCTTGACAGCTTCTAACATGGAAACACAGCAAGCAGACTTCAGCCTACATTCTCTGCGTGTTGCAAAGATGGAAAACAGACACCCTAGTATCAGAATCTCAGAAATCACTGAGCGAAGCATAGAAATGCTGCAGGACCATGATTGCTTGCTTGAAAAAGTGAAAACCTTACTTGGGCTGTGCACAGTGCAAACAGATGAACAGAAGCATACATAGCGAGAGCAGTGTGCACTGTTCTCGCGAAGCAGAGCTTGTTCACCTTGACAGCTTCTAACATGGAAACACAGCAAGCAGACAGCAGCCCACATGCTCTGCTTGTTGCAAACATGGAAGGCAGAATCCCTAGCATCAGAATCACAGAAATCACTGAGAGAAGCAGAGAAATTCTGCAGGAGCATGTTTTCTTTCAAGGACAAATGGAAAACTTACTTGGGCTGTGCACAGTGCAAGCGGATGAACAGAAGCATACACAGTGAGAGCTGTGTGCACTGTTCTCGCAGAGCAGAGCTTGTTCAACTTTACAGCTTCTAAGATGGAAACACAGCAAGGAGACCTCAGCCCACATTCTCTGCTTGTTGCAAAGAAGGAAAACAGACACCCTAGTTTCAGAATCTCAGAAATCACTGAGAGAAGCAGAGCAATGCTGCAGGAGCATGTTTGCTTGCTAGGACAAATGGAAAACATTCATGGGCCGTGTACAGTGCAAACGGATGAACAGAAGCATACATAGCGAGAGCAGTGTGCACTGTTCTCGCACAGCACAGCTTGTTCAACCTGACAGCTTCTAACATGGAAACACAGGAAGCAGACAGCAACGCACATGCTCTGCTTGCTGCAAACATGGAAAACAGGCGCCCCAGCATCATAATCTCAGAAATCACTGAGAGAAGCAGAGAAATGCTGCAGGAGCATGTTTCCTTGCAAGGACAAATGAAAACCTCACTTGGGCTGTGCACAGCGCAAACAGATGAACAGAAGCATACACAGCGAGAGCTGTGTGCACTGTTCTCGCACAGCAGAGCTTGTTCAACTTGACAGCTTCTAACATGGAAACACAGCAAGCAGACAGCAGCCCACATGCTCCGCTTGCTGCAAACATGTAAGGCAGAATCCCTAGCATCAGAATCAGAGAAATCACTGAGAGAAGCAGAGAAATGCTGCAGGAGCATGTTTGCTTGCTTGAAAAATTGAAAAACTCAAATGGGCTGTGCACAGCTCAAACCGATGAACAGAAGCAAACACAGTGAGAGCAGTGTGCACTGTTCTCGCAAAGCAGAGCTTGTTCAACTTGACAGCTTCTAACATGGAAACACAGCAACAGACAGCAGCCCACATTCTCTGCTTGTTGCAAACATGGAAGGCAGAATCCCTAGCATCAGAATCACAGAAATCACTGAGAGAAGCAGAGAAATTCTGCAGGAGCATGTTTACTTTCAAGGACAAATGGAAAACTTACTTGGGCTGTGCACAGTGCAAACGGATGAACAGAAGCATACACAGTGAGAGCTGTGTGCACTGTTCTCGCAAAGCAGAGGTTGTTCAACTTGACAGCTTCTAACATGGAAAGAGAGCAAGCAGACAGCACCCCACATGCTCTGCTTGCTGCAAACATGGAAAACAGACACCCCAACATCAGAATCACAGAAATCACTGAGAGAAGCAGAGAAATGCTGCAGGAGCATGTTTGCTTGCTTGAAAAATTGAAAAACTCACATGGGCTGTGCACAGTGCAAACCGTTGAACAGAAGCATACACAGCGGGAGCGGGGGGCACTGTTCTCGCAGAGCAGAGGTTGTTCGACTTGGCAGCTTCTAACATGGAAACAGAGCAAGCAGAGAGCAACGAACATGCTCTGCTTGCTGCAAACGTGGAAAACAGACGCCCCATCATCAGAATCACAGAAATCAGTGCGAGAAGCAGAGAAATGCTGCGGTGAGCCTGTTTTCTTGCTAGGACAAATGAAAACCTTACTTGGGCTGTGCACAGTGCAAACGGATGAACAGAAGCATACACAGTGAGAGCTGTGGACACTGTTCTCGCAAAGCAGAGCTTGTTCAACTTGACAGCTTCTAACAAGGAAACACAGCAAGCAGACAGCAATCCACATGCCCTGCTTGCTGCAAATGTGGAAAACAGACACCCCAGCATCAGAATCTCAGAAATCACTGAGAGAAGCAGAGAAATGCTGCAGTACCATGTTTGCTTGCTGGAAAAAGTGAAAAACTTACTTGGGCTGTGCACAGTGCAAACGGATGAACAGAAGCATACACAGTGAGAGCTGTGTGCACTGTTCTCGCAGAGCAGAGCTTGTTCGACTTGACAGCTTCTAACATGGAAAGAGAGCAAGCAGACAGCAGCCCAGATGCTCGGGTTGTTGCAAACATGGAAAACAGATGCCCTAGCGTCAGAAACTCAGAAATCACTGAGAGAAGCAGCGAAATGCTGCAGGAGCAAGTTTGCTTCCTAGGACAAATGAAAAACTCACATGGGCCATGCACAGTGCAAACGGATGAAAAGAAGCATACACAGCGATGGCAGTGGGCACTGTCTTCGCAAAGCAGAGCTTGTTCAACTTGACAGCTTCTACCATGGAAAGAGAGCAAGCAGACAGCAGCCCACATTCTCTGCTTGTTGCAAACATGGAAAACAGATGCCCCAGGATCATAATCTCAGAAATCACTGAGAGAAGCAGAGAAATGCTGCAGGAGCATATTTGCTTGCTTGAAAAAGTGAAAAACTCACTTGGGCTGTGCACTGTGCAAACCGATGAACAGCAGCATACACTGCGAGAGCTGTGTGCATGGTTCTCGCACAGAAGACCTTGTTCAAATTGACAGCTTCTAACATGGAAACAGAGCAAGCATATAGCAGCCCACATTCTCTGCTTGTTGCAAACATGGGAAACAGATGCCCTAGCATCAGAATCTCAGAAATCACTGAGAGAAGCAGAGAAATGCTGCAGTAGCATATTTGCTTCCTAGGACAAATGGAAAACTCACATGGGCCATGCACAGTGCAAACGGATGAAAAGAAGCATACGCAGCGAGAGCAGTGTGCACTGTTCTCGAAAAGCAGAGCTTGTTCAACTTGACAGCTTCTAACATGGAAACACAGCAAGCAGACAGAAACCCACACGCTCTGCTTGCTGCAAACATGGAAAACAGGCACCCCAGCATCAGAATCTCAGAAATCACTGAGAGAAATAGAGACTTCTGCAGGACCATGTTTGCTTGCTTAAAAAAGTGAAAAACTCACTTGGGCTGTGCACAGTGCAAACAGATGAAGAGAAGCATACACAGTGAGAACTGTGTGCACTGTTCTCGCAGAGCAGAGCTTGTTCAACTTGGCAGCTTCTAACATGGAAAGAGAGTAAGGAGACAGCAGCCCACATGCTCCGCTTGCTGCAAACATGGAAAACAGACACCCCAGCATCATAATCTCAGAAATCACTGAGAGAAGCAGAGAAATGCTGCAGGAGCATGTTTTCTTGCTAGGACAAATGAAAAATTCAGTTGGGCTGTGGACAGTGCAAACAGATGAACAGAAGCATACACAGCGAGAGCTGTGTGCACTGTTCTCGCACAGCAGAGCTTGTTCAACTTGACAGCTTCTAACATGGAAACACAGCAAGCAGACAGCAATCCACATGCTCTGCTTGCTGCAAATGTGGAAAACAGGCACCCCGGCATCAGAATCTCAGAAATCACTGAGAGAAGCAGAGAAATGCTGCAGGAGCATGTTTGCTTGCTAGGACAAATGAAAAACTCACTTGGGCTGTGGACAGTGCAAACAGATGAACAGAAGCATACACAGTGGGAGCTGTGTGCCCTGTGCTCTCAGAGCAGAGCTTGTTCAACTTGACACCTTCTAACATGGAAACACAGCAAGCAGTCAGGAACCCACATGCTCTGCTTGCTGCAAATGGGGCGAACACACACCCCAGCATCACAATCTCAGAAATCACAGAGAGAAGCAGAGAAATCCTGCAGGACCATGTCCTGCTTGAAAAAGGGAAAAACTCACTTGGGCTGTGCACAGCGCAAACCGATGAACAGAAGCATACACAGTGAGTGCAGTGTGCAATGTTCTCGCAAAGCAGAGCTTGTTCAACTTGACAGCTTCTAACATGGAAACAGAGCAATCAGACCTCAGCCTACATTCTCTGCTTGTTGCAAAGATGGAAAACAGATACACCAGTATCAGAATCTCAGAAATCACAGAGAGAAGCAGAGAAATTCTGGAGGAGCATGTTTTCTTGCTTGAAAAACTGAAAAACACATTTGGGTTGTGCACAGCGCAAACCGATGAACAGAAGCATACACAGTGAGAGCTGTGGGCACTGTTCTCGCAGAGCAGAGCTTGTTCGACTTGACAGCTTCTAACATGGAAACAGAGAAAGCAGACAGCAATCCACATGCTCTGCTTGCTGCAAATGTGGAAAACAGACACCCCAGCATCATAATCTCAGAAATCAC
This sequence comes from Delichon dasypus, assembly GCA_037837765.1. Lineage (NCBI taxonomy): Eukaryota > Metazoa > Chordata > Aves > Passeriformes > Hirundinidae > Delichon > Delichon dasypus. The sequence goes on from JBBAXF010000038.1 coordinate 95,246, forward strand.
TGAGACAAGCCGAGAAATGCTGCAGGAGCATGTTTGCTTGCTGGGACAAATGAAAAACTCAAATGGGCTGTGCACCGTGCTAACCGATGAACAGAAGCATACACAGTGAGAACTGTGTGCACTGTTCTCGCAGAGCAGAGCTTGTTCAACTTGGCAGCTTCTAACATGGAAAGAGAGCAAGCAGACAGCAGCCCACATGCTCTGCTTGTTGCAAATATGGAAAACAGACACCCCAGCATCATAATCTCAGAAATCACTGAGAGAAGCAGAGAAATGCTGCAGGAGCATGTTTGCTTGCTTGAAAAATTGAAAAACTCAAATGGGCTGAGCACAGCTCAAACCGATGAACAGAAGCAAACACAGTGAGAGCAGTGTGCACTGTTCTCGCAAAGCAGAGCTTGTTCAACTTGACAGCTTCTAATATGGAAACAGAGCAAGCAGACAGCAGCCCACATGCTCTGCTTGCTGCAAAGAAGGAAAACAGACACCCTAGTATCAGAACCTCAGAAATCACTGTGAGAAGCCAAGAAATGCTGCAGGAGCATGTTTCCTGGCTTGAAAAAGTAAAAAACTCACTTGGGCTCTGCGCAGCGCAAACCTTTGAACAGAAGCATACGCAGTGAGAGCTGCGTGCATGGTTCTTGCAGACCAGAGCTTGTTCAACTTGACAGCTTCTAGCATGGAAACACAGCAAGCAGACAGCAGCCCACATGCTCTGCTTGCTGCAAGGAAGGAAAACAGACACGCTAGCGTCAGAACCACAGAAATCACTGAGAGAAGCAGAGAAATGCTGCAGGAGCATGTTTGCTTGCTAGGAAAAATGAAAAACACACATAGGCCGTGTACAGTGCAAACGTATGAACAGAATCATACAGAGCAAGAGCGGAGTGCACCGTTCTCGCAGAGCAGAGCTTGTTCAACTTGACAGCTTCTAACATGGAAAGAGAGCAAGCATACAGCAGCCCACATGCTCTGCTTGTTGCAAAGAAGGAAAACAGACACCCTAGCATCAGAACCTCAGAAATCACTGAGAGAAGCAGAGAAATGCTGCAGGACCATGTTTGCCTGCTTGAAAAAGGGAAAAACTCACTTGGGTTGTGCACAGTGCAAACCGATGTACAGAAGCATACACAGCGAGAGCATTGTGCACTGTTCTCGCAAAGCAGAGCTTGTTCAACTTGACAGCTTCTAACATGGAAACACAGCAAGCAGACAGCAGCCCACATGCTCTGCTTGCTGCAAGGAAGGAAAACAGACACGCTAGCGTCAGAACCTCAGAAATCACTGAGAGAAGCAGAGAAATTCTGCAGGAGCATGTTTGCTTACTAGGACAAATGAAAAACTCAAATGGGCTGTGCACAGTGCTAACAGATGAACAGAAGCATACACAGTGAGAGCTGTGTGCGCTGTGCTCGCAGAGCAGAGCTTGATCAACTTGACAGCTTCTAACATGGAATCAGAGCAAGCAGACAGCGACCCACCTGCTCTGCTTGCTGCAAACATGGAAAACAGACGCCCCAGCATCATAATCACAGAAATCACTGAGAGGAGCAGAGAAATGCTGCGGGAGCATGTTTTCTTGCTAGGACAAATGAAAACCTTACTTGGGCTGTGCGCAGTGCAAACGGATGAACAGAAGCATAGACAGTGCGAGCTGTGTGCACCGTTCTCGCAAAAAACAGCTTGTTCGACTTGACAGCTTCTAACATGGAAACAGAGCAAGCAGACAGCAATCCACATGCTCTGCTTGCTGCAAATGTGGAAAACAGACACCCCAGCATCAGAATCTCAGAAATCACACAGAGGAGTAGAGAAATGCTGCAGGAGCATGTTTGCTTGCTAGGACAAATGAAAAACTCACTTGGGCTGTGCACAGCGCAAACAGATGAACAGAAGCATACACAGCGAGAGCTGTGTGCATGGTTCTCGCACAGCAGAGCTTGTTCAACTTGTCAGCTTCTAACATGGAAACACAGCAAGCAGACAGCTATCCACATGTTCTGCTTGCTGCAAATGTGGAAAACAGACACCCCGGCATCAGAATCTCAGAAATCACTGAGAGAAGTAGAGAAATGCTGCAGGAGCATGTTTGCTTCCTAGGACAAATGAAAAACTCACATGCGCCATGCACAGTGCAAACGGATGAAAAGAAGCATGCACAGCGAGAGCAGTGTGCACTGTTCTCGCAAAGCAGAGCTTGTTCAGCTTGCCAGCTTTTAACATGGAAAGAGAGCAAGCAGACAGCAGCCCACATGCTCTGCTTGTTATAAACATGGAAAACAGACACCTTAGCATCAGAATCTTGGAAAACACAGAGAGAAGCAGAGAAATTCTGCAGGAGCATGTTTTCTTGCTAGGACCAACGAAAAACACAAATGGACTGTGCGCAGTGCAAACCGATGAACAGAAGCATACACAGTGAGAGCTGTGGGCACTGTTCTCGCAGAGCAGAGCTTGTTCGACTTGACAGCTTCTAACATGGAAACAGAGAAAGCAGACAGCAATCCACATGCTCTGCTTGCTGCAAATATGGAAAACAGACACCCCAGCATCATAATCTCAGAAATCACTGAGAGAAGCAGAGAAATGCTGCAGGAGCATGTTTGCTTGCTTGAAAAATTGAAAAACTCAAATGGGCTGAGCACAGCTCAAACCGATGAACAGAAGCAAACACAGTGAGAGCAGTGTGCACTGTTCTCGCAAAGCAGAGCTTGTTCAACTTGACAGCTTCTAATATGGAAACAGAGCAAGCAGACAGCAGCCCACATGCTCTGCTTGCTGCAAAGAAGGAAAACAGACACCCTTGTATCAGAACCTCAGAAATCACTGTGAGAAGCCAAGAAATGCTGCAGGAGCATGTTTCCTGGTTTGAAAAAGTAAAAAACTCACTTGGGCTCTGCACAGCGCAAACCTTTGAACAGAAGCATACGCAGTGAGAGCTGCGTGCATGGTTCTTGCAGACCAGAGCTTGTTCAACTTGACAGCTTCTAACATGGAAACACAGCAAGCAGACAGCAGCCCACATGCTCTGCTTGCTGCAAGGAAGGAAAACAGACACGCTAGCGTCAGAACCACAGAAATCACTGAGAGAAGCAGAGAAATGCTGCAGGAGCATGTTTGCTTGCTAGGAAAAATGAAAAACACACATAGGCCGTGTACAGTGCAAACGTATGAACAGAATCATACAGAGCAAGAGCGGAGTGCACCGTTCTCGCAGAGCAGAGCTTGTTCAACTTGACAGCTTCTAACATGGAAAGAGAGCAAGCATACAGCAGCCCACATGCTCTGCTTGTTGCAAAGAAGGAAAACAGACACCCTAGCATCAGAACCTCAGAAATCACTGAGAGAAGCAGAGAAATGCTGCAGGACCATGTTTGCCTGCTTGAAAAAGGGAAAAACTCACTTGGGTTGTGCACAGTGCAAACCGATGTACAGAAGCATACACAGCGAGAGCAGTGTGCACTGTTCTAGCAAAGCAGAGCTTGTTCAACTTGACAGCTTCTAACATGGAAACACAGCAAGCAGACAGCAGCCCACATGCTCTGCTTGCTGCAAGGAAGGAAAACAGACACGCTAGCGTCAGAACCTCAGAAATCACTGAGAGAAGCAGAGAAATTCTGCAGGAGCATGTTTGCTTACTAGGACAAATGAAAAACTCAAATGGGCTGTGCACAGTGCTAACAGATGAACAGAAGCATACACAGTGAGAGCTGTGTGCGCTGTGCTCGCAGAGCAGAGCTTGATCAACTTGACAGCTTCTAACATGGAATCAGAGCAAGCAGACAGCGACCCACCTGCTCTGCTTGCTGCAAACATGGAAAACAGACGCCCCAGCATCATAATCACAGAAATCACTGAGAGGAGCAGAGAAATGCTGCGGGAGCATGTTTTCTTGCTAGGACAAATGAAAACCTTACTTGGGCTGTGCGCAGTGCAAACGGATGAACAGAAGCATAGACAGTGCGAGCTGTGTGCACCGTTCTCGCAAAAAACAGCTTGTTCGACTTGACAGCTTCTAACATGGAAACAGAGCAAGCAGACAGCAATCCACATGCTCTGCTTGCTGCAAATGTGGAAAACAGACACCCCAGCATCAGAATCTCAGAAATCGCTGAGAGAAGCAGAGAAATGCTGCAGGAGCATGTTTGCTTGCTTGAAAAATTGAAAAACTCACTTGGGCTGTGCACAGCTCAAACCGATGAACAGAAGCAAACACAGTGAGAGCAGTGTGCACTGTTCTCGCAGAGCAGAGCTTGTTCAACTTGACAGCTTCTAACATGGAAAGAGAGCAAGCAGACAGCAGCCCACATTCTCTGCTTGTTGCAAACATGGAAGGCAGAATCCCTAGCATCAGAATCACAGAAATCACTGAGAGAAGCAGAGAAATTCTGCAGGAGCATGTTTTCTTTCAAGGACAAATGGAAAACTTACTTGGGCTGTGCACAGTGCAAACGGATGAACAGAAGCATACACAGTGAGAGCTGTGTGCACTGTTCTCGCAAAGCAGAGGTTGTTCAACTTGACAGCTTCTAACATGGAAAGAGAGCAAGCAGACAGCACCCCACATGCTCTGCTTGCTGCAAACATGGAAAACAGACACCCCAACATCAGAATCACAGAAATCACTGAGAGAAGCAGAGAAATGCTGCAGGAGCATGTTTGCTTGCTTGAAAAATTGAAAAACTCACATGGGCTGTGCACAGTGCAAACCGTTGAACAGAAGCATACACAGCGGGAGCGGGGGGCACTGTTCTCGCAGAGCAGAGGTTGTTCGACTTGGCAGCTTCTAACATGGAAACAGAGCAAGCAGAGAGCAACGAACATGCTCTGCTTGCTGCAAACGTGGAAAACAGACGCCCCATCATCAGAATCACAGAAATCAGTGCGAGAAGCAGAGAAATGCTGCGGTGAGCCTGTTTTCTTGCTAGGACAAATGAAAACCTTACTTGGGCTGTGCACAGTGCAAACGGATGAACAGAAGCATACACAGTGAGAGCTGAGGGCACTGTTTTCGCAGAGCAGAGCTTGTTCAACTTGACAGCTTCTAACAAGGAAACACAGCAAGCAGACAGCAATCCACATGCCCTGCTTGCTGCAAATGTGGAAAACAGACACCCTAGCATCAGAATCCCAGAAATCACTGAGAGAAGTAGGGAAATGATGCAGGAGCATTTTTGCTTGCTTGAAAAAGTGAAAAACTCACTTGGGCTGTGCACAGTCCAAACCGATGAACAGAAGCATACACAGTGAGAGCTGTGGACACTGTTCTCGCAAAGCAGAGCTTGTTCGACTTGACAGCTTCTAACATGGAAAGAGAGCAAGCAGACAGCAGCCCAGATGCTCGGGTTGTTGCAAACATGGAAAACAGATGCCCTAGCGTCAGAAACTCAGAAATCACTGAGAGAAGCAGCGAAATGCTGCAGGAGCAAGTTTGCTTCCTAGGACAAATGAAAAACTCACATGGGCCATGCACAGTGCAAACGGATGAAAAGAAGCATACACAGCGATGGCAGTGGGCACTGTCTTCGCAAAGCAGAGCTTGTTCAACTTGACAGCTTCTACCATGGAAAGAGAGCAAGCAGACAGCAGCCCACATTCTCTGCTTGTTGCAAACATGGAAAACAGATGCCCCAGGATCATAATCTCAGAAATCACTGAGAGAAGCAGAGAAATGCTGCAGGAGCATATTTGCTTGCTTGAAAAAGTGAAAAACTCACTTGGGCTGTGCACTGTGCAAACCGATGAACAGCAGCATACACTGCGAGAGCTGTGTGCATGGTTCTCGCACAGAAGACCTTGTTCAAATTGACAGCTTCTAACATGGAAACAGAGCAAGCATATAGCAGCCCACATTCTCTGCTTGTTGCAAACATGGGAAACAGATGCCCTAGCATCAGAATCTCAGAAATCACTGAGAGAAGCAGAGAAATGCTGCAGTAGCATATTTGCTTCCTGGGACAAATGGAAAACTCACATGGGCCATGCACAGTGCAAACGGATGAAAAGAAGCATACGCAGCGAGAGCAGTGTGCACTGCTCTCGAAAAGCAGAGCTTGTTCAACTTGACAGCTTCTAGCATGGAAACACAGCAAGCAGACAGAAACCCACACGCTCTGCTTGCTGCAAACATGGAAAACAGGCACCCCAGCATCAGAATCTCAGAAATCACTGAGAGAAATAGAGAATTCTGCAGGACCATGTTTGCTTGCTTAAAAAAGTGAAAAACTCACTTGGGCTGTGCACAGTGCAAACAGATGAAGAGAAGCATACACAGCGAAAGATGTGGGCACTGTTCTCGCAAAGCACAGCTTGTTCAACTTGACAGCTTCTAACATGGAAAGAGAGTAAGGAGACAGCAGCCCACATGCTCCGCTTGCTGCAAACATGGAAAACAGACACCCGAGCATCATAATCTCAGAAATCACTGAGAGAAGCAGAGAAATGCTGCAGGAGCATGTTTTCTTGCTAGGACAAATGAAAAATTCAGTTGGGCTGTGGACAGTGCAAACAGATGAACAGAAGCATACACAGCGAGAGCTGTGTGCACTGTTCTCGCACAGCAGAGCTTGTTCAACTTGACAGCTTCTAACATGGAAACACAGCAAGCAGACAGCAATCCACATGCTCTGCTTGCTGCAAATGTGGAAAACAGGCACCCCGGCATCAGAATCTCAGAAATCACTGAGAGAAGCAGAGAAATGCTGCAGGAGCATGTTTGCTTGCTAGGACAAATGAAAAACTCACTTGGGCTGTGGACAGTGCAAACAGATGAACAGAAGCATACACAGTGGGAGCTGTGTGCCCTGTGCTCTCAGAGCAGAGCTTGTTCAACTTGACACCTTCTAACATGGAAACACAGCAAGCAGTCAGGAACCAACATGCTCTGCTTGCTGCAAATGGGGCGAACACACACCCCAGCATCACAATCTCAGAAATCACAGAGAGAAGCAGAGAAATCCTGCAGGACCATGTTTGCCTGCTTGAAAAAGGGAAAAACTCACTTGGGCTGTGCACAGCGCAAACCGATGAACAGAAGCATACACAGTGAGTGCAGTGTGCAATGTTCTCGCAAAGCAGAGCTTGTTCAACTTGACAGCTTCTAACATGGAAACAGAGCAATCAGACCTCAGCCTACATTCTCTGCTTGTTGCAAAGATGGAAAACAGATACACCAGTATCAGAATCTCAGAAATCACAGAGAGAAGCAGAGAAATTCTGGAGGAGCATGTTTTCTTGCTTGAAAAACTGAAAAACACATTTGGGTTGTGCACAGCGCAAACCGATGAACAGAAGCATACACAGTGAGAGCTGTGGGCACTGTTCTCGCAGAGCAGAGCTTGTTCGACTTGACAGCTTCTAACATGGAAACAGAGAAAGCAGACAGCAATCCACATGCTCTGCTTGCTGCAAATGTGGAAAACAGACACCCCAGCATCATAATCTCAGAAATCACTGAGACAAGCCGAGAAATGCTGCAGGAGCATGTTTGCTTGCTGGGACAAATGAAAAACTCAAATGGGCTGTGCACCGTGCTAACCGATGAACAGAAGCATACACAGTGAGAACTGTGTGCACTGTTCTCGCAGAGCAGAGCTTGTTCAACTTGGCAGCTTCTAACATGGAAAGAGAGCAAGCAGACAGCAGCCCACATGCTCTGCTTGTTGCAAATATGGAAAACAGACACCCCAGCATCATAATCTCAGAAATCACTGAGAGAAGCAGAGAAATGCTGCAGGAGCATGTTTGCTTGCTTGAAAAATTGAAAAACTCAAATGGGCTGAGCACAGCTCAAACCGATGAACAGAAGCAAACACAGTGAGAGCAGTGTGCACTGTTCTCGCAAAGCAGAGCTTGTTCAACTTGACAGCTTCTAATATGGAAACAGAGCAAGCAGACAGCAGCCCACATGCTCTGCTTGCTGCAAAGAAGGAAAACAGACACCCTAGTATCAGAACCTCAGAAATCACTGTGAGAAGCCAAGAAATGCTGCAGGAGCATGTTTCCTGGCTTGAAAAAGTAAAAAACTCACTTGGGCTCTGCGCAGCGCAAACCTTTGAACAGAAGCATACGCAGTGAGAGCTGCGTGCATGGTTCTTGCAGACCAGAGCTTGTTCAACTTGACAGCTTCTAACATGGAAACACAGCAAGCAGACAGCAGCCCACATGCTCTGCTTGCTGCAAGGAAGGAAAACAGACACGCTAGCGTCAGAACCACAGAAATCACTGAGAGAAGCAGAGAAATGCTGCAGGAGCATGTTTGCTTGCTAGGAAAAATGAAAAACACACATAGGCCGTGTACAGTGCAAACGTATGAACAGAATCATACAGAGCAAGAGCGGAGTGCACCGTTCTCGCAGAGCAGAGCTTGTTCAACTTGACAGCTTCTAACATGGAAAGAGAGCAAGCATACAGCAGCCCACATGCTCTGCTTGTTGCAAAGAAGGAAAACAGACACCCTAGCATCAGAACCTCAGAAATCACTGAGAGAAGCAGAGAAATGCTGCAGGACCATGTTTGCCTGCTTGAAAAAGGGAAAAACTCACTTGGGTTGTGCACAGTGCAAACCGATGTACAGAAGCATACACAGCGAGAGCAGTGTGCACTGTTCTCGCAAAGCAGAGCTTGTTCAACTTGACAGCTTCTAACATGGAAACACAGCAAGCAGACAGCAGCCCACATGCTCTGCTTGCTGCAAGGAAGGAAAACAGACACGCTAGCGTCAGAACCTCAGAAATCACTGAGAGAAGCAGAGAAATTCTGCAGGAGCATGTTTGCTTACTAGGACAAATGAAAAACTCAAATGGGCTGTGCACAGTGCTAACAGATGAACAGAAGCATACACAGTGAGAGCTGTGTGCGCTGTGCTCGCAGAGCAGAGCTTGATCAACTTGACAGCTTCTAACATGGAATCAGAGCAAGCAGACAGCGACCCACCTGCTCTGCTTGCTGCAAACATGGAAAACAGACGCCCCAGCATCATAATCACAGAAATCACTGAGAGGAGCAGAGAAATGCTGCGGGAGCATGTTTTCTTGCTAGGACAAATGAAAACCTTACTTGGGCTGTGCGCAGTGCAAACGGATGAACAGAAGCATAGACAGTGCGAGCTGTGTGCACCGTTCTCGCAAAAAACAGCTTGTTCGACTTGACAGCTTCTAACATGGAAACAGAGCAAGCAGACAGCAATCCACATGCTCTGCTTGCTGCAAATGTGGAAAACAGACACCCCAGCATCAGAATCTCAGAAATCGCTGAGAGAAGCAGAGAAATGCTGCAGGAGCATGTTTGCTTGCTTGAAAAATTGAAAAACTCACTTGGGCTGTGCACAGCTCAAACCGATGAACAGAAGCAAACACAGTGAGAGCAGTGTGCACTGTTCTCGCAGAGCAGAGCTTGTTCAACTTGACGGCTTCTAACATGGAAAGAGAGCAAGCAGACAGCAGCCCACATGCTCTGCTTGTTATAACACGGAAGGCAGACACCCAAGCATGAGAATCTCAGAAATCACCGAGAGAAGCAGAGAAATGCTGCAGGAGGATGTTTTCTTGCTAGGACCAATGAAAACCTTACTTGGGCTGTGCACAGTGCATACAGATGAACAGAAGCATACACAGTGAGAGCTGTGTGCCCTGTTCTCGCAAAGCAGAGCTTGTTCAACGTGACAGCTTCTAACATGGAAACACAGCAAGCAGACAGCAGCCCACATGCTCTGCTTGTTGCAAGGAAGGAAAACAGACACGCTAGCATCAGAACCTCAGAAATCACCGAGAGAAGCAGAGAAATTCTGCAGGAGCACGTTTGCTTGCTAGGAAAAATGAAAAACACACATAGGCCGTGTACAGTGCAAACGTATGAACAGAAGCATACAGAGCAAGAGCGGAGTGCACCGTTCTCGCAGAGCAGAGCTTGTTCGACTTGACAGCTTCTAACATGGAAAGAGAGCAAGCATACAGCAGCCCACATGCTCTGCTTGTTGCAAAGAAGGAAAACAGACACCCTAGCATCAGAACCTCAGAAATCACTGAGAGAAGCAGAGAAATGCTGCAGGACCGTGTTTGCCTGCTTGAAAAAGGGAAAAACTCAAATGGGCTGTGCACAGCTCAAACCGATGAACAGAAGCAAACACAGTGAGAGCAGTGTGCACTGTTCTCGCAAAGCAGAGCTTGTTCAACTTGACAGCTTCTAACATGGAAACACAGCAAGCAGACAGCAGCCCACATGCTCTGCTTGTTGCAAACATGGAAGGCAGAATCCCTAGCATCAGAATCAGAGAAATCACTGAGAGAAGCAGAGAAATGCTGCAGGAGCATGTTTGCTTGCTTGAAAAATTGAAAAACTCAAATGGGCTGTGCACAGCTCAAACCGATGAACAGAAGCAAACACAGTGAGAGCAGTGTGCACTGTTCTCGCAAAGCAGAGCTTGTTCAACTTGACAGCTTCTAACATGGAAACACAGCAACAGACAGCAGCCCACATTCTCTGCTTGTTGCAAACATGGAAGGCAGAATCCCTAGCATCAGAATCACAGAAATCACTGAGAGAAGCAGAGAAATTCTGCAGGAGCATGTTTTCTTTCAAGGACAAATGGAAAACTTACTTGGGCTGTGCACAGTGCAAACGGATGAACAGAAGCATACACAGTGAGAGCTGTGTGCACTGTTCTCGCAAAGCAGAGGTTGTTCAACTTGACAGCTTCTAACATGGAAAGAGAGCAAGCAGACAGCACCCCACATGCTCTGCTTGCTGCAAACATGGAAAACAGACACCCCAACATCAGAATCACAGAAATCACTGAGAGAAGCAGAGAAATGCTGCAGGAGCATGTTTGCTTGCTTGAAAAATTGAAAAACTCACATGGGCTGTGCACAGTGCAAACCGTTGAACAGAAGCATACACAGCGGGAGCGGGGGGCACTGTTCTCGCAGAGCAGAGGTTGTTCGACTTGGCAGCTTCTAACATGGAAACAGAGCAAGCAGAGAGCAACGAACATGCTCTGCTTGCTGCAAACGTGGAAAACAGACGCCCCATCATCAGAATCACAGAAATCAGTGCGAGAAGCAGAGAAATGCTGCGGTGAGCCTGTTTTCTTGCTAGGACAAATGAAAACCTTACTTGGGCTGTGCACAGTGCAAACGGATGAACAGAAGCATACACAGTGAGAGCTGAGGGCACTGTTTTCGCAGAGCAGAGCTTGTTCAACTTGACAGCTTCTAACAAGGAAACACAGCAAGCAGACAGCAATCCACATGCCCTGCTTGCTGCAAATGTGGAAAACAGACACCCTAGCATCAGAATCCCAGAAATCACTGAGAGAAGTAGGGAAATGATGCAGGAGCATTTTTGCTTGCTTGAAAAAGTGAAAAACTCACTTGGGCTGTGCACAGTCCAAACCGATGAACAGAAGCATACACAGTGAGAGCTGTGGGCACTGTTCTCGCAAAGCAGAGCTTGTTCAACTTGACAGCTTCTAACAAGGAAACACAGCAAGCAGACAGCAATCCACATGCCCTGCTTGCTGCAAATGTGGAAAACAGACACCCCAGCATCAGAATCTCAGAAATCACTGAGAGAAGCAGAGAAATGCTGCAGTACCATGTTTGCTTGCTGGAAAAAGTGAAAAACTTACTTGGGCTGTGCACAGTGCAAACGGATGAACAGAAGCATACACAGTGAGAGCTGTGTGCACTGTTCTCGCAGAGCAGAGCTTGTTCGACTTGACAGCTTCTAACATGGAAAGAGAGCAAGCAGACAGCAGCCCAGATGCTCGGGTTGTTGCAAACATGGAAAACAGATGCCCTAGCGTCAGAAACTCAGAAATCACTGAGAGAAGCAGCGAAATGCTGCAGGAGCAAGTTTGCTTCCTAGGACAAATGAAAAACTCACATGGGCCATGCACAGTGCAAACGGATGAAAAGAAGCATACACAGCGAGGGCAGTGGGCACTGTCTTCACAAAGCAGAGCTTGTTCAACTTGACAGCTTCTACCATGGAAAGAGAGCAAGCAGACAGCAGCCCACATTCTCTGCTTGTTGCAAACATGGAAAACAGACGCCCCAGGATCATAATCTCAGAAATCACTGAGAGAAGCAGAGAAATGCTGCAGGAGCATATTTGCTTGCTTGAAAAAGTGAAAAACTCACTTGGGCTGTGCACTGTGCAAACCGATGAACAGCAGCATACACTGCGAGAGCTGTGTGCATGGTTCTCGCACAGAAGACCTTGTTCAAATTGACAGCTTCTAACATGGAAACAGAGCAAGCATATAGCAGCCCACATTCTCTGCTTGTTGCAAACATGGGAAACAGATGCCCTAGCATCAGAATCTCAGAAATCACTGAGAGAAGCAGAGAAATGCTGCAGTAGCATATTTGCTTCCTGGGACAAATGGAAAACTCACATGGGCCATGCACAGTGCAAACGGATGAAAAGAAGCATACGCAGCGAGAGCAGTGTGCACTGCTCTCGAAAAGCAGAGCTTGTTCAACTTGACAGCTTCTAGCATGGAAACACAGCAAGCAGACAGAAACCCACACGCTCTGCTTGCTGCAAACATGGAAAACAGGCACCCCAGCATCAGAATCTCAGAAATCACTGAGAGAAATAGAGAATTCTGCAGGACCATGTTTGCTTGCTTAAAAAAGTGAAAAACTCACTTGGGCTGTGCACAGTGCAAACAGATGAAGAGAAGCATACACAGCGAAAGATGTGGGCACTGTTCTCGCAAAGCACAGCTTGTTCAACTTGACAGCTTCTTACATGGAAAGAGAGTAAGGAGACAGCAGCCCACATGCTCCGCTTGCTGCAAACATGGAAAACAGACACCCCAGCATCATAATCATAGAAATCACTGAGAGAAGCAGAGAAATGCTGCAGGAGCATGTTTTCTTGCTAGGACAAATGAAAAATTCAGTTGGGCTGTGGACAGTGCAAACAGATGAACAGAAGCATACACAGCGAGAGCTGTGTGCACTGTTCTCGCACAGCAGAGCTTGTTCAACTTGACAGCTTCTAACATGGAAACACAGCAAGCAGACAGCAATCCACATGCTCTGCTTGCTGCAAATGTGGAAAACAGGCACCCCGGCATCAGAATCTCAGAAATCACTGAGAGAAGCAGAGAAATGCTGCAGGAGCATGTTTGCTTGCTAGGACAAATGAAAAACTCACTTGGGCTGTGGACAGTGCAAACAGATGAACAGAAGCATACACAGTGGGAGCTGTGTGCCCTGTGCTCTCAGAGCAGAGCTTGTTCAACTTGACACCTTCTAACATGGAAACACAGCAAGCAGTCAGGAACCCACATGCTCTGCTTGCTGCAAATGGGGCGAACACACACCCCAGCATCACAATCTCAGAAATCACAGAGAGAAGCAGAGAAATCCTGCAGGACCATGTTTGCCTGCTTGAAAAAGGGAAAAACTCACTTGGGCTGTGCACAGCGCAAACCGATGAACAGAAGCATACACAGTGAGTGCAGTGTGCAATGTTCTCGCAAAGCAGAGCTTGTTCAACTTGACAGCTTCTAACATGGAAACAGAGCAATCAGACCTCAGCCTACATTCTCTGCTTGTTGCAAAGATGGAAAACAGATACACCAGTATCAGAATCTCAGAAATCACAGAGAGAAGCAGAGAAATTCTGGAGGAGCATGTTTTCTTGCTTGAAAAACTGAAAAACACATTTGGGTTGTGCACAGCGCAAACCGATGAACAGAAGCATACACAGTGAGAGCTGTGGGCACTGTTCTCGCAGAGCAGAGCTTGTTCGACTTGACAGCTTCTAACATGGAAACAGAGAAAGCAGACAGCAATCCACATGCTCTGCTTGCTGCAAATGTGGAAAACAGACACCCCAGCATCATAATCTCAGAAATCACTGAGACAAGCCGAGAAATGCTGCAGGAGCATGTTTGCTTGCTGGGACAAATGAAAAACTCAAATGGGCTGTGCACCGTGCTAACCGATGAACAGAAGCATACACAGTGAGAACTGTGTGCACTGTTCTCGCAGAGCAGAGCTTGTTCAACTTGGCAGCTTCTAACATGGAAAGAGAGCAAGCAGACAGCAGCCCACATGCTCTGCTTGTTGCAAATATGGAAAACAGACACCCCAGCATCATAATCTCAGAAATCACTGAGAGAAGCAGAGAAATGCTGCAGGAGCATGTTTGCTTGCTTGAAAAATTGAAAAACTCAAATGGGCTGAGCACAGCTCAAACCGATGAACAGAAGCAAACACAGTGAGAGCAGTGTGCACTGTTCTCGCAAAGCAGAGCTTGTTCAACTTGACAGCTTCTAATATGGAAACAGAGCAAGCAGACAGCAGCCCACATGCTCTGCTTGCTGCAAAGAAGGAAAACAGACACCCTAGTATCAGAACCTCAGAAATCACTGTGAGAAGCCAAGAAATGCTGCAGGAGCATGTTTCCTGGCTTGAAAAAGTAAAAAACTCACTTGGGCTCTGCGCAGCGCAAACCTTTGAACAGAAGCATACGCAGTGAGAGCTGCGTGCATGGTTCTTGCAGACCAGAGCTTGTTCAACTTGACAGCTTCTAACATGGAAACACAGCAAGCAGACAGCAGCCCACATGCTCTGCTTGCTGCAAGGAAGGAAAACAGACACGCTAGCGTCAGAACCACAGAAATCACTGAGAGAAGCAGAGAAATGCTGCAGGAGCATGTTTGCTTGCTAGGAAAAATGAAAAACACACATAGGCCGTGTACAGTGCAAACGTATGAACAGAATCATACAGAGCAAGAGCGGAGTGCACCGTTCTCGCAGAGCAGAGCTTGTTCAACTTGACAGCTTCTAACATGGAAAGAGAGCAAGCATACAGCAGCCCACATGCTCTGCTTGCGGCAAACATGGAAAACAGTCGCCCCAGCATCATAATCACAGAAATCACTGAGAGGAGCAGAGAAATGCTGCGGGAGCATGTTTTCTTGCTAGGACAAATGAAAACCTTACTTGGGCTGTGCGCAGTGCAAACGGATGAACAGAAGCATAGACAGTGCGAGCTGTGTGCACCGTTCTCGCAAAAAACAGCTTGTTCGACTTGACAGCTTCTAACATGGAAACAGAGCAAGCAGACAGCAATCCACATGCTCTGCTTGCTGCAAATGTGGAAAACAGACACCCCAGCATCAGAATCTCAGAAATCACACAGAGGAGTAGAGAAATGCTGCAGGAGCATGTTTGCTTCCTAGGACAAATGAAAAACTCACTTGGGCTGTGCACAGCGCAAACAGATGAACAGAAGCATACACAGCGAGAGCTGTGTGCATGGTTCTCGCACAGCAGAGCTTGTTCAACTTGTCAGCTTCTAACATGGAAACACAGCAAGCAGACAGCTATCCACATGTTCTGCTTGCTGCAAATGTGGAAAACAGACACCCCGGCATCAGAATCTCAGAAATCACTGAGAGAAGTAGAGAAATGCTGCAGGAGCATGTTTGCTTCCTAGGACAAATGAAAAACTCACATGCGCCATGCACAGTGCAAACGGATGAAAAGAAGCATGCACAGCGAGAGCAGTGTGCACTGTTCTCGCAAAGCAGAGCTTGTTCAGCTTGCCAGCTTTTAACATGGAAAGAGAGCAAGCAGACAGCAGCCCACATGCTCTGCTTGTTATAAACATGGAAAACAGACACCTTAGCATCAGAATCTTGGAAAACACAGAGAGAAGCAGAGAAATTCTGCAGGAGCATGTTTTCTTGCTAGGACCAACGAAAAACTCAAATGGGCTGTGCACAGCTCAAACCGATGAACAGAAGCAAACACAGTGAGAGCAGTGTGCACTGTTCTCGCAAAGCAGAGCTTGTTCAACTTGACAGCTTCTAACATGGAAACACAGCAAGCAGACAGCAGCCCACATGCTCTGCTTGTTGCAAACATGGAAGGCAGAATCCCTAGCATCAGAATCACAGAAATCACTGAGAGAAGCAGAGAAATTCTGCAGGAGCATGTTTTCTTTCAAGGACAAATGGAAAACTTACTTGGGCTGTGCACAGTGCAAACGGATGAACAGAAGCATACACAGTGAGAGCTGTGTGCACTGTTCTCGCAAAGCAGAGGTTGTTCAACTTGACAGCTTCTAACATGGAAAGAGAGCAAGCAGACAGCACCCCACATGCTCTGCTTGCTGCAAACATGGAAAACAGACACCCCAACATCAGAATCACAGAAATCACTGAGAGAAGCAGAGAAATGCTGCAGGAGCATGTTTGCTTGCTTGAAAAATTGAAAAACTCACATGGGCTGTGCACAGTGCAAACCGTTGAACAGAAGCATACACAGCGGGAGCGGGGGGCACTGTTCTCGCAGAGCAGAGGTTGTTCGACTTGGCAGCTTCTAACATGGAAACAGAGCAAGCAGACAGCTATCCACATGTTCTGCTTGCTGCAAATGTGGAAAACAGACACCCCGGCATCAGAATCTCAGAAATCACTGAGAGAAGTAGAGAAATGCTGCAGGAGCATGTTTGCTTCCTAGGACAAATGAAAAACTCACATGCGCCATGCACAGTGCAAACGGATGAAAAGAAGCATGCACAGCGAGAGCAGTGTGCACTGTTCTCGCAAAGCAGAGCTTGTTCAGCTTGCCAGCTTTTAACATGGAAAGAGAGCAAGCAGACAGCAGCCCACATGCTCTGCTTGTTATAAACATGGAAAACAGACACCTTAGCATCAGAATCTTGGAAAACACAGAGAGAAGCAGAGAAATTCTGCAGGAGCATGTTTTCTTGCTAGGACCAACGAAAAACACAAATGGGCTGTGCGCAGTGCAAACAGATGAACAGAAGCATACACAGTGAGAGCTGTGTGCATGGTTCTCGCAGAGCAGAGCTTGTTCTACCTGACAGCTTCTAACATGGAAACACAGCAAGCAGACAGCAGCCCACATGCTCTGCTTGCTGCAAACATGGAAAAGAGACACCCTAGCATCAGAATCTCAGAAATCACAGAGAGAAGTAGAGAAATGCTGCAGGAGCATGTTTTCTTGCTTGAAAAAGTGAAAAAATCACTTGGGCCGTGCACAGCGCAAAACAATGAACAGAAGCAAACACAGTGAGAGCTGTGTGTATGGTTCTGGCAAAGCAGAGCTTGTTCACTTTGACAGTTTCTAACATGGAAACACAGCAAGCAGACCTCAGCCTACATTCTCTGCGTGTTGCAAAGATTGAAAACAGACACCCTAGTATCAGAATCTCAGAAATCACTGAGCGAAGCATAGAAATGCTGCAGGGCCATGCTTGCTTGCTTGAAAAAGTGAAAAACTTACTTGGGCTGTGCACAGTGCAAACAGATGAACAGAAGCATACATAGCGAGAGCAGTGTGCACTGTTCTCGCGAAGCAGAGCTTGTTCACCTTGACAGCTTCTAACATGGAAACACAGCAAGCAGACAGCAGCCCACATGCTCTGCTTGCTGCAAACATGGAAAAGAGACACCCTAGCATCAGAATCTCAGAAATCAGTGAGAGAAGCAGAGAAATGCTGCAGGAGCATGTTTGCTTCCTAGGACAAATGAAAAACTCACATGGGCCATGCACAGTGCAAACGGATGAAAGGAAGCATACACAGCGAGAGCAGTGTGCACTGTTCTCGCAAAGCAGAGCTTGTTCAACTTGACAGCTTCTAATATGGAAACAGAGCAAGCAGACAGCAGCCCACATGCTCTGCTTGCTGCAAAGAAGGAAAACAGACACCCTAGTATCAGAACCTCAGAAATCACTGTGAGAAGCCAAGAAATGCTGCAGGAGCATGTTTCCTGGCTTGAAAAAGTAAAAAACTCACTTGGGCTCTGCGCAGCGCAAACCTTTGAACAGAAGCATACGCAGTGAGAGCTGCGTGCATGGTTCTTGCAGACCAGAGCTTGTTCAACTTGACAGCTTCTAACATGGAAACACAGCAAGCAGACAGCAGCCCACATGCTCTGCTTGCTGCAAGGAAGGAAAACAGACACGCTAGCGTCAGAACCACAGAAATCACTGAGAGAAGCAGAGAAATGCTGCAGGAGCATGTTTGCTTGCTAGGAAAAATGAAAAACACACATAGGCCGTGTACAGTGCAAACGTATGAACAGAATCATACAGAGCAAGAGCGGAGTGCACCGTTCTCGCAGAGCAGAGCTTGTTCAACTTGACAGCTTCTAACATGGAAAGAGAGCAAGCATACAGCAGCCCACATGCTCTGCTTGTTGCAAAGAAGGAAAACAGACACCCTAGCATCAGAACCTCAGAAATCACTGAGAGAAGCAGAGAAATGCTGCAGGACCATGTTTGCCTGCTTGAAAAAGGGAAAAACTCACTTGGGTTGTGCACAGTGCAAACCGATGTACAGAAGCATACACAGCGAGAGCAGTGTGCACTGTTCTCGCAAAGCAGAGCTTGTTCAACTTGACAGCTTCTAACATGGAAACACAGCAAGCAGACAGCAGCCCACATGCTCTGCTTGCTGCAAGGAAGGAAAACAGACACGCTAGCGTCAGAACCTCAGAAATCACTGAGAGAAGCAGAGAAATTCTGCAGGAGCATGTTTGCTTACTAGGACAAATGAAAAACTCAAATGGGCTGTGCACAGTGCTAACAGATGAACAGAAGCATACACAGTGAGAGCTGTGTGCGCTGTGCTCGCAGAGCAGAGCTTGATCAACTTGACAGCTTCTAACATGGAATCAGAGCAAGCAGACAGCGACCCACCTGCTCTGCTTGCTGCAAACATGGAAAACAGACGCCCCAGCATCATAATCACAGAAATCACTGAGAGGAGCAGAGAAATGCTGCGGGAGCATGTTTTCTTGCTAGGACAAATGAAAACCTTACTTGGGCTGTGCGCAGTGCAAACGGATGAACAGAAGCATAGACAGTGCGAGCTGTGTGCACCGTTCTCGCAAAAAACAGCTTGTTCGACTTGACAGCTTCTAACATGGAAACAGAGCAAGCAGACAGCAATCCACATGCTCTGCTTGCTGCAAATGTGGAAAACAGACACCCCAGCATCAGAATCTCAGAAATCACACAGAGGAGTAGAGAAATGCTGCAGGAGCATGTTTGCTTCCTAGGACAAATGAAAAACTCACTTGGGCTGTGCACAGCGCAAAGAGATGAACAGAAGCATACACAGCGAGAGCTGTGTGCATGGTTCTCGCACAGCAGAGCTTGTTCAACTTGTCAGCTTCTAACATGGAAACACAGCAAGCAGACAGCTATCCACATGTTCTGCTTGCTGCAAATGTGGAAAACAGACACCCCGGCATCAGAATCTCAGAAATCACTGAGAGAAGTAGAGAAATGCTGCAGGAGCATGTTTGCTTCCTAGGACAAATGAAAAACTCACATGCGCCATGCACAGTGCAAACGGATGAAAAGAAGCATGCACAGCGAGAGCAGTGTGCACTGTTCTCGCAAAGCAGAGCTTGTTCAGCTTGCCAGCTTTTAACATGGAAAGAGAGCAAGCAGACAGCAGCCCACATGCTCTGCTTGTTGCAAACATGGAAGGCAGAATCCCTAGCATCAGAATCACAGAAATCACTGAGAGAAGCAGAGAAATTCTGCAGGAGCATGTTTTCTTTCAAGGACAAATGGAAAACTTACTTGGGCTGTGCACAGTGCAAACGGATGAACAGAAGCATACACAGTGAGAGCTGTGTGCACTGTTCTCGCAAAGCAGAGGTTGTTCAACTTGACAGCTTCTAACATGGAAAGAGAGCAAGCAGACAGCACCCCACATGCTCTGCTTGCTGCAAACATGGAAAACAGACACCCCAACATCAGAATCACAGAAATCACTCAGAGAAGCAGAGAAATGCTGCAGGAGCATGTTTGCTTGCTTGAAAAATTGAAAAACTCACATGGGCTGTGCACAGTGCAAACCGTTGAACAGAAGCATACACAGCGGGAGCGGGGGGCACTGTTCTCGCAGAGCAGAGGTTGTTCGACTTGGCAGCTTCTAACATGGAAACAGAGCAAGCAGACAGCTATCCACATGTTCTGCTTGCTGCAAATGTGGAAAACAGACACCCCATCATCAGAATCTCAGAAATCACTGAGAGAAGTAGAGAAATGCTGCAGGAGCATGTTTGCTTCCTAGGACAAATGAAAAACTCACATGCGCCATGCACAGTGCAAACGGATGAAAAGAAGCATGCACAGCGAGAGCAGTGTGCACTGTTCTCGCAAAGCAGAGCTTGTTCAGCTTGCCAGCTTTTAACATGGAAAGAGAGCAAGCAGACAGCAGCCCACATGCTCTGCTTGTTATAAACATGGAAAACAGACACCTTAGCATCAGAATCTTGGAAAACACAGAGAGAAGCAGAGAAATTCTGCAGGAGCATGTTTTCTTGCTAGGACCAACGAAAAACACAAATGGGCTGTGCGCAGTGCAAACAGATGAACAGAAGCATACACAGTGAGAGCTGTGTGCATGGTTCTCGCAGAGCAGAGCTTGTTCTACCTGACAGCTTCTAACATGGAAACACAGCAAGCAGACAGCAGCCCACATGCTCTGCTTGCTGCAAACATGGAAAAGAGACACCCTAGCATCAGAATCTCAGAAATCACAGAGAGAAGTAGAGAAATGCTGCAGGAGCATGTTTTCTTGCTTGAAAAAGTGAAAAAATCACTTGGGCCGTGCACAGCGCAAAACAATGAACAGAAGCAAACACAGTGAGAGCTGTGTGTATGGTTCTGGCAAAGCAGAGCTTGTTCACTTTGACAGTTTCTAACATGGAAACACAGCAAGCAGACCTCAGCCTACATTCTCTGCGTGTTGCAAAGATTGAAAACAGACACCCTAGTATCAGAATCTCAGAAATCACTGAGCGAAGCATAGAAATGCTGCAGGGCCATGATTGCTTGCTTGAAAAAGTGAAAACCTTACTTGGGCTGTGCACAGTGCAAACAGATGAACAGAAGCATACATAGCGAGAGCAGTGTGCACTGTTCTCGCGAAGCAGAGCTTGTTCACCTTGACAGCTTCTAACATGGAAACACAGCAAGCAGACAGCAGCCCACATGCTCTGCTTGCTGCAAACATGGAAAAGAGACACCCTAGCATCAGAATCTCAGAAATCAGTGAGAGAAGCAGAGAAATGCTGCAGGAGCATGTTTGCTTCCTAGGACAAATGAAAAACTCACATGGGCCATGCACAGTGCAAACGGATGAAAAGAAGCATACACAGCGAGAGCAGTGTGCACTGTTCTCGCAAAGCAGAGCTTGTTCAGCTTGCCAGCTTCTAACATGGAAAGAGAGCAAGCAGACAGCAGCCCACATGCTCTGCTTGTTATAACACGGAAGGCAGACACCCAAGCATGAGAATCTCAGAAATCACCGAGAGAAGCAGAGAAATGCTGCAGGAGGATGTTTTCTTGCTAGGACCAATGAAAACCTTACTTGGGCTGTGCACAGTGCATACAGATGAACAGAAGCATACACAGTGAGAGCTGTGTGCCCTGTTCTCGCAAAGCAGAGCTTGTTCAACGTGACAGCTTCTAACATGGAAACACAGCAAGCAGACAGCAGCCCACATGCTCTGCTTGTTGCAAGGAAGGAAAACAGACACGCTAGCATCAGAACCTCAGAAATCACCGAGAGAAGCAGAGAAATTCTGCAGGAGCACGTTTGCTTGCTAGGAAAAATGAAAAACACACATAGGCCGTGTACAGTGCAAACGTATGAACAGAAGCATACAGAGCAAGAGCGGAGTGCACCGTTCTCGCAGAGCAGAGCTTGTTCAACTTGACAGCTTCTAACATGGAAAGAGAGCAAGCATACAGCAGCCCACATGCTCTGCTTGTTGCAAAGAAGGAAAACAGACACCCTAGCATCAGAACCGCAGAAATCACTGAGAGAAGCAGAGAAATGCTGCAGGAGCATGTTTGCTTGCTTGAAAAATTGAAAAACTCAAATGGGCTGTGCACAGCTCAAACCGATGAACAGAAGCAAACACAGTGAGAGCAGTGTGCACTGTTCTCGCAAAGCAGAGCTTGTTCAACTTGACAGCTTCTAACATGGAAACACAGCAAGCAGACAGCAGCCCACATGCTCTGCTTGTTGCAAACATGGAAGGCAGAATCCCTAGCATCAGAATCACAGAAATCACTGAGAGAAGCAGAGAAATTCTGCAGGAGCATGTTTTCTTTCAAGGACAAATGGAAAACTTACTTGGGCTGTGCACAGTGCAAACGGATGAACAGAAGCATACACAGTGAGAGCTGTGTGCACTGTTCTCGCAAAGCAGAGGTTGTTCAACTTGACAGCTTCTAACATGGAAAGAGAGCAAGCAGACAGCACCCCACATGCTCTGCTTGCTGCAAACATGGAAAACAGACACCCCAACATCAGAATCACAGAAATCACTGAGAGAAGCAGAGAAATGCTGCAGGAGCATGTTTGCTTGCTTGAAAAATTGAAAAACTCACATGGGCTGTGCACAGTGCAAACCGTTGAACAGAAGCATACACAGCGGGAGCGGGGGGCACTGTTCTCGCAGAGCAGAGGTTGTTCGACTTGGCAGCTTCTAACATGGAAACAGAGCAAGCAGAGAGCAACGAACATGCTCTGCTTGCTGCAAACGTGGAAAACAGACGCCCCATCATCAGAATCACAGAAATCAGTGCGAGAAGCAGAGAAATGCTGCGGTGAGCCTGTTTTCTTGCTAGGACAAATGAAAACCTTACTTGGGCTGTGCACAGTGCAAACGGATGAACAGAAGCATACACAGTGAGAGCTGAGGGCACTGTTTTCGCAGAGCAGAGCTTGTTCAACTTGACAGCTTCTAACAAGGAAACACAGCAAGCAGACAGCAATCCACATGCCCTGCTTGCTGCAAATGTGGAAAACAGACACCCTAGCATCAGAATCCCAGAAATCACTGAGAGAAGTAGGGAAATGATGCAGGAGCATTTTTGCTTGCTTGAAAAAGTGAAAAACTCACTTGGGCTGTGCACAGTGCAAACCGATGAACAGAAGCATACACAGTGAGAGCTGTGGGCACTGTTCTCGCAAAGCAGAGCTTGTTCAACTTGACAGCTTCTAACAAGGAAACACAGCAAGCAGACAGCAGCCAACATTCTCCGCTTGTTGCAAACCATGTAAACAGACTCCCCAGCATCAGAATCTCAGAAATCACTGAGAGAAGCAGAGAAATGCTGCAGTACCATGTTTGCTTGCTGGAAAAAGTGAAAAACTTACTTGGGCTGTGCACAGTGCAAACGGATGAACAGCAGCATACACAGTGAGAGCTGTGTGCACTGTTCTCGCAGAGCAGAGCTTGTTCGACTTGACAGCTTCTAACATGGAAAGAGAGCAAGCAGACAGCAGCCCAGATGCTCGGGTTGTTGCAAACATGGAAAACAGATGCCCTAGCGTCAGAAACTCAGAAATCACTGAGAGAAGCAGCGAAATGCTGCAGGAGCAAGTTTGCTTCCTAGGACAAATGAAAAACTCACATGGGCCATGCACAGTGCAAACGGATGAAAAGAAGCATACACAGCGAGGGCAGTGGGCACTGTCTTCGCAAAGCAGAGCTTGTTCAACTTGACAGCTTCTACCATGGAAAGAGAGCAAGCAGACAGCAGCCCACATTCTCTGCTTGTTGCAAACATGGAAAACAGACGCCCCAGGATCATAATCTCAGAAATCACTGAGAGAAGCAGAGAAATGGTGCAGGAGCATATTTGCTTGATTGAAAAAGTGAAAAACTCACTTGGGCTGTGCACTGTGCAAACCGATGAACAGCAGCATACACTGCGAGAGCTGTGTGCATGGTTCTCGCACAGAAGACCTTGTTCAAATTGACAGCTTCTAACATGGAAACAGAGCAAGCATATAGCAGCCCACATTCTCTGCTTGTTGCAAACATGGGAAACAGATGCCCTAGCATCAGAATCTCTGAAATCACTGAGAGAAGCAGAGAAATGCTGCAGTAGCATATTTGCTTCCTAGGACAAATGGAAAACTCACATGGGCCATGCACAGTGCAAACGGATGAAAAGAAGCATACGCAGCGAGAGCAGTGTGCACTGTTCTTGCAAAGCAGAGCTTGTTCAACTTGACAGCTTCTAACATGGAAAGAGAGCTGTAGTGGTGCAGAACTGTTTTATTAGGTCTTTATAAGAAGTTTATGTTATGGTTCATTTCACTGTATCCCCAATTCTGTATCCCTTTTGTGTTGTCTGTATAATAAGGTGATTTGTGTCCTCCCACCCCCCTTGCTCTGGGGCAGCCTGTTTCTCCAGGAGCCCTCCCAAGATTGCGAAATCCCAGGGAGAAGGCTTCAGGTGATAGGCCCCCCCGGGGGGAATTCCTTTAGCTTTGGATTTTAGTGGTCCGAGGCTTGGGGGTGGGCACACCTTGTTACCCCCTGAAACCCCTGATTCGTGGTTTTGTAGTATCCTCCCTGAAACCCCTCCCCCGCTTATAGGGGGCAGGAGGGAGGAAAAAACTCTCTCTCAGAGCTCTCTCAGCCTCTCAGCAACATCTCTCAGCACCTCACTCTCAACCTCTCCGCTCCTCAACTCTGGAGCTAATAAACATCTTTTAATCTGCTAAGCTGAGAGCCAGCCTTATCTCTTCTGCTGCTTTGCTGTCACACTTTTGGGGGTTAGGCTGCCGAGCAGAAAAACCGAAACAAACTGGGACCATTCTGTGCCTGGGCTGACCCGAGCTAGCCCGAGGTCATCTCCCGCCCGGTGCGGGACGGAACCAGACACAGAGAGCAAGCAGACAGCAGCCCACATGCTCTGCTTGTTATAAACATGGAAAACAGACACCCTAGCATGAGAATCTCAGAAATCACAGAGAGAAGCAGAGAAATTCTGCAGGAGCATGTTTTCTTGCTAGGACCAATGAAAAACACAAATGGGCTGTGCACAGTGCATACAGATGAACAGAAGCATACACAGTGAGAGCTGTGTGCCCTGTCCTCGCAAAGCAGAGCTTGTTCAACTTGACAGCTTCTAACATGGAAACAGAGCAAGCAGACAGCAGCCCACATGCTCTGCTTGTTGCAAAGAAGGAAAACAGACACCCTAGCATCGGAACCTCAGAAATCACTGAGAGAAGCAGAGAAATGCTGCAGGAGCATGTTTACTTGCTTGAAAAATTGAAAAACTCACTTGTGCTGGGCACAGCTGAAACCGATGAACAGAAGCATACACAGCGAGGGCAGTGTGCACTGTCTTCGCAGAGCAGAGCTTGTTCAACTTGACAGCTTCTAACATGGAAAGAGAGCAAGCAGACAGCAGCCCACATGCTCTGCTTGTTGCGAACATGGAAAACAGACACCCCAGCATCATAATCTCAGAAATCACTGAGAGAAGCAGAGAAATGCTGCAGGAGCACGTTTGCTTGCTTGAAAAAGTGAAAAACTCACTTGGATTGTGCACAGTGCAACGGATGAACAGAAGCATACACAGCGAGAGCAGTGTGCACTGTTCTCGCAAAGCAGAGCTTGTTCAACTTGACAGCTTCTAACATGGAAAGAGAGCAAGCAGACAGCAGACCACATTCTCTGCTTGTTATAAACATGGAAAACAGACGCCCAAGGATCAGAATCTGAGAAATCACTGAGAGAAGCAGAGAAATGCTGCAGGACCATGTTTGCTTGCTGGGACAAATGAAAAACTCAAATGGGCTGTGCACAGTGCAAACGGATGAACAGAAGCATACACAGTGAGAGCTGTGTGCATGGTTCTCGCACAGAAGACCTTGTTCAAATTGACAGGTTCTAACACGGAAACAGCGCAAGCATATAGCAGCCCACTTTCTCTCCTTGTTGCAAACATGGAAAACAGATGCCCTAGCATCAGAATCTCAGAAATCACTGAGAGAAGCAGAGAACTGCTGCAGGAGCATGTTTGCTTCCTAGGACAAATGAAAAACTCACATGGGCCATGCACAGTGCAAACGGATGAAAAGAAGCATACACAGCGAGAGCAGTGTGCACTGTTCTCGCAAAGCAGAGCTTGTTCAACTTGACCGTTTCTAACATGGAGAGAGAGCAAGCAGACAGCAGCCCACATGCTCTGCTTGTTATAAACATGGAAAACAGACACCCTAGCATCAGAATCTCAGAAATCACAGAGAAGTAGAGAAATGCTGCAGGAGCGTGTTTTCTTGCTAGGACCAACGAAAAACACAAATGGGCTGTGCGCAGTGCAAACAGATGAACAGAAGCAAACACAGTGAGAGCTGTGTGTATGGTTCTCGCAAAGCAGAGCGTGTTCACCTTGACAGCTTCTAACATGGAAACACAGCAAGCAGACCTCAGCCTACATTCTCTGCGTGTTGCAAAGATGGGAAACAGACACCCTAGTATCAGAATCTCAGAAATCACTGAGCGAAGCAGAGAAATGCTGCAGGACCATGCTTGCTGGCTTGAAAAAGTGAAAAACTCACTTGGATTGTGCACAGTGCAACGGATGAACAGAAGCATACACAGCGAGAGCAGTGTGCACTGTTCTCGCAAAGCAGAGCTTGTTCAACTTGACAGCTTCTAACATGGAAAGAGAGCAAGCAGACAGCAGACCACATTCTCTGCTTGTTATAAACATGGAAAACAGACGCCCAAGGATCAGAATCTGAGAAATCACTGAGAGAAGCAGAGAAATGCTGCAGGACCATGTTTGCTTGCTGGGACAAATGAAAAACTCAAATGGGCTGTGCACAGCGCAAACAGATGAACAGAAGCATACATAGCGAGAGC
The DNA here is from genome assembly GCA_037837765.1 of Delichon dasypus. Taxonomy (NCBI): domain Eukaryota; kingdom Metazoa; phylum Chordata; class Aves; order Passeriformes; family Hirundinidae; genus Delichon; species Delichon dasypus. Next base: position 121,950 of record JBBAXF010000038.1, read on the forward strand.
AGTGTGCACTCTTCTCGCGAAGCAGAGCTTGTTCACCTTGACAGCTTCTAACATGGAAACACAGCAAGCAGACAGCAGCCCACATGCTCTGCTTGCTGCAAACATGGAAAACAGACACCCTAGCATCAGAATCTCAGAAATCAGTGAGAGAAGCAGAGAAATGCTGCAGGAGCCTGTTTGCTTCCTAGGACAAATGAAAAACTCACATGGGCCATGCACAGTGCAAACGGATGAAAAGAAGCATACACAGCGAGAGCAGTGTGCACTGTTCTCGCAAAGCAGAGCTTGTTCAGCTTGCCAGCTTCTAACATGGAAAGAGAGCAAGCAGACAGCAGCCCACATGCTCTGCTTGTTATAAACATGGAAAACAGACACCCTAGCATCAGAATCTCAGAAATCACAGAGAGAAGTAGAGAAATGCTGCAGGAGCATGTTTTCTTGCTAGGACCAACGAAAAACACAAATGGGCTGTGCGCAGTGCAAACAGATGAACAGAAGCATACACAGTGAGAGCTGTGTGCATGGTTCTCGCAGAGCAGAGCTTGTTCACCTTGACAGCTTCTAACATGGAAACACAGCAAGCAGACAGCAGCCCACATGCTCTGCTTGCGGCAAACATGGAAAACAGTCGCCCCAGCATCATAATCACAAAAATCAATGAGAGGAGCAGAGAAATGCTGCGGGGGCAGGTTTTCTTGCTAGGACAATTGAAAACCTTACTTGGGCTGTGCACAGTGCAAACGGATGAACAGAAGCATACACAGTGAGAGCAGTGTGCACTGATCTCGCAGAGCAGAGCTTGTTCGACTTGACAGCTTCTAACATGGAAACAGAGCAAGCAGACAGCAATCCACATGCTCTGCTTGCTGCAAATGTGGAAAACAGACCCCCCAGCATCAGAATCTCAGAAATCACTGAGAGAAGTAGAGAAATGCTGCAGGAGCATGTTTGCTTCCTAGGACAAATGAAAAACTCACATGGGCCATGCACAGTGCAAACGGATGAAAAGAAGCATACACAGCGAGAGCAGTGTGCACTGTTCTCGCAAAGCAGAGCTTGTTCAAATTGACACCCTCTAACATGGAGCCACAGCAAGCAGACAGCAGCCCACATGCTCTGCTTGTTATAAACATGGAAAACAGACACCCTAGCATCAGAATCTCAGAAATCACAGAGAGAAGTAGAGAAATGCTGCAGGAGCATGTTTTCTTGCTAGGACCAACGAAAAACACAAATGGGCTGTGCGCAGTGCAAACAGATGAACAGAAGCAAACACAGTGAGAGGTGTGTGTATGGTTCTCGCAAAGCAGAGCGTGTTCACCTTGACAGCTTCTAACATGGAAACACAGCAAGCAGACCTCAGCCTACATTCTCTGCGTGTTGCAAAGATGGAAAACAGACACCCTAGTATCAGAATCTCAGAAACCACTGAGCGAAGCAGAGAAATGCTGCAGGACCATGCTTGCTTGCTTGAAAAAGTGAAAAACTTACTTGGGCTGTGCACAGTGCAAACAGATGAACAGAAGCATACATAGCGAGAGCAGTGTGCACTGTTCTCGTGAATCAGAGCTTGTTCACCTTGACAGCTTCTAACATGGAAACACAGCAAGCAGACAGCAGCCCACACGCCCTGCTTGCTGCAAACATGGAAAACAGACTCCCCAGCAGCATAATCTCAGAAATCACTGTGAGAAGCAGAGAAATGCTGCAGGAGCACGTTTGCTTGCTTGAAAAAGTGAAAAACTCAAATGGGCTGTGCACAGTGCAAACAGATGAACAGAAGTGTAGTGGTGTGAGAATTGTTTTATTAAGTTATTAAGTTGTTTTTGTAAGATTTTTGAGTTACTTTTGTAATGATTTAGTTCACTGTATACCCCTGTGTTCTGTACTCGTTTTCCCCTTATGAGTTAGGTTGCTTAAACAGACGTTTGCTGTCAATCAATCCTCCCTTGCTCCTGTCTTTGTCACTCCCTTCCCCCACTCCTCGTGGTCGACCTGTCTGTCACTTTGGACACCTTCCCTGGCTTCTGGAAAACTCCAGGGAGGGGGTCGAGTGATAGGCTGGGGCGCTTGGAATTCCCTCCCATCTTGTGTGGTTGGCCCCCTGTCGTAAAGTTTACACCCCCAGTTACACCCCCTGTTGTCGTGACTGGCTGAACCGGTTGTCAGCCACCCCTGTTTCCACCCCACTTTAAATAGCTCGTGCACCCCTGGCCCGGGGTCTCTTCTGGGCAGCAGGTCACAGGGGCAGAGCTCCCGGCTCTCTCCCCTCCAGTAAACCTCATTTAAATCCTGCCTGCAATAATCCGGCTTTCTTCTGACTGCTGAGGTCACCATTGCTTCATCTCCGTGCTCATCGCAGGGCAGAAGGAGGATTTCTTAGCTAGCCACTTTGCCCTAACACGCTGCTGCAGTGACATCTAGTGGACTAAGCTAGCTATTGCAGCGTGATTAACACGCGATTCGGACACTGCGACACAGAAGCATACACAGTGAGAGCTGTGTGCTCTGTTCTCGCAAAGCAGAGGTTGTTCAACTTGACAGCTTCTAACATGGAAAGAGAGCAAGCAGACAGCAACCCACATGCTCTGTTTGCTGCAAACATGGAAAACAGACACCCCAGCATCAGAATCTCAGAAATCCCTGAGAGAAGCAGAGAAATTCAGGAGGAGCATGTTTGCTTGCTTGAAAAAGTGAAAAACTCACTTGGGCTGTGAACAATGCAAACCGATGAACAGAAGCATACACAGTGAGAGTAGTGTGCACTGTTCTCGCGAAGCAGAGCTTGTTCAACTTGACAGCTTCTAACATGGAAAGAGAGCAAGCGGACAGCAGCCCACATTCTCTGCTTGCTATAAACATGGAAAACAGACACCCTAGCATGAGAATCTCAGAAATCACAGAGAGAAGCAGAGCAATGCTGCAGGAGCATGTTTGCTTGCAAGGATATATGAAAAACTCAAATGGGCTGTGCACTGTGCAAACAGATGAACAGAAGCATACACAGTGAGAGCTGTGGGCACTGTTCTCGCAGAGCCGAGCTTGTTCGACTTGGCAGCTTCTAACATGGAAACAGAGCAAGCAGAGAGCAACCATCATGCTCTGCTTGCTGCAAACGTGGAAAACAGACGCCCCATCATCAGAATCACAGAAATCACTGCGAGAAGCACAGAAATACTGCGAGAGCCTGTTTTCTTGCTAGGACAAATGAAAACCTTACTCGGGCTGTGCACAGTGCAAACGGATGAACAGAAGCATACACAGTGAGAGCAGTGTGCACTGTTCTCGCACAGCAGAGCTTGTTCGACTTGACAGCTTCTAACATGGAAACAGAGCAAGCAGACAGCAATCCACATGCTCTGCTTGCTGCAAATGTGGAAAACAGGCACCCTAGCATCAGAATCCCAGAAATCACTGAGAGAAGTAGGGAAATGCTGCAGGAGCATTTTTGCTTGCTTGAACAAGTGAAAAACTCACTTGGGCTGTGCGCAGCGCAAAACGATGAACAGAAGCATACACAGCGAGAGCTGTGTGCATAGTTCTCGCACAGAAGACCTTGTTCAAATTGACGGCTTCTAACACGGAAACAGCGCAAGCATATAGCAGCCCACTTTCTCTCCTTGTTGCAAACATGGAAAACAGATGCCCTAGCATCAGAATCTCAGAAATCACTGAGAGAAGCAGAGAAATGCTGCAGGAGCATGTTTGCTTCCTAGGACAAATGAAAAACTCACATGGGCCATGCACAGTGCAAACGGATGAAAAGAAGCATACACAGCGAGAGCAGTGTGCACTGTTCTCGCAAAGTAGAGCTTGTTCAACTTGACAGCTTCTAACATGGAAAGAGAGCAAGCAGACAGCAGCCCACATGCTCTGCTTGTTATAAACATGGAAAACAGACACCCTAGCATCAGAATCTCAGAAATCACTGAGAGAAGCAGAGAAATTCTGCAGGAGCATGTTTTCTTGCTAGGACAAATGGAAAACTTACTTGGGCTGTTGTCCTAGGGTAACTTTATGATGCTTGTATCCCCAATCGTCTGTTCTGTTTGTGCTGTATATTGAGTCCTGTGCCTTTAAGATTGGTTCTAAGAGCAAGGAGAAGCGCGGAGTTTGTTTCGAGAAAACTGCCTGACTCCTCCACATTCTTCTCCGGATGGTGTGTTCGGCGGAGGCTTGGAGAGACTGCAGGACAGAGAATTTTTTTGCTTTTAGTTAGTTTCAGCTAGCTAGGGCAGAGAAGTTCCCTGGACTGTTTTTTTTTTTTCCTTTTTCTTGGAACTGTTTAAACCTGCTCTGGACTGAAAACCCAGGGGAGCACTGGGGGCTGCACCTGCGGCCCACCGGGGCCTGAACCTCGGCATTTTCCAGCAGCGCCGGAGGGACTGGGACTGAGGAAAGACTGAGAGACTGAGAGAGAGAGAGAGAGCCGAGCTCCACCTACGGCAAGGACTTTCTCAATTTGCCATCTCACTTCAGAAGGAGAAGTTTTATTGTTTCATATTATTCATTCTTTATACTTGTATGCACATTTGTTTAGTAAAATAGTTTTTTCCACTTTTCTCCAAAGAGGTTTTTTTTTTTTACCAGACTGGTTAGAGGGAGGGGCCACCTGGGTTTGCTTCCTTAGAGGGATCCTATACAGAGGTTTTCTCCCAAATTTGCCCCAAACCAGGACATACTGCTGATTGGTGCCCAACGTGGGGCACGAGAAAGTAGAAAAAACTTGTGATTATTATTAACTGCTTTTTTTTGTTTGTTTGTTTGTCCCTTAAGTGGGGATTAAATAGTGGCCATGTTGCTTCTTGAATTCCTAATGTCTCTTAGAATGGAGTCTTTTCTGCATTTCTGTTCCCTAGGCTTTTTTGAGATCTTAATACCTTTCTGGTCCCTAAGTTTGTTTTCTTACCCAGAAATAGCTCCAATATTGTCCCTAACATACAGCTTTTACACTAGGGATGCACAATTTAAAATAGTTATTTTGCTAAGTTCAGTGATTATGGCTTACAAGAAGCTTATAAAGATACTAGAGTTTGTTCTAGGTATGTTCGGTTTATGGTTTTTTCTTCCTGCCCTGCGTCCTAGTTCCAGTAGCATGTTTTGGAGATTTATCAACAATTGCACCCAGTTTGTTAGAGGAGGAGTAGGGGATGAGGCTCTTCAGCCTCTTCTTTCCTTCTTCTCTTTTGAGTCAGTTACATCGCTTTTAGAGAAGGTTCAGGGTCTCCTGAATGTTAAAGACCCCACCTCCCTGGTACTTCACCTGGTGACCTTCCTCTATATAGTTTATAGCTTTTCTAAAATGAGTCACACACTGCTTAACACTGTAGAGCAGCAGATAGAAGCAAGGGAGCAGGGAGATAAATCAGTCACTCAGGCTGCAGCCAATCCCACAGCTATTCAGGCTGCAGCTAAACCAGACAGTGAGGCTAAGACACCGGCAGTTGCTGCAGTAAAGAAAGGAAAGAAGCACACGGACAAAACCGATCAACCAGTAGACGATAATTCAAGTGAAGGATCCTCAATGCCTCCTGACACCCAGTCAGTAGTCAAACCACCTGACACACAATCAGAAAGTGAAGCAACTGATGATACACAATCAGAAGCCGAACCAACTGGTACAAAATTGCAAGCCCAACCAACTGGCACACAATCGAAAGCCCAACCAGCTGCTACAACATCAGGAGCCCAACCAGCTGCTACAACATCAAGAGCCCGACCAACTGCTACAAGAGCAGGAGATACTATTGAGTCCTTTTCCCTGAAGGACCTTCGTGGCCTAAGAAAGGATTATACTCAACAATCTGATGAATCTATAATTAGTTAGTTAGTCCGTCTTTAGGATGCTGCAGGCGAGGCTACGATACTGGATGGCACTGAAGCAAGACATCTGGGATCCCTATCACATGATCCAGTTATTGACCAAGAAATGATGAGAGAGGCTAGTCCTTGCAGTCTCTGGGAACAGGTCCTGAGAAGTGTGGCACAAAGATATCTGTGTGCTGACGATCTCTATATGCAGCAAACCCAGTGGAAAACCATTGAACAAGAGATCCAGCGCTTAAAGGAAATGGCAGTAGCAGAGATTGTCTTCTCAGATGACATCAACACTAGAAACCCCGACCTGGTACCATGTACACCTGTGATGTGGCGAAAACTTGTACGACTTGGGCCACAAGAATACTCCTCTGCTTTAGCAATAATGAAGCGGGATGAGACAGCGGAGACCGTGCTTGATATAGCAAAGAAGCTCCGAACATATGCAGATGCTGTGCATGGTCCAACACATGCAAAAATTGCAGCTCTGGAAACACAGGTGCGGGGATTAGCAGACAAAGTAGAAGAGAATCTCAAAGAAATCAAAGAGAACATTCTCCAGATCTCTGCAATACGTTAGAAGCTCTGGCACCACACGCAAACGTTCCCTAGATAAAAAAGGAAAAGGCATCCCACGGGCTAAGCTGTGGGTCCTCCTGCGTGAATGTAGAGAAAACATGAAAAGATGAGATAGAGAATCTACTGATGCTATGACACAACAGCTGCATGAACTGTTAGATGGCAAAACTGTGAGAGGAAGTTCCAGCAAGAAGGAAGCAGCTCCAGTTACCCAGGGAAAAAAAAGATAATCAGGCTTAGAGGGGCCCTGCCTCTAGCCAAGTAGAGGCTAGGGAAAACCGTGTTTTTTAAACTGTGTAGATTCGTTAGCCTAGCACATCAGAACCACAAAAATATGAGGCCTTAGTTAACACTGGAGCACAGTGCACAATACTCCCATCAAGACATGTGGGGGAAAAATCTGTTTCCATTACTGAAGTGACAGGGGGTTCACAAGATTTTACTTTAGTAGTGGCTAATGTGAGCTTAACTAGAAATGAGTAGAAGAGACACCCTATTGTGACTGGCCCAGAAGCCCCATGCATTTTGGGCATAGACTTCCTCCGAAATAGATATTTCAAAGACCCAAAGAGATTTAAGTAGGCATTCGGGATAGCAGCTGTAAAGACAAAGGATGTTAAGCAGTTGAATACCTTGCCTAGACTATCAGAGAACCCATCTGCTGTAGGTCTTCTGAAAGTGGAAGAGCAACAAGTGCCAATTGCCACTTCAATAGTGCATCGCCGACGGTACAGAACAACTCGAGATGCTGTGATCCCCATCCACAAGATGATCCGTGAGCTAGAGAGCCAAGGAGTGGTCAGCAAAACCCACTCACCCTTCAACAGCCCCATCTAGCCTGTGCGCAAGTCTGATAGAGAATAGAGATTGACTGTGAACTATCGTGCCTTGAATGAAGTAACTCCACCATTGAGCGCTGCTGTGCCGGACATGCTGGAACTCCAGTACGAGCTGGAGTCCAAGGCAGCAAAATGGTACGCCACAATTGACATTGCTAATGCATTTTTCTCCATTCCTCTAGCTGCAGATTGCAGGCCTCAGTTTGCCTTCACATGGAGAGGAGTGCAGTACACCTAAAATCGACTGCCCCAAGGGTGGAAACACAGCCCCACCATCTGCCATGGACTGATCCAGGCTGCACTGGAAAAGGGTGAGGCTCCAGAACATCTACAGTACATTGATGACATCATTGTGTGGGGAAACACAGCAATAGAAGTGTTTGAGAAAAGAGAGAAGATCATCCAGATCCTCCTGGAGGCTGGTTTCGCTATCAAGAAGAGCAAAGTTAAAGGGCCAGCTCGTAAGATCCAGTTCCTGAGAGTAAAGTAGCACGATAGAAGGCGTCAAATTCCCACTGAAGTCATCAACAAGATCACAGCAATGTGTCCACCAACCAACAAAAAAGAAACACAAGCTTTCCTAGGCGCCATAGGTTTCTAGAAGATGCACATTCCTGAGTACAGCCAGATTGTGAGCCCTCTCTACCTAGTCACCCGCAAGAAGAACAATTTCCACTGGGGCCCTGAACAGCAACAAGCCTTTGCCCAGATCAAGCAGGAGATCGCTCATGCAGTAGCCCTTAGCCCAGTCAGGACAGGACCAGATGTGAAGAACGTGCTCTACTCAGCAGCCAGAAGCCATAGTCTGTCCTGGAGTTTTTGGCAAAAGGTGCCTGGGGAGACTCGGGGCCGACCACTAGGATTCTAGAGTCGAAGCTACAGAAAGTCTGAAGCCAACTATACTCCAACAGAGAAAGAAATCTTGGCCGCCTATGAAAGAGTTCAAGCCGCCTCAGAAGTAGTAGGCACCGAAACACAGCTCCTGCTAGCACCTCGACTACCAGTGCTGAGACAGATGTTCAAAGCAGAAGTTCCCTCTACTCACCATGCCACCAATGCCACATGGAGCAAATAGATTGCCCTCATCACTCAGCGCGCCCGCATTAGAAACCCAAATCGCCCTGGGATTTTAGAAATAATTACAAACTAGCCAGAAAGTGAAAACTTTGATCTCACAGATGAAGAGGAGCAGGAACAAGTAACACGTGCTAAAGAAGCTCCACCATACAACCAACTGCCAGCAGAAGAAACACGCTATGCTCTTTTCACTGACAGTTCCTGCCGCATCATTGGGATGAAACGAAAGTAGAAAGCAGCTGTATAGAGCCCCACAAGACAAGTTGCACAAGCCACTAAAAGAGAAAGTGAGTCAAGCCAACTCGCTGAGCTCAAAGCTGTTCAACTGGCCCTAGACATTGCTGAAAGAGAGAAGTGGCCAAAGCTCTACCTCTACACTGATTCGTGAATAGTAGCCAATGCTCTGTGAGGATAGCTAGAGAAGTGGAAAAAAGCCAACTAGCAGCGTAGGAGAAAGCCAATCTAAGCTGCAGATGAGTGGAAGGACATTGCCACTCGGGTAGAGAAGCTACCTGTCAAAGTCCGTCATGTAAATGCCCATGTCCCCAAGAGTCGGGCTAATGAGGAGCACCAGAACAACGAGCAGGTAGATCAAGCTGCAAAAATAGAAGTGTCAAAGATAGACTTAGATTGGCAACACAAAGGAAAGTTGTTTCTAGCTCAATAGGCCCATGATGCCTCAGGCCATCAGGGTAGAGATGCCACCTATAAGTGGGCACGAGACCGAGGAGTAAATCTAACCATGAACAGTATTTCTCAAGTTATCCATAACTGTGAGACGTGTGCTGCCATCAAGCAGGCCAAGCGGGTGAAGCCCCTATCGTATAGCAGGCGATAGTCCAAGTATAAGTATGGGGAAGCCTAGCAGATTAATTACATCACCCTTCCCCAAACCCGCCAAAGCAAGCGCTATGTGCTCACAATAGTAGAGGCCACCACGGGATGGTTGGAGACCTACCCTGTGCCTCATGCTACTGCCCGTAACACCATTCTAAGCCTTAAAAAACAAGTTCTTTAGAAGCATAGTACCCCTGAGAAGATTGAGTCAGACAATAGAACTCATTCCAAGAACAGCCTCATCAACAACTGAGCTAAAGAACATAGCATTGAGTGAGTGTACCACATCCCCTATCATGCACCAGCTTCAGGGAAAGTAGAAAAATACAATAGACTGCTAAAAACCACCCTGAAAGCACTGGGTGGGGGATCATTCAAAAACTGGGAGCAGCATCTAGCAAAAGCCACCTGGTTAGTTAACACCCGAAGTTCCACCAACAGAGCAGGCCCTGCCCAATCTGAGCCCCTACATACAGTAAATAAAAAGAAAGTCCCAGTAGTACATGTAAAAAGTTTGTTAAGGAAGACAGTTTAGATCAATTCTGCTTCAAGTACAGAAGATCCCATCCGTGGGATTGTCTTTGCTCAGGGACCAAGCTGCACATAGTAGGTAATGCAGAAAGATGGAACCACACGATGTGTACCCCAGGGAGATTTGATTGTTGGGTGAGAACCGTGTGTGATTATCGTTGTGTGCTGAATAGTATATAACTGTATATTGCATATTGTTTTTATAAAGATGTATATGTGTGTTTAGAGCTAGAGTATATATTAGTTTTAGTAAACTGACGATATGGGGATAAGGGGTGGAATGTCCTAGGGTAACTTTATGATGCTTGTATCCCCAATCGTCTGTTCTGTTTGTGCTGTATATTGAGTCCTGTGCCTTTAAGATTGGTTCTAAGAGCAAGGAGAAGCGCGGAGTTTGTTTTGAGAAAACTGCCTGACTCCTCCACATTCTTCTCCGGACGGTGTGTTCGGCGGAGGCTTGGAGAGACTGCAGGACAGAGATTTTTTTTGATTTTAGTTAGTTTCAGCTACCTAGGGCAGAGAAGTTCCCTGGACTGTTTTTTTTTTTTTCCTTTTTCTTAGAACTGTTTAAACCTACTCTGGACTGAAAACCCAAGGGAGCACTGGGGGCTGCACCTGCGGCCCACCGGGGCCTGGACCTCGGCATTTTCCAGCAGCGCCGGAAAGACTGAGACTAAGAAAAGACTGAGAGACTGAAAGAAAGAGAGAGAGCCGAGCTCCACCTACGGCAAAGACTTTCTCAATTTGCCATCTCACTTCAAAAGGAGAAGTTTTATTGTTTCTTATTATTCATTCTTTATACTTGTATGCACATTTGTTTAGTAAAATAGTTTTTTCCACGTTTCTCCAAAGAAGTTTTTTTTTTTTTACCAGACTAGTTAGAGGGAGGAGCCACCTAAGTTAGCTTCCTTAGAGGGATCCTATACAGAAGTTTTCTCCCAAATTTGCCCCAAACCAAGACAGCTGTGCACAGTGGAATCGGATGAACAGAAGCATACACAGTGAGAGCTGTGTGCACTGTTCTCGCAGGGCAGAGCTTGTTCAACTTGACAGCTTCTATGATGGAAACACAGCAAGCAGAACTCAGCCCACATTCTCTGCTTGTTGCAAAGAAGGAAAAGAGACGTCCTAGTATCAGAATCTCAGAAATAACTGAGAGAAGCAGAGCAATGCTGCAGGAGCATGTTTGCATGCTAGGACAAATGAAAAACACACATGGGCCGTGTACAGTGCAAACGGATGAACAGAAGAATACATAGCGAGAGTGGTGTGCACTGTTCTCGCAAATCAGAGCTTGTTCAACTTGACAGCATCTAGCAGGGAAACACAGAAAGCAGACAGCAGCCCACATGGTCTGCTTGTTGCAAACATGGAACACAGACACTCCAGCATCAGAACCTGAGAAATCACTGAGAGAAGCAGAGAAATTCTGCAGGACCATGTTTGCTTGCTTGAAAAAGTGAAAAACTCAAATGGGCTGTGCACAGTGCAAACAGATGAACAGAAGTGTAGTGGTGTGAGAATTGTTTTATTAAGTTATTAAGTTGTTTTTGTAAAATTTTTGAGTTACTTTTGTAATGATTTAGTTCACTGTATACCCCTGTGTTCTGTACTGGTTTTCCCCTTATGAGTTAGGTTGCTTAAACAGACGTTTGCTGTCAATCAATCCTCCCTTGCTCCTGTCTTTGTCACTCCCTTCCCCCACTCCTCGTGGTCGACCTGTCTGTCACTTTGGACACCTTCCCTGGCTTCTGGAAAACTCCAGGGAGGGGGTCGAGTGATAGGCTGGGGCGCTTGGAATTCCCTCCCATCTTGTGTGGTTGGCCCCCTGCTGTAAAGTTTACACCCCCAGTTACACCCCCCGTTGTCGTGACTGGCTGAACCGGTTGTCAGCCACCCCTGTTTCCACCCCACTTTAAATAGCTCGTGCACCCCTGGCCCGGGGTCTCTTCTGGGCAGCAGGTCACAGGGGCAGAGCTCCCGGCTCTCTCCCCTCCAGTAAACCTCATTTAAATCCTGCCTGCAAGAGTCCGGCTTTCTTCTGACTGCTGAGGTCGCCATTGCTTCATCTCCGTGCTCATCGCAGGGCAGAAGGAGGATTTCTTAGCTAGCCACTTTGCCCGAACACGCTGCTGCAGTGACATCTAGTGGACGGAGCTAGCTATTGCAGCGTGATTAACACGCGATTCGGACACTGCGACACAGAAGCATACACAGTGAGAGCTGTGTGCTCTGTTCTCGCAAAGCAGAGGTTGTTCAACTTGACAGCTTCTAACATGGAAAGAGAGCAAGCAGACAGGAACCCACATGCTCTGCTTGCTGCAAACATGGAAAACAGACACCCCAGCATCAGAATCTCAGAAATCCCTGAGAGAAGCAGAGAAATTCAGGAGGAGCGTGCTTTCTTGCTTGAAAAAGTGAAAAACTCACTTGGGCTCTGAACAATGCAAACCGATGAACAGAAGCATACACAGTGAGAGTAGTGTGCACTGTTCTCGCATAGCAGAGCTTGTTCAACTTGACAGCTTCTAACATGGAAAGAGAGCAAGCGGAGAGCAGCCCACATTCTCTGCTTGCTATAAACATGGAAAACAGACACCCTAGCATGAGAATCTCAGAAATCACAGAGAGAAGCAGAGCAATGCTGCAGGAGCATGTTTGCTTGCAAGGATATATGAAAAACTCAAATGGGCTGTGCACTGTGCAAACAGATGAACAGAAGCATACACAGTGAGAGCAGTGTGCACGGTTCTCGCAGAGCAGAGCTTGTTCGACTTGACAGCTTCTAACATGGGAACAGAGCAAGCAGACAGCAATCCACATGCTCTGCTTGCTGCAAATGTGGAAAACAGACACCCTAGCATCAGAATGCCAGAAATCACTGAGAGAAGTAGGGAAATGCTGCAGGAGCATTTTTGCTTGCTTGAACAAGTGAAAAACTCACTTGGGCTGTGAGCAGCGCAAAACGATGAACAGAAGCATACACAGCGAGAGCTGTGTGCATGGTTCTCGCACAGAAGACCTTGTTCAAATTGAAAGCTTCTAACACGGAAACAGCGCAAGCATATAGCAGCCCACTTTCTCTCCTTGTTTCAAACATGGAAAACAGATGCCCTAGCATCAGAATCTCAGAAATCACTGAGAGAAGCAGAGAAATGCTGCAGGAGCATGTTTGCTTCCTAGGACAAATGAAAAAGTCACATGGGCCATGCACAGTGCAAACGGATGAAAAGAAGCATACACAGCGAGAGCAGTGTGCACTGTTCTCGCAAAGCAGAGCTTGTTCAGCTTGCCAGCTTCTAACAGGGAAAGAGAGCAAGCAGACAGCAGCCCACATGCTCTGCTTGTTATAAACATGGAAAAGAGACACCCTAGCATCAGAATCTCATAAATCACTGAGAGAAGCAGAGAAATTCTGCAGGAGCATGTTTTCTTGCTAGGACAAATGAAAACCTTACTTGGGCTGTGCACAGTGCAAACCGATGAACAGAAGCATACACAGTGAGAACTGTGTGCACTGTTCTCGCAGAGCAGAGCTTGTTCAACTTTACAGCTTCTAAGATGGAAAGAGAGCAAGCAGACCTCAGCCCGCATTCTCTGCTTGTTGCAAACATGAAAAACAGATGCCCTAGCAGCATAATCTCAGAAATCACTGAGAGAAGCAGAGAAATGCTGCAGGTGCATGTTTGCTTGCTAGAACAAATGAAAAACTCAGATGGGCTGTGCACAGTGCAAACCGATGAACAGAAGTGTAATAGTGTGAGAATTGTTTTACTAAGTTATTAAGTTATTTTTGTAAGATTTTTGAGTTAATTTTGTAATGATTTAGTTCACTGTATACCCCTGTGTTCTGTACTGGTTTTCCCCTTATGAGTTAGGTTGCTTAAACAGACGTTTTCTGTCAATCAATCCTCCCCTGCACCTGACTTTGTCACTCCCTTCCCCCACTCCTCGTGTTCGACCTGTCTGTCACTTTGGACACCTTCCCTGGCTTTTGGAAAATTCCAGGCAGGGGGTCGAGTGATAGGCTGGGGCCCTTGGAATTCCCTCCCATCTTGTGTGGTTGGCCCCCTGTCGTAAAGTTTACACCCCCAGTTACATCCCCCGTTGTCGTGACTGGCTGAACCGGTTGTCAGCCACCCCTGTTTCCACCCCACTTTAAAAAGCTCGTGCACCCCTGGCCCGGGGTCTCTTCTGGGCAGCAGGTCACAGGGGCAGAGCTCCCGGCTCTCTCCTCTCCAATAAACCTCATTTAAATCCTGCCTGCAAGGGTCCGGCTTTCTTCTGACTGCTGAGATCGCCATTGCTTCATCTCCGTGCCCATCGCAGGGCCGAAGGAGGCTTTCTTAGCTAGCCACTTTACCCTAACACGCTGCTGCAGTGACATCTAGTGGACTGAGCTAGCTATTGCAGCGTGATTAACACGCGATTCGGACACTGCGACACAGAAGCACACACAGTGAGAGCTGTGGGCACTGTTCTCGCAAAGCAGAGCTTGTTCAACTTGACAGCTTCTAACATGGAAAGAGAGCAAGCAGACAGCAGCCCACATGCTCTGCTTGCTGTAAACATGGAAAACAGACACCCCAGCATCAGAATCTCAGAAATCACTGAGAGAAGCCGAGAAATGCTGCAGGATCATGTTTTCTTGCTAGGACAAATGAAAAACTCACTTGGGCTGTGCACAGCGCAAACAGATGAACGGAAGCATACATAGCGAGAGCAGTGTGCACTGTTCTTGCAAAACAGAGTTTGTTCAACTTGACAGCTTCTAACTTGGAAAGAGAGCAAGCAGACAGCAGCCCACATGCTCTGCTTGTTATAAACATGGAAAACAGACACCTTAGCATCAGAATCTCGGAAAACACAGAGAGAAGCAGAGAAATTCTGCAGGAGCATGTTTTCTTGCTAGGACCAACGAAAAACACAAATGGGCTGTGCGCAGTGCAAACCGATGAACAGAAGCATACGCAGTGAGAGCTGTGTGCCCTGTGCTCTCAGAGAAGAGCTTGTTCAACTTGACAGCTTCTAACATGGAAACAGAACAATCAGACCTCAGCCTACATTCTCTGCTTCTTGCAAAGATGGAAAACAGACACACCAGTATCAGAATCTCAGCTATCACTTAGAGAAGCAGAGAAATGCTGCAGGAGCATGTTTGCTTGCTTGAATAATTGAAAAACTCACTTGGGCTGTGCACAGCGCAAAACGATGAACAGAAGCACACACAGTGAGGGCAGTGTGCACTGTTCTCGCAAAGCAGAGCTCGTTCAACTTGACAGCTTCTAACATGGAAAGAGAGCAAGCAGACAGCAGCCCACATGCTCTGCTTGTTGCAAATATGGAAAACAGACACCCCAGCATCATAATCTCAGAAATCACTGAGAGAAGCCGAGAACGGCTGCAGGATCATGTTTTCTTGCAAGGACCAATGAAAACCTTACTTGGGCTGTGCACAGGGCAAAGGGCTGAACAGAAGCATACACAGTGCGAGCTGTGGGCACTGTTCTCGCAGAGCAGAGCTTGGTCGACTTGACAGCTTCTAACATGGAAACAGAGCAAGCAGACAGCAGCCCAGATGCTCCGCTTGCTGCAAACATGGAAGGCAGACACCCTAGCATCACAATCTCAGAAATCACTGAGAGAAGCAGAGAAATGCTGCAGGAGCATGTTTTCTTGCTAGGACAAATGAAAAACTCAGTTGGGCTGTGGACAGTGCAAACAGATGAACAGAAGCATACATAGCGAGAGCTGTGTGCACTGTTCTCGCACAGCAGAGCTTGTTCAACTTGACAGCTTCTAACATGGAAACACAGCAAGCAGACAGCAATCCACATGCTCTGCTTGCTGCAAATGTGGAAAACAGGCACCCCGGCATCAGAATCTCAGAAATAACTGAGAGAAGCAGAGAAATGCTGCAGGAGCATGTTTGCTTGCTAGGACAAATGAAAAACTCACTTGGGCTGTGGACAGTGCAAACAGATGAACAGAAGCATACACAGTGGGAGCTGTGTGCCCAGTGCTCTCAGAGCAGAGCTTGTTCAACTTGACACCTTCTAACATGGAAACACAGCAAGCAGTCAGGAACCCACATGCTCTGCTTGCTGCAAATGGGGCGAACACACACCCCAGCATCACAATCTCAGAAATCACAGAGAGAAGCAGAGAAATCCTGCAGGACCATGTTTGCCTGCTTGAAAAAGGGAAAAACACACTTGGGTTTTGCAGAGTGCAAACCGATGAACAGAAGCATACACAGTGGGAGCTCTGTACAGTGTTCTCGCAGAGCAGAGCTTGTTCGACTTGACAGCTTCTAACATGGAAAGAGAGCAAGCATACAGCAGCCCACATGCTCTGCTTGTTGCAAAGATGGAAAACAGACACCCTAGCATCAGAACCTCAGAAATCACTGAGAGAAGTAGAGAAATGCTGCAGGAGCATGTTTGCTTGCTTGAAAAATTGAAAAACTCAAATGGGCTGAGCACAGCTCAAACCAATGAACAGAAGCAAACACAGTGAGAGCAGTGTGCACTGTTCTCGCAAAGCTGAGCTTGTTCAACTTGACAGCTTCTAACATGGAAACACAGCAAGCAGACAGCAGCCCACATGCTCTGCTTACTGCAAATGTGGAAAACAGACGCCCCAGCATCATAATCTCAGAAATCACTGAGAGGAGCAGAGAAATGCTGCGGGAGCATGTTTTCTTGCTAGGACAAATGAAAACCTCGCTTGGGCTGTGCACAGCGCAAACCAATGAACAGAAGCAAACACAGTGAGAGGTGTGTGTATGGTTCTCGCAAAGCAGAGCGTGTTCACCTTGACAGCTTCTAACATGGAAACACAGCAAGCAGACTTCAGCCTACATTCTCTGCGTGTTGCAAAGATGGAAAACAGACACCCTAGTATCAGAATCTCAGAAATCACTGAGCGAAGCATAGAAATGCTGCAGGACCATGATTGCTTGCTTGAAAAAGTGAAAACCTTACTTGGGCTGTGCACAGTGCAAACAGATGAACAGAAGCATACATAGCGAGAGCAGTGTGCACTGTTCTCGCGAAGCAGAGCTTGTTCACCTTGACAGCTTCTAACATGGAAACACAGCAAGCAGACAGCAGCCCACATGCTCTGCTTGTTGCAAACATGGAAGGCAGAATCCCTAGCATCAGAATCACAGAAATCACTGAGAGAAGCAGAGAAATTCTGCAGGAGCATGATTTCTTTCAAGGACAAATGGAAAACTTACTTGGGCTGTGCACAGTGCAAACGGATGAACAGAAGCATACACAGTGAGAGCTGTGTGCACTGTTCTCGCAGAGCAGAGCTTGTTCAACTTGACAGCTTCTAAGATGGAAACACAGCAAGGAGACCTCAGCCCACATTCTCTGCTTGTTGCAAAGAAGGAAAACAGACACCCTAGTTTCAGAATCTCAGAAATCACTGAGAGAAGCAGAGCAATGCTGCAGGAGCATATTTGCTTGCTAGGACAAATGGAAAACATTCATGGGCCGTGTACAGTGCAAACGGATGAACAGAAGCATACATAGCGAGAGCAGTGTGCACTGTTCTCGCACAGCACAGCTTGTTCAACCTGACAGCTTCTAACATGGAAACACAGGAAGCAGACAGCAACGCACATGCTCTGCTTGCTGCAAACATGGAAAACAGGCACCCCAGCATCATAATCTCAGAAATCACTGAGAGAAGCAGAGAAATGCTGCAGGAGCATGTTTCCTTGCAAGGACAAATGAAAACCTCACTTGGGCTGTGCGCAGTGCAAACAGATGAACAGAAGCATACACAGCGAGAGCTGTGTGCACTGTTCTCGCACAGCAGAGCTTGTTCAACTTGACAGCTTCTAACATGGAAACACAGCAAGCAGACAGCAGCCCACATGCTCCGCTTGCTGCAAACATGGAAGGCAGACACCCTAGCATCACAATCTCAGAAATCACTGAGAGAAGCAGAGAAATGCTGCAGGACCATGTTTGCTTGCTTCAAAATGTGAAAAACTCACTTGGGCTGTGCACAGTGCAAACCGATGAACAGAAGCAAACACAGTGAGAGCAGTGTGCACTGTTCTCGCAAAGCACAGCTCGTTCAACTTGACAGCTTCTAACATGGAAAGAGAGCAAGCAGGCAGCAGCCCACATGCTCCGCTTGTTGCAAACATGGAAGGCAGACACCCTAGCATCACAATCTCAGAAATCACTGAGAGAAGCAGAGAAATGCTGCAGGACCATGTTTGCTTGCTTCAAAATGTGAAAAACTCACTTGGGCTGTGCACAGTGCAAACCGATGAACAGAAGCATACACAGTGAGTGCAGTGTGCAATGTTCTCGCAAAGCAGAGCTTGTTCAACTTGAAAGCTTCTAACATGGAAACAGAGCAATCAGACCTCAGCCTACATTCTCTGCTTGTTGCAAAGATGGAAAACAGATACACCAGTATCAGAATCTCAGAAATCACAGAGAGAAGCAGAGAAATTCTGGAGGAGCATGTTTTCTTGCTTGAAAAACTGAAAAACTCATTTGGGTTGTGCACAGCGCAAACCGATGAACAGAAGCATACACAGTGAGAGCTGTGGGCACTGTTCTCGCAGAGCAGAGCTTGTTCGACTTGACAGCTTCTAACATGGAAACAGAGAAAGCAGACAGCAATCCACATGCTCTGCTTGCTGCAAATGTGGAAAACAGACACCCCAGCATCATAATCTCAGAAATCACTGAGACAAGCCGAGAAATGCTGCAGGAGCATGTTTGCTTGCTGGGACAAATGAAAAACTCAAATGGGCTGTGCACCGTGCTAACCGATGAACAGAAGCATACACAGTAAGAACTGTGTGCACTGTTCTCGCAGAGCAGAGCTTGTTCAACTTGGCAGCTTCTAACATGGAAAGAGAGCAAGCAGACAGCAGCCCACATGCTCTGCTTGTTGCAAATATGGAAAACAGACACCCCAGCATCATAATCTCAGAAATCACTGAGAGAAGCAGAGAAATGCTGCAGGAGCATGTTTGCTTGCTTGAAAAATTGAAAAACTCAAATGGGCTGAGCACAGCTCAAACCGATGAACAGAAGCAAACACAGTGAGAGCAGTGTGCACTGTTCTCGCAAAGCAGAGCTTGTTCAACTTGACAGCTTCTAATATGGAAACAGAGCAAGCAGACAGCAGCCCACATGCTCTGCTTGCTGCAAAGAAGGAAAACAGACACCCTAGTATCAGAACCTCAGAAATCACTGTGAGAAGCCAAGAAATGCTGCAGGAGCATGTTTCCTGGCTTGAAAAAGTAAAAAAACTCTCTTGGGCTCTGCACAGCGCAAACCTTTGAACAGCAGCATACGCAGTGAGAGCTGCGTGCATGGTTCTTGCAGACCAGAGCTTGTTCAACTTGACAGCTTCTAACATGGAAACACAGCAAGCAGACAGCAGCCCACATGCTCTGCTTGCTGCAAGGAAGGAAAACAGACACGCTAGCGTCAGAACCACAGAAATCACTGAGAGAAGCAGAGAAATGCTGCAGGAGCATGTTTGCTTGCTAGGAAAAATGAAAAACACACATAGGCCGTGTACAGTGCAAACGTATGAACAGAAGCATACAGAGCAAGAGCGGAGTGCACCGTTCTCGCAGAGCAGAGCTTATTCAACTTGACAGCTTCTAACATGGAAAGAGAGCAAGCATACAGCAGCCCACATGCTCTGCTTGTTGCAAAGAAGGAAAACAGACACCCTAGCATCAGAACCTCAGAAATCACTGAGAGAAGCAGAGAAATGCTGCAGGACCATGTTTGCCTGCTTGAAAAAGGGAAAAACTCACTTGGGTTGTGCACAGTGCAAACCGATGTACAGAAGCATACACAGCGAGGGCAGTGTGCACTGTTCTCGCAAAGCAGAGCTTGTTCAACTTGACAGCTTCTAACATGGAAACACAGCAAGCAGACAGCAGCCCATATGCTCTGCTTGTTGCAAGGAAGGAAAACAGACACGCTAGCATCAGAACCTCAGAAATCACTGAGAGAAGCAGAGAAATTCTGCAGGAGCATGTTTGCTTACTAGGACAAATGAAAAACTCAAATGGGCTGTGCAAAGTGCTAACAGATGAACAGAAGCATACACAGTGAGAGCTGTGTGCGCTGTGCTCGCAGAGCAGAGCTTGATCAACTTGACAGCTTCTAACATGGAATCAGAGCAAGCAGACAGCGACCCACCTGCTCTGCTTGCTGCAAACATGGAAAACAGACGCCCCAGCATCATAATCACAGAAATCACTGAGAGGAGCAGAGAAATGCTGCGGGAGCATGTTTTCTTGCTAGGACAAATGAAAACCTTACTTGGGCTGTGCGCAGTGCAAACGGATGAACAGAAGCATAGACAGTGCGAGCTGTGTGCACCGTTCTCGCAAAAAACAGCTTGTTCGACTTGACAGCTTCTAACATGGAAACAGAGCAAGCAGACAGCAATCCACATGCTCTGCTTGCTGCAAATGTGGAAAACAGACACCCCGGCATCAGAATCTCAGAAATCACTGAGAGAAGCAGAGAAATGCTGCAGGAGCATGTTTGCTTGCTTGAAAAATTGAAAAACTCACTTGGGCTTTGCACAGCTCAAACCGATGAACAGAAGCAAACACAGTGAGAGCAGTGTGCACTGTTCTCGCAGAGCAGAGCTTGTTCAACTTGACGGCTTCTAACATGGATAGAGAGCAAGCAGACAGCAGCCCACATTCTCTGCTTGTTGCAAACATGGAAGGCAGAATCCCTAGCATCAGAATCACAGAAATCACTGAGAGAAGCAGAGAAATTCTGCAGGAGCATGTTTTCTTTCAAGGACAAATGGAAAACTTACTTGGGCTGTGCACAGTGCAAACGGATGAACAGAAGCATACACAGTGAGAGCTGTGTGCACTGTTCTCGCAAAGCAGAGGTTGTTCAACTTGACAGCTTCTAACATGGAAAGAGAGCAAGCAGACAGCACCCCACATGCTCTGCTTGCTGCAAACATGGAAAACAGACACCCCAACATCAGAATCACAGAAATCACTGAGAGAAGCAGAGAAATGCTGCAGGAGCATGTTTGCTTGCTAGGACCAACGAAAAACTCACATGGGCTGTGCACAGTGCAAACCGTTGAACAGAAGCATACACAGCGGGAGCGGGGGGCACTGTTCTCGCAGAGCAGAGGTTGTTCGACTTGGCAGCTTCTAACATGGAAACAGAGCAAGCAGACAGCAATCCACATGCTCTGCTTGCTGCAAATGTGGAAAACAGACACCCCAGCATCAGAATCTCAGAAATCACTGAGCGAAGCAGAGAAATGCTGCAGGACCATGCTTGCTTGCTTGAAAAAGTGAAAAACTTACTTGGGCTGTGCACAGAGCAAACAGATGAACAGAAGCATACACAGCGAGAGCAGTGTGCACTGTTCTCGCGAAGCAGAGCTTGTTTACCTTGACAGCTTCTAACATGGAAACACAGCAAGCAGTCAGGAACCCACATGCTCTGCTTGCTGCAAATGGGGCGAACACACACCCCAGCATCACAATCTCAGAAATCACAGAGAGAAGCAGAGAAATCCTGCAGGACCATGTTTGCCTGCTTGAAAAAGGGAAAAACTCACTTGGGTTGTGCACAGTGCAAACCGATGTACAGAAGCATACACAGCGAGAGCAGTGTGCACTGTTCTCGCAAAGCAGAGCTTGTTCAACTTGACAGCTTCTAACATGGAAACACAGCAAGCAGACAGCAGCCCACATGCTCTGCTTGCTGCAAGGAAGGAAAACAGACACGCTAGCGTCAGAACCTCAGAAATCACTGAGAGAAGCAGAGAAATTCTGCAGGAGCATGTTTGCTTACTAGGACAAATGAAAAACTCAAATGGGCTGTGCACAGTGCTAACAGATGAACAGAAGAATACACAGTGAGAGCTGTGTGCGCTGTGCTCGCAGAGCAGAGCTTGATCAACTTGACAGCTTCTAACATGGAATCAGAGGAAGCAGACAGCGACCCACCTGCTCTGCTTGCTGCAAACATGGAAAACAGACGCCCCAGCATCATAATCACAGAAATCACTGAGAGGAGCAGAGAAATGCTGCGGGAGCATGTTTTCTTGCTAGGACAAATGAAAACCTTACTTGGGCTGTGCGCAGTGCAAACGGATGAACAGAAGCATAGACAGTGCGAGCTGTGTGCACCGTTCTCGCAAAAAACAGCTTGTTCGACTTGACAGCTTCTAACATGGAAACAGAGCAAGCAGACAGCAATCCACATGCTCTGCTTGCTGCAAACGTGGAAAAGAGACACCCTAGCATCAGAATCTCAGAAATCACAGAGAGAAGTAGAGAAATGCTGCAGGAGCATGTTTTCTTGCTTGAAAAAGTGAAAAAATCACTTGGGCCGTGCACAGCGCAAAACAATGAACAGAAGCAAACACAGTGAGAGCTGTGTGTATGGTTCTGGCAAAGCAGAGCTTGTTCACTTTGACAGTTTCTAACATGGAAACACAGCAAGCAGACCTCAGCCTACATTCTCTGCGTGTTGCAAAGATTGAAAACAGACACCCTAGTATCAGAATCTCAGAAATCACTGAGCGAAGCATAGAAATGCTGCAGGGCCATGATTGCTTGCTTGAAAAAGTGAAAACCTTACTTGGGCTGTGCACAGTGCAAACAGATGAACAGAAGCATACATAGCGAGAGCAGTGTGCACTGTTCTCGCGAAGCAGAGCTTGTTCACCTTGACAGCTTCTAACATGGAAACACAGCAAGCAGACAGCAGCCCACATGCTCTGCTTGCTGCAAACATGGAAAAGAGACACCCTAGCATCAGAATCTCAGAAATCAGTGAGAGAAGCAGAGAAATGCTGCAGGAGCATGTTTGCTTCCTAGGACAAATGAAAAATTCACATGGGCCATGCACAGTGCAAACGGATGAAAAGAGGCATACACAGCGAGAGCAGTGTGCACTGTTCTCGCAAAGCAGAGCTTGTTCAGCTTGCCAGCTTCTAACATGGAAAGAGAGCAAGCAGACAGCAGCCCACATGCTCTGCTTGTTATAAACATGGAAAACAGACACCCTAGCATCAGAATCTCAGAAATCACTGAGAGAAGTAGAGAAATGCTGCAGGAGCATGTTTGCTTCCTAGGACAAATGAAAAACTCACATGCGCCATGCACAGTGCAAACGGATGAAAAGAAGCATACACAGCGAGAGCAGTGTGCACTGTTCTCGCAAAGCAGAGCTTGTTCAGCTTGCCAGCTTCTAACATGGAAAGAGAGCAAGCAGACAGCAGCCCACATGCTCTGCTTGTTATAACACGGAAGGCAGACACCCAAGCATGAGAATCTCAGAAATCACCGAGAGAAGCAGAGAAATGCTGCAGGAGGATGTTTTCTTGCTAGGACCAATGAAAACCTTACTTGGGCTGTGCACAGTGCATACAGATGAACAGAAGCATACACAGTGAGAGCTGTGTGCCCTGTTCTCGCAAAGCAGAGCTTGTTCAACGTGACAGCTTCTAACATGGAAACACAGCAAGCAGACAGCAGCCCACATGCTCTGCTTGTTGCAAGGAAGGAAAACAGACACGCTAGCATCAGAACCTCAGAAATCACCGAGAGAAGCAGAGAAATTCTGCAGGAGCACGTTTGCTTGCTAGGAAAAATGAAAAACACACAGAGGCCGTGTACAGTGCAAACGTATGAACAGAAGCATACAGAGCAAGAGCGGAGTGCACCGTTCTCGCAGAGCAGAGCTTGTTCAACTTGACAGCTTCTAACATGGAAAGAGAGCAAGCATACAGCAGCCCACATGCTCTGCTTGTTGCAAAGAAGGAAAACAGACACCCTAGCATCAGAACCTCAGAAATCACTGAGAGAAGCAGAGAAATGCTGCAGGAGCATGTTTGCTTGCTTGAAAAATTGAAAAACTCAAATGGGCTGTGCACAGCTCAAACCGATGAACAGAAGCAAACACAGTGAGAGCAGTGTGCACTGTTCTCGCAAAGCAGAGCTTGTTCAACTTGACAGCTTCTAACATGGAAACACAGCAAGCAGACAGCAGCCCACATGCTCTGCTTGCTGCAAGGAAGGAAAACAGACACGCTAGCGTCAGAACCTCAGAAATCACTGAGAGAAGCAGAGAAATTCTGCAGGAGCATGTTTGCTTACTAGGACAAATGAAAAACTCAAATGGGCTGTGCACAGTGCTAACAGATGAACAGAAGAATACACAGTGAGAGCTGTGTGCGCTGTGCTCGCAGAGCAGAGCTTGATCAACTTGACAGCTTCTAACATGGAATCAGAGGAAGCAGACAGCGACCCACCTGCTCTGCTTGCTGCAAACATGGAAAACAGACGCCCCAGCATCATAATCACAGAAATCACTGAGAGGAGCAGAGAAATGCTGCGGGAGCATGTTTTCTTGCTAGGACAAATGAAAACCTTACTTGGGCTGTGCGCAGTGCAAACGGATGAACAGAAGCATAGACAGTGCGAGCTGTGTGCACCGTTCTCGCAAAAAACAGCTTGTTCGACTTGACAGCTTCTAACATGGAAACAGAGCAAGCAGACAGCAATCCACATGCTCTGCTTGCTGCAAACGTGGAAAAGAGACACCCTAGCATCAGAATCTCAGAAATCACAGAGAGAAGTAGAGAAATGCTGCAGGAGCATGTTTTCTTGCTTGAAAAAGTGAAAAAATCACTTGGGCCGTGCACAGCGCAAAACAATGAACAGAAGCAAACACAGTGAGAGCTGTGTGTATGGTTCTGGCAAAGCAGAGCTTGTTCACTTTGACAGTTTCTAACATGGAAACACAGCAAGCAGACCTCAGCCTACATTCTCTGCGTGTTGCAAAGATTGAAAACAGACACCCTAGTATCAGAATCTCAGAAATCACTGAGCGAAGCATAGAAATGCTGCAGGGCCATGATTGCTTGCTTGAAAAAGTGAAAACCTTACTTGGGCTGTGCACAGTGCAAACAGATGAACAGAAGCATACATAGCGAGAGCAGTGTGCACTGTTCTCGCGAAGCAGAGCTTGTTCACCTTGACAGCTTCTAACATGGAAACACAGCAAGCAGACAGCAGCCCACATGCTCTGCTTGCTGCAAACATGGAAAAGAGACACCCTAGCATCAGAATCTCAGAAATCAGTGAGAGAAGCAGAGAAATGCTGCAGGAGCATGTTTGCTTCCTAGGACAAATGAAAAATTCACATGGGCCATGCACAGTGCAAACGGATGAAAAGAGGCATACACAGCGAGAGCAGTGTGCACTGTTCTCGCAAAGCAGAGCTTGTTCAGCTTGCCAGCTTCTAACATGGAAAGAGAGCAAGCAGACAGCAGCCCACATGCTCTGCTTGTTATAAACATGGAAAACAGACACCCTAGCATCAGAATCTCAGAAATCACTGAGAGAAGTAGAGAAATGCTGCAGGAGCATGTTTGCTTCCTAGGACAAATGAAAAACTCACATGCGCCATGCACAGTGCAAACGGATGAAAAGAAGCATACACAGCGAGAGCAGTGTGCACTGTTCTCGCAAAGCAGAGCTTGTTCAGCTTGCCAGCTTCTAACATGGAAAGAGAGCAAGCAGACAGCAGCCCACATGCTCTGCTTGTTATAACACGGAAGGCAGACACCCAAGCATGAGAATCTCAGAAATCACCGAGAGAAGCAGAGAAATGCTGCAGGAGGATGTTTTCTTGCTAGGACCAATGAAAACCTTACTTGGGCTGTGCACAGTGCATACAGATGAACAGAAGCATACACAGTGAGAGCTGTGTGCCCTGTTCTCGCAAAGCAGAGCTTGTTCAACGTGACAGCTTCTAACATGGAAACACAGCAAGCAGACAGCAGCCCACATGCTCTGCTTGTTGCAAGGAAGGAAAACAGACACGCTAGCATCAGAACCTCAGAAATCACCGAGAGAAGCAGAGAAATTCTGCAGGAGCACGTTTGCTTGCTAGGAAAAATGAAAAACACACAGAGGCCGTGTACAGTGCAAACGTATGAACAGAAGCATACAGAGCAAGAGCGGAGTGCACCGTTCTCGCAGAGCAGAGCTTGTTCAACTTGACAGCTTCTAACATGGAAAGAGAGCAAGCATACAGCAGCCCACATGCTCTGCTTGTTGCAAAGAAGGAAAACAGACACCCTAGCATCAGAACCTCAGAAATCACTGAGAGAAGCAGAGAAATGCTGCAGGAGCATGTTTGCTTGCTTGAAAAATTGAAAAACTCAAATGGGCTGTGCACAGCTCAAACCGATGAACAGAAGCAAACACAGTGAGAGCAGTGTGCACTGTTCTCGCAAAGCAGAGCTTGTTCAACTTGACAGCTTCTAACATGGAAACACAGCAAGCAGACAGCAGCCCACATGCTCTGCTTGTTGCAAACATGGAAGGCAGAATCCCTAGCATCAGAATCACAGAAATCACTGAGAGAAGCAGAGAAATTCTGCAGGAGCATGTTTTCTTTCAAGGACAAATGGAAAACTTACTTGGGCTGTGCACAGTGCAAACGGATGAACAGAAGCATACACAGTGAGAGCTGTGTGCACTGTTCTCGCAAAGCAGAGGTTGTTCAACTTGACAGCTTCTAACATGGAAAGAGAGCAAGCAGACAGCACCCCACATGCTCTGCTTGCTGCAAACATGGAAAACAGACACCCCAACATCAGAATCACAGAAATCACTGAGAGAAGCAGAGAAATGCTGCAGGAGCATGTTTGCTTGCTTGAAAAATTGAAAAACTCACATGGGCTGTGCACAGTGCAAACCGTTGAACAGAAGCATACACAGCGGGAGCGGGGGGCACTGTTCTCGCAAAGCAGAGCTTGTTCAACTTGACAGCTTCTAACAAGGAAACACAGCAAGCAGACAGCAGCCAACATTCTCCGCTTGTTGCAAACCTGGTAAACAGACTCCCCAGCATCAGAATCTCAGAAATCTCTGAGAGAAGCAGAGAAATGCTGCAGTACCATGTTTGCTTGCTGGAAAAAGTGAAAAACTTACTTGGGCTGTGCACAGTGCAAACCGATGAACAGAAGCATACACAGCGAGGGCAGTGGGCACTGTCTTCGCAAAGCAGAGCTTGTTCAACTTGACAGCTTCTACCATGGAAAGAGAGCAAGCAGACAGCAGCCCACATTCTCTGCTTGTTGCAAACATGGAAAACAGACGCCCCAGGATCATAATCTCAGAAATCACTGAGAGAAGCAGAGAAATGCTGCAGGAGCATATTTGCTTGCTTGAAAAAGTGAAAAACTCACTTGGGCTGTGCACTGTGCAAACCGATGAACAGCAGCATACACTGCGAGAGCTGTGTGCATGGTTCTCGCACAGAAGACCTTGTTCAAATTGACAGCTTCTAACATGGAAACAGAGCAAGCATATAGCAGCCCACATTCTCTGCTTGTTGCAAACATGGGAAACAGATGCCCTAGCATCAGAATCTCAGAAATCACTGAGAGAAGCAGAGAAATGCTGCAGTAGCATATTTGCTTCCTAGGACAAATGGAAAACTCACATGGGCCATGCACAGTGCAAACGGATGAAAAGAAGCATACGCAGCGAGAGCAGTGTGCACTGTTCTCGCAAAGCAGAGCTTGTTCAACTTGACAGCTTCTAACATGGAAAGAGAGCTGTAGTGGTGCAGAACTGTTTTATTAGGTCTTTATAAGAAGTTTATGTAATGGTTCATTTCACTGTATCCCCAATTCTGTATCCCTTTTGTGTTGTCTGTATAATGAGGTGATTTGTGTCCTCCCACCCCCCTTGCTCTGGGGCAGCCTGTTTCTCCAGGAGCCCTCCCAAGATTGCGAAATCTCAGGGAGAAGGCTTCAGGTGATAGGCCCCCCGAGGGGAATTCCTTTAGCTTTGGATTTTAGTGGTCCGAGGCTTGGGGGTGGGCACACCTTGTTACCCCCTGAAACCCCTGATTCGTGGTTTTGTAGTATCCTCCCTGAAACCCCTCCCCCGCTTATAGGGGGCAGGAGGGAGGAAAAAACTCTCTCTCAGAGCTCTCTCAGCCTCTCAGCAACATCTCTCAGCACCTCACTCTCAACCTCTCTGCTCCTCAACTCTGGAGCTAATAAACATCTTTTAATCTGCTAAGCTGAGAGCCAGCCTTATCTCTTCTGCTGCTTTGCTGTCACACTTTTGGGGGTTAGGCTGCCGAGTCGAAAAACCGAAACGAACTGGGACCATTCTGTGCCTGGGCTGACCCGAGCTAGCCCGAGGTCATCTCCCGCCCGGTGCGGGACGGAACCAGACACAGAGAGCAAGCAGACAGCAGCCCACATGCTCTGCTTGTTATAAACATGGAAAACAGACACCCTAGCATGAGAATCTCAGAAATCACAGAGAGAAGCAGAGAAATTCTGCAGGAGCATGTTTTCTTGCTAGGACCAATGAAAAACACAAATGGGCTGTGCACAGTGCATACAGATGAACAGAAGCATACACAGTGAGAGCTGTGTGCCCTGTCCTCGCAAAGCAGAGCTTGTTCAACTTGACAGCTTCTAACATGGAAACAGAGCAAGCAGACAGCAGCCCACATGCTCTGCTTGTTGCAAAGAAGGAAAACAGACACCCTAGCATCGGAACCTCAGAAATCACTGAGAGAAGCAGAGAAATGCTGCAGGAGCATGTTTACTTGCTTGAAAAATTGAAAAACTCACTTGTGCTGGGCACAGCTCAAACCGATGAACAGAAGCATACACAGCGAGGGCAGTGTGCACTGTCTTCGCAGAGCAGAGCTTGTTCAACTTGACAGCTTCTAACATGGAAAGAGAGCAAGCAGACAGCAGCCCACATGCTCTGCTTGTTGCGAACATGGAAAACAGACACCCCAGCATCATAATCTCAGAAATCACTGAGAGAAGCAGAGAAATGCTGCAGGAGCACGTTTGCTTGCTTGAAAAAGTGAAAAACTCACTTGGATTGTGCACAGTGCAACGGATGAAAAGAAGCATACACAGCGAGAGCAGTGTGCACTGTTCTCGCAAAGCAGAGCTTGTTCAACTTGACAGCTTCTAACATGGAAAGAGAGCAAGCAGACAGCAGACCACATTCTCTGCTTGTTATAAACATGGAAAACAGACGCCCAAGGATCAGAATCTGAGAAATCACTGAGAGAAGCAGAGAAATGCTGCAGGACCATGTTTGCTTGCTGGGACAAATGAAAAACTCAAATGGGCTGTGCACAGTGCAAACGGATGAACAGAAGCATACACAGTGAGAGCTGTGTGCATGGTTCTCGCACAGAAGACCTTGTTCAAATTGACAGGTTCTAACATGGAAACAGCGCAAGCATATAGCAGCCCACTTTCTCTCCTTGTTGCAAACATGGAAAACAGATGCCCTAGCATCAGAATCTCAGAAATCACTGAGAGAAGCAGAGAACTGCTGCAGGAGCATGTTTGCTTCCTAGGACAAATGAAAAACTCACATGGGCCATGCACAGTGCAAACGGATGAAAAGAAGCATACACAGCGAGAGCAGTGTGCACTGTTCTCGCAAAGCAGAGCTTGTTCAACTTGCCAGTTTCTAACATGGAGAGAGAGCAAGCAGACAGCAGCCCACATGCTCTGCTTGTTATAAACATGGAAAACAGACACCCTAGCATCAGAATCTCAGAAATCACAGAGAAGTAGAGAAATGCTGCAGTAGCATATTTGCTTCCTAGGACAAATGGAAAACTCACATGGGCCATGCACAGTGCAAACGGATGAAAAGAAGCATACGCAGCGAGAGCAGTGTGCACTGTTCTCGCAAAGCAGAGCTTGTTCAACTTGACAGCTTCTAACATGGAAAGAGAGCTGTAGTGGTGCAGAACTGTTTTATTAGGTCTTTATAAGAAGTTTATGTAATGGTTCATTTCACTGTATCCCCAATTCTGTATCCCTTTTGTGTTGTCTGTATAATGAGGTGATTTGTGTCCTCCCACCCCCCTTGCTCTGGGGCAGCCTGTTTCTCCAGGAGCCCTCCCAAGATTGCGAAATCTCAGGGAGAAGGCTTCAGGTGATAGGCCCCCCGGGGGGAATTCCTTTAGCTTTGGATTTTAGTGGTCCGAGGCTTGGGGGTGGGCACACCTTGTTACCCCCTGAAACCCCTGATTCGTGGTTTTGTAGTATCCTCCCTGAAACCCCTCCCCCGCTTATAGGGGGCAGGAGGGAGGAAAAAACTCTCTCTCAGAGCTCTCTCAGCCTCTCAGCAACATCTCTCAGCACCTCACTCTCAACCTCTCTGCTCCTCAACTCTGGAGCTAATAAACATCTTTTAATCTGCTAAGCTGAGAGCCAGCCTTATCTCTTCTGCTGCTTTGCTGTCACACTTTTGGGGGTTAGGCTGCCGAGCCGAAAAACCGAAACGAACTGGGACCATTCTGTGCCTGGGCTGACCCGAGCTAGCCCGAGGTCATCTCCCGCCCGGTGCGGGACGGAACCAGACACAGAGAGCAAGCAGACAGCAGCCCACATGCTCTGCTTGTTATAAACATGGAAAACAGACACCCTAGCATGAGAATCTCAGAAATCACAGAGAGAAGCAGAGAAATTCTGCAGGAGCATGTTTTCTTGCTAGGACCAATGAAAAACACAAATGGGCTGTGCACAGTGCATACAGATGAACAGAAGCATACACAGTGAGAGCTGTGTGCCCTGTCCTCGCAAAGCAGAGCTTGTTCAACTTGACAGCTTCTAACATGGAAACAGAGCAAGCAGACAGCAGCCCACATGCTCTGCTTGTTGCAAAGAAGGAAAACAGACACCCTAGCATCGGAACCTCAGAAATCACTGAGAGAAGCAGAGAAATGCTGCAGGAGCATGTTTACTTGCTTGAAAAATTGAAAAACTCACTTGTGCTGGGCACAGCTCAAACCGATGAACAGAAGCATACACAGCGAGGGCAGTGTGCACTGTCTTCGCAGAGCAGAGCTTGTTCAACTTGACAGCTTCTAACATGGAAAGAGAGCAAGCAGACAGCAGCCCACATGCTCTGCTTGTTGCGAACATGGAAAACAGACACCCCAGCATCAGAATCTCAGAAATCACTGAGAGAAGCAGAGAAATGCTGCAGGAGCACGTTTGCTTGCTTGAAAAAGTGAAAAACTCACTTGGGCCATGCACAGTGCAAACGGATGAAAAGAAGCATACACAGCGAGAGCAGTGTGCACTGTTCTCGCAAAGCAGAGCTTGTTCAACTTGACAGCTTCTAACATGGAAAGAGAGCAAGCAGACAGCAGACCACATTCTCTGCTTGTTATAAACATGGAAAACAGACGCCCAAGGATCAGAATCTGAGAAATCACTGAGAGAAGCAGAGAAATGCTGCAGGACCATGTTTGCTTGCTGGGACAAATGAAAAACTCAAATGGGCTGTGCACAGTGCAAACGGATGAACAGAAGCATACACAGTGAGAGCTGTGTGCATGGTTCTCGCACAGAAGACCTTGTTCAAATTGACAGGTTCTAACATGGAAACAGCGCAAGCATATAGCAGCCCACTTTCTCTCCTTGTTGCAAACATGGAAAACAGATGCCCTAGCATCAGAATCTCAGAAATCACTGAGAGAAGCAGAGAACTGCTGCAGGAGCATGTTTGCTTCCTAGGACAAATGAAAAACTCACATGGGCCATGCACAGTGCAAACGGATGAAAAGAAGCATACACAGCGAGAGCAGTGTGCACTGTTCTCGCAAAGCAGAGCTTGTTCAACTTGCCAGTTTCTAACATGGAGAGAGAGCAAGCAGACAGCAGCCCACATGCTCTGCTTGTTATAAACATGGAAAACAGACACCCTAGCATCAGAATCTCAGAAATCACAGAGAAGTAGAGAAATGCTGCAGGAGCGTGTTTTCTTGCTAGGACCAACGAAAAACACAAATGGGCTGTGCGCAGTGCAAACAGATGAACAGAAGCAAACACAGTGAGAGCTGTGTGTATGGTTCTCGCAAAGCAGAGCGTGTTCACCTTGACAGCTTCTAACATGGAAACACAGCAAGCAGACCTCAGCCTACATTCTCTGCGTGTTGCAAAGATGGAAAACAGTCACCCTAGTATCAGAATCTCAGAAATCACTGAGCGAAGCAGAGAAATGCTGCAGGACCATGCTTGCTTGCTTGAAAAAGTGAAAAACTTACTTGGGCTGTGCACAGCGCAAACAGATGAACAGAAGCATACATACCGAGAGCAGTGTGCACTGTTCTCGCGAAGCAGAGCTTGTTCAAATTGACACCCTCTAACATGGAGCCACAGCAAGCAGACAGCAGCCCACATGCTCTGCTTGCTATAAACATGGAAAACAGACACCCTAGCATGAGAATCTCAGAAATCACAGAGAGAAGCAGAGCAATGCTGCAGGAGCATGTTTGCTTGCAAGGATATATGAAAAACTCAAATGGGCTGTGCACTGTGCAAACAGATGAACAGAAGCATACACAGTGAGAGCTGTGGGCACTGTTCTCGCAGAGCCGAGCTTGTTTGACTTGGCAGCTTCTAACATGGAAACAGAGCAAGCAGAGAGCAACCATCATGCTCTGCTTGCTGCAAACGTGGAAAACAGACGCCCCATCATCAGAATCACAGAAATCACTGCGAGAAGCACAGAAATACTGCGAGAGCCTGTTTTCTTGCTAGGACAAATGAAAACCTTACTCGGGCTGTGCACAGTGCAAACGGATGAACAGAAGCATACACAGTGAGAGCAGTGTGCACTGTTCTCGCAGAGCAGAGCTTGTTCGACTTGACAGCTTCTAACATGGAAACAGAGCAAGCAGACAGCAATCCACATGCTCTGCTTGCTGCAAATGTGGAAAACAGGCACCCTAGCATCAGAATCCCAGAAATCACTGAGAGAAGTAGGGAAATGCTGCAGGAGCATTTTTGCTTGCTTGAACAAGTGAAAAACTCACTTGGGCTGTGCGCAGCGCAAAACGATGAACAGAAGCATACACAGCGAGAGCTGTGTGCATAGTTCTCGCACAGAAGACCTTGTTCAAATTGACGGCTTCTAACACGGAAACAGCGCAAGCATATAGCAGCCCACTTTCTCTCCTTGTTGCAAACATGGAAAACAGATGCCCTAGCATCAGAATCTCAGAAATCACTGAGAGAAGCAGAGAAATGCTGCAGGAGCATGTTTGCTTCCTAGGACAAATGAAAAACTCACATGGGCCATGCACAGTGCAAACGGATGAAAAGAAGCATACACAGCGAGAGCAGTGTGCACTGTTCTCGCAAAGCAGAGCTTGTTCAACTTGACAGCTTCTAACATGGAAAGAGAGCAAGCAGACAGCAGCCCACATGCTCTGCTTGTTATAAACATGGAAAACAGACACCCTAGCATCAGAATCTCAGAAATCACTGAGAGAAGCAGAGAAATTCTGCAGGAGCATGTTTTCTTGCTAGGACAAATGGAAAACTTACTTGGGCTGTTGTCCTAGGGTAACTTTATGATGCTTGTATCCCCAATCGTCTGTTCTGTTTGTGCTGTATATTGAGTCCTGTGCCTTTAAGATTGGTTCTAAGAGCAAGGAGAAGCGCGGAGTTTGTTTCGAGAAAACTGCCTGACTCCTCCACATTCTTCTCCGGATGGTGTGTTCGGCGGAGGCTTGGAGAGACTGCAGGACAGAGAATTTTTTTGCTTTTAGTTAGTTTCAGCTAGCTAGGGCAGAGAAGTTCCCTGGACTGTTTTTTTTTTTCCTTTTTCTTGGAACTGTTTAAACCTGCTCTGGACTGAAAACCCAGGGGAGCACTGGGGGCTGCACCTGCGGCCCACCGGGGCCTGAACCTCGGCATTTTCCAGCAGCGCCGGAGGGACTGGGACTGAGGAAAGACTGAGAGACTGAGAGAGAGAGAGAGAGCCGAGCTCCACCTACGTCAAGGACTTTCTCAATTTGCCATCTCACTTCAGAAGGAGAAGTTTTATTGTTTCATATTATTCATTCTTTATACTTGTATGCACATTTGTTTAGTAAAATAGTTTTTTCCACTTTTCTCCAAAGAGGTTTTTTTTTTTTACCAGACTGGTTAGAGGGAGGGGCCACCTGGGTTTGCTTCCTTAGAGGGATCCTATACAGAGGTTTTCTCCCAAATTTGCCCCAAACCAGGACATACTGCTGATTGGAGCCCAACGTGGGGCACGAGAAAGTAGAAAAAACTTGTGATTATTATTAACTGCTTTTTTTTGTTTGTTTGTTTGTCCCTTAAGTGGGGATTAAATAGTGGCCATGTTGCTTCTTGAATTCCTAATGTCTCTTAGAATGGAGTCTTTTCTGCATTTCTGTTCCCTAGGCTTTTTTGAGATCTTAATACCTTTCTGGTCCCTAAGTTTGTTTTCTTACCCAGAAATAGCTCCAATATTGTCCCTAACATACAGCTTTTACACTAGGGATGCACAATTTAAAATAGTTATTTTGCTAAGTTCAGTGATTATGGCTTACAAGAAGCTTATAAAGATACTGGAGTTTGTTCTAGGTATGTTCGGTTTATGGTTTTTTCTTCCTGCCCTGCGTCCTAGTTCCAGTAGCATGTTTTGGAGATTTATCAACAATTGCACCCAGTTTGTTAGAGGAGGAGTAGGGGATGAGGCTCTTCAGCCTCTTCTTTCCTTCTTCTCTTTTGAGTCAGTTACATCGCTTTTAGAGAAGGTTCAGGGTCTCCTGAATGTTAAAGACCCCACCTCCCTGGTACTTCACCTGGTGACCTTCCTCTATATAGTTTATAGCTTTTCTAAAATGAGTCACACACTGCTTAACACTGTAGAGCAGCAGATAGAAGCAAGGGAGCAGGGAGATAAATCAGTCACTCAGGCTGCAGCCAATCCCACAGCTATTCAGGCTGCAGCTAAACCAGACAGTGAGGCTAAGACACCGGCAGTTGCTGCAGTAAAGAAAGGAAAGAAGCACACGGACAAAACCGATCAACCAGTAGACGATAATTCAAGTGAAGGATCCTCAATGCCTCCTGACACCCAGTCAGTAGTCAAACCACCTGACACACAATCAGAAAGTGAAGCAACTGATGATACACAATCAGAAGCCGAACCAACTGGTACAAAATTGCAAGCCCAACCAACTGGCACACAATCGAAAGCCCAACCAGCTGCTACAACATCAGGAGCCCAACCAGCTGCTACAACATCAAGAGCCCGACCAACTGCTACAAGAGCAGGAGATACTATTGAGTCCTTTTCCCTGAAGGACCTTCGTGGCCTAAGAAAGGATTATACTCAACAATCTGATGAATCTATAATTAGTTAGTTAGTCCGTCTTTAGGATGCTGCAGGCGAGGCTACGATACTGGATGGCACTGAAGCAAGACATCTGGGATCCCTATCACATGATCCAGTTATTGACCAAGAAATGATGAGAGAGGCTAGTCCTTGCAGTCTCTGGGAACAGGTCCTGAGAAGTGTGGCACAAAGATATCTGTGTGCTGACGATCTCTATATGCAGCAAACC
Source organism: Delichon dasypus (assembly GCA_037837765.1). NCBI lineage: Eukaryota > Metazoa > Chordata > Aves > Passeriformes > Hirundinidae > Delichon > Delichon dasypus. The sequence continues at coordinate 157,087 of JBBAXF010000038.1, forward strand.
CAGTGGAAAACCATTGAACAAGAGATCCAGCGCTTAAAGGAAATGGCAGTAGCAGAGATTGTCTTCTCAGATGACATCAACACTAGAAACCCCGACCTGGTACCATGTACACCTGTGATGTGGCGAAAACTTGTACGACTTGGGCCACAAGAATACTCCTCTGCTTTAGCAATAATGAAGCGGGATGAGACAGCGGAGACCGTGCTTGATATAGCAAAGAAGCTCCGAACATATGCAGATGCTGTGCATGGTCCAACACATGCAAAAATTGCAGCTCTGGAAACACAGGTGCGGGGATTAGCAGACAAAGTAGAAGAGAATCTCAAAGAAATCAAAGAGAACATTCTCCAGATCTCTGCAATACGTTAGAAGCTCTGGCACCACACGCAAACGTTCCCTAGATAAAAAAGGAAAAGGCATCCCACGGGCTAAGCTGTGGGTCCTCCTGCGTGAATGTAGAGAAAACATGAAAAGATGAGATAGAGAATCTACTGATGCTATGACACAACAGCTGCATGAACTGTTAGATGGCAAAACTGTGAGAGGAAGTTCCAGCAAGAAGGAAGCAGCTCCAGTTACCCAGGGAAAAAAAAGATAATCAGGCTTAGAGGGGCCCTGCCTCTAGCCAAGTAGAGGCTAGGGAAAACCGTGTTTTTTAAACTGTGTAGATTCGTTAGCCTAGCACATCAGAACCACAAAAATATGAGGCCTTAGTTAACACTGGAGCACAGTGCACAATACTCCCATCAAGACATGTGGGGGAAAAATCTGTTTCCATTACTGAAGTGACAGGGGGTTCACAAGATTTTACTTTAGTAGTGGCTAATGTGAGCTTAACTAGAAATGAGTAGAAGAGACACCCTATTGTGACTGGCCCAGAAGCCCCATGCATTTTGGGCATAGACTTCCTCCGAAATAGATATTTCAAAGACCCAAAGAGATTTAAGTAGGCATTCGGGATAGCAGCTGTAAAGACAAAGGATGTTAAGCAGTTGAATACCTTGCCTAGACTATCAGAGAACCCATCTGCTGTAGGTCTTCTGAAAGTGGAAGAGCAACAAGTGCCAATTGCCACTTCAATAGTGCATCGCCGACGGTACAGAACAACTCGAGATGCTGTGATCCCCATCCACAAGATGATCCGTGAGCTAGAGAGCCAAGGAGTGGTCAGCAAAACCCACTCACCCTTCAACAGCCCCATCTAGCCTGTGCGCAAGTCTGATAGAGAATAGAGATTGACTGTGAACTATCGTGCCTTGAATGAAGTAACTCCACCATTGAGCGCTGCTGTGCCGGACATGCTGGAACTCCAGTACGAGCTGGAGTCCAAGGCAGCAAAATGGTACGCCACAATTGACATTGCTAATGCATTTTTCTCCATTCCTCTAGCTGCAGATTGCAGGCCTCAGTTTGCCTTCACATGGAGAGGAGTGCAGTACACCTAAAATCGACTGCCTCAAGGGTGGAAACACAGCCCCACCATCTGCCATGGACTGATCCAGGCTGCACTGGAAAAGGGTGAGGCTCCGGAACATCTACAGTACATTGATGACATCATTGTGTGGGGAAACACAGCAATAGAAGTGTTTGAGAAAAGAGAGAAGATCATCCAGATCCTCCTGGAGGCTGGTTTCGCTATCAAGAAGAGCAAAGTTAAAGGGCCAGCTCGTAAGATCCAGTTCCTGAGAGTAAAGTAGCACGATAGAAGGCGTCAAATTCCCACTGAAGTCATCAACAAGATCACAGCAATGTGTCCACCAACCAACAAAAAAGAAACACAAGCTTTCCTAGGCGCCATAGGTTTCTAGAAGATGCACATTCCTGAGTACAGCCAGATTGTGAGCCCTCTCTACCTAGTCACCCGCAAGAAGAACAATTTCCACTGGGGCCCTGAACAGCAACAAGCCTTTGCCCAGATCAAGCAGGAGATCGCTCATGCAGTAGCCCTTAGCCCAGTCAGGACAGGACCAGATGTGAAGAACGTGCTCTACTCAGCAGCCAGAAGCCATAGTCTGTCCTGGAGCCTTTGGCAAAAGGTGCCTGGGGAGACTCGGGGCCGACCACTAGGATTCTAGAGTCGAAGCTACAGAAAGTCTGAAGCCAACTATACTCCAACAGAGAAAGAAATCTTGGCCGCCTATGAAAGAGTTCAAGCCGCCTCAGAAGTAGTAGGCACCGAAACACAGCTCCTGCTAGCACCTCGACTACCAGTGCTGAGACAGATGTTCAAAGCAGAAGTTCCCTCTACTCACCATGCCACCAATGCCACATGGAGCAAATAGATTGCCCTCATCACTCAGCGCGCCCGCATTAGAAACCCAAATCGCCCTGGGATTTTAGAAATAATTACAAACTAGCCAGAAAGTGAAAACTTTGATCTCACAGATGAAGAGGAGCAGGAACAAGTAACACGTGCTAAAGAAGCTCCACCATACAACCAACTGCCAGCAGAAGAAACACGCTATGCTCTTTTCACTGACAGTTCCTGCCGCATCATTGGGATGAAACGAAAGTAGAAAGCAGCTGTATAGAGCCCCACAAGACAAGTTGCACAAGCCACTAAAAGAGAAAGTGAGTCAAGCCAACTCGCTGAGCTCAAAGCTGTTCAACTGGCCCTAGACATTGCTGAAAGAGAGAAGTGGCCAAAGCTCTACCTCTACACTGATTCGTGAATAGTAGCCAATGCTCTGTGAGGATAGCTAGAGAAGTGGAAAAAAGCCAACTAGCAGCGTAGGAGAAAGCCAATCTAAGCTGCAGATGAGTGGAAGGACATTGCCACTCGGGTAGAGAAGCTACCTGTCAAAGTCCGTCATGTAAATGCCCATGTCCCCAAGAGTCGGGCTAATGAGGAGCACCAGAACAACGAGCAGGTAGATCAAGCTGCAAAAATAGAAGTGTCAAAGATAGACTTAGATTGGCAACACAAAGGAAAGTTGTTTCTAGCTCAATAGGCCCATGATGCCTCAGGCCATCAGGGTAGAGATGCCACCTATAAGTGGGCACGAGACCGAGGAGTAAATCTAACCATGAACAGTATTTCTCAAGTTATCCATAACTGTGAGACGTGTGCTGCCATCAAGCAGGCCAAGCGGGTGAAGCCCCTATCGTATAGCAGGCGATAGTCCAAGTATAAGTATGGGGAAGCCTAGCAGATTAATTACATCACCCTTCCCCAAACCCGCCAAAGCAAGCGCTATGTGCTCACAATAGTAGAGGCCACCACGGGATGGTTGGAGACCTACCCTGTGCCTCATGCTACTGCCCGTAACACCATTCTAAGCCTTAAAAAACAAGTTCTTTAGAAGCATAGTACCCCTGAGAAGATTGAGTCAGACAATAGAACTCATTCCAAGAACAGCCTCATCAACAACTGAGCTAAAGAACATAGCATTGAGTGAGTGTACCACATCCCCTATCATGCACCAGCTTCAGGGAAAGTAGAAAAATACAATAGACTGCTAAAAACCACCCTGAAAGCACTGGGTGGGGGATCATTCAAAAACTGGGAGCAGCATCTAGCAAAAGCCACCTGGTTAGTTAACACCCGAAGTTCCACCAACAGAGCAGGCCCTGCCCAATCTGAGCCCCTACATACAGTAAATAAAAAGAAAGTCCCAGTAGTACATGTAAAAAGTTTGTTAAGGAAGACAGTTTAGATCAATTCTGCTTCAAGTACAGAAGATCCCATCCGTGGGATTGTCTTTGCTCAGGGACCAAGCTGCACATAGTAGGTAATGCAGAAAGATGGAACCACACGATGTGTACCCCAGGGAGATTTGATTGTTGGGTGAGAACCGTGTGTGATTATCGTTGTGTGCTGAATAGTATATAACTGTATATTGCATATTGTTTTTATAAAGATGTATATGTGTGTTTAGAGCTAGAGTATATATTAGTTTTAGTAAACTGACGATATGGGGATAAGGGGTGGAATGTCCTAGGGTAACTTTATGATGCTTGTATCCCCAATCGTCTGTTCTGTTTGTGCTGTATATTGAGTCCTGTGCCTTTAAGATTGGTTCTAAGAGCAAGGAGAAGCGCGGAGTTTGTTTTGAGAAAACTGCCTGACTCCTCCACATTCTTCTCCGGACGGTGTGTTCGGCGGAGGCTTGGAGAGACTGCAGGACAGAGATTTTTTTTGATTTTAGTTAGTTTCAGCTAGCTAGGGCAGAGAAGTTCCCTGGACTGTTTTTTTTTTTTTCCTTTTTCTTAGAACTGTTTAAACCTACTCTGGACTGAAAACCCAAGGGAGCACTGGGGGCTGCACCTGCGGCCCACCGGGGCCTGGACCTCGGCATTTTCCAGCAGCGCCGGAAAGACTGAGACTAAGAAAAGACTGAGAGACTGAAAGAAAGAGAGAGAGCCGAGCTCCACCTACGGCAAAGACTTTCTCAATTTGCCATCTCACTTCAAAAGGAGAAGTTTTACTGTTTCTTATTATTCATTCTTTATACTTGTATGCACATTTGTTTAGTAAAATAGTTTTTTCCACGTTTCTCCAAAGAAGTTTTTTTTTTTTTACCAGACTAGTTAGAGGGAGGAGCCACCTAAGTTAGCTTCCTTAGAGGGATCCTATACAGAAGTTTTCTCCCAAATTTGCCCCAAACCAAGACAGCTGTGCACAGTGGAATCGGATGAACAGAAGCATACACAGTGAGAGCTGTGTGCACTGTTCTCGCAGGGCAGAGCTTGTTCAACTTGACAGCTTCTATGATGGAAACACAGCAAGCAGAACTCAGCCCACATTCTCTGCTTGTTGCAAAGAAGGAAAAGAGACGTCCTAGTATCAGAATCTCAGAAATAACTGAGAGAAGCAGAGCAATGCTGCAGGAGCATGTTTGCATGCTAGGACAAATGAAAAACACACATGGGCCGTGTACAGTGCAAACGGATGAACAGAAGAATACATAGCGAGAGTGGTGTGCACTGTTCTCGCAAATCAGAGCTTGTTCAACTTGACAGCATCTAGCAGGGAAACACAGAAAGCAGACAGCAGCCCACATGGTCTGCTTGTTGCAAACATGGAACACAGACACTCCAGCATCAGAACCTGAGAAATCACTGAGAGAAGCAGAGAAATTCTGCAGGACCATGTTTGCTTGCTTGAAAAAGTGAAAAACTCAAATGGGCTGTGCACAGTGCAAACAGATGAACAGAAGTGTAGTGGTGTAAGAATTGTTTTATTAAGTTATTAAGTTGTTTTTGTAAAATTTTTGAGTTACTTTTGTAATGATTTAGTTCACTGTATACCCCTGTGTTCTGTACTGGTTTTCCCCTTATGAGTTAGGTTGCTTAAACAGACGTTTGCTGTCAATCAATCCTCCCTTGCTCCTGTCTTTGTCACTCCCTTCCCCCACTCCTCGTGGTCGACCTGTCTGTCACTTTGGACACCTTCCCTGGCTTCTGAAAAACTCCAGGGAGGGGGTCGAGTGATAGGCTGGGGCGCTTGGAATTCCCTCCCATCTTGTGTGGTTGGCCCCCTGCTGTAAAGTTTACACCCCCAGTTACACCCCCCGTTGTCGTGACTGGCTGAACCGGTTGTCAGCCACCCCTGTTTCCACCCCACTTTAAATAGCTCGTGCACCCCTGGCCCGGGGTCTCTTCTGGGCAGCAGGTCACAGGGGCAGAGCTCCCGGCTCTCTCCCCTCCAGTAAACCTCATTTAAATCCTGCCTGCAAGAGTCCGGCTTTCTTCTGACTGCTGAGGTCGCCATTGCTTCATCTCCGTGCTCATCGCAGGGCAGAAGGAGGATTTCTTAGCTAGCCACTTTGCCCGAACACGCTGCTGCAGTGACATCTAGTGGACGGAGCTAGCTATTGCAGCGTGATTAACACGCGATTCGGACACTGCGACACAGAAGCATACACAGTGAGAGCTGTGTGCTCTGTTCTCGCAAAGCAGAGGTTGTTCAACTTGACAGCTTCTAACATGGAAAGAGAGCAAGCAGACAGGAACCCACATGCTCTGCTTGCTGCAAACATGGAAAACAGACACCCCAGCATCAGAATCTCAGAAATCCCTGAGAGAAGCAGAGAAATTCAGGAGGAGCGTGCTTTCTTGCTTGAAAAAGTGAAAAACTCACTTGGGCTGTGAACAATGCAAACCGATGAACAGAAGCATACACAGTGAGAGCAGTGTGCACGGTTCTCGCTGAGCAGAGCTTGTTCGACTTGACAGCTTCTAACATGGGAACAGAGCAAGCAGACAGCAATCCACATGCTCCGCTTGCTGCAAATGTGGAAAACAGACACCCTAGCATCAGAATGCCAGAAATCACTGAGAGAAGCAGAGCAATGCTGCAGGAGCATGTTTGCTTGCTTGAACAAGTGAAAAACTCACTTGGGCTGTGAGCAGCGCAAAACGATGAACAGAAGCATACACAGCGAGAGCTGTGTGCATGGTTCTCGCACAGAAGACCTTGTTCAAATTGAAAGCTTCTAACACGGAAACAGCGCAAGCATATAGCAGCCCACTTTCTCTCCTTGTTTCAAACATGGAAAACAGATGCCCTAGCATCAGAATCTCAGAAATCACTGAGAGAAGCAGAGAAATGCTGCAGGAGCATGTTTGCTTCCTAGGACAAATGAAAAAGTCACATGGGCCATGCACAGTGCAAACGGATGAAAAGAAGCATACACAGCGAGAGCAGTGTGCACTGTTCTCGCAAAGCAGAGCTTGTTCAGCTTGCCAGCTTCTAACAGGGAAAGAGAGCAAGCAGACAGCAGCCCACATGCTCTGCTTGTTATAAACATGGAAAAGAGACACCCTAGCATCAGAATCTCAGAAATCACTGAGAGAAGCAGAGAAATTCTGCAGGAGCATGTTTTCTTGCTAGGACAAATGAAAACCTTACTTGGGCTGTGCACAGTGGAATCGGATGAACAGAAGCATACACAGTGAGAGCTGTGTGCACTGTTCTCGCAGGGCAGAGCTTGTTCAACTTTACAGCTTCTATGATGGAAACACAGCAAGCAGACCTCAGCCCACATTCTCTGCTTGTTGCAAAGAAGGAAAACAGACGCCCTAGTATCAGAATCTCAGAAATAACTGAGAGAAGCAGAGCAATGCTGCAGGAGCATGTTTGCATGCTAGGACAAATGAAAAACACACATGGGCCGTGTACAGTGCAAACGGATGAACAGAAGCATACATAGCGAGAGTGGTGTGCACTGTTCTCGCAAATCAGAGCTTGTTCAACTTGACAGCTTCTAGCAGGGAAACACAGCAAGCAGACAGCAGCCCACATGGTCTGCTTGTTGCAAACATGGAAAACAGACACTCCAGCATCGGAATCTCAGAAATCACTGAGAGAAGCAGAGAAATGCTGCAGGAGCATGTTTGCTTGATAGGACGAATGAAAAACTCAAATGGGCTGTGCACAGTGCAAACCGATGAACAGAAGCATACACAGTGAGAACTGTGTGCACTGTTCTCGCAGAGCAGAGCTTGTTCAACTTTACAGCTTCTAAGATGGAAAGAGAGCAAGCAGACCTCAGCCCGCATTCTCTGCTTGTTGCAAACATGAAAAACAGATGCCCTAGCAGCATAATCTCAGAAATCACTGAGAGAAGCAGAGAAATGCTGCAGGTGCATGTTTGCTTGCTAGAACAAATGAAAAACTCAGATGGGCTGTGCACAGTGCAAACCGATGAACAGAAGTGTAATAGTGTGAGAATTGTTTTACTAAGTTATTAAGTTATTTTTGTAAGATTTTTGAGTTAATTTTGTAATGATTTAGTTCACTGTATACCCCTGTGTTCTGTACTGGTTTTCCCCTTATGAGTTAGGTTGCTTAAACAGACGTTTTCTGTCAATCAATCCTCCCCTGCACCTGACTTTGTCACTCCCTTCCCCCACTCCTCGTGTTTGACCTGTCTGTCACTTTGGACACCTTCCCTGGCTTTTGGAAAATTCCAGGCAGGGGGTCGAGTGATAGGCTGGGGCCCTTGGAATTCCCTCCCATCTTGTGTGGTTGGCCCCCTGTCGTAAAGTTTACACCCCCAGTTACATCCCCCGTTGTCGTGACTGGCTGAACCGGTTGTCAGCCACCCCTGTTTCCACCCCACTTTAAAAAGCTCGTGCACCCCTGGCCCGGGGTCTCTTCTGGGCAGCAGGTCACAGGGGCAGAGCTCCCGGCTCTCTCCTCTCCAATAAACCTCATTTAAATCCTGCCTGCAAGAGTCCGGCTTTCTTCTGACTGCTGAGATCGCCATTGCTTCATCTCTGTGCCCATCGCAGGGCCGAAGGAGGCTTTCTTAGCTAGCTACTTTTACCTAACACGCTGCTGCAGTGACATCTAGTGGACTGAGCTAGCTATTGCAGCGTGATTAACACGCGATTCGGACACTGCGACACAGAAGCACACACAGTGAGAGCTGTGGGCACTGTTCTCGCAAAGCAGAGCTTGTTCAACTTGACAGCTTCTAACATGGAAAGAGAGCAAGCAGACAGCAGCCCACATGCTCTGCTTGCTGTAAACATGGAAAACAGACACCCCAGCATCAGAATCTCAGAAATCACTGAGAGAAGCCGAGAAATGCTGCAGGATCATGTTTTCTTGCTAGGACAAATGAAAAACTCACTTGGGCTGTGCACAGCGCAAACAGATGAACTGAAGCATACATAGCGAGAGCAGTGTGCACTGTTCTTGCAAAACAGAGTTTGTTCAACTTGACAGCTTCTAACTTGGAAAGAGAGCAAGCAGACAGCAGCCCACATGCTCTGCTTGTTATAAACATGGAAAACAGACACCTTAGCATCAGAATCTCGGAAAACACAGAGAGAAGCAGAGAAATTCTGCAGGAGCATGTTTTCTTGCTAGGACCAACGAAAAACACAAATGGGCTGTGCGCAGTGCAAACCGATGAACAGAAGCATACGCAGTGAGAGCTGTGTGCCCTGTGCTCTCAGAGCAGAGCTTGTTCAACTTGACAGCTTCTAACATGGAAACAGAACAATCAGACCTCAGCCTACATTCTCTGCTTCTTGCAAAGATGGAAAACAGACACACCAGTATCAGAATCTCAGCTATCACTTAGAGAAGCAGAGAAATGCTGCAGGAGCATGTTTGCTTGCTTGAATAATTGAAAAACTCACTTGGGCTGTGCACAGCGCAAAACGATGAACAGAAGCACACACAGTGAGGGCAGTGTGCACTGTTCTCGCAAAGCAGAGCTCGTTCAACTTGACAGCTTCTAACATGGAAAGAGAGCAAGCAGACAGCAGCCCACATGCTCTGCTTGTTGCAAATATGGAAAACAGACACCCCAGCATCATAATCTCAGAAATCACTGAGAGAAGCCGAGAACGGCTGCAGGATCATGTTTTCTTGCAAGGACCAATGAAAACCTTACTTGGGCTGTGCACAGGGCAAAGGGCTGAACAGAAGCATACACAGTGCGAGCTGTGGGCACTGTTCTCGCAGAGCAGAGCTTGTTCGACTTGACAGCTTCTAACATGGAAACAGAGCAAGCAGACAGCAGCCCACATGCTCCGCTTGCTGCAAACATGGAAGGCAGACACCCTAGCATCACAATCTCAGAAATCACTGAGAGAAGCAGAGAAATGCTGCAGGAGCATGTTTTCTTGCTAGGACAAATGAAAAACTCAGTTGGGCTGTGGACAGTGCAAACAGATGAACAGAAGCATACACAGCGAGAGCTGTGTGCACTGTTCTCGCACAGCAGAGCTTGTTCAACTTGACAGCTTCTAACATGGAAACACAGCAAGCAGACAGCAATCCACATGCTCTGCTTGCTGCAAATGTGGAAAACAGGCACCCCGGCATCAGAATCTCAGAAATCACTGAGAGAAGCAGAGAAATGCTGCAGGAGCATGTTTGCTTGCTAGGACAAATGAAAAACTCACTTGGGCTGTGGACAGTGCAAACAGATGAACAGAAGCATACACAGTGGGAGCTGTGTGCCCTGTGCTCTCAGAGCAGAGCTTGTTCAACTTGACACCTTCTAACATGGAAACACAGCAAGCAGTCAGGAACACACATGCTCTGCTTGCTGCAAATGGGGCGAACACACACCCCAGCATCACAATCTCAGAAATCACAGAGAGAAGCAGAGAAATCCTGCAGGACCATGTTTGCCTGCTTGAAAAAGGGAAAAACTCACTTGGGTTTTGCACAGTGCAAACCGATGAACAGAAGCATACACAGTGGGAGCTCTGTACAGTGTTCTCGCAGAGCAGAGCTTGTTCGACTTGACAGCTTCTAACATGGAAAGAGAGCAAGCATACAGCAGCCCACATGCTCTGCTTGTTGCAAAGAAAGAAAACAGACACCCTAGCATCAGAACCTCAGAAATCACTGAGAGAAGCAGAGAAATGCTGCAGGAGCATGTTTGCTTGCTTGAAAAATTGAAAAACTCAAATGGGCTGAGCACAGCTCAAACCGATGAACAGAAGCAAACACAGTGAGAGCAGTGTGCACTGTTCTCGCAAAGCAGAGCTTGTTCAACTTGACAGCTTCTAACATGGAAACACAGCAAGCAGACAGCAGCCCACATGCTCTGCTTGCTGCAAATGTGGAAAACAGACACCCTGGCATCAGAACCTCAGAAATCACTGAGAGAGGCAGAGAAATGCTGCAGGAGCATGTTTGCTTGCTTGAAAAAGTGAAAAACTCACTTGGGCTGTGCACAGTGCAAACAGATGAGGAGAAGCATACACAGCGAAAGTTGTGGGCACTGTTCTCGCAAAGCAGAGCTTGTTCAACTTGACAGCTTCTAACATGGAAAGAGAGCAAGGAGACAGCAGCCCACATGCTCTGCTTGCTGCAAACATGGAAAACAGACTCCCCAGCATCATAATCTCAGAAATCACTGAGAGGAGCAGAGAAATGCTGCGGGAGCATGTTTTCTTGCTAGGACAAATGAAAACCTCGCTTGGGCTGTGCACAGCGCAAACCAATGAACAGAAGCAAACACAGTGAGAGGTGTGTGTATGGTTCTCGCAAAGCAGAGCGTGTTCACCTTGACAGCTTCTAACATGGAAACACAGCAAGCAGACTTCAGCCTACATTCTCTGCGTGTTGCAAAGATGGAAAACAGACACCCTAGTATCAGAATCTCAGAAATCACTGAGCGAAGCATAGAAATGCTGCAGGACCATGATTGCTTGCTTGAAAAAGTGAAAACCTTACTTGGGCTGTGCACAGTGCAAACAGATGAACAGAAGCATACATAGCGAGAGCAGTGTGCACTGTTCTCGCGAAGCAGAGCTTGTTCACCTTGACAGCTTCTAACATGGAAACACAGCAAGCAGACAGCAGCCCACATGCTCTGCTTGTTGCAAACATGGAAGGCAGAATCCCTAGCATCAGAATCACAGAAATCACTGAGAGAAGCAGAGAAATTCTGCAGGAGCATGTTTTCTTTCAAGGACAAATGGAAAACTTACTTGGGCTGTGCACAGTGCAAACGGATGAACAGAAGCATACACAGTGAGAGCTGTGTGCACTGTTCTCGCAGAGCAGAGCTTGTTCAACTTGACAGCTTCTAAGATGGAAACACAGCAAGGAGACCTCAGCCCACATTCTCTGCTTGTTGCAAAGAAGGAAAACAGACACCCTAGTTTCAGAATCTCAGAAATCACTGAGAGAAGCAGAGCAATGCTGCAGGAGCATGTTTGCTTGCTAGGACAAATGGAAAACATTCATGGGCCGTGTACAGTGCAAACGGATGAACAGAAGCATACATAGCGAGAGCAGTGTGCACTGTTCTCGCACAGCACAGCTTGTTCAACCTGACAGCTTCTAACATGGAAACACAGGAAGCAGACAGCAACGCACATGCTCTGCTTGCTGCAAACATGGAAAACAGGCACCCCAGCATCATAATCTCAGAAATCACTGAGAGAAGCAGAGAAATGCTGCAGGAGCATGTTTCCTTGCAAGGACAAATGAAAACCTCACTTGGGCTGTGCACAGCGCAAACAGATGAACAGAAGCATACACAGCGAGAGCTGTGTGCACTGTTCTCGCACAGCAGAGCTTGTTCAACTTGACAGCTTCTAACATGGAAACACAGCAAGCAGACAGCAGCCCACATGCTCCGCTTGCTGCAAACATGGAAGGCAGACACCCTAGCATCACAATCTCAGAAATCACTGAGAGGAGCAGAGAAATGCTGCAGGACCATGTTTGCTTGCTTCAAAATGTGAAAAACTCACTTGGGCTGTGCACAGTGCAAACCGATGAACAGAAGCAAACACAGTGAGAGCAGTGTGCACTGTTCTCGCAAAGCACAGCTCGTTCAACTTGACAGCTTCTAACATGGAAAGAGAGCAAGCAGGCAGCAGCCCACATGCTCCGCTTGCTGCAAACATGGAAGGCAGACACCCTAGCATCACAATCTCAGAAATCACTGAGAGAAGCAGAGAAATGCTGCAGGACCATGTTTGCTTGCTTCAAAATGTGAAAAACTCACTTGGGCTGTGCACAGTGCAAACCGATGAACAGAAGCATACACAGTGAGTGCAGTGTGCAATGTTCTCGCAAAGCAGAGCTTGTTCAACTTGACAGCTTCTAACATGGAAACAGAGCAATCAGACCTCAGCCTACATTCTCTGCTTGTTGCAAAGATGGAAAACTGATACACCAGTATCAGAATCTCAGAAATCACAGAGAGAAGCAGAGAAATTCTGGAGGAGCATGTTTTCTTGCTAGGACAAATGAAAACCTTACTTGGGCTGTGCACAGTGCAAACGGATGAACAGAAGCATACACAGTGAGAGCTGAGGGCACTGTTTTCGCAGAGCAGAGCTTGTTCGACTTGACAGCTTCTAACATGGAAACAGAGAAAGCAGACAGCAATCCACATGCTCTGCTTGCTGCAAATGTGGAAAACAGACACCCCAGCATCATAATCTCAGAAATCACTGAGACAAGCCGAGAAATGCTGCAGGAGCATGTTTGCTTGCTGGGACAAATGAAAAACTCAAATGGGCTGTGCACCGTGCTAATCGATGAACAGAAGCATACACAGTAAGAACTGTGTGCACTGTTCTCGCAGAGCAGAGCTTGTTCAACTTGGCAGCTTCTAACATGGAAAGAGAGCAAGCAGACAGCAGCCCACATGCTCTGCTTGTTGCAAATATGGAAAACAGACACCCTAGCATCAGAATCTCAGAAATCACTGAGAGAAGTAGAGAAATGCGGCAGAAGCATGTTTGCTTCCTAGGACAAATGAAAAACTCACATGGGCCATGCACAGTGCAAACGGATGAAAAGAAGCATACACAGCGAGAGCAGTGTGCACTGTTCTCGCAAAGCAGAGCTTGTTCAGCTTGCCAGCTTCTTACATGGAAAGAGAGCAAGCAGACAGCAGCCCACATGCTCTGCTTGTTATAAACATGGAAAACAGACACCCTAGCATCAGAATCTCAGAAATCACAGAGAGAAGTAGAGAAATGCTGCAGGAGCATGTTTTCTTGCTAGGACCAACGAAAAACACAAATGGGCTGTGCGCAGTGCAAACAGATGAACAGAAGCATACACAGTGAGAGCTGCGTGCATGGTTCTCGCACAGCAGAGCTTGTTCTGCTTGACAGCTTCTAACATGGAAGCACAGCAAGCAGACAGCAGCCCACATGCTCTGCTTGCGGCAAACATGGAAAACAGTCGCCCCCGCATCATAATCACAAAAATCAATGAGAGGAGCAGAGAAATGCTGCGGGGGCATGTTTTCTTGCTAGGACAAATGAAAACCTTACTTGGGCTGTGCACAGTGCAAACGGATGAACAGAAGCATACACAGTGAGAGCTGTGTGCACTGTTCTCGCACAGCAGAGCTTGTTCGGCTTGACAGCTTCTAACATGGAAACAGAGCGAGCAGACAGCAATCCACATGCTCTGCTTGCTGCAAATGTGGAAAACAAACACCCCAGCATCAGAATCTCAGAAATCACTGAGAGAAGCCGAGAAATGCTGCAGGAGCATGTTTTCTTGCTTGAAAAAGTGAAAAACTCACTTGGGCCGCGCACAGCGCAAACCAATGAACAGAAGCAAACACAGTGAGAGCTGTGTGCATGGTTCCCGCAAAGCAGAGCTTGTTCACCTTGACAGCTTCTAACATGGAAACACAGCAAGCAGACCTCAGCCTACATTCTCTGCGTGTTGCAAAGATGGAAAACAGACACCCTAGTATCAGAATCTCAGAAATCACTGAGCGAAGCAGAGAAATGCTGCAGGACCATGCTTGCTTGCTTGAAAAAGTGAAAAACTTACTTGGGCTGTGCACAGTGCAAACAGATGAACAGAAGCATACACAGCGAGAGCCGTGTGCACTGTTCTCGCGAAGCAGAGCTTGTTCGACTTGACAGCTTCTAACATGGAAACAGAGCAAGCAGACAGCAATCCACATGCTCTGCTTGCTGCAAATGTGGAAAACAGACACCCCAGCATCAGAATCTCAGAAATCACTGAGAGAAGTAGAGAAATGCTGCAGGAGCATGTTTTCTTGCTAGGACCAACGAAAAACACAAATGGGGTGTGCGCAGTGCAAACAGATGAACAGAAGCATACACAGTGAGAGCTGTGTGCATGGTTCTTGCAGAGCAGAGCTTGTTCTACTTGACAGCTTCTAACATGGAAACACAGCAAGCAGACAGCAGCCCACATGCTCTGCTTGCGGCAAACATGGAAAACAGACGCCCCAGCATCATAATCACAAAAATCAATGAGAGGAGAAGAGAAATGCTGCGGGGGCATTTTTTCTTGCTAGGACAAATGAAAACCTTACTTGGGCTGTGCACAGTGCAAACGGATGAACAGAAGCATACACAGTGAGAGCTGTGTGCACTGTTCTCGCACAGCAGAGCTTGTTCGACTTGACAGCTTCTAACATGGAAACAGAGCAAGCAGACAGCAATCCACATGCTCTGCTTGCTGCAAATGTGGAAAACAGACACCCCAGCGTCAGAATCTCAGAAATCACAGAGAGAAGCAGAGAAATGCTGCAGGAGCATGTTTTCTTGCTTGAAAAAGTGAAAAACTCACTTGGGCCGTGCACAGCGCAAACCAATGAACAGAAGCAAACACAGTGAGAGCTGTGTGTATGGTTCTCGCAAAGCAGAGCTTGTTCACCTTGACAGCTTCTAACATGGAAACACAGCAAGCAGACCTCAGCCTACATTCTCTGCGTGTTGCAAAGATGGAAAACAGACACCCTAGTATCAGAATCTCAGAAATCACTGAGCGAAGCAGAGAAATGCTGCAGGACCATGCTTGCTTGCTTGAAAAAGTGAAAAACTTACTTGGGCTGTGCACAGTGCAAACAGATGAACAGAAGCATACATAGCGAGAGCAGTGTGCACTGTTCTCGCGAAGCAGAGCTTGTTCACCTTGACAGCTTCTAACATGGAAACACAGCAAGCAGACAGCAGCCCACATGCTCTGCTTGCTGCAAACATGGAAAACAGACACCCTAGCATCAGAATCTCAGAAATCACGGAGAGAAGTAGAGAAATGCTGCAGGAGCATGTTTGCTTCCTAGGACAAATGAAAAACTCACATGGGCCATGCACAGTGCAAACGGATGAAAAGAAGCATACACAGCGAGAGCAGTGTGCACTGTTCTCGCAAAGCAGAGCTTGTTCAGCTTGCCAGCTTCTAACATGGAAACAGAGCAAGCAGACAGCAGCCCACATGCTCTGCTTGTTATAAACATGGAAAACAGACACCCTAGCATCAGAATCTCAGAAATCACAGAGAGAAGTAGAGAAATGCTGCAGGAGCATGTTTTCTTGCTAGGACCAACGAAAAACACAAATGGGCTGTGCGCAGTGCAAACAGATGAACAGAAGCATACACAGTGAGAGCTGTGTGCATGGTTCTCGCAGAGCAGAGCTTGTTCTGCTTGACAGCTTCTAACATGGAAACACAGCAAGCAGACAGCAGCCCACATGCTCTGCTTGCGGCAAACATGGAAAACAGTCGCCCCAGCATCATAATCACAAAAATCAATGAGAGGAGCAGAGAAATGCTGAGGGGGCATGTTTTCTTGCTAGGACAAATGAAAACCTTACTTGGGCTGTGCACAGTGCAAACGGATGAACAGAAGCATACAGAGTGAGAGCTGTGTGCACTGTTCTCGCACAGCAGAGCTTGTTCGGCTTGACAGCTTCTAACATGGAAACAGAGCGAGCAGACAGCAATCCACATGCTCTGCTTGCCGCAAATGTGGAAAACAGACACCCCAGCATCAGAATCTCAGAAATCACTGAGAGAAGCCGAGAAATGCTGCAGGAGCATGTTTTCTTGCTTGAAAAAGTGAAAAACTCACTTGGGCCGTGCACAGCGCAAACCAATGAACAGAAGCAAACACAGTGAGAGCTGTGTGTATGGTTCTCGCAAAGCAGAGCTTGTTCACCTTGACAGCTTCTAACATGGAAACACAGCAAGCAGACCTCAGCCTACATTCTCTGCGTGTTGCAAAGATGGAAAACAGACACCCTAGTATCAGAATCTCAGAAATCACTGAGCGAAGCAGAGAAATGCTGCAGGACCATGCTTGCTTGCTTGAAAAAGTGAAAAACTTACTTGGGCTGTGCACAGTGCAAACAGATGAACAGAAGCATACACAGCAAGAGCCGTGTGCACTGTTCTCGCGAAGCAGAGCTTGTTCACCTTGACAGCTTCTAACATGGAAACACAGCAAGCAGACAGCAGCCCACATGCTCTGCTTGCTGCAAACATGGAAAACAGACACCCTAGCATCAGAATCTCAGAAATCACTGAGAGAAGTAGAGAAATGCTGCAGGAGCATGTTTGCTTCCTAGGACAAATGAAAAACTCACATGGGCCATGCACAGTGCAAACAGATGAAAAGAAGCATACACAGCGAGAGCAGTGTGCACAGTTCTCGCAAAGCAGAGCTTGTTAAGCTTGCCAGCTTCTAACATGGAAACAGAGCAAGCAGACAGCAGCCCACATGCTCTGCTTGTTATAAACATGGAAAACAGACACCCTAGCATCAGAATCTCAGAAATCACAGAGAGAAGTAGAGAAATGCTGCAGGAGCATGTTTTCTTGCTAGGACCAACGAAAAACACAAATGGGCTGTGCGCAGTGCAAACAGATGAACAGAAGCATACACAGTGAGAGCTGTGTGCATGGTTCTCGCAGAGATGAGCTTGTTCTACTTGACAGCTTCTAACATGGAAACACAGCAAGCAGACAGCAGCCTGCATGCTCTGCTTGCGGCAAACATGGAAAACAGACGCCCCAGCATCATAATCACAAAAATCAATGAGAGGAGCAGAGAAATGCTGCGGGGGCATGCTTGCTTGCTAGGACAAATGAAAACCTTACTTGGGCTGTGCACAGTGCAAACAGATGAACAGAAGCATACACAGTGAGAGCTGTGTGCACTGTTCTCGCACAGCAGAGCTTGTTCGACTTGACAGCTTCTAACATGGAAACAGAGCAAGCAGACAGCAATCCACATGCTCTGCTTGCTGCAAATGTGGAAAACAGACACCCCAGCATCAGAATCTCAGAAATCACTGAGAGAAGCAGAGAAATGCTGCAGGAGCATGTTTGCTTCCTAGGACAAATGAAAAACTCACATGGGCCATGCACAGTGCAAACGGATGAAAAGAAGCATACACAGCGAGAGCAGTGTGCACTGTTCTCGCAAAGCAGAGCTTGTTCAGCTTGCCAGCTTCTAACATGGAAAGAGAGCAAGCAGACAGCAGCCCACATGCTCTGCTTGTTATAAACATGGAAAACAGACACCCTAGCATCAGAATCTCAGAAATCACAGAGAGAAGCCGAGAAATGCTGCAGGAGCATGTTTTCTTGCTTGAAAAAGTGAAAAACTCACTTGGGCCGTGCACAGCGCAAACCAATGAACAGAAGCAAACACAGTGAGAGCTGTGTGTATGGTTCTCGCAAAGCAGAGCTTGTTCACCTTGACAGCTTCTAACATGGAAACACAGCAAGCAGACCTCAGCCTACATTCTCTGCGTGTTGCAAAGATGGAAAACAGACACCCTAGTATCAGAATCTCAGAAATCACTGAGCGAAGCAGAGAAATGCTGCAGGACCATGCTTGCTTGCTTGAAAAAGTGAAAAACTTACTTGGGCTGTGCACAGTGCAAACAGATGAACAGAAGCATACACAGCGAGAGCAGTGTGCACTGTTCTCGCGAAGCAGAGCTTGTTCACCTTGACAGCTTCTAACATGGAAACACAGCAAGCAGACAGCAGCCCACATGCTCTGCTTGCTGCAAACATGGAAAACAGACACCCTAGCATCAGAATCTCAGAAATCACTGAGAGAAGCCGAGAAATGCTGCAGGAGCATGTTTTCTTGCTTGAAAAAGTGAAAAACTCACTTGGGCCGTGCACAGCGCAAACCAATGAACAGAAGCAAACACAGTGAGAGCTGTGTGTATGGTTCTCGCAAAGCAGAGCTTGTTCACCTTGACAGCTTCTAACATGGAAACACAGCAAGCAGACCTCAGCCTACATTCTCTGCGTGTTGCAAAGATGGAAAACAGACACCCTAGTATCAGAATCTCAGAAATCACTGAGCGAAGCAGAGAAATGCTGCAGGACCATGCTTGCTTGCTTGAAAAAGTGAAAAACTTACTTGGGCTGTGCACAGTGCAAACAGATGAACAGAAGCATACATAGCGAGAGCAGTGTGCACTGTTCTCGCGAAGCAGAGCTTGTTCACCTTGACAGCTTCTAACATGGAAACACAGCAAGCAGACAGCAGCCCACATGCTCTGCTTGCTGCAAACATGGAAAACAGACACCCTAGCATCAGAATCTCAGAAATCACGGAGAGAAGTAGAGAAATGCTGCAGGAGCATGTTTGCTTCATAGGACAAATGAAAAACTCACATGGGCCATGCACAGTGCAAACGGATGAAAAGAAGCATACACAGCGAGAGCAGTGTGCACTGTTCTCGCAAAGCAGAGCTTGTTCAGCTTGCCAGCTTCTAACATGGAAAGAGAGCAAGCAGACAGCAGCCCACATGCTCTGCTTGTTATAAACATGGAAAACAGACACCCTAGCATCAGAATCTCAGAAATCACAGAGAGAAGTAGAGAAATGCTGCAGGAGCATGTTTTCTTGCTAGGACCAACGAAAAACACAAATGGGCTGTGCGCAGTGCAAACAGATGAACAGAAGCATACACAGTGAGAGCTGTGTGCATGGTTCTCGCAGAGCAGAGCTTGTTCTGCTTGACAGCTTCTAACATGGAAACACAGCAAGCAGACAGCAGCCCACATGCTCTGCTTGCGGCAAACATGGAAAACAGTCGCCCCAGCATCATAATCACAAAAATCAATGAGAGGAGCAGAGAAATGCTGCGGGGGCATGTTTTCTTGCTAGGACAAATGAAAACCTTACTTGGGCTGTGCACAGTGCAAACGGATGAACAGAAGCATACAGAGTGAGAGCTGTGTGCACTGTTCTCGCACAGCAGAGCTTGTTCGGCTTGACAGCTTCTAACATGGAAACAGAGCGAGCAGACAGCAATCCACATGCTCTGCTTGCCGCAAATGTGGAAAACAGACACCCCAGCATCAGAATCTCAGAAATCACTGAGAGAAGCCGAGAAATGCTGCAGGAGCATGTTTTCTTGCTTGAAAAAGTGAAAAACTCACTTGGGCTGTGCACAGTGCAAACAGATGAACAGAAGCATACACAGCAAGAGCCGTGTGCACTGTTCTCGCGAAGCAGAGCTTGTTCACCTTGACAGCTTCTAACATGGAAACACAGCAAGCAGACAGCAGCCCACATGCTCTGCTTGCTGCAAACATGGAAAACAGACACCCTAGCATCAGAATCTCAGAAATCACTGAGAGAAGTAGAGAAATGCTGCAGGAGCATGTTTGCTTCCTAGGACAAATGAAAAACTCACATGGGCCATGCACAGTGCAAACAGATGAAAAGAAGCATACACAGCGAGAGCAGTGTGCACTGTTCTCGCAAAGCAGAGCTTGTTAAGCTTGCCAGCTTCTAACATGGAAACAGAGCAAGCAGACAGCAGCCCACATGCTCTGCTTGTTATAAACATGGAAAACAGACACCCTAGCATCAGAATCTCAGAAATCACAGAGAGAAGTAGAGAAATGCTGCAGGAGCATGTTTTCTTGCTAGGACCAACGAAAAACACAAATGGGCTGTGCGCAGTGCAAACAGATGAAAAGAAGCATACACAGCGAGAGCAGTGTGCACTGTTCTCGCAAAGCAGAGCTTGTTCAGCTTGCCAGCTTCTAACATGGAAAGAGAGCAAGCAGACAGCAGCCCACATGCTCTGCTTGTTATAAACATGGAAAACAGACACCCTAGCATCAGAATCTCAGAAATCACAGAGAGAAGCCGAGAAATGCTGCAGGAGCATGTTTTCTTGCTTGAAAAAGTGAAAAACTCACTTGGGCCGTGCACAGCGCAAACCAATGAACAGAAGCAAACACAGTGAGAGCTGTGTGTATGGTTCTCGCAAAGCAGAGCTTGTTCACCTTGACAGCTTCTAACATGGAAACACAGCAAGCAGACCTCAGCCTACATTCTCTGCGTGTTGCAAAGATGGAAAACAGACACCCTAGTATCAGAATCTCAGAAATCACTGAGCGAAGCAGAGAAATGCTGCAGGACCATGCTTGCTTGCTTGAAAAAGTGAAAAACTTACTTGGGCTGTGCACAGTGCAAACAGATGAACAGAAGCATACACAGCGAGAGCAGTGTGCACTGTTCTCGCGAAGCAGAGCTTGTTCACCTTGTCAGCTTCTAACATGGAAACACAGCAAGCAGACAGCAGCCCACATGCTCTGCTTGCTGCAAACATGGAAAACAGACACCCTAGCATCAGAATCTCAGAAATCACTGAGAGAAGCCGAGAAATGCTGCAGGAGCATGTTTTCTTGCTTGAAAAAGTGAAAAACTCACTTGGGCCGTGCACAGCGCAAACCAATGAACAGAAGCAAACACAGTGAGAGCTGTGTGTATGGTTCTCGCAAAGCAGAGCTTGTTCACCTTGACAGCTTCTAACATGGAAACACAGCAAGCAGACCTCAGCCTACATTCTCTGCGTGTTGCAAAGATGGAAAACAGACACCCTAGTATCAGAATCTCAGAAATCACTGAGCGAAGCAGAGAAATGCTGCAGGACCATGCTTGCTTGCTTGAAAAAGTGAAAAACTTACTTGGGCTGTGCACAGTGCAAACAGATGAACAGAAGCATACATAGCGAGAGCAGTGTGCACTGTTCTCGCGAAGCAGAGCTTGTTCACCTTGACAGCTTCTAACATGGAAACACAGCAAGCAGACAGCAGCCCACATGCTCTGCTTGCTGCAAACATGGAAAACAAACACCCTAGCATCAGAATCTCAGAAATCACTGAGAGAAGTAGAGAAATGCGGCAGACGCATGTTTGCTTCCTAGGACAAATGAAAAACTCACATGGGCCATGCACAGTGCAAACGGATGAAAAGAAGCATACACAGCGAGAGCAGTGTGCACTGTTCTCGCAAAGCAGAGCTTGTTCAGCTTGCCAGCTTCTAACATGGAAAGAGAGCAAGCAGACAGCAGCCCACATGCTCTGCTTGTTATAAACATGGAAAACAGACACCCTAGCATCAGAATCTCAGAAATCACAGAGAGAAGTAGAGAAATGCTGCAGGAGCATGTTTTCTTGCTAGGACCAACGAAAAACACAAATGGGCTGTGCGCAGTGCAAACAGATGAACAGAAGCATACACAGTGAGAGCTGTGTGCATGGTTCTCGCAGAGCAGAGCTTGTTCTGCTTGACAGCTTCTAACATGGAAACACAGCAAGCAGACAGCAGCCCACATGCTCTGCTTGCGGCAAACATGGAAAACAGTCGCCCCAGCATCATAATCACAAAAATCAATGAGAGGAGCAGAGAAATGCTGCGGGGGCATTTTTTCTTGCTAGGACAAATGAAAACCTTACTTGGGCTGTGCACAGTGCAAACGGATGAACAGAAGCATACAGAGTGAGAGCTGTGTGCACTGTTCTCGCACAGCAGAGCTTGTTCGGCTTGACAGCTTCTAACATGGAAACAGAGCGAGCAGACAGCAATCCACATGCTCTGCTTGCTGCAAATGTGGAAAACAGACACCCCAGCATCAGAATCTCAGAAATCACTGAGAGAAGCCGAGAAATGCTGCAGGAGCATGTTTTCTTGCTTGAAAAAGTGAAAAACTCACTTGGGCCGTGCACAGCGCAAACCAATGAACAGAAGCAAACACAGTGAGAGCTGTGTGTATGGTTCCCGCAAAGCAGAGCTTGTTCACCTTGACAGCTTCTAACACGGAAACACAGCAAGCAGACCTCAGCCTACATTCTCTGCGTGTTGCAAAGATGGAAAACAGACACCCTAGTATCAGAATCTCAGAAATCACTGAGCGAAGCAGAGAAATGCTGCAGGACCATGCTTGCTTGCTTGAAAAAGTGAAAAACTTACTTGGGCTGTGCACAGTGCAAACAGATGAACAGAAGCATACACAGCGAGAGCCGTGTGCACTGTTCTCGCGAAGCAGAGCTTGTTCAGCTTGCCAGCTTCTAACATGGAAACACAGCAAGCAGACAGCAGCCTACATGCTCTGCTTGCGGCAAACATGGAAAACAGACGCCCCAGCATCATAATCACAAAAATCAATGAGAGGAGCAGAGAAATGCTGCGGGGGCATGTTTTCTTGCTAGGACAAATGAAAACCTTACTTGGGCTGTGCACAGTGCAAACGGATGAACAGAAGCATACACAGTGAGAGCTGTGTGCACTGTTCTCGCACAGCAGAGCTTGTTCGACTTGACAGCTTCTAACATGGAAACAGAGCAAGCAGACAGCAATCCACATGCTCTGCTTGCTGCAAATGTGGAAAACAGACACCCCAGCATCAGAATCTCAGAAATCACTGAGAGAAGCAGAGAAATGCTGCAGGAGCATGTTTGCTTCCTAGGACGAATGAAAAACTCACATGGGCCATGCACAGTGCAAACGGATGAAAAGAAGCATACACAGCGAGAGCAGTGTGCACTGTTCTCGCACAGCAGAGCTTGTTCAGCTTGCCAGCTTCTAACATGGAAAGAGAGCAAGCAGACAGCAGCCCACATGCTCTGCTTGTTATAAACATGGAAAACAGACACCCTAGCATCAGAATCTCAGAAATCACAGAGAGAAGCCGAGAAATGCTGCAGGAGCATGTTTTCTTGCTTGAAAAAGTGAAAAACTCACTTGGGCTGTGCACAGCGCAAACCAATGAACAGAAGCAAACACAGTGAGAGCTGTGTGTATGGTTCTCGCAAAGCAGAGCTTGTTCACCTTGACAGCTTCTAACATGGAAACACAGCAAGCAGACCTCAGCCTACATTCTCTGCGTGTTGCAAAGATGGAAAACAGACACCCTAGTATCAGAATCTCAGAAATCACTGAGCGAAGCAGAGAAATGCTGCAGGACCATGCTTGCTTGCTTGAAAAAGTGAAAAACTTACTTGGGCTGTGCACAGTGCAAACAGATGAACAGAAGCATACATAGCGAGAGCAGTGTGCACTGTTCTCGCGAAGCAGAGCTTGTTCACCTTGACAGCTTCTAACATGGAAACACAGCAAGCAGACAGCAGCCCACATGCTCTGCTTGCTGCAAACATGGAAAACAGACACCCTAGCATCAGAATCTCAGAAATCACTGAGAGAAGTAGAGAAATGCGGCAGAAGCATGTTTGCTTCCTAGGACAAATGAAAAACTCACATGGGCCATGCACAGTGCAAACGGATGAAAAGAAGCATACACAGCGAGAGCAGTGTGCACTGTTCTCGCAAAGCAGAGCTTGTTCAGCTTGCCAGCTTCTTACATGGAAAGAGAGCAAGCAGACAGCAGCCCACATGCTCTGCTTGTTATACACATGGAAAACAGACACCCTAGCTTCAGAATCTCAGAAATCTCAGAGAGAAGTAGAGAAATGCTGCAGGAGCATGTTTTCTTGCTAGGACCAACGAAAAACACAAATGGGGTGTGCGCAGTGCAAACAGATGAACAGAAGCATACACAGTGAGAGCTGTGTGCATGGTTCTTGCAGAGCAGAGCTTGTTCTACTTGACAGCTTCTAACATGGAAACACAGCAAGCAGACAGCAGCCCACATGCTCTGCTTGCGGCAAACATGGAAAACAGACGCCCCAGCATCATAATCACAAAAATCAATGAGAGGAGCAGAGAAATGCTTTGGGGGCATTTTTTCTTGCTAGGACAAATGAAAACCTTACTTGGGCTGTGCACAGTGCAAACGGATGAACAGAAGCATACACAGTGAGAGCTGTGTGCACTGTTCTCGCACAGCAGAGCTTGTTCGACTTGACAGCTACTAACATGGAAACAGAGCAAGCAGACAGCAATCCACATGCTCTGCTTGCTGCAAATGTGGAAAACAGACACCCCAGCATCAGAATCTCAGAAATCACAGAGAGAAGCAGAGAAATGCTGCAGGAGCATGTTTTCTTGCTTGAAAAAATGAAAAACTCACTTGGGCCGTGCACAGCGCAAACCAATGAACAGAAGCAAACACAGTGAGAGCTGTGTGTATGGTTCTCGCAAAGCAGAGCTTGTTCACCTTGACAGCTTCTAACATGGAAACACAGCAAGCAGACAGCAGCCCACATGCTCTGCTTGTTATAAACATGGAAAACAGACATCCTAGCATCAGAATCTCAGAAATCACGGAGAGAAGTAGAGAAATGCTGCAGGAGCATGTTTGCTTCCTAGGACAAATGAAAAACTCACATGGGCCATGCACAGTGCAAACGGATGAAAAGAAGCATACACAGCGAGAGCAGTGTGCACTGTTCTCGCAAAGCAGAGCTTGTTCAGCTTGCCAGCTTCTAACATGGAAAGAGAGCAAGCAGACAGCAGCCCACATGCTCTGCTTGTTATAAACATGGAAAACAGACACCCTAGCATCAGAATCTCAGAAATCACAGAGAGAAGCCGAGAAATGCTGCAGGAGCATGTTTTCTTGCTTGAAAAAGCGAAAAACTCACTTGGGCCGTGCACAGCGCAAACCAATGAACAGAAGCAAACACAGTGAGAGCTGTGTGTATGGTTCTGGCAAAGCAGAGCTTGTTCACCTTGACAGCTTCTAACATGGAAACACAGCAAGCAGACCTCAGCCTACATTCTCTGCGTGTTGCAAAGATGGAAAACAGACACCCTAGTATCAGAATCTCAGAAATCACTGAGCGAAGCAGAGAAATGCTGCAGGACCATGCTTGCTTGCTTGAAAAAGTGAAAAACTTACTTGGGCTGTGCACAGTGCAAACAGATGAACAGAAGCATACATAGCGAGAGCAGTGTGCACTGTTCTCGCGAAGCAGAGCTTGTTCACCTTGACAGCTTCTAACATGGAAACACAGCAAGCAGACAGCAGCCCACATGCTCTGCTTGCTGCAAACATGGAAAACAGACACCCTAGCATCAGAATCTCAGAAATCACGGAGAGAAGTAGAGAAATGCTGCAGGAGCATGTTTGCTTCCTAGGACAAATGAAAAACTCACATGGGCCATGCACAGTGCAAACGGATGAAAAGAAGCATACACAGCGAGAGCAGTGTGCACTGTTCTCGCAAAGCAGAGCTTGTTCAGCTTGCCAGCTTCTAACATGGAAAGAGAGCAAGCAGACAGCAGCCCACATGCTCTGCTTGTTATAAACATGGAAAACAGACACCCTAGCATCAGAATCTCAGAAATCACAGAGAGAAGTAGAGAAATGCTGCAGGAGCATGTTTTCTTGCTAGGACCAACGAAAAACACAAATGGGCTGTGCGCAGTGGAAACAGATGAACAGAAGCATACACAGTGAGAGCTGTGTGCATGGTTCTCGCGGAGCAGAGCTTGTTCTACTTGACAGCTTCTAACATGGAAACACAGCAAGCAGACAGCAGCCCACATGCTCTGCTTGCGGCAAACATGGAAAACAGTCGCCCCAGCATCATAATCACAAAAATCAATGAGAGGAGCAGAGAAATGCTGCGGGGGCATTTTTTCTTGCTAGGACAAATGAAAACCTTACTTGGGCTGTGCACAGTGCAAACGGATGAACAGAAGCATACACAGTGAGAGCTGTGTGCACTGTTCTCGCACAGCAGAGCTTGTTCGACTTGACAGCTTCTAACATGGAAACAGAGCAAGCAGACAGCAATCCACATGCTCTGCTTGCTGCAAATGTGGAAAACAGACACCCCAGCATCAGAATCTCAGAAATCACTGAGAGAAGCCGAGAAATGCTGCAGGAGCATGTTTTCTTGCTTGAAAAAGTGAAAAACTCACTTGGGCCGTGCACAGCGCAAACCAATGAACAGAAGCAAACACAGTGAGAGCTGTGTGTATGGTTCTGGCAAAGCAGAGCTTGTTCACCTTGACAGCTTCTAACATGGAAACACAGCAAGCAGACCTCAGCCTACATTCTCTGCGTGTTGCAAAGATGGAAAACAGACACCCTAGTATCAGAATCTCAGAAATCACTGAGCGAAGCAGAGAAATGCTGCAGGACCATGCTTGCTTGCTTGAAAAAGTGAAAAACTTACTTGGGCTGTGCACAGTGCAAACAGATGAACAGAAGCATACATAGCGAGAGCAGTGTGCACTGTTCTCGCGAAGCAGAGCTTGTTCACCTTGACAGCTTCTAACATGGAAACACAGCAAGCAGACAGCAGCCCACATGCTCTGCTTGCTGCAAACATGGAAAACAGACACCCTAGCATCAGAATCTCAGAAATCACTGAGAGAAGTAGAGAAATGCTGCAGGAGCATGTTTGCTCCCTAGGACAAATGAAAAACTCACATGGGCCATGCACAGTGCAAACGGATGAAAAGAAGCATACACAGCGAGAGCAGTGTGCACTGTTCTCGCAAAGCAGAGCTTGTTCAGCTTGCCAGCTTCTAACATGGAAAGAGAGCAAGCAGACAGCAGCCCACATGCTCTGCTTGTTATAAACATGGAAAACAGACACCCTAGCATCAGAATCTCAGAAATCACAGAGAGAAGTAGAGAAATGCTGCAGGAGCATGTTTTCTTGCTAGGACCAACGAAAAACACAAATGGGCTGTGCGCAGTGCAAACAGATGAACAGAAGCATACACAGTGAGAGCTGTGTGCATGGTTCTCGCAGAGCAGAGCTTGTTCTGCTTGACAGCTTCTAACATGGAAACACAGCAGGCAGACAGCAGCCCACATGCTCTGCTTGCGGCAAACATGGAAAACAGTCGCCCCAGCATCATAATCACAAAAATCAATGAGAGGAGCAGAGAAATGCTGCGGGGGCATGTTTTCTTGCTAGGACAAATGAAAACCTTACTTGGGCTGTGCACAGTGCAAACGGATGAACAGAAGCATACACAGTGAGAGCTGTGTGCACTGTTCTCGCACAGCAGAGCTTGTTCGACTTGACAGCTACTAACATGGAAACAGAGCAAGCAGACAGCAATCCACATGCTCTGCTTGCTGCAAATGTGGAAAACAGACACCCCAGCATCAGAATCTCAGAAATCACGGAGAGAAGCCGAGAAATGCTGCAGGAGCATGTTTGCTTCCTAGGACAAATGAAAAACTCACATGGGCCATGCACAGTGCAAACGGATGAAAAGAAGCATACACAGCGAGAGCAGTGTGCACTGTTCTCGCAAAGCAGAGCTTGTTCAGCTTGCCAGCTTCTAACATGGAAAGAGAGCAAGCAGACAGCAGCCCACATGCTCTGCTTGTTATAAACATGGAAAACAGACACCCTAGCATCAGAATCTCAGAAATCACAGAGAGAAGCCGAGAAATGCTGCAGGAGCATGTTTTCTTGCTTGAAAAAGTGAAAAACTCACTTGGGCCGTGCACAGCGCAAACCAATGAACAGAAGCAAACACAGTGAGAGCTGTGTGTATGGTTCTCGCAAAGCAGAGCTTGTTCACCTTGACAGCTTCTAACATGGAAACACAGCAAGCAGACCTCAGCCTACATTCTCTGCGTGTTGCAAAGATGGAAAACAGACACCCTAGTATCAGAATCTCAGAAATCACTGAGCGAAGCAGAGAAATGCTGCAGGACCATGCTTGCTTGCTTGAAAAAGTGAAAAACTTACTTGGGCTGTGCACAGTGCAAACAGATGAACAGAAGCATACACAGCGAGAGCAGTGTGCACTGTTCTCGCGAAGCAGAGCTTGTTCACCTTGACAGCTTCTAACATGGAAACACAGCAAGCAGACAGCAGCCCACATGCTCTGCTTGCTGCAAACATGGAAAACAGACACCCTAGCATCAGAATCTCAGAAATCACTGAGAGAAGCCGAGAAATGCTGCAGGAGCATGTTTTCTTGCTTGAAAAAGTGAAAAACTCACTTGGGCCGTGCACAGCGCAAACCAATGAACAGAAGCAAACACAGTGAGAGCTGTGTGTATGGTTCTCGCAAAGCAGAGCTTGTTCACCTTGACAGCTTCTAACATGGAAACACAGCAAGCAGACCTCAGCCTACATTCTCTGCGTGTTGCAAAGATGGAAAACAGACACCCTAGTATCAGAATCTCAGAAATCACTGAGCGAAGCAGAGAAATGCTGCAGGACCATGCTTGCTTGCTTGAAAAAGTGAAAAACTTACTTGGGCTGTGCACAGTGCAAACAGAT
The DNA here is from genome assembly GCA_037837765.1 of Delichon dasypus. Taxonomy (NCBI): domain Eukaryota; kingdom Metazoa; phylum Chordata; class Aves; order Passeriformes; family Hirundinidae; genus Delichon; species Delichon dasypus. The sequence goes on from JBBAXF010000038.1 coordinate 185,741, forward strand.
GAACAGAAGCATACATAGCGAGAGCAGTGTGCACTGTTCTCGCGAAGCAGAGCTTGTTCACCTTGACAGCTTCTAACATGGAAACACAGCAAGCAGACAGCAGCCCACATGCTCTGCTTGCTGCAAACATGGAAAACAGACACCCTAGCATCAGAATCTCAGAAATCACTGAGAGAAGTAGAGAAATGCGGCAGACGCATGTTTGCTTCCTAGGACAAATGAAAAACTCACATGGGCCATGCACAGTGCAAACGGATGAAAAGAAGCATACACAGCGAGAGCAGTGTGCACTGTTCTCGCAAAGCAGAGCTTGTTCAGCTTGCCAGCTTCTTACATGGAAAGAGAGCAAGCAGACAGCAGCCCACATGCTCTGCTTGTTATAAACATGGAAAACAGACACCCTAGCATCAGAATCTCAGAAATCACAGAGAGAAGTAGAGAAATGCTGCAGGAGCATGTTTTCTTGCTAGGACCAACGAAAAACACAAATGGGCTGTGCGCAGTGCAAACAGATGAACAGAAGCATACACAGTGAGAGCTGTGTGCATGGTTCTCGCAGAGCAGAGCTTGTTCTGCTTGACAGCTTCTAACATGGAAACACAGCAAGCAGACAGCAGCCCACATGCTCTGCTTGCGGCAAACATGGAAAACAGTCGCCCCAGCATCATAATCACAAAAATCAATGAGAGGAGCAGAGAAATGCTGCGGGGGCATTTTTTCTTGCTAGGACAAATGAAAACCTTACTTGGGCTGTGCACAGTGCAAACGGATGAACAGAAGCATACAGAGTGAGAGCTGTGTGCACTGTTCTCGCACAGCAGAGCTTGTTCGGCTTGACAGCTTCTAACATGGAAACAGAGCGAGCAGACAGCAATCCACATGCTCTGCTTGCTGCAAATGTGGAAAACAGACACCCCAGCATCAGAATCTCAGAAATCACTGAGAGAAGCCGAGAAATGCTGCAGGAGCATGTTTTCTTGCTTGAAAAAGTGAAAAACTCACTTGGGCCGTGCACAGCGCAAACCAATGAACAGAAGCAAACACAGTGAGAGCTGTGTGTATGGTTCCCGCAAAGCAGAGCTTGTTCACCTTGACAGCTTCTAACACGGAAACACAGCAAGCAGACCTCAGCCTACATTCTCTGCGTGTTGCAAAGATGGAAAACAGACACCCTAGTATCAGAATCTCAGAAATCACTGAGCGAAGCAGAGAAATGCTGCAGGACCATGCTTGCTTGCTTGAAAAAGTGAAAAACTTACTTGGGCTGTGCACAGTGCAAACAGATGAACAGAAGCATACACAGCGAGAGCCGTGTGCACTGTTCTCGCGAAGCAGAGCTTGTTCACCTTGACAGCTTCTAACATGGAAACACAGCAAGCAGACAGCAGCCCACATGCTCTGCTTGCTGCAAACATGGAAAACAGACACCCTAGCATCAGAATCTCAGAAATCACTGAGCGAAGCAGAGAAATGCTGCAGGACCATGCTTGCTTGCTTGAAAAAGTGAAAAACTTACTTGGGCTGTGCACAGTGCAAACAGATGAACAGAAGCATACACAGCGAGAGCCGTGTGCACTGTTCTCGCGAAGCAGAGCTTGTTCACCTTGACAGCTTCTAACATGGAAACACAGCAAGCAGACAGCAGCCCACATGCTCTGCTTGTTGCACAGAAGGAAAACAGACACCCTAGTATCAGAATCTCAGAAATCACTGAGCGAAGCAGAGAAATGCTGCAGGACCATGCTTGCTTGCTTGAAAAAGTGAAAAACTTACTTGGGCTGTGCACAGTGCAAACAGATGAACAGAAGCATACATAGCGAGAGCAGTGTGCACTGTTCTCGCGAAGCAGAGCTTGTTCACCTTGACAGCTTCTAACATGGAAACACAGCAAGCAGACAGCAGCCCACATGCTCTGCTTGCTGCAAACATGGAAAACAGACACCCTAGCATCAGAATCTCAGAAATCACTGAGAGAAGTAGAGAAATGCGGCAGACGCATGTTTGCTTCCTAGGACAAATGAAAAACTCACATGGGCCATGCACAGTGCAAACGGATGAAAAGAAGCATACACAGCGAGAGCAGTGTGCACTGTTCTCGCAAAGCAGAGCTTGTTCAGCTTGCCAGCTTCTTACATGGAAAGAGAGCAAGCAGACAGCAGCCCACATGCTCTGCTTGTTATAAACATGGAAAACAGACACCCTAGCATCAGAATCTCAGAAATCACAGAGAGAAGTAGAGAAATGCTGCAGGAGCATGTTTTCTTGCTAGGACCAACGAAAAACACAAATGGGCTGTGCGCAGTGCAAACAGATGAACAGAAGCATACACAGTGAGAGCTGTGTGCATGGTTCTCGCAGAGCAGAGCTTGTTCTGCTTGACAGCTTCTAACATGGAAACACAGCAAGCAGACAGCAGCCCACATGCTCTGCTTGCGGCAAACATGGAAAACAGTCGCCCCAGCATCATAATCACAAAAATCAATGAGAGGAGCAGAGAAATGCTGCGGGGGCATTTTTTCTTGCTAGGACAAATGAAAACCTTACTTGGGCTGTGCACAGTGCAAACGGATGAACAGAAGCATACAGAGTGAGAGCTGTGTGCACTGTTCTCGCACAGCAGAGCTTGTTCGGCTTGACAGCTTCTAACATGGAAACAGAGCGAGCAGACAGCAATCCACATGCTCTGCTTGCTGCAAATGTGGAAAACAGACACCCCAGCATCAGAATCTCAGAAATCACTGAGAGAAGCCGAGAAATGCTGCAGGAGCATGTTTTCTTGCTTGAAAAAGTGAAAAACTCACTTGGGCCGTGCACAGCGCAAACCAATGAACAGAAGCAAACACAGTGAGAGCTGTGTGTATGGTTCCCGCAAAGCAGAGCTTGTTCACCTTGACAGCTTCTAACACGGAAACACAGCAAGCAGACCTCAGCCTACATTCTCTGCGTGTTGCAAAGATGGAAAACAGACACCCTAGTATCAGAATCTCAGAAATCACTGAGCGAAGCAGAGAAATGCTGCAGGACCATGCTTGCTTGCTTGAAAAAGTGAAAAACTTACTTGGGCTGTGCACAGTGCAAACAGATGAACAGAAGCATACACAGCGAGAGCCGTGTGCACTGTTCTCGCGAAGCAGAGCTTGTTCACCTTGACAGCTTCTAACATGGAAACACAGCAAGCAGACAGCAGCCCACATGCTCTGCTTGCTGCAAACATGGAAAACAGACACCCTAGCATCAGAATCTCAGAAATCACGGAGAGAAGTAGAGAAATGCTGCAGGAGCATGTTTGCTTCCTAGGACAAATGAAAAACTCACATGGGCCATGCACAGTGCAAACGGATGAAAAGAAGCATACACAGCGAGAGCAGTGTGCACTGTTCTCGCAAAGCAGAGCTTGTTAAGCTTGCCAGCTTCTAACATGGAAACAGAGCAAGCAGACAGCAGCCCACATGCTCTGCTTGTTATAAACATGGAAAACAGACACCCTAGCATCAGAATCTCAGAAATCACAGAGAGAAGTAGAGAAATGCTGCAGGAGCATGTTTTCTTGCTAGGACCAACGAAAAACACAAATGGGCTGTGCGCAGTGCAAACAGATGAACAGAAGCATACACAGTGAGAGCTGTGTGCATGGTTCTCGCAGAGCAGAGCTTGTTCTACTTGACAGCTTCTAACATGGAAACACAGCAAGCAGACAGCAGCCTACATGCTCTGCTTGCGGCAAACATGGAAAACAGACGCCCCAGCATCATAATCACAAAAATCAATGAGAGGAGCAGAGAAATGCTGCGGGGGCATGTTTTCTTGCTAGGACAAATGAAAACCTTACTTGGGCTGTGCACAGTGCAAACGGATGAACAGAAGCATACACAGTGAGAGCTGTGTGCACTGTTCTCGCACAGCAGAGCTTGTTCGACTTGACAGCTTCTAACATGGAAACAGAGCAAGCAGACAGCAATCCACATGCTCTGCTTGCTGCAAATGTGGAAAACAGACACCCCAGCATCAGAATCTCAGAAATCACTGAGAGAAGCAGAGAAATGCTGCAGGAGCATGTTTGCTTCCTAGGACGAATGAAAAACTCACATGGGCCATGCACAGTGCAAACGGATGAAAAGAAGCATACACAGCGAGAGCAGTGTGCACTGTTCTCGCAAAGCAGAGCTTGTTCAGCTTGCCAGCTTCTTACATGGAAAGAGAGCAAGCAGACAGCAGCCCACATGCTCTGCTTGTTATAAACATGGAAAACAGACACCCTAGCATCAGAATCTCAGAAATCACAGAGAGAAGCCGAGAAATGCTGCAGGAGCATGTTTTCTTGCTTGAAAAAGTGAAAAACTCACTTGGGCTGTGCACAGCGCAAACCAATGAACAGAAGCAAACACAGTGAGAGCTGTGTGTATGGTTCTGGCAAAGCAGAGCTTGTTCACCTTGACAGCTTCTAACATGGAAACACAGCAAGCAGACCTCAGCCTACATTCTCTGCGTGTTGCAAAGATGGAAAACAGACACCCTAGTATCAGAATCTCAGAAATCACTGAGCGAAGCAGAGAAATGCTGCAGGACCATGCTTGCTTGCTTGAAAAAGTGAAAAACTTACTTGGGCTGTGCACAGTGCAAACAGATGAACAGAAGCATACATAGCGAGAGCAGTGTGCACTGTTCTCGCGAAGCAGAGCTTGTTCACCTTGACAGCTTCTAACATGGAAACACAGCAAGCAGACAGCAGCCCACATGCTCTGCTTGCTGCAAACATGGAAAACAGACACCCTAGCATCAGAATCTCAGAAATCACTGAGAGAAGTAGAGAAATGCGGCAGAAGCATGTTTGCTTCCTAGGACAAATGAAAAACTCACATGGGCCATGCACAGTGCAAACGGATGAAAAGAAGCATACACAGCGAGAGCAGTGTGCACTGTTCTCGCAAAGCAGAGCTTGTTCAGCTTGCCAGCTTCTTACATGGAAAGAGAGCAAGCAGACAGCAGCCCACATGCTCTGCTTGTTATACACATGGAAAACAGACACCCTAGCTTCAGAATCTCAGAAATCTCAGAGAGAAGTAGAGAAATGCTGCAGGAGCATGTTTTCTTGCTAGGACCAACGAAAAACACAAATGGGGTGTGCGCAGTGCAAACAGATGAACAGAAGCATACACAGTGAGAGCTGTGTGCATGGTTCTTGCAGAGCAGAGCTTGTTCTACTTGACAGCTTCTAACATGGAAACACAGCAAGCAGACAGCAGCCCACATGCTCTGCTTGCGGCAAACATGGAAAACAGACGCCCCAGCATCATAATCACAAAAATCAATGAGAGGAGCAGAGAAATGCTGTGGGGGCATTTTTTCTTGCTAGGACAAATGAAAACCTTACTTGGGCTGTGCACAGTGCAAACGGATGAACAGAAGCATACACAGTGAGAGCTGTGTGCACTGTTCTCGCACAGCAGAGCTTGTTCGACTTGACAGCTACTAACATGGAAACAGAGCAAGCAGACAGCAATCCACATGCTCTGCTTGCTGCAAATGTGGAAAACAGACACCCCAGCATCAGAATCTCAGAAATCACAGAGAGAAGCAGAGAAATGCTGCAGGAGCATGTTTTCTTGCTTGAAAAAATGAAAAACTCACTTGGGCCGTGCACAGCGCAAACCAATGAACAGAAGCAAACACAGTGAGAGCTGTGTGTATGGTTCTCGCAAAGCAGAGCTTGTTCACCTTGACAGCTTCTAACATGGAAACACAGCAAGCAGACAGCAGCCCACATGCTCTGCTTGTTATAAACATGGAAAACAGACATCCTAGCATCAGAATCTCAGAAATCACGGAGAGAAGTAGAGAAATGCTGCAGGAGCATGTTTGCTTCCTAGGACAAATGAAAAACTCACATGGGCCATGCACAGTGCAAACGGATGAAAAGAAGCATACACAGCGAGAGCAGTGTGCACTGTTCTCGCAAAGCAGAGCTTGTTCAGCTTGCCAGCTTCTAACATGGAAAGAGAGCAAGCAGACAGCAGCCCACATGCTCTGCTTGTTATAAACATGGAAAACAGACACCCTAGCATCAGAATCTCAGAAATCACAGAGAGAAGCCGAGAAATGCTGCAGGAGCATGTTTTCTTGCTTGAAAAAGTGAAAAACTCACTTGGGCCGTGCACAGCGCAAACCAATGAACAGAAGCAAACACAGTGAGAGCTGTGTGTATGGTTCTGGCAAAGCAGAGCTTGTTCACCTTGACAGCTTCTAACATGGAAACACAGCAAGCAGACCTCAGCCTACATTCTCTGCGTGTTGCAAAGATGGAAAACAGACACCCTAGTATCAGAATCTCAGAAATCACTGAGCGAAGCAGAGAAATGCTGCAGGACCATGCTTGCTTGCTTGAAAAAGTGAAAAACTTACTTGGGCTGTGCACAGTGCAAACAGATGAACAGAAGCATACATAGCGAGAGCAGTGTGCACTGTTCTCGCGAAGCAGAGCTTGTTCACCTTGACAGCTTCTAACATGGAAACACAGCAAGCAGACAGCAGCCCACATGCTCTGCTTGCTGCAAACATGGAAAACAGACACCCTAGCATCAGAATCTCAGAAATCACGGAGAGAAGTAGAGAAATGCTGCAGGAGCATGTTTGCTTCCTAGGACAAATGAAAAACTCACATGGGCCATGCACAGTGCAAACGGATGAAAAGAAGCATACACAGCGAGAGCAGTGTGCACTGTTCTCGCAAAGCAGAGCTTGTTCAGCTTGCCAGCTTCTAACATGGAAAGAGAGCAAGCAGACAGCAGCCCACATGCTCTGCTTGTTATAAACATGGAAAACAGACACCCTAGCATCAGAATCTCAGAAATCACAGAGAGAAGTAGAGAAATGCTGCAGGAGCATGTTTTCTTGCTAGGACCAACGAAAAACACAAATGGGCTGTGCGCAGTGGAAACAGATGAACAGAAGCATACACAGTGAGAGGTGTGTGCATGGTTCTCGCGGAGCAGAGCTTGTTCTACTTGACAGCTTCTAACATGGAAACACAGCAAGCAGACAGCAGCCCACATGCTCTGCTTGCGGCAAACATGGAAAACAGTCGCCCCAGCATCATAATCACAAAAATCAATGAGAGGAGCAGAGAAATGCTGCGGGGGCATTTTTTCTTGCTAGGACAAATGAAAACCTTACTTGGGCTGTGCACAGTGCAAACGGATGAACAGAAGCATACACAGTGAGAGCTGTGTGCACTGTTCTCGCACAGCAGAGCTTGTTCGACTTGACAGCTTCTAACATGGAAACAGAGCAAGCAGACAGCAATCCACATGCTCTGCTTGCTGCAAATGTGGAAAACAGACACCCCAGCATCAGAATCTCAGAAATCACTGAGAGAAGCCGAGAAATGCTGCAGGAGCATGTTTTCTTGCTTGAAAAAGTGAAAAACTCACTTGGGCCGTGCACAGCGCAAACCAATGAACAGAAGCAAACACAGTGAGAGCTGTGTGTATGGTTCTGGCAAAGCAGAGCTTGTTCACCTTGACAGCTTCTAACATGGAAACACAGCAAGCAGACCTCAGCCTACATTCTCTGCGTGTTGCAAAGATGGAAAACAGACACCCTAGTATCAGAATCTCAGAAATCACTGAGCGAAGCAGAGAAATGCTGCAGGACCATGCTTGCTTGCTTGAAAAAGTGAAAAACTTACTTGGGCTTTGCACAGTGCAAACAGATGAACAGAAGCATACATAGCGAGAGCAGTGTGCACTGTTCTCGCGAAGCAGAGCTTGTTCACCTTGACAGCTTCTAACATGGAAACACAGCAAGCAGACAGCAGCCCACATGCTCTGCTTGCTGCAAACATGGAAAACAGACACCCTAGCATCAGAATCTCAGAAATCACTGAGAGAAGTAGAGAAATGCTGCAGGAGCATGTTTGCTCCCTAGGACAAATGAAAAACTCACATGGGCCATGCACAGTGCAAACGGATGAAAAGAAGCATACACAGCGAGAGCAGTGTGCACTGTTCTCGCAAAGCAGAGCTTGTTCAGCTTGCCAGCTTCTAACATGGAAAGAGAGCAAGCAGACAGCAGCCCACATGCTCTGCTTGTTATAAACATGGAAAACAGACACCCTAGCATCAGAATCTCAGAAATCACAGAGAGAAGTAGAGAAATGCTGCAGGAGCATGTTTTCTTGCTAGGACCAACGAAAAACCAAATGGGGTGTGCGCAGTGCAAACAGATGAACAGAAGCATACACAGTGAGAGCTGTGTGCATGGTTCTTGCAGAGCAGAGCTTGTTCTACTTGACAGCTTCTAACATGGAAACACAGCAAGCAGACAGCAGCCCACATGCTCTGCTTGCGGCAAACATGGAAAACAGACGCCCCAGCATCATAATCACAAAAATCAATGAGAGGAGCAGAGAAATGCTGTGGGGGCATTTTTTCTTGCTAGGACAAATGAAAACCTTACTTGGGCTGTGCACAGTGCAAACGGATGAACAGAAGCATACACAGTGAGAGCTGTGTGCACTGTTCTCGCACAGCAGAGCTTGTTCGACTTGACAGCTACTAACATGGAAACAGAGCAAGCAGACAGCAATCCACATGCTCTGCTTGCTGCAAATGTGGAAAACAGACACCCCAGCATCAGAATCTCAGAAATCACAGAGAGAAGCAGAGAAATGCTGCAGGAGCATGTTTTCTTGCTTGAAAAAATGAAAAACTCACTTGGGCCGTGCACAGCGCAAACCAATGAACAGAAGCAAACACAGTGAGAGCTGTGTGTATGGTTCTCGCAAAGCAGAGCTTGTTCACCTTGACAGCTTCTAACATGGAAACACAGCAAGCAGACAGCAGCCCACATGCTCTGCTTGTTATAAACATGGAAAACAGACATCCTAGCATCAGAATCTCAGAAATCACGGAGAGAAGTAGAGAAATGCTGCAGGAGCATGTTTGCTTCCTAGGACAAATGAAAAACTCACATGGGCCATGCACAGTGCAAACGGATGAAAAGAAGCATACACAGCGAGAGCAGTGTGCACTGTTCTCGCAAAGCAGAGCTTGTTCAGCTTGCCAGCTTCTAACATGGAAAGAGAGCAAGCAGACAGCAGCCCACATGCTCTGCTTGTTATAAACATGGAAAACAGACACCCTAGCATCAGAATCTCAGAAATCACAGAGAGAAGCCGAGAAATGCTGCAGGAGCATGTTTTCTTGCTTGAAAAAGTGAAAAACTCACTTGGGCCGTGCACAGCGCAAACCAATGAACAGAAGCAAACACAGTGAGAGCTGTGTGTATGGTTCTGGCAAAGCAGAGCTTGTTCACCTTGACAGCTTCTAACATGGAAACACAGCAAGCAGACCTCAGCCTACATTCTCTGCGTGTTGCAAAGATGGAAAACAGACACCCTAGTATCAGAATCTCAGAAATCACTGAGCGAAGCAGAGAAATGCTGCAGGACCATGCTTGCTTGCTTGAAAAAGTGAAAAACTTACTTGGGCTGTGCACAGTGCAAACAGATGAACAGAAGCATACATAGCGAGAGCAGTGTGCACTGTTCTCGCGAAGCAGAGCTTGTTCACCTTGACAGCTTCTAACATGGAAACACAGCAAGCAGACAGCAGCCCACATGCTCTGCTTGCTGCAAACATGGAAAACAGACACCCTAGCATCAGAATCTCAGAAATCACGGAGAGAAGTAGAGAAATGCTGCAGGAGCATGTTTGCTTCCTAGGACAAATGAAAAACTCACATGGGCCATGCACAGTGCAAACGGATGAAAAGAAGCATACACAGCGAGAGCAGTGTGCACTGTTCTCGCAAAGCAGAGCTTGTTCAGCTTGCCAGCTTCTAACATGGAAAGAGAGCAAGCAGACAGCAGCCCACATGCTCTGCTTGTTATAAACATGGAAAACAGACACCCTAGCATCAGAATCTCAGAAATCACAGAGAGAAGTAGAGAAATGCTGCAGGAGCATGTTTTCTTGCTAGGACCAACGAAAAACACAAATGGGCTGTGCGCAGTGGAAACAGATGAACAGAAGCATACACAGTGAGAGGTGTGTGCATGGTTCTCGCGGAGCAGAGCTTGTTCTACTTGACAGCTTCTAACATGGAAACACAGCAAGCAGACAGCAGCCCACATGCTCTGCTTGCGGCAAACATGGAAAACAGTCGCCCCAGCATCATAATCACAAAAATCAATGAGAGGAGCAGAGAAATGCTGCGGGGGCATTTTTTCTTGCTAGGACAAATGAAAACCTTACTTGGGCTGTGCACAGTGCAAACGGATGAACAGAAGCATACACAGTGAGAGCTGTGTGCACTGTTCTCGCACAGCAGAGCTTGTTCGACTTGACAGCTTCTAACATGGAAACAGAGCAAGCAGACAGCAATCCACATGCTCTGCTTGCTGCAAATGTGGAAAACAGACACCCCAGCATCAGAATCTCAGAAATCACTGAGAGAAGCCGAGAAATGCTGCAGGAGCATGTTTTCTTGCTTGAAAAAGTGAAAAACTCACTTGGGCCGTGCACAGCGCAAACCAATGAACAGAAGCAAACACAGTGAGAGCTGTGTGTATGGTTCTGGCAAAGCAGAGCTTGTTCACCTTGACAGCTTCTAACATGGAAACACAGCAAGCAGACCTCAGCCTACATTCTCTGCGTGTTGCAAAGATGGAAAACAGACACCCTAGTATCAGAATCTCAGAAATCACTGAGCGAAGCAGAGAAATGCTGCAGGACCATGCTTGCTTGCTTGAAAAAGTGAAAAACTTACTTGGGCTTTGCACAGTGCAAACAGATGAACAGAAGCATACATAGCGAGAGCAGTGTGCACTGTTCTCGCGAAGCAGAGCTTGTTCACCTTGACAGCTTCTAACATGGAAACACAGCAAGCAGACAGCAGCCCACATGCTCTGCTTGCTGCAAACATGGAAAACAGACACCCTAGCATCAGAATCTCAGAAATCACTGAGAGAAGTAGAGAAATGCTGCAGGAGCATGTTTGCTCCCTAGGACAAATGAAAAACTCACATGGGCCATGCACAGTGCAAACGGATGAAAAGAAGCATACACAGCGAGAGCAGTGTGCACTGTTCTCGCAAAGCAGAGCTTGTTCAGCTTGCCAGCTTCTAACATGGAAAGAGAGCAAGCAGACAGCAGCCCACATGCTCTGCTTGTTATAAACATGGAAAACAGACACCCTAGCATCAGAATCTCAGAAATCACAGAGAGAAGTAGAGAAATGCTGCAGGAGCATGTTTTCTTGCTAGGACCAACGAAAAACCAAATGGGCTGTGCGCAGTGCAAACAGATGAACAGAAGCATACACAGTGAGAGCTGTGTGCATGGTTCTCGCAGAGCAGAGCTTGTTCTGCTTGACAGCTTCTAACATGGAAACACAGCAAGCAGACAGCAGCCCACATGCTCTGCTTGCGGCAAACATGGAAAACAGTCGCCCCAGCATCATAATCACAAAAATCAATGAGAGGAGCAGAGAAATGCTGCGGGGGCATTTTTTCTTGCTAGGACAAATGAAAACCTTACTTGGGCTGTGCACAGTGCAAACGGATGAACAGAAGCATACAGAGTGAGAGCTGTGTGCACTGTTCTCGCACAGCAGAGCTTGTTCGGCTTGACAGCTTCTAACATGGAAACAGAGCGAGCAGACAGCAATCCACATGCTCTGCTTGCTGCAAATGTGGAAAACAGACACCCCAGCATCAGAATCTCAGAAATCACTGAGAGAAGCCGAGAAATGCTGCAGGAGCATGTTTTCTTGCTTGAAAAAGTGAAAAACTCACTTGGGCCGTGCACAGCGCAAACCAATGAACAGAAGCAAACACAGTGAGAGCTGTGTGTATGGTTCCTGCAAAGCAGAGCTTGTTCACCTTGACAGCTTCTAACACGGAAACACAGCAAGCAGACCTCAGCCTACATTCTCTGCGTGTTGCAAAGATGGAAAACAGACACCCTAGTATCAGAATCTCAGAAATCACTGAGCGAAGCAGAGAAATGCTGCAGGACCATGCTTGCTTGCTTGAAAAAGTGAAAAACTTACTTGGGCTGTGCACAGTGCAAACAGATGAACAGAAGCATACACAGCGAGAGCCGTGTGCACTGTTCTCGCGAAGCAGAGCTTGTTCACCTTGACAGCTTCTAACATGGAAACACAGCAAGCAGACAGCAGCCCACATGCTCTGCTTGCTGCAAACATGGAAAACAGACACCCTAGCATCAGAATCCCAGAAATCACTGAGAGAAGTAGAGAAATGCTGCAGGAGCATGTTTGCTTCCTAGGACAAATGAAAAACTCACATGGGCCATGCACAGTGCAAACGGATGAAAAGAAGCATACACAGCGAGAGCAGTGTGCACTGTTCTCGCAAAGCAGAGCTTGTTAAGCTTGCCAGCTTCTAACATGGAAACAGAGCAAGCAGACAGCAGCCCACATGCTCTGCTTGTTATAAACATGGAAAACAGACACCCTAGCATCAGAATCTCAGAAATCACAGAGAGAAGTAGAGAAATGCTGCAGGAGCATGTTTTCTTGCTAGGACCAACGAAAAACACAAATGGGCTGTGCGCAGTGCAAACAGATGAACAGAAGCATACACAGTGAGAGCTGTGTGCATGGTTCTCGCAGAGCAGAGCTTGTTCTACTTGACAGCTTCTAACATGGAAACACAGCAAGCAGACAGCAGCCTACATGCTCTGCTTGCGGCAAACATGGAAAACAGACGCCCCAGCATCATAATCACAAAAATCAATGAGAGGAGCAGAGAAATGCTGCGGGGGCATGTTTTCTTGCTAGGACAAATGAAAACCTTACTTGGGCTGTGCACAGTGCAAACGGATGAACAGAAGCATACACAGTGACAGCTGTGTGCACTGTTCTCGCACAGCAGAGCTTGTTCGACTTGACAGCTTCTAACATGGAAACAGAGCAAGCAGACAGCAATCCACATGCTCTGCTTGCTGCAAATGTGGAAAACAGACACCCCAGCATCAGAATCTCAGAAATCACTGAGAGAAGAAGAGAAATGCTGCAGGAGCATGTTTGCTTCCTAGGACGAATGAAAAACTCACATGGGCCATGCACAGTGCAAACGGATGAAAAGAAGCATACACAGCGAGAGCAGTGTGCACTGTTCTCGCACAGCAGAGCTTGTTCAGCTTGCCAGCTTCTAACATGGAAAGAGAGCAAGCAGACAGCAGCCCACATGCTCTGCTTGTTATAAACATGGAAAACAGACACCCTAGCATCAGAATCTCAGAAATCACAGAGAGAAGCCGAGAAATGCTGCAGGAGCATGTTTTCTTGCTTGAAAAAGTGAAAAACTCACTTGGGCTGTGCACAGCGCAAACCAATGAACAGAAGCAAACACAGTGAGAGCTGTGTGTATGGTTCTCGCAAAGCAGAGCTTGTTCACCTTGACAGCTTCTAACATGGAAACACAGCAAGCAGACCTCAGCCTACATTCTCTGCGTGTTGCAAAGATGGAAAACAGACACCCTAGTATCAGAATCTCAGAAATCACTGAGCGAAGCAGAGAAATGCTGCAGGACCATGCTTGCTTGCTTGAAAAAGTGAAAAACTTACTTGGGCTGTGCACAGTGCAAACAGATGAACAGAAGCATACATAGCGAGAGCAGTGTGCACTGTTCTCGCGAAGCAGAGCTTGTTCACCTTGACAGCTTCTAACATGGAAACACAGCAAGCAGACAGCAGCCCACATGCTCTGCTTGCTGCAAACATGGAAAACAGACACCCTAGCATCAGAATCTCAGAAATCACTGAGAGAAGTAGAGAAATGCGGCAGAAGCATGTTTGCTTCCTAGGACAAATGAAAAACTCACATGGGCCATGCACAGTGCAAACGGATGAAAAGAAGCATACACAGCGAGAGCAGTGTGCACTGTTCTCGCAAAGCAGAGCTTGTTCAGCTTGCCAGCTTCTTACATGGAAAGAGAGCAAGCAGACAGCAGCCCACATGCTCTGCTTGTTATACACATGGAAAACAGACACCCTAGCTTCAGAATCTCAGAAATCTCAGAGAGAAGTAGAGAAATGCTGCAGGAGCATGTTTTCTTGCTAGGACCAACGAAAAACACAAATGGGGTGTGCGCAGTGCAAACAGATGAACAGAAGCATACACAGTGAGAGCTGTGTGCATGGTTCTTGCAGAGCAGAGCTTGTTCTACTTGACAGCTTCTAACATGGAAACACAGCAAGCAGACAGCAGCCCACATGCTCTGCTTGCGGCAAACATGGAAAACAGACGCCCCAGCATCATAATCACAAAAATCAATGAGAGGAGCAGAGAAATGCTGTGGGGGCATTTTTTCTTGCTAGGACAAATGAAAACCTTACTTGGGCTGTGCACAGTGCAAACGGATGAACAGAAGCATACACAGTGAGAGCTGTGTGCACTGTTCTCGCACAGCAGAGCTTGTTCGACTTGACAGCTACTAACATGGAAACAGAGCAAGCAGACAGCAATCCACATGCTCTGCTTGCTGCAAATGTGGAAAACAGACACCCCAGCATCAGAATCTCAGAAATCACAGAGAGAAGCAGAGAAATGCTGCAGGAGCATGTTTTCTTGCTTGAAAAAATGAAAAACTCACTTGGGCCGTGCACAGCGCAAACCAATGAACAGAAGCAAACACAGTGAGAGCTGTGTGTATGGTTCTCGCAAAGCAGAGCTTGTTCACCTTGACAGCTTCTAACATGGAAACACAGCAAGCAGACAGCAGCCCACATGCTCTGCTTGTTATAAACATGGAAAACAGACATCCTAGCATCAGAATCTCAGAAATCACGGAGAGAAGTAGAGAAATGCTGCAGGAGCATGTTTGCTTCCTAGGACAAATGAAAAACTCACATGGGCCATGCACAGTGCAAACGGATGAAAAGAAGCATACACAGCGAGAGCAGAGTGCACTGTTCTCGCAAAGCAGAGCTTGTTCAGCTTGCCAGCTTCTAACATGGAAAGAGAGCAAGCAGACAGCAGCCCACATGCTCTGCTTGTTATAAACATGGAAAACAGACACCCTAGCATCAGAATCTCAGAAATCACAGAGAGAAGCCGAGAAATGCTGCAGGAGCATGTTTTCTTGCTTGAAAAAGTGAAAAACTCACTTGGGCCGTGCACAGCGCAAACCAATGAACAGAAGCAAACACAGTGAGAGCTGTGTGTATGGTTCTGGCAAAGCAGAGCTTGTTCACCTTGACAGCTTCTAACATGGAAACACAGCAAGCAG
This sequence comes from Delichon dasypus, assembly GCA_037837765.1. Taxonomy (NCBI): domain Eukaryota; kingdom Metazoa; phylum Chordata; class Aves; order Passeriformes; family Hirundinidae; genus Delichon; species Delichon dasypus. The sequence continues at coordinate 200,998 of JBBAXF010000038.1, forward strand.
ACCTCAGCCTACATTCTCTGCGTGTTGCAAAGATGGAAAACAGACACCCTAGTATCAGAATCTCAGAAATCACTGAGCGAAGCAGAGAAATGCTGCAGGACCATGCTTGCTTGCTTGAAAAAGTGAAAAACTTACTTGGGCTGTGCACAGTGCAAACAGATGAACAGAAGCATACATAGCGAGAGCAGTGTGCACTGTTCTCGCGAAGCAGAGCTTGTTCACCTTGACAGCTTCTAACATGGAAACACAGCAAGCAGACAGCAGCCCACATGCTCTGCTTGCTGCAAACATGGAAAACAGACACCCTAGCATCAGAATCTCAGAAATCACGGAGAGAAGTAGAGAAATGCTGCAGGAGCATGTTTGCTTCCTAGGACAAATGAAAAACTCACATGGGCCATGCACAGTGCAAACGGATGAAAAGAAGCATACACAGCGAGAGCAGTGTGCACTGTTCTCGCAAAGCAGAGCTTGTTCAGCTTGCCAGCTTCTAACATGGAAAGAGAGCAAGCAGACAGCAGCCCACATGCTCTGCTTGTTATAAACATGGAAAACAGACACCCTAGCATCAGAATCTCAGAAATCACAGAGAGAAGTAGAGAAATGCTGCAGGAGCATGTTTTCTTGCTAGGACCAACGAAAAACACAAATGGGCTGTGCGCAGTGGAAACAGATGAACAGAAGCATACACAGTGAGAGCTGTGTGCATGGTTCTCGCGGAGCAGAGCTTGTTCTACTTGACAGCTTCTAACATGGAAACACAGCAAGCAGACAGCAGCCCACATGCTCTGCTTGCGGCAAACATGGAAAACAGTCGCCCCAGCATCATAATCACAAAAATCAATGAGAGGAGCAGAGAAATGCTGCGGGGGCATTTTTTCTTGCTAGGACAAATGAAAACCTTACTTGGGCTGTGCACAGTGCAAACGGATGAACAGAAGCATACACAGTGAGAGCTGTGTGCACTGTTCTCGCACAGCAGAGCTTGTTCGACTTGACAGCTTCTAACATGGAAACAGAGCAAGCAGACAGCAATCCACATGCTCTGCTTGCTGCAAATGTGGAAAACAGACACCCCAGCATCAGAATCTCAGAAATCACTGAGAGAAGCCGAGAAATGCTGCAGGAGCATGTTTTCTTGCTTGAAAAAGTGAAAAACTCACTTGGGCCGTGCACAGCGCAAACCAATGAACAGAAGCAAACACAGTGAGAGCTGTGTGTATGGTTCTGGCAAAGCAGAGCTTGTTCACCTTGACAGCTTCTAACATGGAAACACAGCAAGCAGACCTCAGCCTACATTCTCTGCGTGTTGCAAAGATGGAAAACAGACACCCTAGTATCAGAATCTCAGAAATCACTGAGCGAAGCAGAGAAATGCTGCAGGACCATGCTTGCTTGCTTGAAAAAGTGAAAAACTTACTTGGGCTGTGCACAGTGCAAACAGATGAACAGAAGCATACATAGCGAGAGCAGTGTGCACTGTTCTCGCGAAGCAGAGCTTGTTCACCTTTACAGCTTCTAACATGGAAACACAGCAAGCAGACAGCAGCCCACATGCTCTGCTTGCTGCAAACATGGAAAACAGACACCCTAGCATCAGAATCTCAGAAATCACTGAGAGAAGTAGAGAAATGCTGCAGGAGCATGTTTGCTCCCTAGGACAAATGAAAAACTCACATGGGCCATGCACAGTGCAAACGGATGAAAAGAAGCATACACAGCGAGAGCAGTGTGCACTGTTCTCGCAAAGCAGAGCTTGTTCTGCTTGCCAGCTTCTAACATGGAAAGAGAGCAAGCAGACAACAGCCCACATGCTCTGCTTGTTATAAACATGGAAAACAGACACCCTAGCATCAGAATCTCAGAAATCACAGAGAGAAGTAGAGAAATGCTGCAGGAGCATGTTTTCTTGCTAGGGCCAACGAAAAACACAAATGGGCTGTGCGCAGTGCAAACAGATGAACAGAAGCAAACACAGTGAGAGCTGTGTGTATGGTTCTCGCAAAGCAGAGCGTGTTCACCTTGACAGCTTCTAACATGGAAACACAGCAAGCAGACCTCAGCCTACATTCTCTGCGTGTTGCAAAGATGGAAAACAGACACCCTAGTATCAGAATCTCAGAAATCACTGAGCGAAGCAGAGAAATGCTGCAGGACCATGCTTGCTTGCTTGAAAAAGTGAAAAACTTACTTGGGCTGTGCACAGTGCAAACAGATGAACAGAAGCATACATAGCGAGAGCAGTGTGCACTGTTCTCGCGAAGCAGAGCTTGTTCACCTTTACAGCTTCTAACATGGAAACACAGCAAGCAGACAGCAGCCCACATGCTCTGCTTGCTGCAAACATGGAAAACAGACACCCTAGCATCAGAATCTCAGAAATCACTGAGAGAAGTAGAGAAATGCTGCAGGAGCATGTTTGCTTTCTAGGACAAATGAAAAACTCACATGGGCCATGCACAGTGCAAACGGATGAAAAGAAGCATACACAGCGAGAGCAGTGTGCACTGTTCTCGCAAAGCAGAGCTTGTTCAGCTTGCCAGCTTCTAACATGGAAAGAGAGCAAGCAGACAACAGCCCACATGCTCTGCTTGTTATAAACATGGAAAACAGACACCCAAGCATCAGAATCTCAGAAATCACAGAGAGAAGTAGAGAAATGCTGCAGGAGCATGTTTTCTTGCTAGGACCAACGAAAAACACAAATGGGCTGTGCGCAGTGCAAACAGATGAACAGAAGCAAACACAGTGAGAGCTGTGTGTATGGTTCTCGCAAAGCAGAGCGTGTTCACCTTGACAGCTTCTAACATGGAAACACAGCAAGCAGACCTCAGCCTACATTCTCTGCGTGTTGCAAAGATGGAAAACAGACACCCTAGTATCAGAATCTCAGAAATCACAGAGCGAAGCAGAGAAATGCTGCAGGACCATGCTTGCTTGCTTGAAAAAGTGAAAAACTTACTTGGGCTGTGCACAGTGCAAACAGATGAACAGAAGCATACATAGCGAGAGCAGTGTGCACTGTTCTCGGGAAGCAGAGCTTGTTCACCTTGACAGCTTCTAACATGGAAACACAGCAAGCAGACAGCAGCCCACATGCTCTGCTTGCTGCAAACATGGAAAACAGACACCCTAGCATCAGAATCTCAGAAATCACTGAGAGAAGTAGAGAAATGCTGCAGGAGCATGTTTGCTTCCTAGGACAAATGAAAAACTCACATGGGCCATGCACAGTGCAAACGGATGAAAAGAAGCATACACAGCGAGAGCAGTGTGCACTGTTCTCGTAAAGCAGAGCTTGTTCAGCTTGCCAGCTTCTAACATGGAAAGAGAGCAAGCAGACAGCAGCCCACATGCTCTGCTTGTTATAAACATGGAAAACAGACACCCTAGCATCAGAATCTCAGAAATCACAGAGAGAAGCAGAGAAATGCTGCAGGAGCATGTTTTCTTGCTAGGACCAACGAAAAACACAAATGGGCTGTGCGCAGTGCAAACAGATGAACAGAAGCATACACAGTGAGAGCTGTGTGCATGGTTCTCGCAGAGCAGAGCTTGTTCACCTTGACAGCTTCTAACATGGAAACACAGCAAGCAGACAGCAGCCCACATGCTCTGCTTGCGGCAAACATGGAAAAGAGTCGCCCCAGCATCATAATCACAAAAATGAATGAGAGGAGCAGAGAAATGCTGCGGGGGCATGTTTTCTTGCTAGGACAAATGAAAACCTTACTTGGGCTGTGCACAGTGCAAACGGATGAACAGAAGCATACACAGTGAGAGCTGTGTGCACTGTTCTCGCACAGCACAGCTTGTTCAACATGACAGCTTCTAACATGGAAACAGAGCAAGCAGACAGCAATCCACATGCTCTGCTTGCTGCAAATGTGGAAAACAGACACCCCAGCATCAGAATCTCAGAAATCACTGAGAGAAGCCGAGAAATGCTGCAGGAGCATGTTTTGTTGCTTGAAAAAGTGAAAAAATCACTTGGGCCATGCACAGCGCAAACCAATGAACAGAAGCAAACACAGTGAGAGCTGTGTGTATGGTTCTCGCAAAGCAGAGCGTGTTCACCTTGACAGCTTCTAACATGGAAACACAGCAAGCAGACCTCAGCCTACATTCTCTGCGTGTTGCAAAGATGGAAAACAGACACCCTAGTATCAGAATCTCAGAAATCACTGAGCGAAGCAGAGAAATGCTGCAGGACCATGCTTGCTTGCTTGAAAAAGTGAAAAACTTACTTGGGCTGTGCACAGTGCAAACAGATGAACAGAAGCATACATAGCGAGAGCAGTGTGCACTGTTCTCGCGAAGCAGAGCTTGTTCACCTTGACAGCTTCTAACATGGAAACACAGCAAGCAGACAGCAGCCCACATGCTCTGCTTGCTGCAAACATGGAAAACAGACACCCTAGCATCAGAATCTCAGAAATCACTGAGAGAAGTAGAGAAATGCTGCAGGAGCATGTTTGCTCCCTAGGACAAATGAAAAACTCACATGGGCCATGCACAGTGCAAACGGATGAAAAGAAGCATACACAGCGAGAGCAGTGTGCACTGTTCTCGCAAAGCAGAGCTTGTTCAGCTTGCCAGCTTCTAACATGGAAAGAGAGCAAGCAGACAGCAGCCCACATGCTCTGCTTGTTATAAACATGGAAAACAGACACCCTAGCATCAGAATCTCAGAAATCACAGAGAGAAGTAGAGAAATGCTGCAGGAGCATGTTTTCTTGCTAGGACCAACGAAAAACACAAATGGGCTGTGCGCAGTGCAAACAGATGAACAGAAGCAAACACAGTGAGAGCTGTGTGTATGGTTCTCGCAAAGCAGAGCGTGTTCACCTTGACAGCTTCTAACATGGAAACACAGCAAGCAGACAGCAGCCCACATGCTCTGCTTGCGGCAAACATGGAAAACAGTCGCCCCAGCATCATAATCACAAAAATGAATGAGAGGAGCAGAGAAATGCTGCGGGGGCATGTTTTCTTGCTAGGACAAATGAAAACCTTACTTGGGCTGTGCACAGTGCAAACGGATGAACAGAAGCATACACAGTGAGAGCTGTGTGCACTGTTCTCGCACAGCACAGCTTGTTCGACTTGACAGCTTCTAACATGGAAACAGAGCAAGCAGACAGCAATCCACATGCTCTGCTTGCTGCAAATGTGGAAAACAGACACCCCAGCATCAGAATCTCAGAAATCACAGAGAGAAGTAGAAAAATGCTGCAGGAGTATGTTTTCTTGCTTGAAAAAGTGAAAAACTCTCTTGGGCCGTGCACAGCGCAAACCAATGAACAGAAGCAAACACAGTGAGAGCTGTGTGTATGGTTCTCGCAAAGCAGAGCGTGTTCACCTTGACAGCTTCTAACATGGAAACACAGCAAGCAGACCTCAGCCTACATTCTCTGCGTGTTGCAAAGATGGAAAACAGACACCCTAGTATCAGAATCTCAGAAATCACTGAGCGAAGCAGAGAAATGCTGCAGGACCATGCTTGCTTGCTTGAAAAAGTGAAAAACTTACTTGGGCTGTGCACAGTGCAAACAGATGAACAGAAGCATACATAGCGAGAGCAGTGTGCACTGTTCTCGCGAAGCAGAGCTTGTTCACCTTGACAGCTTCTAACATGGAAACACAGCAAGCAGACAGCAGCCCACATGCTCTGCTTGCTGCAAACATGGAAAACAGACACCCTAGCATCAGAATCTCAGAAATCACTGAGAGAAGTAGAGAAATGCTGCAGGAGCATGTTTGCTTCCTAGGACAAATGAAAAACTCACATGGGCCATGCACAGTGCAAACGGATGAAAAGAAGCATACACAGCGAGAGCAGTGTGCACTGTTCTCGCAAAGCAGAGCTTGTTCTGCTTGCCAGCTTCTAACATGGAAAGAGAGCAAGCAGACAACAGCCCACATGCTCTGCTTGTTATAAACATGGAAAACAGACACCCTAGCATCAGAATCTCAGAAATCACAGAGAGAAGTAGAGAAATGCTGCAGGAGCATGTTTTCTTGCTAGGGCCAACGAAAAACACAAATGGGCTGTGCGCAGTGCAAACAGATGAACAGAAGCAAACACAGTGAGAGCTGTGTGTATGGTTCTCGCAAAGCAGAGCGTGTTCACCTTGACAGCTTCTAACATGGAAACACAGCAAGCAGACCTCAGCCTACATTCTCTGCGTGTTGCAAAGATGGAAAACAGACACCCTAGTATCAGAATCTCAGAAATCACTGAGCGAAGCAGAGAAATGCTGCAGGACCATGCTTGCTTGCTTGAAAAAGTGAAAAACTTACTTGGGCTGTGCACAGTGCAAACAGATGAACAGAAGCATACATAGCGAGAGCAGTGTGCACTGTTCTCGCGAAGCAGAGCTTGTTCACCTTTACAGCTTCTAACATGGAAACACAGCAAGCAGACAGCAGCCCACATGCTCTGCTTGCTGCAAACATGGAAAACAGACACCCTAGCATCAGAATCTCAGAAATCACTGAGAGAAGTAGAGAAATGCTGCAGGAGCATGTTTGCTTTCTAGGACAAATGAAAAACTCACATGGGCCATGCACAGTGCAAACGGATGAAAAGAAGCATACACAGCGAGAGCAGTGTGCACTGTTCTCGCAAAGCAGAGCTTGTTCAGCTTGCCAGCTTCTAACATGGAAAGAGAGCAAGCAGACAACAGCCCACATGCTCTGCTTGTTATAAACATGGAAAACAGACACCCAAGCATCAGAATCTCAGAAATCACAGAGAGAAGTAGAGAAATGCTGCAGGAGCATGGTTTCTTGCTAGGACCAACGAAAAACACAAATGGGCTGTGCGCAGTGCAAACAGATGAACAGAAGCAAACACAGTGAGAGCTGTGTGTATGGTTCTCGCAAAGCAGAGCGTGTTCACCTTGACAGCTTCTAACATGGAAACACAGCAAGCAGACCTCCGCCTACATTCTCTGCGTGTTGCAAAGATGGAAAACAGACACCCTAGTATCAGAATCTCAGAAATCACAGAGCGAAGCAGAGAAATGCTGCAGGACCATGCTTGCTTGCTTGAAAAAGTGAAAAACTTACTTGGGCTGTGCACAGTGCAAACAGATGAACAGAAGCATACATAGCGAGAGCAGTGTGCACTGTTCTCGGGAAGCAGAGCTTGTTCACCTTGACAGCTTCTAACATGGAAACACAGCAAGCAGACAGCAGCCCACATGCTCTGCTTGCTGCAAACATGGAAAACAGACACCCTAGCATCAGAATCTCAGAAATCACTGAGAGAAGTAGAGAAATGCTGCAGGAGCATGTTTGCTTCCTAGGACAAATGAAAAACTCACATGGGCCATGCACAGTGCAAACGGATGAAAAGAAGCATACACAGCGAGAGCAGTGTGCACTGTTCTCGTAAAGCAGAGCTTGTTCAGCTTGCCAGCTTCTAACATGGAAAGAGAGCAAGCAGACAGCAGCCCACATGCTCTGCTTGTTATAAACATGGAAAACAGACACCCTAGCATCAGAATCTCAGAAATCACAGAGAGAAGCAGAGAAATGCTGCAGGAGCATGTTTTCTTGCTAGGACCAACGAAAAACACAAATGGGCTGTGCGCAGTGCAAACAGATGAACAGAAGCATACACAGTGAGAGCTGTGTGCATGGTTCTCGCAGAGCAGAGCTTGTTCACCTTGACAGCTTCTAACATGGAAACACAGCAAGCAGACAGCAGCCCACATGCTCTGCTTGCGGCAAACATGGAAAACAGTCGCCCCAGCATCATAATCACAAAAATGAATGAGAGGAGCAGAGAAATGCTGCGGGGGCATGTTTTCTTGCTAGGACAAATGAAAACCTTACTTGGGCTGTGCACAGTGCAAACGGATGAACAGAAGCATACACAGTGAGAGCTGTGTGCACTGTTCTCGCACAGCACAGCTTGTTCAACTTGACAGCTTCTAACATGGAAACAGAGCAAGCAGACAGCAATCCACATGCTCTGCTTGCTGCAAATGTGGAAAACAGACACCCCAGCATCAGAATCTCAGAAATCACTGAGAGAAGCCGAGAAATGCTGCAGGAGCATGTTTTGTTGCTTGAAAAAGTGAAAAAATCACTTGGGCCATGCACAGCGCAAACCAATGAACAGAAGCAAACACAGTGAGAGCTGTGTGTATGGTTCTCGCAAAGCAGAGCGTGTTCACCTTGACAGCTTCTAACATGGAAACACAGCAAGCAGACCTCAGCCTACATTCTCTGCGTGTTGCAAAGATGGAAAACAGACACCCTAGTATCAGAATCTCAGAAATCACTGAGCGAAGCAGAGAAATGCTGCAGGACCATGCTTGCTTGCTTGAAAAAGTGAAAAACTTACTTGGGCTGTGCACAGTGCAAACAGATGAACAGAAGCATACATAGCGAGAGCAGTGTGCACTGTTCTCGCGAAGCAGAGCTTGTTCACCTTGACAGCTTCTAACATGGAAACACAGCAAGCAGACAGCAGCCCACATGCTCTGCTTGCTGCAAACATGGAAAACAGACACCCTAGCATCAGAATCTCAGAAATCACTGAGAGAAGTAGAGAAATGCTGCAGGAGCATGTTTGCTTCCTAGGACAAATGAAAAACTCACATGGGCCATGCACAGTGCAAACGGATGAAAAGAAGCATACACAGCGAGAGCAGTGTGCACTGTTCTCGTAAAGCAGAGCTTGTTCAGCTTGCCAGCTTCTAACATGGAAAGAGAGCAAGCAGACAGCAGCCCACATGCTCTGCTTGTTATAAACATGGAAAACAGACACCCTAGCATCAGAATCTCAGAAATCACAGAGAGAAGCAGAGAAATGCTGCAGGAGCATGTTTTCTTGCTAGGACCAACGAAAAACACAAATGGGCTGTGCGCAGTGCAAACAGATGAACAGAAGCATACACAGTGAGAGCTGTGTGCATGGTTCTCGCAGAGCAGAGCTTGTTCACCTTGACAGCTTCTAACATGGAAACAGAGCAAGCAGACAGCAATCCACATGCTCTGCTTGCTGCAAATGTGGAAAACAGACACCCCAGCATCAGAATCTCAGAAATCACAGAGAGAAGCAGAGAAATGCTGCAGGAGCATGTTTTCTTGCTTGAAAAAATGAAAAACTCACTTGGGCCGTGCACAGCGCAAACCAATGAACAGAAGCAAACACAGTGAGAGCTGTGTGTATGGTTCTCGCAAAGCAGAGCTTGTTCACCTTGACAGCTTCTAACATGGAAACACAGCAAGCAGACAGCAGCCCACATGCTCTGCTTGTTATAAACATGGAAAACAGACATCCTAGCATCAGAATCTCAGAAATCACGGAGAGAAGTAGAGAAATGCTGCAGGAGCATGTTTGCTTCCTAGGACAAATGAAAAACTCACATGGGCCATGCACAGTGCAAACGGATGAAAAGAAGCATACACAGCGAGAGCAGTGTGCACTGTTCTCGCAAAGCAGAGCTTGTTCAGCTTGCCAGCTTCTAACATGGAAAGAGAGCAAGCAGACAGCAGCCCACATGCTCTGCTTGTTATAAACATGGAAAACAGACACCCTAGCATCAGAATCTCAGAAATCACAGAGAGAAGCCGAGAAATGCTGCAGGAGCATGTTTTCTTGCTTGAAAAAGCGAAAAACTCACTTGGGCCGTGCACAGCGCAAACCAATGAACAGAAGCAAACACAGTGAGAGCTGTGTGTATGGTTCTGGCAAAGCAGAGCTTGTTCACCTTGACAGCTTCTAACATGGAAACACAGCAAGCAGACCTCAGCCTACATTCTCTGCGTGTTGCAAAGATGGAAAACAGACACCCTAGTATCAGAATCTCAGAAATCACTGAGCGAAGCAGAGAAATGCTGCAGGACCATGCTTGCTTGCTTGAAAAAGTGAAAAACTTACTTGGGCTGTGCACAGTGCAAACAGATGAACAGAAGCATACATAGCGAGAGCAGTGTGCACTGTTCTCGCGAAGCAGAGCTTGTTCACCTTGACAGCTTCTAACATGGAAACACAGCAAGCAGACAGCAGCCCACATGCTCTGCTTACTGCAAACATGGAAAACAGACACCCTAGCATCAGAATCTCAGAAATCACGGAGAGAAGTAGAGAAATGCTGCAGGAGCATGTTTGCTTCCTAGGACAAATGAAAAACTCACATGGGCCATGCACAGTGCAAACGGATGAAAAGAAGCATACACAGCGAGAGCAGTGTGCACTGTTCTCGCAAAGCAGAGCTTGTTCAGCTTGCCAGCTTCTAACATGGAAAGAGAGCAAGCAGACAGCAGCCCACATGCTCTGCTTGTTATAAACATGGAAAACAGACACCCTAGCATCAGAATCTCAGAAATCACAGAGAGAAGTAGAGAAATGCTGCAGGAGCATGTTTTCTTGCTAGGACCAACGAAAAACACAAATGGGCTGTGCGCAGTGGAAACAGATGAACAGAAGCATACACAGTGAGAGCTGTGTGCATGGTTCTCGCGGAGCAGAGCTTGTTCTACTTGACAGCTTCTAACATGGAAACACAGCAAGCAGACAGCAGCCCACATGCTCTGCTTGCGGCAAACATGGAAAACAGTCGCCCCAGCATCATAATCACAAAAATCAATGAGAGGAGCAGAGAAATGCTGCGGGGGCATTTTTTCTTGCTAGGACAAATGAAAACCTTACTTGGGCTGTGCACAGTGCAAACGTATGAACAGAAGCATACACAGTGAGAGCTGTGTGCACTGTTCTCGCACAGCAGAGCTTGTTCGACTTGACAGCTTCTAACATGGAAACAGAGCAAGCAGACAGCAATCCACATGCTCTGCTTGCTGCAAATGTGGAAAACAGACACCCCAGCATCAGAATCTCAGAAATCACTGAGAGAAGCCGAGAAATGCTGCAGGAGCATGTTTTCTTGCTTGAAAAAGTGAAAAACTCACTTGGGCCGTGCACAGCGCAAACCAATGAACAGAAGCAAACACAGTGAGAGCTGTGTGTATGGTTCTGGCAAAGCAGAGCTTGTTCACCTTGACAGCTTCTTACATGGAAACACAGCAAGCAGACCTCAGCCTACATTCTCTGCGTGTTGCAAAGATGGAAAACAGACACCCTAGTATCAGAATCTCAGAAATCACTGAGCGAAGCAGAGAAATGCTGCAGGACCATGCTTGCTTGCTTGAAAAAGTGAAAAACTTACTTGGGCTGTGCACAGTGCAAACAGATGAACAGAAGCATACATAGCGAGAGCAGTGTGCACTGTTCTCGCGAAGCAGAGCTTGTTCACCTTGACAGCTTCTAACATGGAAACACAGCAAGCAGACAGCAGCCCACATGCTCTGCTTGCTGCAAACATGGAAAACAGACACCCTAGCATCAGAATCTCAGAAATCACTGAGAGAAGTAGAGAAATGCTGCAGGAGCATGTTTGCTCCCTAGGACAAATGAAAAACTCACATGGGCCATGCACAGTGCAAACGGATGAAAAGAAGCATACACAGCGAGAGCAGTGTGCACTGTTCTCGCAAAGCAGAGCTTGTTCAGCTTGCCAGCTTCTAACATGGAAAGAGAGGAAGCAGACAGCAGCCCACATGCTCTGCTTGTTATAAACATGGAAAACAGACACCCTAGCATCAGAATCTCAGAATCACAGAGAGAAGTAGAGAAATGCTGCAGGAGCATGTTTTCTTGCTAGGACCAACGAAAAACACAAATGGGCTGTGCGCAGTGCAAACAGATGAACAGAAGCAAACACAGTGAGAGCTGTGTGTATGGTTCTCGCAAAGCAGAGCTTGTTCACCTTGACAGCTTCTAACATGGAAACACAGCAAGCAGACAGCAGCCCACATGCTCTGCTTGCGGCAAACATGGAAAACAGTCGCCCCAGCATCATAATCACAAAAATGAATGAGAGGAGCAGAGAAATGCTGCGGGGGCATGTTTTCTTGCTAGGACAAATGAAAACCTTACTTGGGCTGTGCACAGTGCAAACGGATGAACAGAAGCATACACAGTGAGAGCTGTGTGCACTGTTCTCGCACAGCACAGCTTGTTCGACTTGACAGCTTCTAACATGGAAACAGAGCAAGCAGACAGCAATCCACATGCTCTGCTTGCTGCAAATGTGGAAAACAGACACCCCAGCATCAGAATCTCAGAAATCACAGAGAGAAGTAGAAAAATGCTGCAGGAGTATGTTTTCTTGCTTGAAAAAGTGAAAAACTCTCTTGGGCCGTGCACAGCGCAAACCAATGAACAGAAGCAAACACAGTGAGAGCTGTGTGTATGGTTCTCGCAAAGCAGAGCGTGTTCACCTTGACAGCTTCTAACATGGAAACACAGCAAGCAGACCTCAGCCTACATTCTCTGCGTGTTGCAAAGATGGAAAACAGACACCCTAGTATCAGAATCTCAGAAATCACTGAGCGAAGCAGAGAAATGCTGCAGGACCATGCTTGCTTGCTTGAAAAAGTGAAAAACTTACTTGGGCTGTGCACAGTGCAAACAGATGAACAGAAGCATACATAGCGAGAGCAGTGTGCACTGTTCTCGCGAAGCAGAGCTTGTTCACCTTGACAGCTTCTAACATGGAAACACAGCAAGCAGACAGCAGCCCACATGCTCTGCTTGCTGCAAACATGGAAAACAGACACCCTAGCATCAGAATCTCAGAAATCACGGAGAGAAGTAGAGAAATGCTGCAGGAGCATGTTTGCTTCCTAGGACAAATGAAAAACTCACATGGGCCATGCACAGTGCAAACGGATGAAAAGAAGCATACACAGCGAGAGCAGTGTGCACTGTTCTCGCAAAGCAGAGCTTGTTCAGCTTGCCAGCTTCTAACATGGAAAGAGAGCAAGCAGACAGCAGCCCACATGCTCTGCTTGTTATAAACATGGAAAACAGACACCCTAGCATCAGAATCTCAGAAATCACAGAGAGAAGTAGAGAAATGCTGCAGGAGCATGTTTTCTTGCTCGGACCAACGAAAAACACAAATGGGCTGTGCGCAGTGGAAACAGATGAACAGAAGCATACACAGTGAGAGCTGTGTGCATGGTTCTCGCGGAGCAGAGCTTGTTCTACTTGACAGCTTCTAACATGGAAACACAGCAAGCAGACAGCAGCCCACATGCTCTGCTTGCGGCAAACATGGAAAACAGTCGCCCCAGCATCATAATCACAAAAATCAATGAGAGGAGCAGAGAAATGCTGCGGGGGCATTTTTTCTTGCTAGGACAAATGAAAACCTTACTTGGGCTGTGCACAGTGCAAACGGATGAACAGAAGCATACACAGTGAGAGCTGTGTGCACTGTTCTCGCACAGCAGAGCTTGTTCGACTTGACAGCTTCTAACATGGAAACAGAGCAAGCAGACAGCAATCCACATGCTCTGCTTGCTGCAAATGTGGAAAACAGACACCCCAGCATCAGAATCTCAGAAATCACTGAGAGAAGCCGAGAAATGCTGCAGGAGCATGTTTTCTTGCTTGAAAAAGTGAAAAACTCACTTGGGCCGTGCACAGCGCAAACCAATGAACAGAAGCAAACACAGTGAGAGCTGTGTGTATGGTTCTGGCAAAGCAGAGCTTGTTCACCTTGACAGCTTCTAACATGGAAACACAGCAAGCAGACCTCAGCCTACATTCTCTGCGTGTTGCAAAGATGGAAAACAGACACCCTAGTATCAGAATCTCAGAAATCACTGAGCGAAGCAGAGAAATGCTGCAGGACCATGCTTGCTTGCTTGAAAAAGTGAAAAACTTACTTGGGCTGTGCACAGTGCAAACAGATGAACAGAAGCATACATAGCGAGAGCAGTGTGCACTGTTCTCGCGAAGCAGAGCTTGTTCACCTTGACAGCTTCTAACATGGAAACACAGCAAGCAGACAGCAGCCCACATGCTCTGCTTGCTGCAAACATGGAAAACAGACACCCTAGCATCAGAATCTCAGAAATCACTGAGAGAAGTAGAGAAATGCTGCAGGAGCATGTTTGCTCCCTAGGACAAATGAAAAACTCACATGGGCCATGCACAGTGCAAACGGATGAAAAGAAGCATACACAGCGAGAGCAGTGTGCACTGTTCTCGCAAAGCAGAGCTTGTTCAGCTTGCCAGCTTCTAACATGGAAAGAGAGCAAGCAGACAGCAGCCCACATGCTCTGCTTGTTATAAACATGGAAAACAGACACCCTAGCATCAGAATCTCAGAAATCACAGAGAGAAGTAGAGAAATGCTGCAGGAGCATGTTTTCTTGCTAGGACCAACGAAAAACACAAATGGGCTGTGCGCAGTGCAAACAGATGAACAGAAGCAAACACAGTGAGAGCTGTGTGTATGGTTCTCGCAAAGCAGAGCGTGTTCACCTTGACAGCTTCTAACATGGAAACACAGCAAGCAGACAGCAGCCCACATGCTCTGCTTGCGGCAAACATGGAAAACAGTCGCCCCAGCATCATAATCACAAAAATGAATGAGAGGAGCAGAGAAATGCTGCGGGGGCATGTTTTCTTGCTAGGACAAATGAAAACCTTACTTGGGCTGTGCACAGTGCAAACGGATGAACAGAAGCATACACAGTGAGAGCTGTGTGCACTGTTCTCGCACAGCACAGCTTGTTCGACTTGACAGCTTCTAACATGGAAACAGAGCAAGCAGACAGCAATCCACATGCTCTGCTTGCTGCAAATGTGGAAAACAGACACCCCAGCATCAGAATCTCAGAAATCACAGAGAGAAGTAGAAAAATGCTGCAGGAGTATGTTTTCTTGCTTGAAAAAGTGAAAAACTCTCTTGGGCCGTGCACAGCGCAAACCAATGAACAGAAGCAAACACAGTGAGAGCTGTGTGTATGGTTCTCGCAAAGCAGAGCGTGTTCACCTTGACAGCTTCTAACATGGAAACACAGCAAGCAGACCTCAGCCTACATTCTCTGCGTGTTGCAAAGATGGAAAACAGACACCCTAGTATCAGAATCTCAGAAATCACTGAGCGAAGCAGAGAAATGCTGCAGGACCATGCTTGCTTGCTTGAAAAAGTGAAAAACTTACTTGGGCTGTGCACAGTGCAAACAGATGAACAGAAGCATACATAGCGAGAGCAGTGTGCACTGTTCTCGCGAAGCAGAGCTTGTTCACCTTTACAGCTTCTAACATGGAAACACAGCAAGCAGACAGCAGCCCACATGCTCTGCTTGCTGCAAACATGGAAAACAGACACCCTAGCATCAGAATCTCAGAAATCACTGAGAGAAGTAGAGAAATGCTGCAGGAGCATGTTTGCTTCCTAGGACAAATGAAAAACTCACATGGGCCATGCACAGTGCAAACGGATGAAAAGAAGCATACACAGCGAGAGCAGTGTGCACTGTTCTCGCAAAGCAGAGCTTGTTCTGCTTGCCAGCTTCTAACATGGAAAGAGAGCAAGCAGACAACAGCCCACATGCTCTGCTTGTTATAAACATGGAAAACAGACACCCTAGCATCAGAATCTCAGAAATCACAGAGAGAAGTAGAGAAATGCTGCAGGAGCATGTTTTCTTGCTAGGGCCAACGAAAAACACAAATGGGCTGTGCGCAGTGCAAACAGATGAACAGAAGCAAACACAGTGAGAGCTGTGTGTATGGTTCTCGCAAAGCAGAGCGTGTTCACCTTGACAGCTTCTAACATGGAAACACAGCAAGCAGACCTCAGCCTACATTCTCTGCGTGTTGCAAAGATGGAAAACAGACACCCTAGTATCAGAATCTCAGAAATCACTGAGCGAAGCAGAGAAATGCTGCAGGACCATGCTTGCTTGCTTGAAAAAGTGAAAAACTTACTTGGGCTGTGCACAGTGCAAACAGATGAACAGAAGCATACATAGCGAGAGCAGTGTGCACTGTTCTCGCGAAGCAGAGCTTGTTCACCTTTACAGCTTCTAACATGGAAACACAGCAAGCAGACAGCAGCCCACATGCTCTGCTTGCTGCAAACATGGAAAACAGACACCCTAGCATCAGAATCTCAGAAATCACTGAGAGAAGTAGAGAAATGCTGCAGGAGCATGTTTGCTTTCTAGGACAAATGAAAAACTCACATGGGCCATGCACAGTGCAAACGGATGAAAAGAAGCATACACAGCGAGAGCAGTGTGCACTGTTCTCGCAAAGCAGAGCTTGTTCAGCTTGCCAGCTTCTAACATGGAAAGAGAGCAAGCAGACAACAGCCCACATGCTCTGCTTGTTATAAACATGGAAAACAGACACCCAAGCATCAGAATCTCAGAAATCACAGAGAGAAGTAGAGAAATGCTGCAGGAGCATGTTTTCTTGCTAGGACCAACGAAAAACACAAATGGGCTGTGCGCAGTGCAAACAGATGAACAGAAGCAAACACAGTGAGAGCTGTGTGTATGGTTCTCGCAAAGCAGAGCGTGTTCACCTTGACAGCTTCTAACATGGAAACACAGCAAGCAGACCTCAGCCTACATTCTCTGCGTGTTGCAAAGATGGAAAACAGACACCCTAGTATCAGAATCTCAGAAATCACAGAGCGAAGCAGAGAAATGCTGCAGGACCATGCTTGCTTGCTTGAAAAAGTGAAAAACTTACTTGGGCTGTGCACAGTGCAAACAGATGAACAGAAGCATACATAGCGAGAGCAGTGTGCACTGTTCTCGCGAAGCAGAGCTTGTTCACCTTGACAGCTTCTAACATGGAAACACAGCAAGCAGACAGCAGCCCACATGCTCTGCTTGCTGCAAACATGGAAAACAGACACCCTAGCATCAGAATCTCAGAAATCACTGAGAGAAGTAGAGAAATGCTGCAGGAGCATGTTTGCTTCCTAGGACAAATGAAAAACTCACATGGGCCATGCACAGTGCAAACGGATGAAAAGAAGCATACACAGCGAGAGCAGTGTGCACTGTTCTCGTAAAGCAGAGCTTGTTCAGCTTGCCAGCTTCTAACATGGAAAGAGAGCAAGCAGACAGCAGCCCACATGCTCTGCTTGTTATAAACATGGAAAACAGACACCCTAGCATCAGAATCTCAGAAATCACAGAGAGAAGCAGAGAAATGCTGCAGGAGCATGTTTTCTTGCTAGGACCAACGAAAAACACAAATGGGCTGTGCGCAGTGCAAACAGATGAACAGAAGCATACACAGTGAGAGCTGTGTGCATGGTTCTCGCAGAGCAGAGCTTGTTCACCTTGACAGCTTCTAACATGGAAACACAGCAAGCAGACAGCAGCCCACATGCTCTGCTTGCGGCAAACATGGAAAACAGTCGCCCCAGCATCATAATCACAAAAATGAATGAGAGGAGCAGAGAAATGCTGCAGGAGCATGTTTTCTTGCTAGGACAAATGAAAACCTTACTTGGGCTGTGCACAGTGCAAACGGATGAACAGAAGCATACACAGTGAGAGCTGTGTGCACTGTTCTCGCACAGCACAGCTTGTTCAACTTGACAGCTTCTAACATGGAAACAGAGCAAGCAGACAGCAATCCACATGCTCTGCTTGCTGCAAATGTGGAAAACAGACACCCCAGCATCAGAATCTCAGAAATCACTGAGAGAAGCCGAGAAATGCTGCAGGAGCATGTTTTGTTGCTTGAAAAAGTGAAAAAATCACTTGGGCCATGCACAGCGCAAACCAATGAACAGAAGCAAACACAGTGAGAGCTGTGTGTATGGTTCTCGCAAAGCAGAGCGTGTTCACCTTGACAGCTTCTAACATGGAAACACAGCAAGCAGACCTCAGCCTACATTCTCTGCGTGTTGCAAAGATGGAAAACAGACACCCTAGTATCAGAATCTCAGAAATCACTGAGCGAAGCAGAGAAATGCTGCAGGACCATGCTTGCTTGCTTGAAAAAGTGAAAAACTTACTTGGGCTGTGCACAGTGCAAACAGATGAACAGAAGCATACATAGCGAGAGCAGTGTGCACTGTTCTCGCGAAGCAGAGCTTGTTCACCTTGACAGCTTCTAACATGGAAACACAGCAAGCAGACAGCAGCCCACATGCTCTGCTTGCTGCAAACATGGAAAACAGACACCCTAGCATCAGAATCTCAGAAATCACTGAGAGAAGTAGAGAAATGCTGCAGGAGCATGTTTGCTTCCTAGGACAAATGAAAAACTCACATGGGCCATGCACAGTGCAAACGGATGAAAAGAAGCATACACAGCGAGAGCAGTGTGCACTGTTCTCGTAAAGCAGAGCTTGTTCAGCTTGCCAGCTTCTAACATGGAAAGAGAGCAAGCAGACAGCAGCCCACATGCTCTGCTTGTTATAAACATGGAAAACAGACACCCTAGCATCAGAATCTCAGAAATCACAGAGAGAAGCAGAGAAATGCTGCAGGAGCATGTTTTCTTGCTAGGACCAACGAAAAACACAAATGGGCTGTGCGCAGTGCAAACAGATGAACAGAAGCATACACAGTGAGAGCTGTGTGCATGGTTCTCGCAGAGCAGAGCTTGTTCACCTTGACAGCTTCTAACATGGAAACACAGCAAGCAGACAGCAGCCCACATGCTCTGCTTGCGGCAAACATGGAAAACAGTCGCCCCAGCATCATAATCACAAAAATGAATGAGAGGAGCAGAGAAATGCTGCGGGGGCATGTTTTCTTGCTAGGACAAATGAAAACCTTACTTGGGCTGTGCACAGTGCAAACGGATGAACAGAAGCATACACAGTGAGAGCTGTGTGCACTGTTCTCGCACAGCACAGCTTGTTCAACTTGACAGCTTCTAACATGGAAACAGAGCAAGCAGACAGCAATCCACATGCTCTGCTTGCTGCAAATGTGGAAAACAGACACCCCAGCATCAGAATCTCAGAAATCACAGAGAGAAGAAGAGAAATGCTGCAGGAGCATGTTTTGTTGCTTGAAAAAGTGAAAAAATCACTTGGGCCGTGCACAGCGCAAACCAATGAACAGAAGCAAACACAGTGAGAGCTGTGTGTATGGTTCTCGCAAAGCAGAGCGTGTTCACCTTGACAGCTTCTAACATGGAAACACAGCAAGCAGACCTCAGCCTACATTCTCTGCGTGTTGCAAAGATGGAAAACAGACACCCTAGTATCAGAATCTCAGAAATCACTGAGCGAAGCAGAGAAATGCTGCAGGACCATGCTTGCTTGCTTGAAAAAGTGAAAAACTTACTTGGGCTGTGCACAGTGCAAACAGATGAACAGAAGCATACATAGCGAGAGCAGTGTGCACTGTTCTCGCGAAGCAGAGCTTGTTCACCTTGACAGCTTCTAACATGGAAACACAGCAAGCAGACAGCAGCCCACATGCTCTGCTTGCTGCAAACATGGAAAACAGACACCCTAGCATCAGAATCTCAGAAATCACTGAGAGAAGTAGAGAAATGCTGCAGGAGCATGTTTGCTTCCTAGGACAAATGAAAAACTCACATGGGCCATGCACAGTGCAAACGGATGAAAAGAAGCATACACAGCGAGAGCAGTGTGCACTGTTCTCGTAAAGCAGAGCTTGTTCAGCTTGCCAGCTTCTAACATGGAAAGAGAGCAAGCAGACAGCAGCCCACATGCTCTGCTTGTTATAAACATGGAAAACAGACACCCTAGCATCAGAATCTCAGAAATCACAGAGAGAAGCAGAGAAATGCTGCAGGAGCATGTTTTCTTGCTAGGACCAACGAAAAACACAAATGGGCTGTGCGCAGTGCAAACAGATGAACAGAAGCATACACAGTGAGAGCTGTGTGCATGGTTCTCGCAGAGCAGAGCTTGTTCACCTTGACAGCTTCTAACATGGAAACACAGCAAGCAGACAGCAGCCCACATGCTCTGCTTGCGGCAAACATGGAAAACAGTCGCCCCAGCATCATAATCACAAAAATGAATGAGAGGAGCAGAGAAATGCTGCGGGGGCATGTTTTCTTGCTAGGACAAATGAAAACCTTACTTGGGCTGTGCACAGTGCAAACGGATGAACAGAAGCATACACAGTGAGAGCTGTGTGCACTGTTCTCGCACAGCACAGCTTGTTCAACTTGACAGCTTCTAACATGGAAACAGAGCAAGCAGACAGCAATCCACATGCTCTGCTTGCTGCAAATGTGGAAAACAGACACCCCAGCATCAGAATCTCAGAAATCACAGAGAGAAGAAGAGAAATGCTGCAGGAGCATGTTTTGTTGCTTGAAAAAGTGAAAAAATCACTTGGGCCGTGCACAGCGCAAACCAATGAACAGAAGCAAACACAGTGAGAGCTGTGTGTATGGTTCTCGCAAAGCAGAGCGTGTTCACCTTGACAGCTTCTAACATGGAAACACAGCAAGCAGACCTCAGCCTACATTCTCTGCGTGTTGCAAAGATGGAAAACAGACACCCTAGTATCAGAATCTCAGAAATCACTGAGCGAAGCAGAGAAATGCTGCAGGACCATGCTTGCTTGCTTGAAAAAGTGAAAAACTTACTTGGGCTGTGCACAGTGCAAACAGATGAACAGAAGCATACATAGCAAGAGCAGTGTGCACTGTTCTCGCGAAGCAGAGCTTGTTCACCTTGACAGCTTCTAACATGGAAACACAGCAAGCAGACAGCAGCCCACATGCTCTGCTTGCTGCAAACATGGAAAACAGACACCCTAGCATCAGAATCTCAGAAATCACTGAGAGAAGTAGAGAAATGCTGCAGGAGCATGTTTGCTTCCTAGGACAAATGAAAAACTCACATGGGCCATGCACAGTGCAAACGGATGAAAAGAAGCATACACAGCGAGAGCAGTGTGCACTGTTCTCGCAAAGCAGAGCTTGTTCAGCTTGCCAGCTTCTAACATGGAAAGAGAGGAAGCAGACAGCAGCCCACATGCTCTGCTTGTTATAAACATGGAAAACAGACACCCTAGCATCAGAATCTCAGAAATCACAGAGAGAAGTAGAGAAATGCTGCAGGAGCATGTTTTCTTGCTAGGACCAACGAAAAACACAAATGGGCTGTGCGCAGTGCAAACAGATGAACAGAAGCATACACAGTGAGAGCTGTGTGCATGGTTCTCGCAGAGCAGAGCTTGTTCACCTTGACAGCTTCTAACATGGAAACACAGCAAGCAGACAGCAGCCCACATGCTCTGCTTGCGGCAAACATGGAAAACAGTCGCCCCAGCATCATAATCACAAAAATGAATGAGAGGAGCAGAGAAATGCTGCGGGGGCATGTTTTCTTGCTAGGACAAATGAAAACCTTACTTGGGCTGTGCACAGTGCAAACGGATGAACAGAAGCATACACAGTGAGAGCTGTGTGCACTGTTCTCGCACAGCACAGCTTGTTCAACTTGACAGCTTCTAACATGGAAACAGAGCAAGCAGACAGCAATCCACATGCTCTGCTTGCTGCAAATGTGGAAAACAGACACCCCAGCATCAGAATCTCAGAAATCACAGAGAGAAGAAGAGAAATGCTGCAGGAGCATGTTTTGTTGCTTGAAAAAGTGAAAAAATCACTTGGGCCGTGCACAGCGCAAACCAATGAACAGAAGCAAACACAGTGAGAGCTGTGTGTATGGTTCTCGCAAAGCAGAGCGTGTTCACCTTGACAGCTTCTAACATGGAAACACAGCAAGCAGACCTCAGCCTACATTCTCTGCGTGTTGCAAAGATGGAAAACAGACACCCTAGTATCAGAATCTCAGAAATCACTGAGCGAAGCAGAGAAATGCTGCAGGACCATGCTTGCTTGCTTGAAAAAGTGAAAAACTTACTTGGGCTGTGCACAGTGCAAACAGATGAACAGAAGCATACATAGCGAGAGCAGTGTGCACTGTTCTCGCGAAGCAGAGCTTGTTCACCTTGACAGCTTCTAACATGGAAACACAGCAAGCAGACAGCAGCCCACATGCTCTGCTTGCTGCAAACATGGAAAACAGACACCCTAGCATCAGAATCTCAGAAATCACTGAGAGAAGTAGAGAAATGCTGCAGGAGCATGTTTGCTTCCTAGGACAAATGAAAAACTCACATGGGCCATGCACAGTGCAAACGGATGAAAAGAAGCATACACAGCGAGAGCAGTGTGCACTGTTCTCGTAAAGCAGAGCTTGTTCAGCTTGCCAGCTTCTAACATGGAAAGAGAGCAAGCAGACAGCAGCCCACATGCTCTGCTTGTTATAAACATGGAAAACAGACACCCTAGCATCAGAATCTCAGAAATCACAGAGAGAAGCAGAGAAATGCTGCAGGAGCATGTTTTCTTGCTAGGACCAACGAAAAACACAAATGGGCTGTGCGCAGTGCAAACAGATGAACAGAAGCATACACAGTGAGAGCTGTGTGCATGGTTCTCGCAGAGCAGAGCTTGTTCACCTTGACAGCTTCTAACATGGAAACACAGCAAGCAGACAGCAGCCCACATGCTCTGCTTGCGGCAAACATGGAAAACAGTCGCCCCAGCATCATAATCACAAAAATGAATGAGAGGAGCAGAGAAATGCTGCGGGGGCATGTTTTCTTGCTAGGACAAATGAAAACCTTACTTGGGCTGTGCACAGTGCAAACGGATGAACAGAAGCATACACAGTGAGAGCTGTGTGCACTGTTCTCGCACAGCACAGCTTGTTCAACTTGACAGCTTCTAACATGGAAACAGAGCAAGCAGACAGCAATCCACATGCTCTGCTTGCTGCAAATGTGGAAAACAGACACCCCAGCATCAGAATCTCAGAAATCACAGAGAGAAGAAGAGAAATGCTGCAGGAGCATGTTTTGTTGCTTGAAAAAGTGAAAAAATCACTTGGGCCGTGCACAGCGCAAACCAATGAACAGAAGCAAACACAGTGAGAGCTGTGTGTATGGTTCTCGCAAAGCAGAGCGTGTTCACCTTGACAGCTTCTAACATGGAAACACAGCAAGCAGACCTCAGCCTACATTCTCTGCGTGTTGCAAAGATGGAAAACAGACACCCTAGTATCAGAATCTCAGAAATCACTGAGCGAAGCAGAGAAATGCTGCAGGACCATGCTTGCTTGCTTGAAAAAGTGAAAAACTTACTTGGGCTGTGCACAGTGCAAACAGATGAACAGAAGCATACATAGCAAGAGCAGTGTGCACTGTTCTCGCGAAGCAGAGCTTGTTCACCTTGACAGCTTCTAACATGGAAACACAGCAAGCAGACAGCAGCCCACATGCTCTGCTTGCTGCAAACATGGAAAACAGACACCCTAGCATCAGAATCTCAGAAATCACTGAGAGAAGTAGAGAAATGCTGCAGGAGCATGTTTGCTTCCTAGGACAAATGAAAAACTCACATGGGCCATGCACAGTGCAAACGGATGAAAAGAAGCATACACAGCGAGAGCAGTGTGCACTGTTCTCGCAAAGCAGAGCTTGTTCAGCTTGCCAGCTTCTAACATGGAAAGAGAGGAAGCAGACAGCAGCCCACATGCTCTGCTTGTTATAAACATGGAAAACAGACACCCTAGCATCAGAATCTCAGAAATCACAGAGAGAAGTAGAGAAATGCTGCAGGAGCATGTTTTCTTGCTAGGACCAACGAAAAACACAAATGGGCTGTGCGCAGTGCAAACAGATGAACAGAAGCAAACACAGTGAGAGCTGTGTGTATGGTTCTCGCAAAGCAGAGCGTGTTCACCTTGACAGCTTCTAACATGGAAACACAGCAAGCAGACAGCAGCCCACATGCTCTGCTTGCGGCAAACATGGAAAACAGTCGCCCCAGCATCATAATCACAAAAATGAATGAGAGGAGCAGAGAAATGCTGCGGGGGCATGTTTTCTTGCTAGGACAAATGAAAACCTTACTTGGGCTGTGCACAGTGCAAACGGATGAACAGAAGCATACACAGTGAGAGCTGTGTGCACTGTTCTCGCACAGCACAGCTTGTTCGACTTGACAGCTTCTAACATGGAAACAGAGCAAGCAGACA
The DNA here is from genome assembly GCA_037837765.1 of Delichon dasypus. Taxonomy (NCBI): domain Eukaryota; kingdom Metazoa; phylum Chordata; class Aves; order Passeriformes; family Hirundinidae; genus Delichon; species Delichon dasypus. The sequence goes on from JBBAXF010000038.1 coordinate 224,901, forward strand.
GCAATCCACATGCTCTGCTTGCTGCAAATGTGGAAAACAGACACCCCAGCATCAGAATCTCAGAAATCACAGAGAGAAGTAGAAAAATGCTGCAGGAGTATGTTTTCTTGCTTGAAAAAGTGAAAAACTCTCTTGGGCCGTGCACAGCGCAAACCAATGAACAGAAGCAAACACAGTGAGAGCTGTGTGTATGGTTCTCGCAAAGCAGAGCGTGTTCACCTTGACAGCTTCTAACATGGAAACACAGCAAGCAGACCTCAGCCTACATTCTCTGCGTGTTGCAAAGATGGAAAACAGACACCCTAGTATCAGAATCTCAGAAATCACTGAGCGAAGCAGAGAAATGCTGCAGGACCATGCTTGCTTGCTTGAAAAAGTGAAAAACTTACTTGGGCTGTGCACAGTGCAAACAGATGAACAGAAGCATACATAGCGAGAGCAGTGTGCACTGTTCTCGCGAAGCAGAGCTTGTTCACCTTGACAGCTTCTAACATGGAAACACAGCAAGCAGACAGCAGCCCACATGCTCTGCTTGCTGCAAACATGGAAAACAGACACCCTAGCATCAGAATCTCAGAAATCACGGAGAGAAGTAGAGAAATGCTGCAGGAGCATGTTTGCTTCCTAGGACAAATGAAAAACTCACATGGGCCATGCACAGTGCAAACGGATGAAAAGAAGCATACACAGCGAGAGCAGTGTGCACTGTTCTCGCAAAGCAGAGCTTGTTCAGCTTGCCAGCTTCTAACATGGAAAGAGAGCAAGCAGACAGCAGCCCACATGCTCTGCTTGTTATAAACATGGAAAACAGACACCCTAGCATCAGAATCTCAGAAATCACAGAGAGAAGTAGAGAAATGCTGCAGGAGCATGTTTTCTTGCTAGGACCAACGAAAAACACAAATGGGCTGTGCGCAGTGGAAACAGATGAACAGAAGCATACACAGTGAGAGCTGTGTGCATGGTTCTCGCGGAGCAGAGCTTGTTCTACTTGACAGCTTCTAACATGGAAACACAGCAAGCAGACAGCAGCCCACATGCTCTGCTTGCGGCAAACATGGAAAACAGTCGCCCCAGCATCATAATCACAAAAATCAATGAGAGGAGCAGAGAAATGCTGCGGGGGCATTTTTTCTTGCTAGGACAAATGAAAACCTTACTTGGGCTGTGCACAGTGCAAACGGATGAACAGAAGCATACACAGTGAGAGCTGTGTGCACTGTTCTCGCACAGCAGAGCTTGTTCGACTTGACAGCTTCTAACATGGAAACAGAGCAAGCAGACAGCAATCCACATGCTCTGCTTGCTGCAAATGTGGAAAACAGACACCCCAGCATCAGAATCTCAGAAATCACTGAGAGAAGCCGAGAAATGCTGCAGGAGCATGTTTTCTTGCTTGAAAAAGTGAAAAACTCACTTGGGCCGTGCACAGCGCAAACCAATGAACAGAAGCAAACACAGTGAGAGCTGTGTGTATGGTTCTGGCAAAGCAGAGCTTGTTCACCTTGACAGCTTCTAACATGGAAACACAGCAAGCAGACCTCAGCCTACATTCTCTGCGTGTTGCAAAGATGGAAAACAGACACCCTAGTATCAGAATCTCAGAAATCACTGAGCGAAGCAGAGAAATGCTGCAGGACCATGCTTGCTTGCTTGAAAAAGTGAAAAACTTACTTGGGCTGTGCACAGTGCAAACAGATGAACAGAAGCATACATAGCGAGAGCAGTGTGCACTGTTCTCGCGAAGCAGAGCTTGTTCACCTTGACAGCTTCTAACATGGAAACACAGCAAGCAGACAGCAGCCCACATGCTCTGCTTGCTGCAAACATGGAAAACAGACACCCTAGCATCAGAATCTCAGAAATCACTGAGAGAAGTAGAGAAATGCTGCAGGAGCATGTTTGCTCCCTAGGACAAATGAAAAACTCACATGGGCCATGCACAGTGCAAACGGATGAAAAGAAGCATACACAGCGAGAGCAGTGTGCACTGTTCTCGCAAAGCAGAGCTTGTTCAGCTTGCCAGCTTCTAACATGGAAAGAGAGCAAGCAGACAGCAGCCCACATGCTCTGCTTGTTATAAACATGGAAAACAGACACCCTAGCATCAGAATCTCAGAAATCACAGAGAGAAGTAGAGAAATGCTGCAGGAGCATGTTTTCTTGCTAGGACCAACGAAAAACACAAATGGGCTGTGCGCAGTGCAAACAGATGAACAGAAGCAAACACAGTGAGAGCTGTGTGTATGGTTCTCGCAAAGCAGAGCGTGTTCACCTTGACAGCTTCTAACATGGAAACACAGCAAGCAGACAGCAGCCCACATGCTCTGCTTGCGGCAAACATGGAAAACAGTCGCCCCAGCATCATAATCACAAAAATGAATGAGAGGAGCAGAGAAATGCTGCGGGGGCATGTTTTCTTGCTAGGACAAATGAAAACCTTACTTGGGCTGTGCACAGTGCAAACGGATGAACAGAAGCATACACAGTGAGAGCTGTGTGCACTGTTCTCGCACAGCACAGCTTGTTCGACTTGACAGCTTCTAACATGGAAACAGAGCAAGCAGACAGCAATCCACATGCTCTGCTTGCTGCAAATGTGGAAAACAGACACCCCAGCATCAGAATCTCAGAAATCACAGAGAGAAGTAGAAAAATGCTGCAGGAGTATGTTTTCTTGCTTGAAAAAGTGAAAAACTCTCTTGGGCCGTGCACAGCGCAAACCAATGAACAGAAGCAAACACAGTGAGAGCTGTGTGTATGGTTCTCGCAAAGCAGAGCGTGTTCACCTTGACAGCTTCTAACATGGAAACACAGCAAGCAGACCTCAGCCTACATTCTCTGCGTGTTGCAAAGATGGAAAACAGACACCCTAGTATCAGAATCTCAGAAATCACTGAGCGAAGCAGAGAAATGCTGCAGGACCATGCTTGCTTGCTTGAAAAAGTGAAAAACTTACTTGGGCTGTGCACAGTGCAAACAGATGAACAGAAGCATACATAGCGAGAGCAGTGTGCACTGTTCTCGCGAAGCAGAGCTTGTTCACCTTTACAGCTTCTAACATGGAAACACAGCAAGCAGACAGCAGCCCGCATGCTCTGCTTGCTGCAAACATGGAAAACAGACACCCTAGCATCAGAATCTCAGAAATCACTGAGAGAAGTAGAGAAATGCTGCAGGAGCATGTTTGCTTCCTAGGACAAATGAAAAACTCACATGGGCCATGCACAGTGCAAACGGATGAAAAGAAGCATACACAGCGAGAGCAGTGTGCACTGTTCTCGCAAAGCAGAGCTTGTTCTGCTTGCCAGCTTCTAACATGGAAAGAGAGCAAGCAGACAACAGCCCACATGCTCTGCTTGTTATAAACATGGAAAACAGACACCCTAGCATCAGAATCTCAGAAATCACAGAGAGAAGTAGAGAAATGCTGCAGGAGCATGTTTTCTTGCTAGGGCCAACGAAAAACACAAATGGGCTGTGCGCAGTGCAAACAGATGAACAGAAGCAAACACAGTGAGAGCTGTGTGTATGGTTCTCGCAAAGCAGAGCGTGTTCACCTTGACAGCTTCTAACATGGAAACACAGCAAGCAGACCTCAGCCTACATTCTCTGCGTGTTGCAAAGATGGAAAACAGACACCCTAGTATCAGAATCTCAGAAATCACTGAGCGAAGCAGAGAAATGCTGCAGGACCATGCTTGCTTGCTTGAAAAAGTGAAAAACTTACTTGGGCTGTGCACAGTGCAAACAGATGAACAGAAGCATACATAGCGAGAGCAGTGTGCACTGTTCTCGCGAAGCAGAGCTTGTTCACCTTTACAGCTTCTAACATGGAAACACAGCAAGCAGACAGCAGCCCACATGCTCTGCTTGCTGCAAACATGGAAAACAGACACCCTAGCATCAGAATCTCAGAAATCACTGAGAGAAGTAGAGAAATGCTGCAGGAGCATGTTTGCTTTCTAGGACAAATGAAAAACTCACATGGGCCATGCACAGTGCAAACGGATGAAAAGAAGCATACACAGCGAGAGCAGTGTGCACTGTTCTCGCAAAGCAGAGCTTGTTCAGCTTGCCAGCTTCTAACATGGAAAGAGAGCAAGCAGACAACAGCCCACATGCTCTGCTTGTTATAAACATGGAAAACAGACACCCAAGCATCAGAATCTCAGAAATCACAGAGAGAAGTAGAGAAATGCTGCAGGAGCATGTTTTCTTGCTAGGACCAACGAAAAACACAAATGGGCTGTGCGCAGTGCAAACAGATGAACAGAAGCAAACACAGTGAGAGCTGTGTGTATGGTTCTCGCAAAGCAGAGCGTGTTCACCTTGACAGCTTCTAACATGGAAACACAGCAAGCAGACCTCAGCCTACATTCTCTGCGTGTTGCAAAGATGGAAAACAGACACCCTAGTATCAGAATCTCAGAAATCACAGAGCGAAGCAGAGAAATGCTGCAGGACCATGCTTGCTTGCTTGAAAAAGTGAAAAACTTACTTGGGCTGTGCACAGTGCAAACAGATGAACAGAAGCATACATAGCGAGAGCAGTGTGCACTGTTCTCGCGAAGCAGAGCTTGTTCACCTTGACAGCTTCTAACATGGAAACACAGCAAGCAGACAGCAGCCCACATGCTCTGCTTGCTGCAAACATGGAAAACAGACACCCTAGCATCAGAATCTCAGAAATCACTGAGAGAAGTAGAGAAATGCTGCAGGAGCATGTTTGCTTCCTAGGACAAATGAAAAACTCACATGGGCCATGCACAGTGCAAACGGATGAAAAGAAGCATACACAGCGAGAGCAGTGTGCACTGTTCTCGTAAAGCAGAGCTTGTTCAGCTTGCCAGCTTCTAACATGGAAAGAGAGCAAGCAGACAGCAGCCCACATGCTCTGCTTGTTATAAACATGGAAAACAGACACCCTAGCATCAGAATCTCAGAAATCACAGAGAGAAGCAGAGAAATGCTGCAGGAGCATGTTTTCTTGCTAGGACCAACGAAAAACACAAATGGGCTGTGCGCAGTGCAAACAGATGAACAGAAGCATACACAGTGAGAGCTGTGTGCATGGTTCTCGCAGAGCAGAGCTTGTTCACCTTGACAGCTTCTAACATGGAAACACAGCAAGCAGACAGCAGCCCACATGCTCTGCTTGCGGCAAACATGGAAAACAGTCGCCCCAGCATCATAATCACAAAAATGAATGAGAGGAGCAGAGAAATGCTGCAGGAGCATGTTTTCTTGCTAGGACAAATGAAAACCTTACTTGGGCTGTGCACAGTGCAAACGGATGAACAGAAGCATACACAGTGAGAGCTGTGTGCACTGTTCTCGCACAGCACAGCTTGTTCAACTTGACAGCTTCTAACATGGAAACAGAGCAAGCAGACAGCAATCCACATGCTCTGCTTGCTGCAAATGTGGAAAACAGACACCCCAGCATCAGAATCTCAGAAATCACTGAGAGAAGCCGAGAAATGCTGCAGGAGCATGTTTTGTTGCTTGAAAAAGTGAAAAAATCACTTGGGCCATGCACAGCGCAAACCAATGAACAGAAGCAAACACAGTGAGAGCTGTGTGTATGGTTCTCGCAAAGCAGAGCGTGTTCACCTTGACAGCTTCTAACATGGAAACACAGCAAGCAGACCTCAGCCTACATTCTCTGCGTGTTGCAAAGATGGAAAACAGACACCCTAGTATCAGAATCTCAGAAATCACTGAGCGAAGCAGAGAAATGCTGCAGGACCATGCTTGCTTGCTTGAAAAAGTGAAAAACTTACTTGGGCTGTGCACAGTGCAAACAGATGAACAGAAGCATACATAGCGAGAGCAGTGTGCACTGTTCTCGCGAAGCAGAGCTTGTTCACCTTGACAGCTTCTAACATGGAAACACAGCAAGCAGACAGCAGCCCACATGCTCTGCTTGCTGCAAACATGGAAAACAGACACCCTAGCATCAGAATCTCAGAAATCACTGAGAGAAGTAGAGAAATGCTGCAGGAGCATGTTTGCTTCCTAGGACAAATGAAAAACTCACATGGGCCATGCACAGTGCAAACGGATGAAAAGAAGCATACACAGCGAGAGCAGTGTGCACTGTTCTCGTAAAGCAGAGCTTGTTCAGCTTGCCAGCTTCTAACATGGAAAGAGAGCAAGCAGACAGCAGCCCACATGCTCTGCTTGTTATAAACATGGAAAACAGACACCCTAGCATCAGAATCTCAGAAATCACAGAGAGAAGCAGAGAAATGCTGCAGGAGCATGTTTTCTTGCTAGGACCAACGAAAAACACAAATGGGCTGTGCGCAGTGCAAACAGATGAACAGAAGCATACACAGTGAGAGCTGTGTGCATGGTTCTCGCAGAGCAGAGCTTGTTCACCTTGACAGCTTCTAACATGGAAACACAGCAAGCAGACAGCAGCCCACATGCTCTGCTTGCGGCAAACATGGAAAACAGTCGCCCCAGCATCATAATCACAAAAATGAATGAGAGGAGCAGAGAAATGCTGCGGGGGCATGTTTTCTTGCTAGGACAAATGAAAACCTTACTTGGGCTGTGCACAGTGCAAACGGATGAACAGAAGCATACACAGTGAGAGCTGTGTGCACTGTTCTCGCACAGCACAGCTTGTTCAACTTGACAGCTTCTAACATGGAAACAGAGCAAGCAGACAGCAATCCACATGCTCTGCTTGCTGCAAATGTGGAAAACAGACACCCCAGCATCAGAATCTCAGAAATCACAGAGAGAAGAAGAGAAATGCTGCAGGAGCATGTTTTGTTGCTTGAAAAAGTGAAAAAATCACTTGGGCCGTGCACAGCGCAAACCAATGAACAGAAGCAAAGGTGTGAGAGCTGTGTGTATGGTTCTCGCAAAGCAGAGCGTGTTCACCTTGACAGCTTCTAACATGGAAACACAGCAAGCAGACCTCAGCCTACATTCTCTGCGTGTTGCAAAGATGGAAAACAGACACCCTAGTATCAGAATCTCAGAAATCACTGAGCGAAGCAGAGAAATGCTGCAGGACCATGCTTGCTTGCTTGAAAAAGTGAAAAACTTACTTGGGCTGTGCACAGTGCAAACAGATGAACAGAAGCATACATAGCAAGAGCAGTGTGCACTGTTCTCGCGAAGCAGAGCTTGTTCACCTTGACAGCTTCTAACATGGAAACACAGCAAGCAGACAGCAGCCCACATGCTCTGCTTGCTGCAAACATGGAAAACAGACACCCTAGCATCAGAATCTCAGAAATCACTGAGAGAAGTAGAGAAATGCTGCAGGAGCATGTTTGCTTTCTAGGACAAATGAAAAACTCACATGGGCCATGCACAGTGCAAACGGATGAAAAGAAGCATACACAGCGAGGGCAGTGTGCACTGTTCTCGCAAAGCAGAGCTTGTTCAGCTTGCCAGCTTCTAACATGGAAAGAGAGCAAGCAGACAACAGCCCACATGCTCTGCTTGTTATAAACATGGAAAACAGACACCCAAGCATCAGAATCTCAGAAATCACAGAGAGAAGTAGAGAAATGCTGCAGGAGCATGTTTTCTTGCTAGGACCAACGAAAAACACAAATGGGCTGTGCGCAGTGCAAACAGATGAACAGAAGCAAACACAGTGAGAGCTGTGTGTATGGTTCTCGCAAAGCAGAGCGTGTTCACCTTGACAGCTTCTAACATGGAAACACAGCAAGCAGACCTCAGCCTACATTCTCTGCGTGTTGCAAAGATGGAAAACAGACACCCTAGTATCAGAATCTCAGAAATCACTGAGCGAAGCAGAGAAATGCTGCAGGACCATGCTTGCTTGCTTGAAAAAGTGAAAAACTTACTTGGGCTGTGCACAGTGCAAACAGATGAACAGAAGCATACATAGCGAGAGCAGTGTGCACTGTTCTCGCGAAGCAGAGCTTGTTCACCTTGACAGCTTCTAACATGGAAACACAGCAAGCAGACAGCAGCCCACATGCTCTGCTTGCTGCAAACATGGAAAACAGACACCCTAGCATCAGAATCTCAGAAATCACTGAGAGAAGTAGAGAAATGCTGCAGGAGCATGTTTGCTTCCTTGGACAAATGAAAAACTCACATGGGCCATGCACAGTGCAAACGGATGAAAAGAAGCATACACAGCGAGGGCAGTGTGCACTGTTCTCGCAAAGCAGAGCTTGTTCAGCTTGCCAGCTTCTAACATGGAAAGAGAGCAAGCAGACAGCAGCCCACATGCTCTGCTTGTTATAAACATGGAAAACAGACACCCTAGCATCAGAATCTCAGAAATCACAGAGAGAAGTAGAGAAATGCTGCAGGAGCATGTTTTCTTGCTAGGACCAACGAAAAACACAAATGGGCTGTGCGCAGTGCAAACAGATGAACAGAAGCAAACACAGTGAGAGCTGTGTGTATGGTTCTCGCAAAGCAGAGCGTGTTCACCTTGACAGCTTCTAACATGGAAACACAGCAAGCAGACCTCAGCCTACATTCTCTGCGTGTTGCAAAGATGGAAAACAGACACCCTAGTATCAGAATCTCAGAAATCACTGAGCGAAGCAGAGAAATGCTGCAGGACCATGCTTGCTTGCTTGAAAAAGTGAAAAACTTACTTGGGCTGTGCACAGTGCAAACAGATGAACAGAAGCATACATAGCGAGAGCAGTGTGCACTGTTCTCGCGAAGCAGAGCTTGTTCACCTTGACAGCTTCTAACATGGAAACACAGCAAGCAGACAGCAGCCCACATGCTCTGCTTGCTGCAAACATGGAAAACAGACACCCTAGCATCAGAATCTCAGAAATCACTGAGAGAAGTAGAGAAATGCTGCAGGAGCATGTTTGCTTCCTAGGACAAATGAAAAACTCACATGGGCCATGCACAGTGCAAACGGATGAAAAGAAGCATACACAGCGAGAGCAGTGTGCACTGTTCTCGTAAAGCAGAGCTTGTTCAGCTTGCCAGCTTCTAACATGGAAAGAGAGCAAGCAGACAGCAGCCCACATGCTCTGCTTGTTATAAACATGGAAAACAGACACCCTAGCATCAGAATCTCAGAAATCACAGAGAGAAGCAGAGAAATGCTGCAGGAGCATGTTTTCTTGCTAGGACCAACGAAAAACACAAATGGGCTGTGCGCAGTGCAAACAGATGAACAGAAGCATACACAGTGAGAGCTGTGTGCATGGTTCTCGCAGAGCAGAGCTTGTTCACCTTGACAGCTTCTAACATGGAAACACAGCAAGCAGACAGCAGCCCACATGCTCTGCTTGCGGCAAACATGGAAAACAGTCGCCCCAGCATCATAATCACAAAAATGAATGAGAGGAGCAGAGAAATGCTGCGGGGGCATGTTTTCTTGCTAGGACAAATGAAAACCTTACTTGGGCTGTGCACAGTGCAAACGGATGAACAGAAGCATACACAGTGAGAGCTGTGTGCACTGTTCTCGCACAGCACAGCTTGTTCAACTTGACAGCTTCTAACATGGAAACAGAGCAAGCAGACAGCAATCCACATGCTCTGCTTGCTGCAAATGTGGAAAACAGACACCCCAGCATCAGAATCTCAGAAATCACAGAGAGAAGAAGAGAAATGCTGCAGGAGCATGTTTTGTTGCTTGAAAAAGTGAAAAAATCACTTGGGCCGTGCACAGCGCAAACCAATGAACAGAAGCAAACACAGTGAGAGCTGTGTGTATGGTTCTCGCAAAGCAGAGCGTGTTCACCTTGACAGCTTCTAACATGGAAACACAGCAAGCAGACCTCAGCCTACATTCTCTGCGTGTTGCAAAGATGGAAAACAGACACCCTAGTATCAGAATCTCAGAAATCACTGAGCGAAGCAGAGAAATGCTGCAGGACCATGCTTGCTTGCTTGAAAAAGTGAAAAACTGACTTGGGCTGTGCACAGTGCAAACAGATGAACAGAAGCATACATAGCGAGAGCAGTGTGCACTGTTCTCGCGAAGCAGAGCTTGTTCACCTTGACAGCTTCTAACATGGAAACACAGCAAGCAGACAGCAGCCCACATGCTCTGCTTGCTGCAAACATGGAAAACAGACACCCTAGCATCAGAATCTCAGAAATCACGGAGAGAAGTAGAGAAATGCTGCAGGAGCATGTTTGCTTCCTTGGACAAATGAAAAACTCACATGGGCCATGCACAGTGCAAACGGATGAAAAGAAGCATACACAGCGAGGGCAGTGTGCACTGTTCTCGCAAAGCAGAGCTTGTTCAGCTTGCCAGCTTCTAACATGGAAAGAGAGCAAGCAGACAGCAGCCCACATGCTCTGCTTGTTATAAACATGGAAAACAGACACCCTAGCATCAGAATCTCAGAAATCACAGAGAGAAGTAGAGAAATGCTGCAGGAGCATGTTTTCTTGCTAGGACCAACGAAAAACACAAATGGGCTGTGCGCAGTGCAAACAGATGAACAGAAGCAAACACAGTGAGAGCTGTGTGTATGGTTCTCGCAAAGCAGAGCGTGTTCACCTTGACAGCTTCTAACATGGAAACACAGCAAGCAGACCTCAGCCTACATTCTCTGCGTGTTGCAAAGATGGAAAACAGACACCCTAGTATCAGAATCTCAGAAATCACTGAGCGAAGCAGAGAAATGCTGCAGGACCATGCTTGCTTGCTTGAAAAAGTGAAAAACTTACTTGGGCTGTGCACAGTGCAAACAGATGAACAGAAGCATACATAGCGAGAGCAGTGTGCACTGTTCTCGCGAAGCAGAGCTTGTTCACCTTGACAGCTTCTAACATGGAAACACAGCAAGCAGACAGCAGCCCACATGCTCTGCTTGCTGCAAACATGGAAAACAGACACCCTAGCATCAGAATCTCAGAAATCACTGAGAGAAGTAGAGAAATGCTGCAGGAGCATGTTTGCTTCCTAGGACAAATGAAAAACTCACATGGGCCATGCACAGTGCAAACGGATGAAAAGAAGCATACACAGCGAGAGCAGTGTGCACTGTTCTCGTAAAGCAGAGCTTGTTCAGCTTGCCAGCTTCTAACATGGAAAGAGAGCAAGCAGACAGCAGCCCACATGCTCTGCTTGTTATAAACATGGAAAACAGACACCCTAGCATCAGAATCTCAGAAATCACAGAGAGAAGCAGAGAAATGCTGCAGGAGCATGTTTTCTTGCTAGGACCAACGAAAAACACAAATGGGCTGTGCGCAGTGCAAACAGATGAACAGAAGCATACACAGTGAGAGCTGTGTGCATGGTTCTCGCAGAGCAGAGCTTGTTCACCTTGACAGCTTCTAACATGGAAACACAGCAAGCAGACAGCAGCCCACATGCTCTGCTTGCGGCAAACATGGAAAACAGTCGCCCCAGCATCATAATCACAAAAATGAATGAGAGGAGCAGAGAAATGCTGCGGGGGCATGTTTTCTTGCTAGGACAAATGAAAACCTTACTTGGGCTGTGCACAGTGCAAACGGATGAACAGAAGCATACACAGTGAGAGCTGTGTGCACTGTTCTCGCACAGCACAGCTTGTTCAACTTGACAGCTTCTAACATGGAAACAGAGCAAGCAGACAGCAATCCACATGCTCTGCTTGCTGCAAATGTGGAAAACAGACACCCCAGCATCAGAATCTCAGAAATCACAGAGAGAAGAAGAGAAATGCTGCAGGAGCATGTTTTGTTGCTTGAAAAAGTGAAAAAATCACTTGGGCCGTGCACAGCGCAAACCAATGAACAGAAGCAAACACAGTGAGAGCTGTGTGTATGGTTCTCGCAAAGCAGAGCGTGTTCACCTTGACAGCTTCTAACATGGAAACACAGCAAGCAGACCTCAGCCTACATTCTCTGCGTGTTGCAAAGATGGAAAACAGACACCCTAGTATCAGAATCTCAGAAATCACTGAGCGAAGCAGAGAAATGCTGCAGGACCATGCTTGCTTGCTTGAAAAAGTGAAAAACTTACTTGGGCTGTGCACAGTGCAAACAGATGAACAGAAGCATACATAGCGAGAGCAGTGTGCACTGTTCTCGCGAAGCAGAGTTTGTTCACCTTGACAGCTTCTAACATGGAAACACAGCAAGCAGACAGCAGCCCACATGCTCTGCTTGCTGCAAACATGGAAAACAGACACCCTAGCATCAGAATCTCAGAAATCACTGAGAGAAGTAGAGAAATGCTGCAGGAGCATGTTTGCTTCCTAGGACAAATGAAAAACTCACATGGGCCATGCACAGTGCAAACGGATGAAAAGAAGCATACACAGCGAGAGCAGTGTGCACTGTTCTCGCAAAGCAGAGCTTGTTCAGCTTGCCAGCTTCTAACATGGAAAGAGAGCAAGCAGACAGCAGCCCACATGCTCTGCTTGTTATAAACATGGAAAACAGACACCCTAGCATCAGAATCTCAGAAATCACAGAGAGAAGTAGAGAAATGCTGCAGGAGCATGTTTTCTTGCTAGGACCAACGAAAAACACAAATGGGCTGTGCGCAGTGCAAACAGATGAACAGAAGCAAACACAGTGAGAGCTGTGTGTATGGTTCTCACAAAGCAGAGCGTGTTCACCTTGACAGCTTCTAACATGGAAACACAGCAAGCAGACCTCAGCCTACATTCTCTGCGTGTTGCAAAGATGGAAAACAGACACCCTAGTATCAGAATCTCAGAAATCACTGAGCGAAGCAGAGAAATGCTGCAGGACCATGCTTGCTTGCTTGAAAAAGTGAAAAACTTACTTGGGCTGTGCACAGTGCAAACAGATGAACAGAAGCATACATAGCGAGAGCAGTGTGCACTGTTCTCGCGAAGCAGAGTTTGTTCACCTTGACAGCTTCTAACATGGAAACACAGCAAGCAGACAGCAGCCCACATGCTCTGCTTGCTGCAAACATGGAAAACAGACACCCTAGCATCAGAATCTCAGAAATCACTGAGAGAAGCAGAGAAATGCTGCAGGAGCATGTTTGCTTCCTAGGACAAATGAAAAACTCACATGGGCCATGCACAGTGCAAACGGATGAAAAGAAGCATACACAGCGAGAGCAGTGTGCACTGTTCTCGTAAAGCAGAGCTTGTTCAGCTTGCCAGCTTCTAACATGGAAATAGAGCAAGCAGACAGCAGCCCACATGCTCTGCTTGTTATAAACATGGAAAACAGACACCCTAGCATCAGAATCTCAGAAATCACAGAGAGAAGTAGAGAAATGCTGCAGGAGCATGTTTTCTTGCTTGGACCAACGAAAAACACAAATGGGCTGTGCGCAGTGCAAACAGATGAACAGAAGCATACACAGTGAGAGCTGTGTGCATGGTTCTCGCAGAGCAGAGCTTGTTCACCTTGACAGCTTCTAACATGGAAACACAGCAAGCAGACAGCAGCCCACATGCTCTGCTTGCGGCAAACATGGAAAACTGACGGGAGCTTTCCCCATCATTGTGGTGGTTTCAGAGTCTCTGCCTCCCTGCACAGCTCCGAGCCAAGCCGAAGGAAGAGACGGAGTTCTCAGGTTTAGATCTTTCAATGTTGCATACTTTGTTTATTGTTTCTTATCTTACAATTTTCTCGGAGTCCGACAAGATGTTCGCAGCTGCATGGATTCCTCACGTCTCCCCCCGAGCTGGGCTGTCCTTATCTTTTATACTAATTATTACGTATTTCTTATTTACTATTTCTTACCAATGTCTATCTCTATTACTAAAAAGGTCATCTTTACTTTGACCCAATCCTCACTAACTACCTTGTGCCACGTCAATGCAGCAATGGAGTGAGGGAAAGAGAAGAAGAAGGAGAAGGAGACAACGCCCCAGATCCTCCATCTTGTCCCCATTCACTTCAATGCTAGAAACCTAAAACTATTATTTTCTCACTCTGTGATAATCTAAACTACTATTTTTCACACCCCTGTGGCCTGTAAACCTTCTCTCAGTGTAGGAAGTTTTTCCCATGGACTGAAATCAAAGCCAGTGTCTCTCTGAGCTCTGGGCTGGGGTCCCAGACCCCCCTGTCCAGGTCTCTGACCCTCCAGGGCAACCAAAAGAATGCCCTGGACTCCAACATCTCCCCCTCCTGTTTGAACCAAAAACACCTGCTTGGCCACTTTGTCCATGGCTTGCCGTATACATAAAAACAAACACGGCAAAATCATGAGAAGGATTACAAGCCCTACTAAAATATATATAACTATCTTAAAAATTTCTTTCCACAAAGGTGAAAGGTCAAACAAATTGAACAAACCATCCATCCATGACCCAGTTACCTCTCCAAGTTTGTTGACACTCTCCTGCAATCGCCTGATGTTCTCATGAATGGATTTGGAATGATCCGACAAATTCATGCAGCACATTCCTTCAAATTCCTCACATCCATGCCCATGGGTCAGCAAAAGATAATCAATCGCTGCCCTGTTTTGGAGACTTGCTCGTCTTACACCATCAATGTCTAACAACATGTCACTCAGTGTAAGAGAGACAGCTCGGGCATGTTTGCTCAACCAGCAACCCACGTGATCCAATTGTGTCAAGGCTGCTCCTGACGCTGCCTGTGGTGAAAAAATTGCAACTGCAATTCTTTGAGCCTTGCTCCATGTGTGAACATCATCATCACAATTTGGATCATACATTTGAATTGATCTTTTCCCTCTCTGTTTTAGTTTTCTCATCAATGTCATGTCAGGTGTTAACAATGAAAGCATTCCAATGCTGCAAGGACCACCTGTGGCATTTGCAGGAATTGCGGGCCAAATTTTGTCCCCACAAATGAAAAAAATTCCCCTCGGCAACTGAGCTGGAACATGATTGGATGGTTTCTTCAGCATCTTAGTGTAATTACACCAAGATGATGAATTTCTATAAAAATTGAGGTTTGGAGTGACGTCTACAGTTTTATTTTTTGTCACTCCGGAAAGGCCAAATTTCACACAGAATTGCATTCGGACCGAACCAAGAATTTCCAGTTCCTGAGGTTCAAAAGGAGCCGCAGGAAGGAATTTCGTCCAAACATCCCATTGGCCCACTGGATCTACAATGGACTTTGAAATCTTTGGAGGGATGTTTTCTGGAATTGGCCATTTGTTCACTGGCAACCCCACTAAACATGTTGAAAAAGGTTTCCCTGGTCTTGAGTGTGTCAGGCAGATGGTATTCAAACCTGATGCATTGGCCAGAGTTTCCCAAACATTCTCTTTTGGTTGAGCCACTGGCAAAATCGCCGCACTGCTCAAGGCAACCAAGGAGAGAATGAGGCACAAGGATAGTTCTTTCATTTTCAATGCCCTCTTTTCCCTGGGAATCCCTAGAAATGCAACACCACCCAAGTCCAAAAGAAAACAAGTCCCAAAGTCTCTTTTGCACGTAGAACGAAAGGATGTCTGCTGTCTTGACACCGGCTCACGTCTGCGTGCCCACTTCTCTTCCTCCGGTCTGGGGGTCCGTCTCTGCTTGTGTCTGGACTCGGTACGGTTTCACGTGCCTCGCTGCCAGCCACTTTGGCCCACCTGCTGTGGAGACACAAGCAAATCCCTTGCCCCAAGTTATTAATTTGAATGGCCCTTCGATTTGTCCTGTTTCTGGGTTTCTGACCAAAACCAAAGGATTTTCCTTCAGTTTTGCCCTTGTACTGTTTGAAAAATGTCTGATGATCGGTGGAGTTGGCTCTGCAAAAGAGCAATTTAGAAAATTCATCACATACAAGGCTTTATTCAAGCGCATGTATGGTGTAGCGTCTGTTTCTCCTCTTTTTTGTCTGTCCAAAAGGGATTTTAATGTTTGATGTGTCCTTTCAATGATTGCCTGACCTGTTGGAGAGTGTGGGATACCAAAGGTATGATGGACACCCCACCTCTTCAGGAATT
The DNA here is from genome assembly GCA_037837765.1 of Delichon dasypus. Taxonomy (NCBI): domain Eukaryota; kingdom Metazoa; phylum Chordata; class Aves; order Passeriformes; family Hirundinidae; genus Delichon; species Delichon dasypus. The sequence continues at coordinate 240,739 of JBBAXF010000038.1, forward strand.
TGTCAAGCACTTTCCCTATATATGTTGGTCCATTGTCTGTTTTGATTTCTTGCGGCACGCCTAAAGATGCAAATGCCTGCAAGAAATGTCGACAAGCATGTTGTGCTGTTTCACCTGTGTGCAGTGATGCGAAGACTGCACCTGAAAATGTGTCAACTGAAACATGAACATTTTTGAGCTTCCCAAAAGATGGATATTTTGTGACATCAGTTTGCCATAACTGCAAACTGTTCAATCCTCTTGGATTGACTGCTCCCATGGAAGCGGGAGGCTGAACAAGCTGACAATCAGGGCAAGCACTAATGATTTCCTTCGCCTGACTTTTGGAAATGTGAAAAGTGTCCATTAGTGCTTGAGCATTCTGATGAAAGAATGCATGACTCAATTTTGCCTGTTCAAAAATGTTCGGTAAAGTTCTTGAAATTGGCATGGTCAATTTGTCTGCCTGTGCATTGCCTTCTGCTAAAAAACCTGGAAGAGAAGAATGTGCTCTGATGTGTGAGACAAAATATTTATGTTTTCTGTTTTGCAACAGTGTCCTCATGCACAGTAAATATGAATATAAATTTTCATTGTCAACTTCTCTCAAAAGTGAACCTTCAAGTCTTTTGACCACATTAGCTACATAAGCTGAATCTGTGATCAAATTGAAAGGTTGCTGGAACAGCTCAAAAGTTCTGACCACTGCTGCCAATTCCACTATTTGTGGTGACCCTTGTACTATTCTTATATCTGATTTCCACTCCCCTGTGATGTCATCCTGCCATGTACTTACTGATTTGTGAGTTTTTCCAGAGCCATCGGTAAATACTGTTATTGCATCCAATGGCACCTCACTTATTTTTGGCTTTTCTCTAAAACTTAATTTTGCTTTCAACAGCCTGTGGCTTGGGAAATGAATAGTACAAACACCTGAGTAATCTAACAATGCAATCTGCAAATCCTCTGATTTCTGCAATGCCCAATCAAAATAATCTTTTTTCAAAGGCAGGTAAATTGTAGCAAAATCTTTGCCTGCCATGGTTTGCAGCCTGGTCCTAGCTTTGATGATGATCTGAGCTATCATTTCCAGACTTGAGAGGATCGTCCTCGGAGACCTGTAAGATAAAAAAATCCACTCCAAAATCAACAATGGGTCTTTTTGTGATGAGTCCCACTGAAAAACCAACCCATATAACTGTATTTTTTCCCCCAACACTGCAAGAAAGAAAGGTAAAGATGTTACAAAACGATGTGCCTGTCTCTGCTGGAGGGCTCCAGCAATTCTCTCAAGGGCTTCCCGAGCCTCAGGAGTGAGGCTCCTGGGAGATTTGATGTTACTGTCCCCTTTCAAAAGGTTGAACAATGGCGCAAGTTCATCATTTGTGATCCCCAAGATGGATCTCATCCAGTTGATCTCTCCCAAAAGTTGTTGCAAATCCTGCAAGTTGTTAACTTCTGTTCTAATTTCAATTTTCTGTGGTTTCACTGTTTGTTCAGTGATTTTCCATCCTAGGTATTTCCAAGGTGCAATTTCCTGAATTTTTGAAGTGGAAATTTCCAAACCTGCATTTTGCACCTCTGTGATCACACAGTCACGAGCCCTCTGCAATTCCTGTTGTGTCGGGGCAGCAATGAGCAGATCATCCATGTAATGAATGATTTTTGCTCCTGGATGTTTCTCTCGAGCTGGACACAGTGCCCGTGCAACAAACCATTGGCAGATGGTCGGAGAGTTCTTGAGACCTTGAGGAAGAACAACCCAATGGTATCTCTGCAGAGGCTCCTCCCTGTTGACACTTGGGATGGAAAAGGCAAATCGAGGAGCATCATCTGGATGAAGTGGGATGCTGAAAAAACAATCTTTGAGATCAATGATCACAAGTGGCCAATCTCTCGGAATCATTGAGAGAGATGGAAGCCCCTGCTGAAGTGGTCCCATTTCCTCAATGACCTCATTGATTTTTCTGAGATCATGAAGCAATCTCCAGGAACCAGTGGCTTTCTTGCGAATGACAAACACTGGGGAATTCCAGGGACTGTTTGTTGGTACAATGTGTCCCTTTTCCAATTGTTCTCTGACCAAGTTTTTGAGAGCACTCAATTTTTTCCTCTCAAGGGGCCACTGATCCACCCAGACAGGATTGTCTGTTTTCCAGGTCAGTTTCAAAGTGGTGAGTGCCACAGTGACCCCCACTAAAAATCCACTTCCAACCTCACGCCCCATTGCACTAAAATGTCCCTTCCCCACACTGTGATGGGTCTTTGCACAACAAATGGACGAATGATTGCAGTCTTACCTCCTGGCCCCGAGACAACAACCGCATCTTCACTCTGCAGACACAAGGTGTTCCCCCCTATGCCTGAAAGAGGACTCAAAGGAGCAATTAAATTCCAATTCTTGGGCCAAAAAAGATATGAAATCACCGTGACGTCGGCCCCCGTGTCGACCATCCCATTGACTGCGATTGTTTTGTCACCCTGGGTCAACTCACAGACGAGAATTGGTCTGTCTCTGCCTATGTGTTTCACCCAGGAGGCATGAACCTCCGTGTGCTCACCTGAAGGAGGATCTTGTTCTCGGAGCACTGGCAAGACTTGCTCTGCTGCATGGGGTGGCAAAGCAATTGCCCTGGCAATTGAGGTGTTCTGGGGAATGATCAATGGTGGCTGATGAGGCTTCGCTAAAACTGTCAACTCATCATTGCGATCTGCTGAAATGACAGAAGGGTAAATAACAAGTCCCAAAACACTGCTTCTGTCCTTACCTATAATTAGAAAGTCCTGCCTCTTCCACGAGGACCCAGTGACACCTGTGGGTATCACTGCATAATTGTCATCCAAAAAACATATCACTTTGGAAGTTGCCAAATCGCATTGCGCCCCAGGTGGGAGTAACTCTGGATCGCTGGGGATCCTACAAATTGTCCTGCTGAGGGCGTCTGAATGCTGTTCCCTGATGACTGTCCCCCTTGCGGAGCTTGCTCTTGAGTCATCGCCATCACTTGTGTCGTCGCGCGGTGACGATTCGCGCTCCTTCTGGAGTTTCCCGACTGAGTTCTTCCACCTGCATTGTTTCTTGCAGGACGATGCTTCCTTTTCCCGCATCCTGAACAATAATCTGATGAATCTGCATTATTTGTAACTTGTGGGCAGTCCTTCTTGAAATGCCCTGATCTGCCACATTTGTAACACTGTCTTTGTTGAAGATTTGCAAATGCTTCTTTGACTGCTTTTCCCACCTGATCTCCTAAAATTGTTGCAACGTGCTGTGGTGTCCCCACCTTACTGCATGCCTCTAGAATTTCTGCCATGGTGGGTTGGCCTGGCATCGCACTGATGACTCGCTGACATTCTTGATTGGCATTTGCAAATGCAAGACACCGAATCAAATGTGCCTTCACTCCCTCATTAATAACTTGCCTGTCCACTGCTTGTGTGAGACGATCGATGAATGAAGCGAAGGGCTCTGAAGGACCTTGCTTTATATCTGTAAAACTACTTTCTGTGACTCCCGCTGGTGGAATCTGCACCATTGCCTTTCTGGCTGCTTCCTTGATTTCTCTCAACACATCTCGAGGAAGAAAACTGGCTTGACTTGCTGCACTGTCAAGTGGTGGATCACCGGCCATCTGTGCCACTGTGAAGTGTGCATTTGCCCCTCCTTGGTTTCTGATTCTGTAATCATTTAAAATTTTTCTCCACTTTGCTTCCCAGAGAATGAATTGTGAGTCGCTCAGGATCATAGTTGCAAGAGATCGGAGGTCAAATGGTGTTAAATCATAAATATTAAATGTCCCTTTTAAAAGTTGTTTGAAGTATGGAGACCCCAAGCCATTATCACGAACGGCTTTCATCAGATCCCTGACGACTTCACGATCCAATCTCTCCCATCTTGGGTTTGCATCATGTGCATCATATGTCACTGGCATAGCTATGCCTTTTGAATCCATTGAAAGTGTATCCCCTTTCAATGCAAATTTCTTTATGTCTGTCCAATCCGTCGGATAAAATTGTGGCTCTGCAGAAGCCTTTGCAGTGTCTGCCTTTGGAATTGTTTCTTTTATTTTTTCTTTTGCTGCTGCTTCATCTTTCTCAGGATCCACTTGCTTTGGAGGCTTCACTTCCTCAGGTTTTGTTTCTTTCTCCTTTTCTTTTTCTCTTTCTTTTTCTTTCTCCTTTTCTTTCTCCTTTTCTTTCTCTTGCTCTTTCACTTGCTGAATAGGAATCAGCCCTTGATGAGCATCCTCAATTTTGTTTGAAACTTCCTTCCTTGGAAGAAAAATCTGAGAGAAAGAAGATGTGGGCTCATGGCGAAATGCTGCTTCTGTGAACCTTCGAAAAAACTTGTTCGCAAAGTCCTCAGATAACAAAAATGTCGAAGCTTGTTGTGCGAACTCAAATGCCTTTACTGTGCTGGCAGGAATGCCTTCTGATGCTGTAATTTTAATTATATCTTCATCTGTAATTGACATCTCGTGATCCTCATCAACAACATCATCATCCCTCACCATTGGCAAAGGTTCTCTCAGCTTTTGCTTGAATCGCTGTTCTGAAGAAGTTGATTTTTTGTATGAAATTGGAAAAAACCGATGCAATGTGGATGTGTCCTCCCAAACTGAAGCCTCGGTGGATGCAGCTGATGATCTCCGTGCTCGCTGCCTTTCTGCCCTTATCCTTGGTGATGATGGCACAGTGACAGCTTTCCTCTCTGGGCTTGGAGATCTCAGGTATCTTTTAAGTTCTGGAAAAGCCTGTAAAATCTCTGTAATGTTCGGACGCACACCCATCCTCCACCTCCCTGCAGCTGTCCCTGGATCCCCGCACGCAGGCGGCTCAAGGTCATAGCTGCTCGTGGGCGGGGTCGGGCTCCGCAGCCCTTGCTGCCTGGGGGTGGTGCTTCCGAGACTCTCCCCGCCTCGGCCACGCCCCATCTCTGCCCGCTCCGTCACCGCCCATCCCGCCCCTGCCAAACCCGGCCCGGCGGAATCCGACGGGATGCCCCGTCCTGCCTGACGTTCAAAGCCCGCCCTGTCTCTTTCGTCATCGGAACCAGCCTCCTCCCAAACCGAAACGCGCCCTGGGCTTCTACCCGCCCCCGCTGCGCATGCGCCTGAACCGGCCGCTGAGCCTTCTGGGGTTTGTAGTTCTCGGCTCTGTACTTCCGCTTTCGGCGCTTCCCTGCCTGCGCTTCGCGACGCGATATTTTGAGCTGTGTCGCTTCCCGTAGCTTGCGTCATCAGCGCGCGCCGTGCTGCCTGATCTGCTCTCGCCGCCTCCCCGGCATCTCCTCTCACGGACTCTTTTTCATCGCGATCTGCGCCTATATCTCCCGATGCGCTCTGCGATCGCGTCCCGTCGCGTCCCGTCGCTTTTCGACGCGATAGGTTAGATTCGGTCCCTCGCGCAGCTTCTGTCCCCCGCGCAGCCTCGCCCCCCCGCTGCTCCTGCGGCGCTCGACCCGCCTCTTTCCCCCCCCCGTCCTCTCCACCCGCACCCGGTTTTTCCACGGGAAGGGAAAGGAGCAATGGCGATTGAGGCATATCTCTGCACGGAGAACCTGGAGGAGTGAATGGACTTCTTGGTGGGCTTCTTCTCTCCCCCCCCTCTCTGTACAACCGAGGGGTTTGTTCTGGGACTGCTTCAAAGAAAAGCATGTCAAATTCCTCCTGTTCCCTTGGATGTATTAAAAGTTTGGGTTTTCCTGGCACTAATTTTGTGCCCCCTCCCCCTTCCCATTCCCTTGGGGGAGGTAACGACCTTGAAGTTAGCATGGCTCTCTGTCCTGGCTCTGTGCTATACTCCCTCTGTTTGCCTGGCTGCTGTCCAACCCTGCAGCTCTCTTTACTGTATTCTGTTATAACTTCTAACATAATTCTCCCCGCTGATAAAAGCTTTGCGGGTATTTTCTGCTTTCGTGTGGCCTTATCATAAAGATTTCTGTTCACTTCTTGCCAAAAACCTGGCTCAAAAAGAGACTGTGTCTCACACTGTGTATAATTACATTTGACCCATAACATCAGGGCTTCGAGCTCTTTATCTTTCAGCGCTGCATTGTATTTTGATATTAATTCTTTCAGATCCTCTAATATCACTGTTCTCTCTTGTGAACTAGTTCCCCCCATCGCGCGGTGTGTTCTGAATCTCACTGGTCTTACCAAAGTGAAATTTTTCCCAGCCGTGGTCCGATTCGTCTCAGAGGTCTCCTGATCTCCGTCCAGCAGAAAGCAGGGTGACGGCTCCCCCGGGCCCAGTGGAAAACCGTCGTCTGGAACGAACTGGAGTGAGCTGGTGGTCTGGCCAGACAGGTGTTTCTTCTCCGGAGTTGTTGGCTTGGCTGTTTGATGTTCTGGGAGCTTTTTGATGATTCTGCAGAGATTGCTGTGACCCTTTTCAGCGCTCCTTTCCAGGAGTGCCAATCAGGAAAGGCAGTTGAGTCAGTCCTCTCGGGGACGCCAGATGTTTCTGCCCAGTCAGGAACGCCAGATGACGGGAGCTTTCCCCATCATTGTGGTGGTTTCAGAGTCTCTGCCTCCCTGCACAGCTCCGAGCCAAGCCGAAGGAAGAGACGGAGTTCTCAGGTTTAGATCTTTCAATGTTGCATACTTTGTTTATTGTTTCTTATCTTACAATTTTCTCGGAGTCCGACAAGATGTTCGCAGCTGCATGGATTCCTCACGTCTCCCCCCGAGCTGGGCTGTCCTTATCTTTTATACTAATTATTACGTATTTCTTATTTACTATTTCTTACCAATGTCTATCTCTATTACTAAAAAGGTCATCTTTACTTTGACCCAATCCTCACTAACTACCTTGTGCCACGTCAATGCAGCAATGGAGTGAGGGAAAGAGAAGAAGAAGGAGAAGGAGACAACGCCCCAGATCCTCCATCTTGTCCCCATTCACTTCAATGCTAGAAACCTAAAACTATTATTTTCTCACTCTGTGATAATCTAAACTACTATTTTTCACACCCCTGTGGCCTGTAAACCTTCTCTCAGTGTAGGAAGTTTTTCCCATGGACTGAAATCAAAGCCAGTGTCTCTCTGAGCTCTGGGCTGGGGTCCCAGACGCCCCTGTCCAGGTCTCTGACCCTCCAGGGCAACCAAAAGAATGCCCTGGACTCCAACAGAAAACAGTCGCCCCAGCATCATAATCACAAAAATCAATGAGAGGAGCAGAGAAATGCTGCGGGGGCATGTTTTCTTGCTAGGACAAATGAAAACCTTACTTGGGCTGTGCACAGTGCAAACGGATGAACAGAAGCATACACAGTGAGAGCTGTGTGCACTGTTCTCGCACAGCACAGCTTGTTCGACTTGACAGCTTCTAACATGGAAACACAGCAAGCAGACCTCAGCCTACATTCTCTGCGTGTTGCAAAGATGGAAAACAGACACCTTAGTATCAGAATCTCAGAAATCACTGAGCGAAGCATAGAAATGCTGCAGGACCACGCTTGCTTGCTTGAAAAAGTGAAAAACTTACTTGGGCTGTGCACAGTGCAAACAGATGAACAGAAGCATACATAGCGAGAGCAGTGTGCACAGTTCTCGCGAAGCAGAGCTTGTTCACCTTGACAGCTTCTAACACGGTAACACAGCAAGCAGACAGCAGCCCACATGCTCTGCTTGCTGCAAACATGGAAAACAGACACCCTAGCATCAGAATCTCAGAAATCACGGAGAGAAGTAGAGAAATGGTGCAGGAGCATGTTTGCTTCCTAGGACAAATGAAAAACTCACATGGGCCATGCACAGTGCAAACGGATGAAAAGAAGCATACACAGCGAGAGCAGTGTGCACTGTTCTCGCAAAGCAGAGCTTGTTCTGCTCGCCAGGTTCTAACATGGAAACAGAGCAAGCAGACAGCAGCCCACATGCTCTGCTTGTTATAAACATGGAAAACAGACACCCTAGCATCAGAATCTCAGAAATCACAGAGAGAAGTAGAGAAATGCTGCAGGAGCATGTTTTCTTGCTAGGACCAACGAAAAACACAAATGGGCTGTGCGCAGTGCAAACAGATGAACAGAAGCAAACACAGTGAGAGCTGTGTGTATGGTTCTCGCAAAGCAGAGCGTGTTCACCTTGACAGCTTCTAACATGGAAACACAGCAAGCAGACCTCAGCCTACATTCTCTGCGTGTTGCAAAGATGGAAAACAGACACCCTAGTATCAGAATCTCAGAAATCACTGAGCGAAGCATAGAAATGCTGCAGGACCATGCTTGCTTGCTTGAAAAAGTGAAAAACTTACTTGGGCTGTGCACAGTGCAAACAGATGAACAGAAGCATACATAGCGAGAGCAGTGTGCACTGTTCTCGCGAAGCAGAGTTTGTTCACCTTGACAGCTTCTAACATGGAAACACAGCAAGCAGACAGCAGCCCACATGCTCTGCTTGCTGCAAACATGGAAAACAGACACCCTAGCATCAGAATCTCAGAAATCACAGAGAGAAGTAGAGAAATGCTGCAGGAGCATGTTTTCTTGCTAGGACCAACGAAAAACACAAATGGGCTGTGCGCAGTGCAAACAGATGAACAGAAGCATACACAGTGAGAGCTGTGTGCATGGTTCTCGCAGAGCAGAGCTTGTTCACCTTGACAGCTTCTAACATGGAAACACAGCAAGCAGACAGCAGCCCACATGCTCTGCTTGCGGCAAACATGGAAAACAGTCGCCCCAGCATCATAATCACAAAAATCAATGAGAGGAGCAGAGAAATGCTGCGGGGGCATGTTTTCTTGCTAGGACAAATGAAAACCTTACTTGGGCTGTGCACAGTGCAAACAGATGAACAGAAGCATACACAGTGAGAGCTGTGTGCACTGTTCTCGCACAGCACAGCTTGTTCGACTTGACAGCTTCTAACATGGAAACACAGCAAGCAGACCTCAGCCTACATTCTCTGCGTGTTGCAAAGATGGAAAACAGACACCTTAGTATCAGAATCTCAGAAATCACTGAGCGAAGCATAGAAATGCTGCAGGACCATGCTTGCTTGCTTGAAAAAGTGAAAAACTTACTTGGGCTGTGCACAGTGCAAACAGATGAACAGAAGCATACATAGCGAGAGCAGTGTGCACAGTTCTCGCGAAGCAGAGCTTGTTCACCTTGACAGCTTCTAACACGGTAACACAGCAAGCAGACAGCAGCCCACATGCTCTGCTTGCTGCAAACATGGAAAACAGACACCCTAGCATCAGAATCTCAGAAATCACTGAGAGATGCAGAGAAATGGTGCAGGAGCATGTTTGCTTCCTAGGACAAATGAAAAACTCACATGGGCCATGCACAGTGCAAACGGATGAAAAGAAGCATACACAGCGAGAGCAGTGTGCACTGTTCTCGCAAAGCAGAGCTTGTTCTGCTCGCCAGGTTCTAACATGGAAACAGAGCAAGCAGACAGCAGCCCACATGCTCTGCTTGTTATAAACATGGAAAACAGACACCCTAGCATCAGAATCTCAGAAATCACAGAGAGAAGTAGAGAAATGCTGCAGGAGCATGTTTTCTTGCTAGGACCAACGAAAAACACAAATGGGCTGTGCGCAGTGCAAACAGATGAACAGAAGCAAACACAGTGAGAGCTGTGTGTATGGTTCTCGCAAAGCAGAGCGTGTTCACCTTGACAGCTTCTAACATGGAAACACAGCAAGCAGACCTCAGCCTACATTCTCTGCGTGTTGCAAAGATGGAAAACAGACACCCTAGTATCAGAATCTCAGAAATCACTGAGCGAAGCAGAGAAATGCTGCAGGACCATGCTTACTTGCTTGAAAAAGTGAAAAACTTACTTGGGCTGTGCACAGTGCAAACAGATGAACAGAAGCATACACAGCGAGAGCAGTGTGCACTGTTCTCGCGAAGCAGAGCTTGTTCACCTTGACAGCTTCTAACATGGAAACACAGCAAGCAGACAGCAGCCCACATGCTCTGCTTGCCGCAAACATGGAAAACAGACACCCTAGCATCAGAATCTCAGAAATCAGTGAGAGAAGCAGAGAAATGCTGCAGGAGCCTGTTTGCTTCCTAGGACAAATGAAAAACTCATAGGGGCCATGCACAGTGCAAAAGGATGAAAAGAAGCATACACAGCGATAGCAGTGTGCACTGTTCTCGTAAAGCAGAGCTTGTTCAGCTTGCCAGCTTGTAACATGGAAAGAGAGCAAGCAGACAGCAGCCCACATGCTCTGCTTGTTATAAACATGGAAAACAGACACCCTAGCATCAGAATCTCAGAAATCACAGAGAGAAGTAGAGAAATGCTGCAGGAGCATGTTTTCTTGCTAGGACCAACGAAAAACACAAATGGGCTGTGCGCAGTGCAAACAGATGAACAGAAGCAAACACAGTGAGAGCTGTGTGTATGGTTCTCGCAAAGCAGAGCGTGTTCACCTTGACAGCTTCTAACATGGAAACACAGCAAGCAGACCTCAGCCTACATTCTCTGCGTGTTGCAAAGATGGAAAACAGACACCCTAGTATCAGAATCTCAGAAATCACTGAGCGAAGCAGAGAAATGCTGCAGGACCATGCTTGCTTGCTTGAAAAAGTGAAAAACTTACTTGGGCTGTGCACAGTGCAAACAGATGAACAGAAGCATACATAGCGAGAGCAGTGTGCACAGTTCTCGCGAAGCAGAGCTTGTTCACCTTGACAGCTTCTAACATGGAAACACAGCAAGCAGACAGCAGCCCACATGCTCTGCTTGCTGCAAACATGGAAAACAGACACCCTAGCATCAGAATCTCAGAAATCACTGAGAGATGCAGAGAAATGGTGCAGGAGCATGTTTGCTTCCTAGGACAAATGAAAAACTCACATGGGCCATGCACAGTGCAAACGGATGAAAAGAAGCATACACAGCGAGAGCAGTGTGCACTGTTCTCGCAAAGCAGAGCTTGTTCTGCTCGCCAGGTTCTAACATGGAAACAGAGCAAGCAGACAGCAGCCCACATGCACTGCTTGTTATAAACATGGAAAACAGACACCCTAGCATCAGAATCTCAGAAATCACTGAGAGAAGCAGAGAAATGCTGCAGGAGCATGTTTTCTTGCTAGGACCAACGAAAAACACAAATGGGCTGTGCGCAGTGCAAACAGATGAACAGAAGCAAACACAGTGAGAGCTGTGTGTATGGTTCTCGCAAAGCAGAGCGTGTTCACCTTGACAGCTTCTAACATGGAAACACAGCAAGCAGACCTCAGCCTACATTCTCTGCGTGTTGCAAAGATGGAAAACAGACACCCTAGTATCAGAATCTCAGAAATCACTGAGCGAAGCAGAGAAATGCTGCAGGACCATGCTTACTTGCTTGAAAAAGTGAAAAACTTACTTGGGCTGTGCACAGTGCAAACAGATGAACAGAAGCATACATAGCGAGAGCAGTGTGCACTGTTCTCGCGAAGCAGAGCTTGTTCACCTTGACAGCTTCTAACATGGAAACACAGCAAGCAGACAGCAGCCCACATGCTCTGCTTGCCGCAAATATGGAAAACAGACACCCTAGCATCAGAATCTCAGAAATCAGTGAGAGAAGCAGAGAAATGCTGCAGGAGCCTGTTTGCTTCTTAGGACAAATGAAAAACTCACATGGGCCATGCACAGTGCAAAAGGATGAAAAGAAGCATACACAGCGAGAGCAGTGTGCACTGTTCTCGTAAAGCAGAGCTTGTTCAGCTTGCCAGCTTCTAACATGGAAAGAGAGCAAGCAGACAGCAGCCCACATGCTCTGCTTGTTATAAACATGGAAAACAGACACCCTAGCATCAGAATCTCAGAAATCACAGAGAGAAGTAGAGAAATGCTGCAGGAGCATGTTTTCTTGCTAGGACCAACGAAAAACACAAATGGGCTGTGCGCAGTGCAAACAGATGAACAGAAGCATACACAGTGAGAGCTGTGTGCATGGTTCTCGCAGAGCAGAGCTTGTTCACCTTGACAGCTTCTAACATGGAAACACAGCAAGCAGACAGCAGCCCACATGCTCTGCTTGCGGCAAACATGGAAAACAGTCGCCCCAGCATCATAATCACAAAAATCAATGAGAGAAGCAGAGAAATGCTGCGGGGGCATGTTTTCTTGCTAGGACAAATGAAACCCTTACTTGGGCTGTGCACAGTGCAAACGGATGAACAGAAGCATACACAGTGAGAGCTGTGTGCACTGTTCTCGCACAGCACAGCTTGTTCGACTTGACAGCTTCTAACATGGAAACACAGCAAGCAGACCTCAGCCTACATTCTCTGCGTGTTGCAAAGATGGAAAACAGACACCTTAGTATCAGAATCTCAGAAATAACTGAGCGAAGCATAGAAATGCTGCAGGACCATGCTTGCTTGCTTGAAAAAGTGAAAAACTTACTTGGGCTGTGCACAGTGCAAACAGATGAACAGAAGCATACATAGCGAGAGCAGTGTGCACAGTTCTCGCGAAGCAGAGCTTGTTCACCTTGACAGCTTCTAACACGGTAACACAGCAAGCAGACAGCAGCCCACATGCTCTGCTTGCTGCAAACATGGAAAACAGACACCCTAGCATCAGAATCTCAGAAATCACTGAGAGATGCAGAGAAATGCTGCAGGAGCATGTTTGCTTCCTAGGACAAATGAAAAACTCACATGGGCCATGCACAGTGCAAACGGATGAAAAGAAGCATACACAGCGAGAGCAGTGTGCACTGTTCTCGCAAAGCAGAGCTTGTTCTGCTCGCCAGGTTCTAACATGGAAACAGAGCAAGCAGACAGCAGCCCACATGCTCTGCTTGTTATAAACATGGAAAACAGACACCCTAGCATCAGAATCTCAGAAATCACTGAGAGAAGCAGAGAAATGCTGCAGGAGCATGTTTTCTTGCTAGGACCAACGAAAAACACAAATGGGCTGTGCGCAGTGCAAACAGATGAACAGAAGCAAACACAGTGAGAGCTGTGTGTATGGTTCTCGCAAAGCAGAGCGTGTTCACCTTGACAGCTTCTAACATGGAAACACAGCAAGCAGACCTCAGCCTACATTCTCTGCGTGTTGCAAAGATGGAAAACAGACACCCTAGTATCAGAATCTCAGAAATCACTGAGCGAAGCAGAGAAATGCTGCAGGACCATGCTTACTTGCTTGAAAAAGTGAAAAACTTACTTGGGCTGTGCACAGTGCAAACAGATGAACAGAAGCATACACAGCGAGAGCAGTGTGCACTGTTCTCGCGAAGCAGAGCTTGTTCACCTTGACAGCTTCTAACATGGAAACACAGCAAGCAGACAGCAGCCCACATGCTCTGCTTGCCGCAAACATGGAAAACAGACACCCTAGCATCAGAATCTCAGAAATCAGTGAGAGAAGCAGAGAAATGCTGCAGGAGCCTGTTTGCTTCCTAGGACAAATGAAAAACTCATAGGGGCCATGCACAGTGCAAAAGGATGAAAAGAAGCATACACAGCGATAGCAGTGTGCACTGTTCTCGTAAAGCAGAGCTTGTTCAGCTTGCCAGCTTGTAACATGGAAAGAGAGCAAGCAGACAGCAGCCCACATGCTCTGCTTGTTATAAACATGGAAAACAGACACCCTAGCATCAGAATCTCAGAAATCACAGAGAGAAGTAGAGAAATGCTGCAGGAGCATGTTTTCTTGCTAGGACCAACGAAAAACACAAATGGGCTGTGCGCAGTGCAAACAGATGAACAGAAGCAAACACAGTGAGAGCTGTGTGTATGGTTCTCGCAAAGCAGAGCGTGTTCACCTTGACAGCTTCTAACATGGAAACACAGCAAGCAGACCTCAGCCTACATTCTCTGCGTGTTGCAAAGATGGAAAACAGACACCCTAGTATCAGAATCTCAGAAATCACTGAGCGAAGCAGAGAAATGCTGCAGGACCATGCTTGCTTGCTTGAAAAAGTGAAAAACTTACTTGGGCTGTGCACAGTGCAAACAGATGAACAGAAGCATACATAGCGAGAGCAGTGTGCACAGTTCTCGCGAAGCAGAGCTTGTTCACCTTGACAGCTTCTAACATGGAAACACAGCAAGCAGACAGCAGCCCACATGCTCTGCTTGCTGCAAACATGGAAAACAGACACCCTAGCATCAGAATCTCAGAAATCACTGAGAGATGCAGAGAAATGGTGCAGGAGCATGTTTGCTTCCTAGGACAAATGAAAAACTCACATGGGCCATGCACAGTGCAAACGGATGAAAAGAAGCATACACAGCGAGAGCAGTGTGCACTGTTCTCGCAAAGCAGAGCTTGTTCTGCTCGCCAGGTTCTAACATGGAAACAGAGCAAGCAGACAGCAGCCCACATGCACTGCTTGTTATAAACATGGAAAACAGACACCCTAGCATCAGAATCTCAGAAATCACTGAGAGAAGCAGAGAAATGCTGCAGGAGCATGTTTTCTTGCTAGGACCAACGAAAAACACAAATGGGCTGTGCGCAGTGCAAACAGATGAACAGAAGCAAACACAGTGAGAGCTGTGTGTATGGTTCTCGCAAAGCAGAGCGTGTTCACCTTGACAGCTTCTAACATGGAAACACAGCAAGCAGACCTCAGCCTACATTCTCTGCGTGTTGCAAAGATGGAAAACAGACACCCTAGTATCAGAATCTCAGAAATCACTGAGCGAAGCAGAGAAATGCTGCAGGACCATGCTTACTTGCTTGAAAAAGTGAAAAACTTACTTGGGCTGTGCACAGTGCAAACAGATGAACAGAAGCATACATAGCGAGAGCAGTGTGCACTGTTCTCGCGAAGCAGAGCTTGTTCACCTTGACAGCTTCTAACATGGAAACACAGCAAGCAGACAGCAGCCCACATGCTCTGCTTGCCGCAAACATGGAAAACAGACACCCTAGCATCAGAATCTCAGAAATCAGTGAGAGAAGCAGAGAAATGCTGCAGGAGCCTGTTTGCTTCTTAGGACAAATGAAAAACTCACATGGGCCATGCACAGTGCAAAAGGATGAAAAGAAGCATACACAGCGAGAGCAGTGTGCACTGTTCTCGTAAAGCAGAGCTTGTTCAGCTTGCCAGCTTCTAACATGGAAAGAGAGCAAGCAGACAGCAGCCCACATGCTCTGCTTGTTATAAACATGGAAAACAGACACCCTAGCATCAGAATCTCAGAAATCACAGAGAGAAGTAGAGAAATGCTGCAGGAGCATGTTTTCTTGCTAGGACCAACGAAAAACACAAATGGGCTGTGCGCAGTGCAAACAGATGAACAGAAGCATACACAGTGAGAGCTGTGTGCATGGTTCTCGCAGAGCAGAGCTTGTTCACCTTGACAGCTTCTAACATGGAAACACAGCAAGCAGACAGCAGCCCACATGCTCTGCTTGCGGCAAACATGGAAAACAGTCGCCCCAGCATCATAATCACAAAAATCAATGAGAGAAGCAGAGAAATGCTGCGGGGGCATGTTTTCTTGCTAGGACAAATGAAACCCTTACTTGGGCTGTGCACAGTGCAAACGGATGAACAGAAGCATACACAGTGAGAGCTGTGTGCACTGTTCTCGCACAGCACAGCTTGTTCGACTTGACAGCTTCTAACATGGAAACACAGCAAGCAGACCTCAGCCTACATTCTCTGCGTGTTGCAAAGATGGAAAACAGACACCTTAGTATCAGAATCTCAGAAATAACTGAGCGAAGCATAGAAATGCTGCAGGACCATGCTTGCTTGCTTGAAAAAGTGAAAAACTTACTTGGGCTGTGCACAGTGCAAACAGATGAACAGAAGCATACATAGCGAGAGCAGTGTGCACAGTTCTCGCGAAGCAGAGCTTGTTCACCTTGACAGCTTCTAACACGGTAACACAGCAAGCAGACAGCAGCCCACATGCTCTGCTTGCTGCAAACATGGAAAACAGACACCCTAGCATCAGAATCTCAGAAATCACTGAGAGATGCAGAGAAATGCTGCAGGAGCATGTTTGCTTCCTAGGACAAATGAAAAACTCACATGGGCCATGCACAGTGCAAACGGATGAAAAGAAGCATACACAGCGAGAGCAGTGTGCACTGTTCTCGCAAAGCAGAGCTTGTTCTGCTCGCCAGGTTCTAACATGGAAACAGAGCAAGCAGACAGCAGCCCACATGCTCTGCTTGTTATAAACATGGAAAACAGACACCCTAGCATCAGAATCTCAGAAATCACTGAGAGAAGCAGAGAAATGCTGCAGGAGCATGTTTTCTTGCTAGGACCAACGAAAAACACAAATGGGCTGTGCGCAGTGCAAACAGATGAACAGAAGCAAACACAGTGAGAGCTGTGTGTATGGTTCTCGCAAAGCAGAGCGTGTTCACCTTGACAGCTTCTAACATGGAAACACAGCAAGCAGACCTCAGCCTACATTCTCTGCGTGTTGCAAAGATGGAAAACAGACACCCTAGTATCAGAATCTCAGAAATCACTGAGCGAAGCAGAGAAATGCTGCAGGACCATGCTTACTTGCTTGAAAAAGTGAAAAACTTACTTGGGCTGTGCACAGTGCAAACAGATGAACAGAAGCATACACAGCGAGAGCAGTGTGCACTGTTCTCGCGAAGCAGAGCTTGTTCACCTTGACAGCTTCTAACATGGAAACACAGCAAGCAGACAGCAGCCCACATGCTCTGCTTGCCGCAAACATGGAAAACAGACACCCTAGCATCAGAATCTCAGAAATCAGTGAGAGAAGCAGAGAAATGCTGCAGGAGCCTGTTTGCTTCCTAGGACAAATGAAAAACTCATAGGGGCCATGCACAGTGCAAAAGGATGAAAAGAAGCATACACAGCGATAGCAGTGTGCACTGTTCTCGTAAAGCAGAGCTTGTTCAGCTTGCCAGCTTGTAACATGGAAAGAGAGCAAGCAGACAGCAGCCCACATGCTCTGCTTGTTATAAACATGGAAAACAGACACCCTAGCATCAGAATCTCAGAAATCACAGAGAGAAGTAGAGAAATGCTGCAGGAGCATGTTTTCTTGCTAGGACCAACGAAAAACACAAATGGGCTGTGCGCAGTGCAAACAGATGAACAGAAGCAAACACAGTGAGAGCTGTGTGTATGGTTCTCGCAAAGCAGAGCGTGTTCACCTTGACAGCTTCTAACATGGAAACACAGCAAGCAGACCTCAGCCTACATTCTCTGCGTGTTGCAAAGATGGAAAACAGACACCCTAGTATCAGAATCTCAGAAATCACTGAGCGAAGCAGAGAAATGCTGCAGGACCATGCTTGCTTGCTTGAAAAAGTGAAAAACTTACTTGGGCTGTGCACAGTGCAAACAGATGAACAGAAGCATACATAGCGAGAGCAGTGTGCACAGTTCTCGCGAAGCAGAGCTTGTTCACCTTGACAGCTTCTAACATGGAAACACAGCAAGCAGACAGCAGCCCACATGCTCTGCTTGCTGCAAACATGGAAAACAGACACCCTAGCATCAGAATCTCAGAAATCACTGAGAGATGCAGAGAAATGGTGCAGGAGCATGTTTGCTTCCTAGGACAAATGAAAAACTCACATGGGCCATGCACAGTGCAAAAGGATGAAAAGAAGCATACACAGCGAGAGCAGTGTGCACTGTTCTCGCAAAGCAGAGCTTGTTCTGCTCGCCAGGTTCTAACATGGAAACAGAGCAAGCAGACAGCAGCCCACATGCACTGCTTGTTATAAACATGGAAAACAGACACCCTAGCATCAGAATCTCAGAAATCACTGAGAGAAGCAGAGAAATGCTGCAGGAGCATGTTTTCTTGCTAGGACCAACGAAAAACACAAATGGGCTGTGCGCAGTGCAAACAGATGAACAGAAGCAAACACAGTGAGAGCTGTGTGTATGGTTCTCGCAAAGCAGAGCGTGTTCACCTTGACAGCTTCTAACATGGAAACACAGCAAGCAGACCTCAGCCTACATTCTCTGCGTGTTGCAAAGATGGAAAACAGACACCCTAGTATCAGAATCTCAGAAATCACTGAGCGAAGCAGAGAAATGCTGCAGGACCATGCTTACTTGCTTGAAAAAGTGAAAAACTTACTTGGGCTGTGCACAGTGCAAACAGATGAACAGAAGCATACATAGCGAGAGCAGTGTGCACTGTTCTCGCGAAGCAGAGCTTGTTCACCTTGACAGCTTCTAACATGGAAACACAGCAAGCAGACAGCAGCCCACATGCTCTGCTTGCCGCAAACAGGGAAAACAGACACCCTAGCATCAGAATCTCAGAAATCAGTGAGAGAAGCAGAGAAATGCTGCAGGAGCCTGTTTGCTTCTTAGGACAAATGAAAAACTCACATGGGCCATGCACAGTGCAAAAGGATGAAAAGAAGCATACACAGCGAGAGCAGTGTGCACTGTTCTCGTAAAGCAGAGCTTGTTCAGCTTGCCAGCTTCTAACATGGAAAGAGAGCAAGCAGACAGCAGCCCACATGCTCTGCTTGTTATAAACATGGAAAACAGACACCCTAGCATCAGAATCTCAGAAATCACAGAGAGAAGTAGAGAAATGCTGCAGGAGCATGTTTTCTTGCTAGGACCAACGAAAAACACAAATGGGCTGTGCGCAGTGCAAACAGATGAACAGAAGCATACACAGTGAGAGCTGTGTGCATGGTTCTCGCAGAGCAGAGCTTGTTCACCTTGACAGCTTCTAACATGGAAACACAGCAAGCAGACAGCAGCCCACATGCTCTGCTTGCGGCAAACATGGAAAACAGTCGCCCCAGCATCATAATCACAAAAATCAATGAGAGAAGCAGAGAAATGCTGCGGGGGCATGTTTTCTTGCTAGGACAAATGAAACCCTTACTTGGGCTGTGCACAGTGCAAACGGATGAACAGAAGCATACACAGTGAGAGCTGTGTGCACTGTTCTCGCACAGCAGAGCTTGTTCGACTTGACAGCTTCTAACATGGAAACACAGCAAGCAGACCTCAGCCTACATTCTCTGCGTGTTGCAAAGATGGAAAACAGACACCTTAGTATCAGAATCTCAGAAATAACTGAGCGAAGCATAGAAATGCTGCAGGACCATGCTTGCTTGCTTGAAAAAGTGAAAAACTTACTTGGGCTGTGCACAGTGCAAACAGATGAACAGAAGCATACATAGCGAGAGCAGTGTGCACAGTTCTCGCGAAGCAGAGCTTGTTCACCTTGACAGCTTCTAACACGGTAACACAGCAAGCAGACAGCAGCCCACATGCTCTGCTTGCTGCAAACATGGAAAACAGACACCCTAGCATCAGAATCTCAGAAATCACTGAGAGATGCAGAGAAATGCTGCAGGAGCATGTTTGCTTCCTAGGACAAATGAAAAACTCACATGGGCCATGCACAGTGCAAACGGATGAAAAGAAGCATACACAGCGAGAGCAGTGTGCACTGTTCTCGCAAAGCAGAGCTTGTTCTGCTCGCCAGGTTCTAACATGGAAACAGAGCAAGCAGACAGCAGCCCACATGCTCTGCTTGTTATAAACATGGAAAACAGACACCCTAGCATCAGAATCTCAGAAATCACAGAGAGAAGCAGAGAAATGCTGCAGGAGCATGTTTTCTTGCTAGGACCAACGAAAAACACAAATGGGCTGTGCGCAGTGCAAACAGATGAACAGAAGCAAACACAGTGAGAGCTGTGTGTATGGTTCTCGCAAAGCAGAGCGTGTTCACCTTGACAGCTTCTAACATGGAAACACAGCAAGCAGACCTCAGCCTACATTCTCTGCGTGTTGCAAAGATGGAAAACAGACACCCTAGTATCAGAATCTCAGAAATCACTGAGCGAAGCAGAGAAATGCTGCAGGACCACGCTTACTTGCTTGAAAAAGTGAAAAACTTACTTGGGCTGTGCACAGTGCAAACAGATGAACAGAAGCATACATAGCGAGAGCAGTGTGCACTGTTCTCGCGAAGCAGAGCTTGTTCACCTTGACAGCTTCTAACATGGAAACACAGCAAGCAGACAGCAGCCCACATGCTCTGCTTGCCGCAAACATGGAAAACAGACACCCTAGCATCAGAATCTCAGAAATCAGTGAGAGAAGCAGAGAAATGCTGCAGGAGCCTGTTTGCTTCCTAGGACAAATGAAAAACTCACATGGGCCATGCACAGTGCAAAAGGATGAAAAGAAGCATACACAGCGAGAGCAGTGTGCACTGTTCTCGCAAAGCAGAGCTTGTTCTGCTCGCCAGGTTCTAACATGGAAACAGAGCAAGCAGACAGCAGCCCACATGCACTGCTTGTTATAAACATGGAAAACAGACACCCTAGCATCAGAATCTCAGAAATCACTGAGAGAAGCAGAGAAATGCTGCAGGAGCATGTTTTCTTGCTAGGACCAACGAAAAACACAAATGGGCTGTGCGCAGTGCAAACAGATGAACAGAAGCAAACACAGTGAGAGCTGTGTGTATGGTTCTCGCAAAGCAGAGCGTGTTCACCTTGACAGCTTCTAACATGGAAACACAGCAAGCAGACCTCAGCCTACATTCTCTGCGTGTTGCAAAGATGGAAAACAGACACCCTAGTATCAGAATCTCAGAAATCACTGAGCGAAGCAGAGAAATGCTGCAGGACCATGCTTGCTTGCTTGAAAAAGTGAAAAACTTACTTGGGCTGTGCACAGTGCAAACAGATGAACAGAAGCATACATAGCGAGAGCAGTGTGCACTGTTCTCGCGAAGCAGAGCTTGTTCACCTTGACAGCTTCTAACATGGAAACACAGCAAGCAGACAGCAGCCCACATGCTCTGCTTGTTATAAACATGGAAAACAGACACCCTAGCATCAGAATCTCAGAAATCACAGAGAGAAGTAGAGAAATGCTGCAGGAGCATGTTTTCTTGCTAGGACCAACGAAAAACACAAATGGGCTGTGCGCAGTGCAAACAGATGAACAGAAGCAAACACAGTGAGAGCTGTGTGTATGATTCTCGCAAAGCAGAGCGTGTTCACCTTGACAGCTTCTAACATGGAAACACAGCAAGCAGACCTCAGCCTACATTCTCTGCGTGTTGCAAAGATGGAAAACAGACACCCTAGTATCAGAATCTCAGAAATCACTGAGCGAAGCAGAGAAATGCTGCAGGACCATGCTTACTTGCTTGAAAAAGTGAAAAACTTACTTGGGCTGTGCACAGTGCAAACAGATGAACAGAAGCATACATAGCGAGAGCAGTGTGCACTGTTCTCGCGAAGCAGAGCTTGTTCACCTTGACAGCTTCTAACATGGAAACACAGCAAGCAGACAGCAGCCCACATGCTCTGCTTGCCGCAAACATGGAAAACAGACACCCTAGCATCAGAATCTCAGAAATCAGTGAGAGAAGCAGAGAAATGCTGCAGGAGCCTGTTTGCTTCCTAGGACAAATGAAAAACTCACATGGGCCATGCACAGTGCAAAAGGATGAAAAGAAGCATACACAGCGAGAGCAGTGTGCACTGTTCTCGTAAAGCAGAGCTTGTTCAGCTTGCCAGCTTCTAACATGGAAAGAGAGCAAGCAGACAGCAGCCCACATGCTCTGCTTGTTATAAACATTGAAAACAGACACCCTAGCATCAGAATCTCAGAAATCACAGAGAGAAGTAGAGAAATGCTGCAGGAGCATGTTTTCTTGCTAGGACAAATGAAAACCTTACTTGGGCTGTGCACAGTGCAAACGGATGAACAGAAGCATACACAGTGAGAGCTGTGTGCACTGTTCTCGCACAGCACAGCTTGTTCGACTTGACAGCTTCTAACATGGAAATAGAGCAAGCAGACAGCAATCCACATGCTCTGCTTGCTGCAAATGTGGAAAACAGACACCCCAGCATCAGAATCTCAGAAATCACAGAGAGAAGTAGAGAAATGCTGCAGGAGCATGTTTTGTTGCTTGAAAAAGTGAAAAACTCACTTGGGCCGTGCACAGCGCAAACCAATGAACAGAAGCAAACACAGTGAGAGCTGTGTGTATGGTTCTCGCAAAGCAGAGCGTGTTCACCTTGACAGCTTCTAACATGGAAACACAGCAAGCAGACCTCAGCCTACATTCTCTGCGTGTTGCAAAGATGGAAAACAGACACCTTAGTATCAGAATCTCAGAAATCACTGAGCGAAGCATAGAAATGCTGCAGGACCATGCTTGCTTGCTTGAAAAAGTGAAAAACTTACTTGGGCTGTGCACAGTGCAAACAGATGAACAGAAGCATACATAGCGAGAGCAGTGTGCACAGTTCTCGCGAAGCAGAGCTTGTTCACCTTGACAGCTTCTAACACGGTAACACAGCAAGCAGACAGCAGCCCACATGCTCTGCTTGTTATAAACATGGAAAACAGACACCCTAGCATCAGAATCTCAGAAATCACAGAGAGAAGTAGAGAAATGCTGCAGGAGCATGTTTTCTTGCTAGGACCAACGAAAAACACAAATGGGCTGTGCGCAGTGCAAACAGATGAACAGAAGCAAACACAGTGAGAGCTGTGTGTATGGTTCTCGCAAAGCAGAGCGTGTTCACCTTGACAGCTTCTAACATGGAAACACAGCAAGCAGACCTCAGCCTACATTCTCTGCGTGTTGCAAAGATGGAAAACAGACACCCTAGTATCAGAATCTCAGAAATCACTGAGCGAAGCAGAGAAATGCTGCAGGACCATGCTTACTTGCTTGAAAAAGTGAAAAACTTACTTGGGCTGTGCACAGTGCAAACAGATGAACAGAAGCATACATAGCGAGAGCAGTGTGCACTGTTCTCGCGAAGCAGAGCTTGTTCACCTTGACAGCTTCTAACATGGAAACACAGCAAGCAGACAGCAGCCCACATGCTCTGCTTGCCGCAAACATGGAAAACAGACACCCTAGCATCAGAATCTCAGAAATCAGTGAGAGAAGCAGAGAAATGCTGCAGGAGCATGTTTGCTTCCTAGGACAAATGAAAAACTCACATGGGCCATGCACAGTGCAAACGGATGAAAAGAAGCATACACAGCGAGAGCAGTGTGCACTGTTCTCGCAAAGCAGAGCTTGTTCTGCTCGCCAGGTTCTAACATGGAAACAGAGCAAGCAGACAGCAGCCCACATGCACTGCTTGTTATAAACATGGAAAACAGACACCCTAGCATCAGAATCTCAGAAATCACTGAGAGAAGCAGAGAAATGCTGCAGGAGCATGTTTTCTTGCTAGGACCAACGAAAAACACAAATGGGCTGTGCGCAGTGCAAACAGATGAACAGAAGCAAACACAGTGAGAGCTGTGTGTATGGTTCTCGCAAAGCAGAGCGTGTTCACCTTGACAGCTTCTAACATGGAAACACAGCAAGCAGACCTCAGCCTACATTCTCTGCGTGTTGCAAAGATGGAAAACAGACACCCTAGTATCAGAATCTCAGAAATCACTGAGCGAAGCAGAGAAATGCTGCAGGACCATGCTTGCTTGCTTGAAAAAGTGAAAAACTTACTTGGGCTGTGCACAGTGCAAACAGATGAACAGAAGCATACATAGCGAGAGCAGTGTGCACTGTTCTCGCGAAGCAGAGCTTGTTCACCTTGACAGCTTCTAACATGGAAACACAGCAAGCAGACAGCAGCCCACATGCTCTGCTTGCCGCAAACATGGAAAACAGACACCCTAGCATCAGAATCTCAGAAATCAGTGAGAGAAGCAGAGAAATGCTGCAGGAGCCTGTTCGCTTCTTAGGACAAATGAAAAACTCACATGGGCCATGCACAGTGCAAAAGGATGAAAAGAAGCATACACAGCGAGAGCAGTGTGCACTGTTCTCGTAAAGCAGAGCTTGTTCAGCTTGCCAGCTTCTAACATGGAAAGAGAGCAAGCAGACAGCAGCCCACATGCTCTGCTTGTTATAAACATGGAAAACAGACACCCTAGCATCAGAATCTCAGAAATCACAGAGAGAAGTAGAGAAATGCTGCAGGAGCATGTTTTCTTGCTAGGACCAACGAAAAACACAAATGGGCTGTGCGCAGTGCAAACAGATGAACAGAAGCAAACACAGTGAGAGCTGTGTGTATGGTTCTCGCAAAGCAGAGCGTGTTCACCTTGACAGCTTCTAACATGGAAACACAGCAAGCAGACCTCAGCCTACATTCTCTGCGTGTTGCAAAGATGGAAAACAGACACCCTAGTA
The DNA here is from genome assembly GCA_037837765.1 of Delichon dasypus. Lineage (NCBI taxonomy): Eukaryota > Metazoa > Chordata > Aves > Passeriformes > Hirundinidae > Delichon > Delichon dasypus. Next base: position 264,830 of record JBBAXF010000038.1, read on the forward strand.
TCAGAATCTCAGAAATCACTGAGCGAAGCAGAGAAATGCTGCAGGACCATGCTTGCTTGCTTGAAAAAGTGAAAAACTTACTTGGGCTGTGCACAGTGCAAACAGATGAACAGAAGCATACATAGCGAGAGCAGTGTGCACTGTTCTCGCGAAGCAGAGCTTGTTCACCTTGACAGCTTCTAACATGGAAACACAGCAAGCAGACAGCAGCCCACATGCTCTGCTTGCCGCAAACATGGAAAACAGACGCCCCAGCATCAGAATCTCAGAAATCACTGAGAGAAGCAGAGAAATGCTGCAGGAGCCTGTTTGCTTCCTAGGACAAATGAAAAACTCACATGGGCCATGCACAGTGCAAACAGATGAACAGAAGCATACACAGTGAGAGCTGTGTGCATGGTTCTCGCAGAGCAGAGCTTGTGCTACTTGACAGCTTCTAACATGGAAAGAGAGCAAGCAGACAGGAACCCACATGCTGTGCTTGCTGCAAACATGGAAAACAGACGCCCCAGCATCAGAATCTCAGAAATCACTGAGAGAAGCAGAGAAATGCTGCAGGAGCCTGTTTGCTTCCTAGGACAAATGAAAAACTCACATGGGCCATGCACAGTGCAAAAGGATGAAAAGAAGCATACACAGCGAGAGCAGTGTGCACTGTTCTCGTAAAGCAGAGCTTGTTCAGCTTGCCAGCTTCTAACATGGAAAGAGAGCAAGCAGACAGCAGCCCACATGCTCTGCTTGTTATAAACATGGAAAACAGACACCCTAGCATCAGAATCTCAGAAATCACAGAGAGAAGTAGAGAAATGCTGCAGGAGCATGTTTTCTTGCTAGGACAAATGAAAACCTTACTTGGGCTGTGCACAGTGCAAACGGATGAACAGAAGCATACACAGTGAGAGCTGTGTGCACTGTTCTCGCACAGCACAGCTTGTTCGACTTGACAGCTTCTAACATGGAAATAGAGCAAGCAGACAGCAATCCACATGCTCTGCTTGCTGCAAATGTGGAAAACAGACACCCCAGCATCAGAATCTCAGAAATCACTGAGAGAAGTAGAGAAATGCTGCAGGAGCATGTTTTGTTGCTTGAAAAAGTGAAAAACTCACTTGGGCCGTGCACAGCGCAAACCAATGAACAGAAGCAAACACAGTGAGAGCTGTGTGTATGGTTCTCGCAAAGCAGAGCGTGTTCACCTTGACAGCTTCTAACATGGAAACACAGCAAGCAGACCTCAGCCTACATTCTCTGTGTGTTGCAAAGATGGAAAACAGACACCCTAGTATCAGAATCTCAGAAATCACTGAGCGAAGCATAGAAATGCTGCAGGACCATGCTTGCTTGCTTGAAAAAGTGAAAAACTTACTTGGGCTGTGCACAGTGCAAACAGATGAACAGAAGCATACATAGCGAGAGCAGTGTGCACTGTTCTCGCGAAGCAGAGCTTGTTCACCTTGACAGCTTCTAACATGGAAACACAGCAAGCAGACAGCAGCCCACATGCTCTGCTTGCTGCAAACATGGAAAACAGACACCCTAGCATCAGAATCTCAGAAATCACAGAGAGAAGCAGAGAAATGCAGCAGGAGCATGTTTGCTTCCTAGGACAAATGAAAAACTCACATGGGCCATGCACAGTGCAAACGGATGAAAAGAAGCATACACAGCGAGAGCAGTGTGCACTGTTCTCGCAAAGCAGAGCTTGTTCAGCTTGCCAGCTTCTAACATGGAAAGAGAGCAAGCAGACAGCAGCCCACATGCTCTGCTTGTTATAAACATGGAAAACAGACACCCTAGCATCAGAATCTCAGAAATCACAGAGAGAAGTAGAGAAATGCTGCAGGAGCATGTTTTCTTGCTAGGACAAATGAAAACCTTACTTGGGCTGTGCACAGTGCAAACGGATGAACAGAAGCATACACAGTGAGAGCTGTGTGCACTGTTCTCGCACAGCACAGCTTGTTCGACTTGACAGCTTCTAACATGGAAATAGAGCAAGCAGACAGCAATCCACATGCTCTGCTTGCTGCAAATGTGGAAAACAGACACCCCAGCATCAGAATCTCAGAAATCACTGAGAGAAGTAGAGAAATGCTGCAGGAGCATGTTTTGTTGCTTGAAAAAGTGAAAAACTCACTTGGGCCGTGCACAGCGCAAACCAATGAACAGAAGCAAACACAGTGAGAGCTGTGTGTATGGTTCTCGCAAAGCAGAGCGTGTTCACCTTGACAGCTTCTAACATGGAAACACAGCAAGCAGACCTCAGCCTACATTCTCTGTGTGTTGCAAAGATGGAAAACAGACACCCTAGTATCAGAATCTCAGAAATCACTGAGCGAAGCATAGAAATGCTGCAGGACCATGCTTGCTTGCTTGAAAAAGTGAAAAACTTACTTGGGCTGTGCACAGTGCAAACAGATGAACAGAAGCATACATAGCGAGAGCAGTGTGCACTGTTCTCGCGAAGCAGAGCTTGTTCACCTTGACAGCTTCTAACATGGAAACACAGCAAGCAGACAGCAGCCCACATGCTCTGCTTGCTGCAAACATGGAAAACAGACACCCTAGCATCAGAATCTCAGAAATCACAGAGAGAAGCAGAGAAATGCAGCAGGAGCATGTTTGCTTCCTAGGACAAATGAAAAACTCACATGGGCCATGCACAGTGCAAACGGATGAAAAGAAGCATACACAGCGAGAGCAGTGTGCACTGTTCTCGCAAAGCAGAGCTTGTTCAGCTTGCCAGCTTCTAACATGGAAAGAGAGCAAGCAGACAGCAGCCCACATGCTCTGCTTGTTATAAACATGGAAAACAGACACCCTAGCATCAGAATCTCAGAAATCACAGAGAGAAGTAGAGAAATGCTGCAGGAGCATGTTTTCTTGCTAGGACAAATGAAAACCTTACTTGGGCTGTGCACAGTGCAAACGGATGAACAGAAGCATACACAGTGAGAGCTGTGTGCACTGTTCTCGCACAGCACAGCTTGTTCGACTTGACAGCTTCTAACATGGAAATAGAGCAAGCAGACAGCAATCCACATGCTCTGCTTGCTGCAAATGTGGAAAACAGACACCCCAGCATCAGAATCTCAGAAATCACTGAGAGAAGTAGAGAAATGCTGCAGGAGCATGTTTTGTTGCTTGAAAAAGTGAAAAACTCACTTGGGCCGTGCACAGCGCAAACCAATGAACAGAAGCAAACACAGTGAGAGCTGTGTGTATGGTTCTCGCAAAGCAGAGCGTGTTCACCTTGACAGCTTCTAACATGGAAACACAGCAAGCAGACCTCAGCCTACATTCTCTGTGTGTTGCAAAGATGGAAAACAGACACCCTAGTATCAGAATCTCAGAAATCACTGAGCGAAGCATAGAAATGCTGCAGGACCATGCTTGCTTGCTTGAAAAAGTGAAAAACTTACTTGGGCTGTGCACAGTGCAAACAGATGAACAGAAGCATACATAGCGAGAGCAGTGTGCACTGTTCTCGCGAAGCAGAGCTTGTTCACCTTGACAGCTTCTAACATGGAAACACAGCAAGCAGACAGCAGCCCACATGCTCTGCTTGCTGCAAACATGGAAAACAGACACCCTAGCATCAGAATCTCAGAAATCACAGAGAGAAGCAGAGAAATGCAGCAGGAGCATGTTTGCTTCCTAGGACAAATGAAAAACTCACATGGGCCATGCACAGTGCAAACGGATGAAAAGAAGCATACACAGCGAGAGCAGTGTGCACTGTTCTCGCAAAGCAGAGCTTGTTCAGCTTGCCAGCTTCTAACATGGAAAGAGAGCAAGCAGACAGCAGCCCACATGCTCTGCTTGTTATAAACATGGAAAACAGACACCCTAGCATCAGAATCTCAGAAATCACAGAGAGAAGTAGAGAAATGCTGCAGGAGCATGTTTTCTTGCTAGGACCAACGAAAAACACAAATGGGCTGTGCGCAGTGCAAACAGATGAACAGAAGCATACACAGTGAGAGCTGTGTGCATGGTTCTCGCAGAGCAGAGCTTGTTCACCTTGACAGCTTCTAACATGGAAACACAGCAAGCAGACAGCAGCCCACATGCTCTGCTTGCGGCAAACATGGAAAACAGTCGCCCCAGCATAATAATCACAAAAATCAATGAGAGGAGCAGAGAAATGCTGCGGGGGCATGTTTTCTTGCTAGGACAAATGAAAACCTTACTTGGGCTGTGCACAGTGCAAACGGATGAACAGAAGCATACACAGTGAGAGCTGTGTGCACTGTTCTCGCACAGCACAGCTTGTTCGACTTGACAGCTTCTAACATGGAAACAGAGCAAGCAGACAGCAATCCACATGCTCTGCTTGCTGCAAATGTGGAAAACAGACACCCCAGCATCAGAATCTCAGAAATCACAGAGAGAAGTAGAAAAATGCTGCAGGAGCATGTTTTGTTGCTTGAAAAAGTGAAAAACTCACTTGGGCCGTGCACAGCGCAAACCAATGAACAGAAGCAAACACAGTGAGAGCTGTGTGTATGGTTCTCGCAAAGCAGAGCGTGTTCACCTTGACAGCTTCTAACATGGAAACACAGCAAGCAGACCTCAGCCTACATTCTCTGCGTGTTGCAAAGATGGAAAACAGACACCCTAGTATCAGAATCTCAGAAATCACTGAGCGAAGCAGAGAAATGCTGCAGGACCATGCTTACTTGCTTGAAAAAGTGAAAAACTTACTTGGGCTGTGCACAGTGCAAACAGATGAACAGAAGCATACATAGCGAGAGCAGTGTGCACTGTTCTCGCGAAGCAGAGCTTGTTCACCTTGACAGCTTCTAACATGGAAACACAGCAAGCAGACAGCAGCCCACATGCTCTGCTTGCTGCAAACATGGAAAACAGACACCCTAGCATCAGAATCTCAGAAATCAGTGAGAGAAGCAGAGAAATGCTGCAGGAGCCTGTTTGCTTCCTAGGACAAATGAAAAACTCACATGGGCCATGCACAGTGCAAACAGATGAACAGAAGCATACACAGTGAGAGCTGTGTGCATGGTTCTCGCAGAGCAGAGCTTGTTCTACTTGACAGCTTCTAACATGGAAAGAGAGCAAGCAGACAGGAACCCACATGCTGTGCTTGCTGCAAACATGGAAAACAGACGCCCCAGCATCAGAATCTCAGAAATCACTGAGAGAAGCAGAGAAATGCTGCAGGAGCATGTTTGCTTGCTAGGACAAATGAAAAACACCAATGGCTGTGCACAGTGCAAACAGATGAACAGAAGCAAACATAGCGAGAGCTGTGTGCATGGTTCTCGCAGAGCAGAGCTTGTTCAACTTGACAGCTTCTAACATGGAAAGAGAGCAAGCAGACAGGAACCCACATGCTGTGCTTGCTGCAAACATGGAAAACAGACACCCCAGCATCAGAATCTCAGAAATCACTGAGAGAAGCAGAGAAATGCTGCAGGAGCATGTTTTCTTGCTTGAAAAAGTGAAAAACTCACTTGGGCCGTGCACAGAGCAAACCAATGAACAGAAGCAAACACAGTGAGAGCTGTGTGTATGATTCTCGCAAAGCAGAGCTTGTTCACCTTGACAGCTTCTAACATGGAAACACAACAAGCAGACCTCAGCCTACATTCTCTGCGTGTTGCAAAGATGGAAAACAGACACCCTAGTATCAGAATCTCAGAAATCACTGAGCGAATCAGAGAAATGCTGCAGGACCATGCTTGCTTGCTTGAAAAAGTGAAAAACTTACTTGGGCTGTGCACAGTGCAAACAGATGAACAGAAGCATACATAGCGAGAGCAGTGTGCACTGTTCTCGCAAAGCAGAGCTTGTTCACCTTGACAGCTTCTAACATGGAAACACAGCAAGCAGACAGCAGCCCACATGCTCTGCTTGCTGCAAACATGGAAAACAGACACCCTAGCATCAGAATCTCAGAAATCACTGAGAGAAGTAGAGAAATGCTGCAGGAGCATGTTTGCTTCCTAGGACAAATGAAAAACTCACATGGGCCGTGCACAGTGCAAACGGATGAAAAGAAGCATACACAGCGAGAGCAGTGTGCACTGTTCTCGCAAAGCAGAGCTTGTTCAGCTTGCCAGGTTCTAACATGGAAAGAGAGCAAGCAGACAGCAGCCCACATGCTCTGCTTGTTATAAACATGGAAAACAGACACCCTAGCATCAGAATCTCAGAAATCACAGAGAGAAGTAGAGAAATGCTGCAGGAGCATGTTTGCTTCCTAGGACAAATGAAAAACTCACATGGGCCATGCACAGTGCAAACGGATGAAAAGAAGCATACACAGCGAGAGCAGTGTGCACTGTTCTCGCAAAGCAGAGCTTGTTCAGCTTGCCAGCTTCTAACATGGAAAGAGAGCAAGCAGACAGGAACCCACATGCTGTGCTTGCGGCAAACATGGAAAACAGTCGCCCCAGCATCATAATCACAAAAATCCATGAGAGGAGCAGAGAAATGCTGCGGGGGCATGTTTTCTTGCTAGGACAAATGAAAACCTTACTTGGGCTGTGCACAGTGCAAACGGATGAACAGAAGCATACACAGTGAGAGCTGTGTGCACTGTTCTCGCACAGCAGAGCTTGTTCAACTTGACAGCTTCTCACATGGAAACAGAGCAAGCAGACAGCAATCCACATGCTCTGCTTTCTGCAAACGTGGAAAACAGACGCCCCAGCATCAGAATCTCAGAAATCACTGAGAGAAGCAGAGAAATTCTGCAGGAGCATGTTTTCTTGCTAGGACAAATGAAAACCTTACTTGGGCTGTGAACAGAGCAATCGGATGAACAGAAGCATACACAGCGAGTGCAGTGTTCACTGGTCTCGGAGAGCAGAGCTTGTTCAACTTGACAGCTTCTAACATGGAAACGGAACAAGCAGACATGAACCCACATGCTCTGCTTGCTGCAAACATGGAAAACAGGCACACCAGTATCAGAATCTCAGAAATCACTGAGAGAAGCAGAGAAATTCTGCAGGTGCATGTTTTCTTGCTTGAAAAATTGAAAAACTTACTTGGGCGGTGAACAGAGCAAACGGATGAACGGAAGCATACACAGCGAGTGCAGTGTTCACTGTTCTCGCAGAGCAGAGCTTGTTCAACTTTACAGCTTCTAAGATGGAAAGAGAGCAAGCAGACCTCAGCCCGCATTCTCTGCTTGTTGCAAACATAAAAAACAGATGCCCTTGCAGCATAATCTCAGAAATCACTGAGAGAAGCAGAGAAATGCTGCAGGTGCATGTTTGCTTGCTAGAACAAATGAAAAACTCAGATGGGCTGTGCACAGTGCAAACCGATGAACAGAAGTGTAGTGGTGTGAGAATTGTTTTACTAAGTTATTAAGTTATTTTTGTAAGATTTTTGAGTTAATTTTGTAATGATTTAGTTCACTGTATACCCCTGTGTTCTGTACTGGTTTTCCCCTTATGAGTTAGGTTGCTTAAACAGACTTTTTCTGTCAATGAATCCTCCCCTGCACCTGTCTTTGTCACTCCCTTCCCCCACTCCTCGTGGTCGACCAGTCTGTCACTTTGGACACCTTCCCTGGCTTTTGGAAAATTCCAGGCAGGGGGTCGAGTGATAGGCTGGGGCCCTTGGAATTCCCTCCCATCTTGTGTGGTTGGCCCCCTGTCGTAAAGTTTACACCCCCAGTTACACCCCCCGTTGTCGTGACTGGCTGAACCGGTTGTCAGCCACCCCTGTTTCCACCCCACTTTAAAAACCTCGTGCACCCCTGGCCCGGGGTCTCTTCTGGGCAGCAGGTCACAGGGGCAGAGCTCCCGGCTCTCTCCTCTCCAATAAACCTCATTTAAATCCTGCCTGCAAGAGTCCGGCTTTCTTCTGACTGCTAAGGTCACCATTGCTTCATCTCCGTGCCCATCGCAGGGCAGAAGGAGGCTTTCTTAGCTAGCCACTTTGCCCTAACACGCTGCTGCAGTGACATCTAGTGGACTGAGCTAGCTATTGCAGCGTGATTAACACGCGATTCGGACACTGCGACACAGAAGCACACACAGTGAGAGCTGTGTGCACTGTTCTCGCAAAGCAGAGTTTGTTGAACTTGACAGCTTCTAACATGCAATGAGAGCAAGCAGACAGCAGCCCACATGGTCTGCTTGTTGCAATCATGGAAAACAGACACCCCAGCATCAGAATTTCAGAAATCACTGAGTTAAGCAGAGAAATGCTGCAGGACAATGTTTGCTTGCTAGGACAAATGAAAAACTCAAATTGGCTGTGCACAGTGCAATCAGATGAACAGAAGCATACACAGTGAGAGCTGAGTGCACTGTTCTCGCAAAGCAGAGCTTGTTCGACTTGACAGCTTCTAACACGGAAATAGAACAAGCAGACATGAACCCAGATGCTCCGCTTGCTGCAAACATGGAAAACAGAAACCCCAGCATCAGAATCCCGGAAATCACTGAGAGAAGCAGAGAAATGCTGCAGGAGCATGTTTTCCTGCTTTAAAAAATGAAAACCTTACTTGGGCTGTGCACAGTGCAAACGGATGAACAGAAGCATACACAGTGAGAGCTGAGTGCACTGTTCTCGCAAAGCAGAGCTTGTTCGACTTGACAGCTTCTAACATGGAAATAGAACAAGCAGACATGAACCCAGATGCTCTGCTTGTTGCAAACATGGAAGGCAGACACCCTAGCATCAGAATCTCGGAAATCACTGAGAGAGGCAGAGCAATGCTGCAGGACCATGTTTGCTTGCTAGGACAAATGAAAAACTCAAATGGGCTTTGCACAGTGCAAACAGATGAACCGAAGCATACACAGCGAGAGCTGTGTGCCCAGTGCTCGCCGAGTAGAGCTTGTTCAACTTGACAGGTTCTAACATGGAAACACAGCAAGCAGTCAGGAACCCACATGCTCTGCTTGCTGCAAATGTGGCGAACAGACGCCCCAGCATCAGAATCTCAGAAATCACAGAGAGAAGCAGAGAAATGCTGCAGGACCATGTTTGCTTGCTTGAAAAAGTGAAAAACTTACTTGGGCTGTGCACAGTGCAAACCGATAAACAGAAGCAAACACAGTGAGAGCTGTGTGCACGGTTCTCACAGAGCAGAGCTTGTACGACTTGACAGCTTCTAACATGGAAAGAGAGCGAGCAGACAGCAGCCCACACGCTCTGCTTGCTGCAAATGTGGAAAACAGACACCCCATCATCAGAATCTCAGAAATCACAGAGAGAAGCAGAGAAATTCCGCAGGAGCATGTTTTCTTGCATGGACAAATGAAAAACACAAATGAGCTGTGCACAGTGCAGACAGATGAACAGAAGCATACACAGTGAGTGCTGTGTGCACTGTTCTCAAAGCGCAGAGCTTGTTCGACTTGGCAGCTTCTAACATGGAAACAGAGCAAGCAGACAGCAATCCACATGCTCTGCTTGCTGCAAATGTGGAAAACAGACACCCCAGCATCAGAATCTCAGAAATCACAGAGAGAAGCCGAGAAATGCTGCAGGACCATGCTTGCTTGCTTGAAGAAGTGAAAAACTTACTTGGGCTGTGCACAGTGCAAACAGATGAACAGAAGCATACATAGCGAGAGTAGTGTGCACTGTTCTCGCGAAGCAGAGCTTGTTCACCTTGACAGCTTCTAACATGGAAACACAGCAAGCAGACAGCAGCCCACATGCTCTGCTTGCTGCAAACATGGAAAACAGACACCCTAGCATCAGAATCTCAGAAATCACTGAGAGAAGTAGAGAAATGCTGCAGGAGCATGTTTTCTTGCTAGGACCAACGAAAAACACAAATGGGCTGTGCGCAGTGCAAACAGATGAACAGAAGCATACACAGTGAGAGCTGTGTGCATGGTTCTCGCAGAGCAGAGCTTGTTCTACTTGACAGCTTCTGACATGGAAAGAGAGCAAGCAGACAGGAAACCACATGCTGTGCTTGCTGCAAATGTGGAAAACAGACGCCCCAGCATCATAATCTCAGAAATCACTGAGAGAAGCCGAGAAATGCTGCAGGACCATGCTTGCTTGCTTGAAAAAGTGAAAAACTTACTTGGGCTGTGCACAGTGCAAACAGATGAACAGAAGCATACACAGTGAGAGCTGTGTGCATGGTTCTCGCAGAGCAGAGCTTGTTCTACTTGACAGCTTCTAACATGGAAACACAGCAAGCAGACAGCAGCCCACATGCTCTGCTTGCGGCAAACATGGAAAACAGTCGCCCCAGCATCATAATCACAAAAATCAATGAGATGAGCAGAGAAATGCTGCGGGGGCATGTTTTCTTGCTAGGACAAATGAAAACCTTACTTGGGCTGTGCACAGTACAAACGGATGAACAGAAGCATACACAGTGAGAGCTGTGTGCACTGTTCTCGCACAGCAGAGCTTGTTCGACTTGACAGCTTCTAACATGGAAATAGAGCAAGCAGACAGCAATCCACATGCTCTGCTTGCTGCAAATGTGGAAAACAGACACCCCAGCATCAGAATCTCAGAAATCACAGAGAGAAGTAGAGAAATGCTGCAGGAGCATGTTTTCTTGCTTGAAAAAGTGAAAAACTCACTTGGGCCGTGCACAGCGCAAACAGATGAACAGAAGCAAACACAGTGAGAGCTGTGTGTATGGTTCTGGCAAAGCAGAGCTTGTTCACCTTGACAGCTTCTAACGTGGAAACACAGCAAGCAGACCTCAGCCTACATTCTCTGCGTGTTGCAAAGATGGAAAACAGACACCCTAGTATCAGAATCTCAGAAATCACTGAGCGAAGCAGAGAAATGCTGCAGGACCATGCTTGCTTGCTTGAAAAAGTGAAAAACTTACTTGGGCTGTGCACAGTGCAAACAGATGAACAGAAGCATACATAGCGAGAGCAGTGTGCACTGTTCTCGCGAAGCAGAGCTTGTTCACCTTGACAGCTTCTAACATGGAAACACAGCAAGCAGACAGCAGCCCACATGCTCTGCTTGCTGCAGACATGGAAAACAGACACCCTAGCATCAGAATCTCAGAAATCACTGAGAGAAGTAGAGAAATGCTGCAGGAGCATGTTTGATTCCTAGGACAAATGAAAAACTCACATGGGCCATGCACAGTGCAAACGGATGAAAAGAAGCATACACAGCGAGAGCAGTGTGCACTGTTCTCGCAAAGCAGAGCTTGTTCAGCTTGCCAGCTTCTAACATGGAAAGAGAGCAAGCAGACAGGAAACCACATGCTGTGCCTGCTGCAAATGTCGAAAACAGACGCCCCAGCGTCATAATCTCAGAAATCACTGAGAGAAGCCGAGAAATGCTGCAGGAGCATGTTTGCTTGCTGGGACAAATGAAAAACTCAATTGGGCTGTGCACAGCGCAAACCAATGAACAGAAGCAAACACAGTGAGAGCTGTGTGTATGGTTCTCGCAAAGCAGAGCTTGTTCACCTTGACAGCTTCTAACATGGAAACACAGCAAGCAGACAGCAGCCCACATGCTCTGCTTGCTGCAAACATGGAAAACAGACACCCCAGCATCAGAATCTCAGAAATCACTGAGAGGAGTAGAGAAATGCTGCAGGAGCATGTTTGCTTCCTAGGACAAATGAAAAACTCACATGGGCCATGCACAGTGCAAACGGATGAAAAGAAGCATACACAGCGAGAGCAGTGTGCACTGTTCTCGCAAAGCAGAGCTTGTTCAGCTTGCCAGCTTCTAACATGGAAAGAGAGCAAGCAGACAGCAGCCCACATGCTTTGCTTGTTATAAACATGGAAAACAGACACCCTAGCATCAGAATCTCAGAAATCACAGAGAGAAGTAGAGAAATGCTGCAGGAGCATGTTTTCTTGCTAGGACCAACGAAAAACACAAATGGGCTGTGCGCAGTGCAAACAGATGAACAGAAGCATACACAGTGAGAGCTGTGTGCATGGTTCTCGCAGAGCAGAGCTTGTTCTACTTGACAGCTTCTGACATGGAAAGAGAGCAAGCAGACAGGAAACCACATGCTGTGCTTGCTGCAAATGTGGAAAACTGACGCCCCAGCATCATAATCTCAGAAATCACTGAGAGAAGCCGAGAAATGCTGCAGGAGCATGCTTGCTTGCTTGAAAAAGTGAAAAACTCACTTGGGCCGTGCACAGCGCAAACCAATGAACAGAAGCAAACACAGTGAGAGCTGTGTGTATGGTTCTCGCAAAGCAGAGCTTGTTCACCTTGACAGCTTCTAACATGGAAACAGAGCAAGCAGACCTCAGCCTACATTCTCTGCGTGTTGCAAAGATGGAAAACAGACACCCTAGCATCAGAATCTCAGAAATCTCTGAGCGAAGCAGAGAAATGCTGCAGGAGCATGTTTTCTTGCTAGGACCAACGAAAAACACAAATGGGCTGTGCGCAGTGCAAACAGATGAACAGAAGCATACACAGTGAGAGCTGTGTGCATGGTTCTCACAGAGCAGAGCTTGTTCTACTTGACAGCTTCTAACATGGAAACACAGCAAGCAGACAGCAGCCCACATGCTCTGCTTGCGGCAAACATGGAAAACAGTCGCCCCAGCATCATAATCACAAAAATCAATGAGAGGAGCAGAGAAATGCTGCGGGGGCATGTTTTCTTGCTAGGACAAATGAAAACCTTACTTGGGCTGTGCACAGTGCAAACGGATGAACAGAAGCATACACAGTGAGAGCTGTGTGCACTGTTCTCGCACAGCAGAGCTTGTTCGAATTGACAGCTTCTAACATGGAAACAGAGCAAGCAGACAGCAATCCACATGCTCTGCTTGCTGCAAATGTGGAAAACAGACACCCCAGCATCAGAATCTCAGAAATCACAGAGAGAAGCCGAGAAATGCTGCAGGACCATGCTTGCTTGCTTGAAAAAGTGAAAAACTTACTTGGGCTGTGCACAGTGCAAACAGATGAACAGAAGCATACATAGCGAGAGTAGTGTGCACTGTTCTCGCGAAGCAGAGCTTGTTCACCTTGACAGCTTCTAACATGGAAACACAGGAAGCAGACAGCAGCCCACATGCTCTGCTTGCTGCAAACATGGAAAACAGACACCCTAGCATCAGAATCTCAGAAATCACTGAGAGAAGTAGAGAAATGCTGCAGGGGCATGTTTTCTTGCTAGGACCAACGAAAAACACAAATGGGCTGTGCGCAGTGCAAACAGATGAACAGAAGCATACACAGTGAGAGCTGTGTGCATGGTTCTCGCAGAGCAGAGCTTGTTCTACTTGACAGCTTCTGACATGGAAAGAGAGCAAGCAGACAGGAAACCACATGCTGTGCTTGCTGCAAATGTGGAAAACAGACGCCCCAGCATCATAATCTCAGAAATCACTGAGAGAAGCCGAGAAATGCTGAAGGACCATGCTTGCTTGCTTGAAAAAGTGAAAAACTTACTTGGGCTGTGCACAGTGCAAACAGATGAACAGAAGCATACACAGTGAGAGCTGTGTGCATGGTTCTCGCAGAGCAGAGCTTGTTCTACTTGACAGCTTCTAACATGGAAACACAGCAAGCAGACAGCAGCCCACATGCTCTGCTTGCGGCAAACATGGAAAACAGTCGCCCCAGCATCATAATCACAAAAATCAATGAGATGAGCAGAGAAATGCTGCGGGGGCATGTTTTCTTGCTAGGACAAATGAAAACCTTACTTGGGCTGTGCACAGTACAAACGGATGAACAGAAGCATACACAGTGAGAGCTGTGTGCACTGTTCTCGCACAGCAGAGCTTGTTCGACTTGACAGCTTCTAACATGGAAATAGAGCAAGCAGACAGCAATCCACATGCTCTGCTTGCTGCAAATGTGGAAAACAGACACCCCAGCATCAGAATCTCAGAAATCACAGAGAGAAGTAGAGAAATGCTGCAGGAGCATGTTTTCTTGCTTGAAAAAGTGAAAAACTCACTTGGGCCGTGCACAGCGCAAACAGATGAACAGAAGCAAACACAGTGAGAGCTGTGTGTATGGTTCTGGCAAAGCAGAGCTTGTTCACCTTGACAGCTTCTAACGTGGAAACACAGCAAGCAGACCTCAGCCTACATTCTCTGCGTGTTGCAAAGATGGAAAACAGACACCCTAGTATCAGAATCTCAGAAATCACTGAGCGAAGCAGAGAAATGCTGCAGGACCATGCTTGCTTGCTTGAAAAAGTGAAAAACTTACTTGGGCTGTGCACAGTGCAAACAGATGAACAGAAGCATACATAGCGAGAGCAGTGTGCACTGTTCTCGCGAAGCAGAGCTTGTTCACCTTGACAGCTTCTAACATGGAAACACAGCAAGCAGACAGCAGCCCACATGCTCTGCTTGCTGCAGACATGGAAAACAGACACCCTAGCATCAGAATCTCAGAAATCACTGAGAGAAGTAGAGAAATGCAGCAGGAGCATGTTTGCTTCCTAGGACAAATGAAAAACTCACATGGGCCATGCACAGTGCAAACGGATGAAAAGAAGCATACACAGCGAGAGCAGTGTGCACTGTTCTCGCAAAGCAGAGCTTGTTCAGCTTGCCAGCTTCTAACATGGAAAGAGAGCAAGCAGACAGGAAACCACATGCTGTGCTTGCTGCAAATGTGGAAAACAGACGCCCCAGCATCATAATCTCAGAAATCACTGAGAGAAGCCGAGAAATGCTGCAGGACCATGCTTGCTTGCTTGAAAAAGTGAAAAACTCACTTGGGCCGTGCACAGCGCAAACCAATGAACAGAAGCAAACACAGTGAGAGCTGTGTGTATGATTCTCGCAAAGCAGAGCTTGTTCACCTTGACAGCTTCTAACATGGAAACACAGCAAGCAGACCTCAGCCTACATTCTCTGCGTGTTGCAAAGATGGAAAACAGACACCCTAGTATCAGAATCTCAGAAATCTCTGAGCGAAGCAGAGAAATGCTGCAGGACCATGCTTGCTTGCTTGAAAAAGTGAAAAACTTTCTTGGGCTGTGCACAGTGCAAACAGATGAACAGAAGCATACACAGTGAGAGCTGTGTGCATGGTTCTCGCAGAGCAGAGCTTGTTCTACTTGACAGCTTCTGACATGGAAAGAGAGCAAGCAGACAGCAGCCCACATGGTCTGCTTGTTGCAATCATGGAAAACAGACACCCCAGCATCAGAATTTCAGAAATCACTGAGTTAAGCAGCGAAATGCTGCAGGACCATGTTTGCTTCCTAGGACAAATGATAAACTCAAATGGGCTGTGCACAGTGCAAACGGATGAAAAGAAGCATACACAGTGAGAGCTGTGTGAGCTGTGCTCGCAGAGCAGAGCTTGATCAACTTGACAGCTTCTAACACGGAAGCAGAGCAAGCAGACAGCGACCCACATGCTCTGCTTGCTGCAAACACGGAAAACAGAAACCCCAGCATCAGAATCCTGGAAATCACTGAGAGAAGCCGAGAAATGCTGCAGGAGCATGTTTTCTTGCTTTAAAAAGTGAAAAACTCACTTGGGCCGTGCGCAGCGCAAACCAATGAACAGAAGCAAACACAGTGAGAGCTGTGTGCACTATTCTCGCAGAGCAGAGCTCGTTCGACTTGACAGCTTCTAACATGGAAACAGTGGAAGCAGAAAGCAATCCACATGCTCTGCTTGCTGCAAATGTGGCGAACAGACACCCCAGCATCAGAATCTCAGAAATCACTGAGAGAAGCAGAGAAATTCTGCAGGAGCATGTTTGCTTGCATGGACAAATGAAAAACTCACTTGAGCTGTGCACTGCGCAAACAGATGAACAGAAGCAAACACAGTTAGAGCTGTGTGCATGGTTCTCGCAAAGCAGAGCTTGTTCGACTTGACAGCTTCTAACATGGAAATAGAACAAGCAGACATGAACCCAGATGCTCCGCTTGCTGCAAACATGGAAAATAGGCACCCCAGCATCAGAATCTCAGAAATCACAGAGAGAAGCAGTGAAATGCTGCAGGACCATGTTTGCTTGCTAGGACAAATGAAAAACTCAAATTGGCTGTGCACAGTGCAAACAGATGAACAGAAGCATACACAGTGAGAGCTGTGTGCACTATTCTCGCAGAGCAGAACTTGTTCGACATGACAGCTTCTAACATGGAAACAGAGCAACAAGACAGCAATCCACATGCTCTGCTTGCTGCAAATGTGGAAAACAGACACCTCAGCATCAGAATCTAAGAAATCACTGAGAGAAGCAGAGAAATGCTGCAGGAGCATGTTGCTTCCTTGAAAAATTGAAAATCTCACTTGGGCTGTGCACAGCGCAAACCGATGAACAGAAGCAAACACAGTGAGAGCAGTGTGCACTGTTCTCGCAAAGCAGAGCTAGTTCAACTTGACAGCTTCTAACGTGGAAAGAGAGCAAGCAGACAGCAGCCCAGATGCCCTGCTTGTTGCAAACATGGAAGGCAGACACCCTAGCATCAGAATCTCGGAAATCACTGAGAGAGGCAGAGCAATGCTGCAGGACCATGTTTGCTTGCTAGGACAAATGAAAAACTCAAATGGGCTTTGCACAGTGCAAAGAGATGAACCGAAGCATACACAGCGAGAGCTGCGTGCCCTGTGCTCGCCGAGCAGAGCTTGTTCAACTTGACAGCTTCTCACATGGAAACACAGCAAGCAGTCAGGAACCCACATGCTCTGCTTGCTGGAAATGTGGCGAACAGACGCCCCAGCATCAGAATCTCAGAAATAACAGAGAGAAGCAGAGAAATGCTGCAGGACCATGTTTGCTTGCTTGAAAAAGTGAAAAACTCACTTGGGCTGTGCACAGTGCAAACCGATGAACAGAAGCATACACAGTGAGAGCTGTGTGCACTGTTCTCGCACAGCAGAGCTTGTTCGACTTGACAGCTTCTAACATGGAAACAGAGTAAGCAGACTGCAATCCACATGCTCTGCTTGCTGCAAATGTGGAAAACAGACACCCCAGCATCAGAATCTCAGAAATCACAGAGAGAAGTAGCGAAATGCTGCAGGAGCATGTTTTCTTGCTTGAAAAAGTGAAAAACTCACTTGGGCCGTGCACAGCGCAAACCAATGAACAGAAGCAAACACAGTGAGAGCTGTGTGTATGGTTCTCGCAAAGCAGAGCTTGTTCTACTTGACAGCTTCTAACATGGAAACACAGCAAGCAGACCTCAGCCTACATTCTCTGCGTGTTGCAAAGATGGAAAACAGACACCCTAGTATCAGAATCTCAGAAATCACTGAGCGAAGCAGAGAAATGCTGCAGGACCATGCTTGCTTGCTTGAAAAAGTGAAAAACTTACTTGGGCTGTGCACAGTGCAAACAGATGAACAGAAGCATACATAGCGAGAGCAGTGTGCACTGTTCTCGCGAAGCAGAGCTTGTTCACCTTGACAGCTTCTAACATGGAAACACAGCAAGCAGACAGCAGCCCACATGCTCTGCTTGCTGCAAACATGAAAAACAGACACCCTAGCATCAGAATCTCAGAAATCACTGAGAGAAGTAGAGAAATGCTGCAGGAGCATGTTTGCTTCCTAGGACAAATGAAAAACTCACATGGGCCATGCACAGTGCAAACGGATGAAAAGAAGCATACACAGCGAGAGCAGTGTGCACTGTTCTCGCAAAGCAGAGCTTGTTCAGCTTGCCAGCTTCTAACATGGAAACACAGCAAGCAGACAGCAGCCCACATGCTCTGCTTGTTATAAACATGGAAAACAGACACCCTAGCATCAGAATCTCAGAAATCACAGAGAGAAGTAGAGAAATGCTGCAGGAGCATGTTTTCTTGCGAGGACCAACGAAAAACACAAATGGGCTGTGCGCAGTGCAAAGAGATGAACAGAAGCATACACAGTGAGAGCTGTGTGCATGGTTCTCGCAGAGCAGAGCTTGTTCTACTTGACAGCTTCTAACATGGAAACACAGCAAGCAGACAGCAGCCCACATGCTCTGCTTGCTGCAAATGTGGAAAACAGTCGCCCCAGCATCATAATCACAAAAATCAATGAGAGGAGCAGAGAAATGCTGCGGGGGCATGTTTTCTTGCTAGGACAAATGAAAACCTTACTTGGGCTGTGCACAGTGCAAACGGATGAACAGAAGCATACACAGTGAGAGCTGTGTGCACTGTTCTCGCACAGCAGAGCTTGTTCGACTTGACAGCTTCTAACATGGAAACAGAGCAAGCAGACAGCAATCCACATGCTCTGCTTGCTGCAAATGTGGAAAACAGACACCCCAGCATCAGAATCTCAGAAATCACGGAGAGAAGCAGAGAAATGCTGCAGGAGCATGTTTTCTTGCTTGAAAAAGTGAAAAACTCACTTGGGCCGTGCACAGCGCAAACCAATGAACAGAAGCAAACACAGTGAGAGCTGTGTGTATGGTTCTCGCAAAGCAGAGCTTGTTCACCTTGACAGCTTCTAACATGGAAACACAGCAAGCAGACAGCAGCCCACATGCTCTGCTTGCTGCAAACATGGAAAACAGACACCCTAGCATCAGAATCTCAGAAATCACTGAGAGATGTAGAGAAATGCTGCGGGAGCATGTTTGCTTCCTAGGACAAATGAAAAACTCACATGGGCCATGTACAGTGCAAACGGATGAAAAGAAGCATACACAGCGAGAGCAGTGTGCACAGTTCTCGCAAAGCAGAGCTTGTTCACCTTGACAGCTTCTAACATGGAAACACAGCAAGCAGACCTCAGCCTACATTCTCTGCGTGTTGCAAAGATGGAAAACAGACACCCTAGTATCAGAATCTCAGAAATCACTGAGCGAAGCAGAGAAATGCTGCAGGACCATGCTTGCTTGCTTGAAAAAGTGAAAAACTTACTTGGGCTGTGCACAGTGCAAACAGATGAACAGAAGCATACATAGCGAGAGCAGTGTGCACTGTTCTCGCGAAGCAGAGCTTGTTCACCTTGACAGCTTCTAACATGGAAACAGAGCAAGCAGACAGCAGCCCACATGCTCTGCTTGCTGCAAACATGGAAAACAGACACCCTAGCATCAGAATCTCAGAAATCACTGAGAGAAGTAGAGAAATGCTGCAGGAGCATGTTTGCTTCCTAGGACAAATGAAAAACTCACATGGGCCATGCACAGTGCAAACGGATGAAAAGAAGCATACACAGCGAGAGCAGTGTGCACTGTTCTCGCAAAGCAGAGCTTGTTCAGCTTGCCAGCTTCTAACATGGAAACAGAGCAAGCAGACAGCAGCCCACATGCTCTGCTTGTTATAAACATGGAAAACAGACACCCTAGCATCAGAATCTCAGAAATCACAGAGAGAAGTAGAGAAATGCTGCAGGAGCATGTTTTCTTGCTAGGACCAACGAAAAACACAAATGGGCTGTGCGCAGCGCAAACAGATGAACAGAAGCATACACAGTGAGAGCTGTGTGCATGGTTCTCGCAGAGCAGAGCTTGTTCTACTTGACAGCTTCTAACATGGAAACACAGCAAGCAGACAGCAGCCCACATGCTCTGCTTGCGGCAAACATGGAAAACAGTCGCCCCAGCATCATAATCACAAAAATCAATGAGAGGAGCAGAGAAATGCTGCGGGGGCATGTTTTCTTGCTAGGACAAATGAAAACCTTACTTGGGCTGTGCACAGTGCAAACGGATGAACAGAAGCATACACAGTGAGAGCTGTGTGCACTGTTCTCGCACAGCAGAGCTTGTTCGACTTGACAGCTTCTAACATGGAAACAGAGCAAGCAGACAGCAATCCACATGCTCTGCTTGCTGCAAATGTGGAAAACAGACACCCCAGCATCAGAATCTCAGAAATCACTGAGAGAAGCCGAGAAATGCTGCAGGAGCATGTTTTCTTGCTAGAAAAAGTGAAAAACTCACTTGGGCCGTGCACAGCGCAAACCAATGAACAGAAGCAAACACAGTGAGAGCTGTGTGTATGGTTCTCGCAAAGCAGAGCTTGTTCACCTTGACAGCTTCTAACATGGAAACACAGCAAGCAGACCTCAGCCTACATTCTCTGCGTGTTGCAAAGATGGAAAACAGACACCCTAGTATCAGAATCTCAGAAATCACTGAGCGAAGCAGAGAAATGCTGCAGGACCATGCTTGCTTGCTTGAAAAAGTGAAAAACTTACTTGGGCTGTGCACAGTGCAAACAGATGAACAGAAGCATACATAGCGAGAGCAGTGTGCACTGTTCTCGCGAAGCAGAGCTTGTTCACCTTGACAGCTTCTAACATGGAAACGCAGCAAGCAGACAGCAGCCCACATGCTCTGCTTGCTGCAAACATGGAAAACAGACACCCTTGCATCAGAATCTCAGAAATCACGGAGAGAAGTAGAGAAATGCTGCAGGAGCATGTTTGCTTCCTAGGACAAATGAAAAACTCACATGGGCCATGCACAGTGCAAACGGATGAAAAGAAGCATACACAGCGAGAGCAGTGTGCACTGTTCTCGCAAAGCAGAGCTTGTTCAGCTTGCCAGCTTCTAACATGGAAACAGAGCAAGCAGACAGCAGCCCACATGCTCTGCTTGTTATAAACATGGAAAACAGACACCCTAGCATCAGAATCTCAGAAATCACTGAGAGAAGCCGAGAAATGCTGCAGGAGCATGTTTTCTTGCTAGGACCAGCGAAAAACACAAATGGGCTGTGCGCAGTGCAAACAGATGAACAGAAGCATACACAGTGAGAGCTGTGTGCATGGTTCTCGCAGAGCAGAGCTTGTTCTACTTGACAGCTTCTAACATGGAAACACAGCAAGCAGACAGCAGCCCACATGCTCTGCTTGCGGCAAACATGGAAAACAGTCGCCCCAGCATCATAATCACAAAAATCAATGAGAGGAGCAGAGAAATGCTGCGGGGGCATGTTTTCTTGCTAGGACAAATGAAAACCTTACTTGGGCTGTGCACAGTGCAAACGGATGAACAGAAGCATACACAGTGAGAGCTGTGTGCACTGTTCTCGCACAGCAGAGCTTGTTCGACTTGACAGCTTCTAACATGGAAACAGAGCAAGCAGACAGCAATCCACATGCTCTGCTTGCTGCAAATGTGGAAAACAGACACCCCAGCATCAGAATCTCAGAAATCACTGAGAGAAGCCGAGAAATGCTGCAGGAGCATGTTTTCTTGCTTGAAAAAGTGAAAAACTCACTTGGGCCGTGCACAGCGCAAACCAATGAACAGAAGCAAACACAGTGAGAGCTGTGTGTATGGTTCTCGCAAAGCAGAGCTTGTTCACCTTGACAGCTTCTAACATGGAAACACAGCAAGCAGACAGCAGCCCACATGCTCTGCTTGTTATAAACATGGAAAACAGACACCCTAGCATCAGAATCTCAGAAATCACAGAGAGAAGTAGAGAAATGCTGCAGGAGCATGTTTTCTTGCTAGGACCAACGAAAAACACAAATGGGCTGTGCGCAGTGCAAACAGATGAACAGAAGCATACACAGTGAGAGCTGTGTGCATGGTTCTCGCAGAGCAGAGCTTGTTCTACTTGACAGCTTCTAACATGGAAACACAGCAAGCAGACAGCAGCCCACATGCTCTGCTTGCGGCAAACATGGAAAACAGTCGCCCCAGCATCATAATCACAAAAATCAATGAGAGGAGCAGAGAAATGCTGCGGGGGCATGTTTTCTTGCTAGGACAAATGAAAACCTTACTTGGGCTGTGCACAGTGCAAACGGATGAACAGAAGCATACACAGTGAGAGCTGTGTGCACTGTTCTCGCGCAGCAGAGCTTGTTCGACTTGACAGCTTCTAACATGGAAACAGAGCAAGCAGACAGCAATCCACATGCTCTGCTTGCTGCAAATGTGGAAAACAGACACCCCAGCATCAGAATCTCAGAAATCACTGAGAGAAGCCGAGAAATGCTGCAGGAGCATGTTTTCTTGCTTGAAAAAGTGAAAAACTCACTTGGGCCGTGCACAGCGCAAACCAATGAACAGAAGCAAACACAGTGAGAGCTGTGTGTATGGTTCTCGCAAAGCAGAGCTTGTTCACCTTGACAGCTTCTAACATGGAAACACAGCAAGCAGACCTCAGCCTACATTCTCTGCGTGTTGCAAAGATGGAAAACAGACACCCTAGTATCAGAATCTCAGAAATCACTGAGCGAAGCAGAGAAATGCTGCAGGACCATGCTTGCTTGCTTGAAAAAGTGAAAAACTTACTTGGGCTGTGCACAGTGCAAACAGATGAACAGAAGCATACATAGCGAGAGCAGTGTGCACTGTTCTCGCGAAGCAGAGCTTGTTCACCTTGACAGCTTCTAACATGGAAACGCAGCAAGCAGACAGCAGCCCACATGCTCTCCTTGCTGCAAACATGGAAAACAGACACCCTTGCATCAGAATCTCAGAAATCACGGAGAGAAGTAGAGAAATGCTGCAGGAGCATGTTTGCTTCCTAGGACAAATGAAAAACTCACATGGGCCATGCACAGTGCAAACGGATGAAAAGAAGCATACACAGCGAGAGCAGTGTGCACTGTTCTCGCAAAGCAGAGCTTGTTCAGCTTGCCAGCTTCTAACATGGAAACAGAGCAAGCAGACAGCAGCCCACATGCTCTGCTTGTTATAAACATGGAAAACAGACACCCTAGCATCAGAATCTCAGAAATCACTGAGAGAAGCCGAGAAATGCTGCAGGAGCATGTTTTCTTGCTAGGACCAACGAAAAACACAAATGGGCTGTGCGCAGTGCAAACAGATGAACAGAAGCATACACAGTGAGAGCTGTGTGCATGGTTCTCGCAGAGCAGAGCTTGTTCTACTTGACAGCTTCTAACATGGAAACACAGCAAGCAGACAGCAGCCCACATGCTCTGCTTGCGGCAAACATGGAAAACAGTCGCCCCAGCATCATAATCACAAAAATCAATGAGAGGAGCAGAGAAATGCTGCGGGGGCATGTTTTCTTGCTAGGACAAATGAAAACCTTACTTGGGCTGTGCACAGTGCAAACGGATGAACAGAAGCATACACAGTGAGAGCTGTGTGCACTGTTCTCGCACAGCAGAGCTTGTTCGACTTGACAGCTTCTAACATGGAAACAGAGCAAGCAGACAGCAATCCACATGCTCTGCTTGCTGCAAATGTGGAAAACAGACACCCCAGCATCAGAATCTCAGAAATCACTGAGAGAAGCCGAGAAATGCTGCAGGAGCATGTTTTCTTGCTTGAAAAAGTGAAAAACTCACTTGGGCCGTGCACAGCGCAAACCAATGAACAGAAGCAAACACAGTGAGAGCTGTGTGTATGGTTCTCGCAAAGCAGAGCTTGTTCACCTTGACAGCTTCTAACATGGAAACACAGCAAGCAGACCTCAGCCTACATTCTCTGCGTGTTGCAAAGATGGAAAACAGACACCCTAGTATCAGAATCTCAGAAATCACTGAGCGAAGCAGAGAAATGCTGCAGGACCATGCTTGCTTGCTTGAAAAAGTGAAAAACTTACTTGGGCTGTGCACAGTGCAAACAGATGAACAGAAGCATACATAGCGAGAGCAGTGTGCACTGTTCTCGCGAAGCAGAGCTTGTTCACCTAGACAGCTTCTAACATGGAAACGCAGCAAGCAGACAGCAGCCCACATGCTCTGCTTGCTGCAAACATGGAAAACAGACACCCTAGCATCAGAATCTCAGAAATCACGGAGAGAAGTAGAGAAATGCTGCAGGAGCATGTTTGCTTCCTAGGACAAATGAAAAACTCACATGGGCCATGCACAGTGCAAACGGATGAAAAGAAGCATACACAGCGAGAGCAGTGTGCACTGTTCTCGCAAAGCAGAGCTTGTTCAGCTTGGCAGCTTCTAACATGGAAAGAGAGCAAGCAGACAGCAGCCCACATGCTCTGCTTGTTATAAACATGGAAAACAGACACCCTAGCATCACAATCTCAGAAATCACAGAGAGAAGTAGAGAAATGCTGCAGGAGCATGTTTTCTTGCTAGGACCAACGAAAAACACAAATGGGCTGTGCGCAGTGCAAACAGATGAACAGAAGCATACACAGTGAGAGCTGTGTGCATGGTTCTCGCAGAGCAGAGCTTGTTCTACTTGACAGCTTCTAACATGGAAACACAGCAAGCAGACAGCAGCCCACATGCTCTGCTTGCTGCAAATGTGGAAAACAGTCGCCCCAGCATCATAATCACAAAAATCAATGAGAGGAGCAGAGAAATGCTGCGGGGGCATGTTTTCTTGCTAGGACAAATGAAAACCTTACTTGGGCTGTGCACAGTGCAAACGGATGAACAGAAGCATACACAGTGAGAGCTGTGTGCACTGTTCTCGCACAGCAGAGCTTGTTCGACTTGACAGCTTCTAACATGGAAACAGAGCAAGCAGACAGCAATCCACATGCTCTGCTTGCTGCAAATGTGGAAAACAGACACCCCAGCATCAGAATCTCAGAAATCACGGAGAGAAGCAGAGAAATGCTGCAGGAGCATGTTTTCTTGCTTGAAAAAGTGAAAAACTCACTTGGGCCGTGCACAGCGCAAACCAATGAACAGAAGCAAACACAGTGAGAGCTGTGTGTATGGTTCTCGCAAAGCAGAGCTTGTTCACCTTGACAGCTTCTAACATGGAAACACAGCAAGCAGACAGCAGCCCACATGCTCTGCTTGCTGCAAACATGGAAAACAGACACCCTAGCATCAGAATCTCAGAAATCACTGAGAGATGTAGAGAAATGCTGCGGGAGCATGTTTGCTTCCTAGGACAAATGAAAAACTCACATGGGCCATGTACAGTGCAAACGGATGAAAAGAAGCATACACAGCGAGAGCAGTGTGCACAGTTCTCGCAAAGCAGAGCTTGTTCACCTTGACAGCTTCTAACATGGAAACACAGCAAGCAGACCTCAGCCTACATTCTCTGCGTGTTGCAAAGATGGAAAACAGACACCCTAGTATCAGAATCTCAGAAATCACTGAGCGAAGCAGAGAAATGCTGCAGGACCATGCTTGCTTGCTTGAAAAAGTGAAAAACTTACTTGGGCTGTGCACAGTGCAAACAGATGAACAGAAGCATACATAGCGAGAGCAGTGTGCACTGTTCTCGCGAAGCAGAGCTTGTTCACCTTGACAGCTTCTAACATGGAAACAGAGCAAGCAGACAGCAGCCCACATGCTCTGCTTGCTGCAAACATGGAAAACAGACACCCTAGCATCAGAATCTCAGAAATCACTGAGAGAAGTAGAGAAATGCTGCAGGAGCATGTTTGCTTCCTAGGACAAATGAAAAACTCACATGGGCCATGCACAGTGCAAACGGATGAAAAGAAGCATACACAGCGAGAGCAGTGTGCACTGTTCTCGCAAAGCAGAGCTTGTTCAGCTTGCCAGCTTCTAACATGGAAACAGAGCAAGCAGACAGCAGCCCACATGCTCTGCTTGTTATAAACATGGAAAACAGACACCCTAGCATCAGAATCTCAGAAATCACAGAGAGAAGTAGAGAAATGCTGCAGGAGCATGTTTTCTTGCTAGGACCAACGAAAAACACAAATGGGCTGTGCGCAGCGCAAACAGATGAACAGAAGCATACACAGTGAGAGCTGTGTGCATGGTTCTCGCAGAGCAGAGCTTGTTCTACTTGACAGCTTCTAACATGGAAACACAGCAAGCAGACAGCAGCCCACATGCTCTGCTTGCGGCAAACATGGAAAACAGTCGCCCCAGCATCATAATCACAAAAATCAATGAGAGGAGCAGAGAAATGCTGCGGGGGCATGTTTTCTTGCTAGGACAAATGAAAACCTTACTTGGGCTGTGCACAGTGCAAACGGATGAACAGAAGCATACACAGTGAGAGCTGTGTGCACTGTTCTCGCACAGCAGAGCTTGTTCGACTTGACAGCTTCTAACATGGAAACAGAGCAAGCAGACAGCAATCCACATGCTCTGCTTGCTGCAAATGTGGAAAACAGACACCCCAGCATCAGAATCTCAGAAATCACTGAGAGAAGCCGAGAAATGCTGCAGGAGCATGTTTTCTTGCTAGAAAAAGTGAAAAACTCACTTGGGCCGTGCACAGCGCAAACCAATGAACAGAAGCAAACACAGTGAGAGCTGTGTGTATGGTTCTCGCAAAGCAGAGCTTGTTCACCTTGACAGCTTCTAACATGGAAACACAGCAAGCAGACCTCAGCCTACATTCTCTGCGTGTTGCAAAGATGGAAAACAGACACCCTAGTATCAGAATCTCAGAAATCACTGAGCGAAGCAGAGAAATGCTGCAGGACCATGCTTGCTTGCTTGAAAAAGTGAAAAACTTACTTGGGCTGTGCACAGTGCAAACAGATGAACAGAAGCATACATAGCGAGAGCAGTGTGCACTGTTCTCGCGAAGCAGAGCTTGTTCACCTTGACAGCTTCTAACATGGAAACGCAGCAAGCAGACAGCAGCCCACATGCTCTGCTTGCTGCAAACATGGAAAACAGACACCCTTGCATCAGAATCTCAGAAATCACGGAGAGAAGTAGAGAAATGCTGCAGGAGCATGTTTGCTTCCTAGGACAAATGAAAAACTCACATGGGCCATGCACAGTGCAAACGGATGAAAAGAAGCATACACAGCGAGAGCAGTGTGCACTGTTCTCGCAAAGCAGAGCTTGTTCAGCTTGCCAGCTTCTAACATGGAAACAGAGCAAGCAGACAGCAGCCCACATGCTCTGCTTGTTATAAACATGGAAAACAGACACCCTAGCATCAGAATCTCAGAAATCACTGAGAGAAGCCGAGAAATGCTGCAGGAGCATGTTTTCTTGCTAGGACCAGCGAAAAACACAAATGGGCTGTGCGCAGTGCAAACAGATGAACAGAAGCATACACAGTGAGAGCTGTGTGCATGGTTCTCGCAGAGCAGAGCTTGTTCTACTTGACAGCTTCTAACATGGAAACACAGCAAGCAGACAGCAGCCCACATGCTCTGCTTGCGGCAAACATGGAAAACA
This sequence comes from Delichon dasypus, assembly GCA_037837765.1. Classification (NCBI taxonomy): domain Eukaryota; kingdom Metazoa; phylum Chordata; class Aves; order Passeriformes; family Hirundinidae; genus Delichon; species Delichon dasypus. The sequence goes on from JBBAXF010000038.1 coordinate 291,731, forward strand.
GTCGCCCCAGCATCATAATCACAAAAATCAATGAGAGGAGCAGAGAAATGCTGCGGGGGCATGTTTTCTTGCTAGGACAAATGAAAACCTTACTTGGGCTGTGCACAGTGCAAACGGATGAACAGAAGCATACACAGTGAGAGCTGTGTGCACTGTTCTCGCACAGCAGAGCTTGTTCGACTTGACAGCTTCTAACATGGAAACAGAGCAAGCAGACAGCAATCCACATGCTCTGCTTGCTGCAAATGTGGAAAACAGACACCCCAGCATCAGAATCTCAGAAATCACTGAGAGAAGCCGAGAAATGCTGCAGGAGCATGTTTTCTTGCTTGAAAAAGTGAAAAACTCACTTGGGCCGTGCACAGCGCAAACCAATGAACAGAAGCAAACACAGTGAGAGCTGTGTGTATGGTTCTCGCAAAGCAGAGCTTGTTCACCTTGACAGCTTCTAACATGGAAACACAGCAAGCAGACCTCAGCCTACATTCTCTGCGTGTTGCAAAGATGGAAAACAGACACCCTAGTATCAGAATCTCAGAAATCACTGAGCGAAGCAGAGAAATGCTGCAGGACCATGCTTGCTTGCTTGAAAAAGTGAAAAACTTACTTGGGCTGTGCACAGTGCAAACAGATGAACAGAAGCATACATAGCGAGAGCAGTGTGCACTGTTCTCGCGAAGCAGAGCTTGTTCACCTTGACAGCTTCTAACATGGAAACGCAGCAAGCAGACAGCAGCCCACATGCTCTGCTTGCTGCAAACATGGAAAACAGACACCCTTGCATCAGAATCTCAGAAATCACGGAGAGAAGTAGAGAAATGCTGCAGGAGCATGTTTGCTTCCTAGGACAAATGAAAAACTCACATGGGCCATGCACAGTGCAAACGGATGAAAAGAAGCATACACAGCGAGAGCAGTGTGCACTGTTCTCGCAAAGCAGAGCTTGTTCAGCTTGCCAGCTTCTAACATGGAAACAGAGCAAGCAGACAGCAGCCCACATGCTCTGCTTGTTATAAACATGGAAAACAGACACCCTAGCATCAGAATCTCAGAAATCACTGAGAGAAGCCGAGAAATGCTGCAGGAGCATGTTTTCTTGCTAGGACCAACGAAAAACACAAATGGGCTGTGCGCAGTGCAAACAGATGAACAGAAGCATACACAGTGAGAGCTGTGTGCATGGTTCTCGCAGAGCAGAGCTTGTTCTACTTGACAGCTTCTAACATGGAAACACAGCAAGCAGACAGCAGCCCACATGCTCTGCTTGCGGCAAACATGGAAAACAGTCGCCCCAGCATCATAATCACAAAAATCAATGAGAGGAGCAGAGAAATGCTGCGGGGGCATGTTTTCTTGCTAGGACAAATGAAAACCTTACTTGGGCTGTGCACAGTGCAAACGGATGAACAGAAGCATACACAGTGAGAGCTGTGTGCACTGTTCTCGCACAGCAGAGCTTGTTCGACTTGACAGCTTCTAACATGGAAACAGAGCAAGCAGACAGCAATCCACATGCTCTGCTTGCTGCAAATGTGGAAAACAGACACCCCAGCATCAGAATCTCAGAAATCACTGAGAGAAGCCGAGAAATGCTGCAGGAGCATGTTTTCTTGCTTGAAAAAGTGAAAAACTCACTTGGCCGTGCACAGCGCAAACCAATGAACAGAAGCAAACACAGTGAGAGCTGTGTGTATGGTTCTCGCAAAGCAGAGCTTGTTCACCTTGACAGCTTCTAACATGGAAACACAGCAAGCAGACCTCAGCCTACATTCTCTGCGTGTTGCAAAGATGGAAAACAGACACCCTAGTATCAGAATCTCAGAAATCACTGAGCGAAGCAGAGAAATGCTGCAGGACCATGCTTGCTTGCTTGAAAAAGTGAAAAACTTACTTGGGCTGTGCACAGTGCAAACAGATGAACAGAAGCATACACAGCGAGAGCTGTGTGCACTGTTCTCGCGAAGCAGAGCTTGTTCACCTTGACAGCTTCTAACATGGAAACACAGCAAGCAGACAGCAGCCCACATGCTCTGCTTGCTGCAAACATGGAAAACAGACACCCTAGCATCAGAATCCCAGAAATCACTGAGAGAAGTAGAGAAATGCTGCAGGAGCATGTTTGCTTCCTAGGACAAATGAAAAACTCACATGGGCCATGCACAGTGCAAACGGATGAAAAGAAGCATACACAGCGAGAGCAGTGTGCACTGTTCTCGCAAAGCAGAGCTTGTTCAGCTTGCCAGCTTCTAACATGGAAAGAGAGCAAGCAGACAGCAGCCCACATGCTCTGCTTGTTATAAACATGGAAAACAGACACCCTAGCATCAGAATCTCAGAAATCACAGAGAGAAGTAGAGAAATGCTGCAGGAGCATGTTTTCTTGCTAGGACCAACGAAAAACACAAATGGGCTGTGCGCAGTGCAAACAGATGAACAGAAGCATACACAGTGAGAGCTGTGTGCACTGTTCTCGCGAAGCAGAGCTTGTTCACCTTGACAGCTTCTAACATGGAAACACAGCAAGCAGACAGCAGCCCACATGCTCTGCTTGCTGCAAACATGGAAAACAGACACCCTAGCATCAGAATCCCAGAAATCACTGAGAGAAGTAGAGAAATGCTGCAGGAGCATGTTTGCTTCCTAGGACAAATGAAAAACTCACATGGGCCGTGCACAGTGCAAACGGATGAAAAGAAGCATACACAGTGAGAGCTGTGTGCACTGTTCTCGCAAAGCAGAGCTTGTTCGACTTGAGAGCTTCTAACATGGAAACACAGCAAGCAGACAGCAGCCCACATGCTCTGCTTGCGGCAAACATGGAAAACAGTCGCCCCAGCATCATAATCACAAAAATCAATGAGAGGAGCAGAGAAATGCTGCGGGGGCATGTTTTCTTGCTAGGACAAATGAAAACCTTACTTGGGCTGTGCACAGTGCAAATGGATGAACAGAAGCATACACAGTGAGAGCTGTGTGCACTGTTCTCGCACAGCAGAGCTTGTTCGACTTGACAGCTTCTAACATGGAAACAGAGCAAGCAGACAGCAATCCACATGCTCTGCTTGCTGCAAATGTGGAAAACAGACACCCCAGCATCAGAATCTCAGAAATCACTGAGAGAAGCCGAGAAATGCTGCAGGAGCATGTTTTCTTGCTTGAAAAAGTGAAAAACTCACTTGGGCCGTGCACAGCGCAAACCAATGAACAGAAGCAAACACAGTGAGAGCTGTGTGTATGGTTCTCGCAAAGCAGAGCTTGTTCACCTTGACAGCTTCTAACATGGAAACACAGCAAGCAGACCTCAGCCTACATTCTCTGCGTGTTGCAAAGATGGAAAACAGACACCCTAGTATCAGAATCTCAGAAATCACTGAGCGAAGCAGAGAAATGCTGCAGGACCATGCTTGCTTGCTTGAAAAAGTGAAAAACTTACTTGGGCTGTGCACAGTGCAAACAGATGAACAGAAGCATACATAGCGAGAGCAGTGTGCACTGTTCTCGCGAAGCAGAGCTTGTTCACCTTGACAGCTTCTAACATGGAAACGCAGCAAGCAGACAGCAGCCCACATGCTCTGCTTGCTGCAAACATGGAAAACAGACACCCTTGCATCAGAATCTCAGAAATCACTGAGAGAAGTAGAGAAATGCTGCAGGAGCATGTTTGCTTCCTAGGACAAATGAAAAACTCACATGGGCCATGCACAGTGCAAACGGATGAAAAGAAGCATACACAGCGAGAGCAGTGTGCACTGTTCTCGCAAAGCAGAGCTTGTTCACCTTGACAGCTTCTAACATGGAAACACAGCAAGCAGACCTCAGCCTACATTCTCTGCGTGTTGCAAAGATGGAAAACAGACACCCTAGTATCAGAATCTCAGAAATCACTGAGCGAAGCAGAGAAATGCTGCAGGACCATGCTTGCTTGCTTGAAAAAGTGAAAAACTTACTTGGGCTGTGCACAGTGCAAACAGATGAACAGAAGCATACACAGCGAGAGCTGTGTGCACTGTTCTCGCGAAGCAGAGCTTGTTCACCTTGACAGCTTCTAACATGGAAACACAGCAAGCAGACAGCAGCCCACATGCTCTGCTTGCTGCAAACATGGAAAACAGACACCCTAGCATCAGAATCCCAGAAATCACTGAGAGAAGTAGAGAAATGCTGCAGGAGCATGTTTGCTTCCTAGGACAAATGAAAAACTCACATGGGCCATGCACAGTGCAAACGGATGAAAAGAAGCATACACAGCGAGAGCAGTGTGCACTGTTCTCGCAAAGCAGAGCTTGTTCAGCTTGCCAGCTTCTAACATGGAAAGAGAGCAAGCAGACAGCAGCCCACATGCTCTGCTTGTTATAAACATGGAAAACAGACACCCTAGCATCAGAATCTCAGAAATCACAGAGAGAAGTAGAGAAATGCTGCAGGAGCATGTTTTCTTGCTAGGACCAACGAAAAACACAAATGGGCTGTGCGCAGTGCAAACAGATGAACAGAAGCATACACAGTGAGAGCTGTGTGCATGGTTCTCGCAGAGCAGAGCTTGTTCTACTTGACAGCTTCTAACATGGAAACACAGCAAGCAGACAGCAGCCCACATGCTCTGCTTGCGGCAAACATGGAAAACAGTCGCCCCAGCATCATAATCACAAAAATCAATGAGAGGAGCAGAGAAATGCTGCGGGGGCATGTTTTCTTGCTAGGACAAATGAAAACCTTACTTGGGCTGTGCACAGTGCAAATGGATGAACAGAAGCATACACAGTGAGAGCTGTGTGCACTGTTCTCGCGCAGCAGAGCTTGTTCGACTTGACAGCTTCTAACATGGAAACAGAGCAAGCAGACAGCAATCCACATGCTCTGCTTGCTGCAAATGTGGAAAACAGACACCCCAGCATCAGAATCTCAGAAATCACTGAGAGAAGCCGAGAAATGCTGCAGGAGCATGTTTTCTTGCTTGAAAAAGTGAAAAACTCACTTGGGCCGTGCACAGCGCAAACCAATGAACAGAAGCAAACACAGTGAGAGCTGTGTGTACGGTTCTCGCAAAGCAGAGCTTGTTCACCTTGACAGCTTCTAACATGGAAACACAGCAAGCAGACCTCAGCCTACATTCTCTGCGTGTTGCAAAGATGGAAAACAGACACCCTAGTATCAGAATCTCAGAAATCACTGAGCGAAGCAGAGAAATGCTGCAGGACCATGCTTGCTTGCTTGAAAAAGTGAAAAACTTACTTGGGCTGTGCACAGTGCAAACAGATGAACAGAAGCATACACAGCGAGAGCTGTGTGCACTGTTCTCGCGAAGCAGAGCTTCTTCACCTTGACAGCTTCTAACATGGAAACACAGCAAGCAGACAGCAGCCCACATGCTCTGCTTGCTGCAAACATGGAAAACAGACACCCTAGCATCAGAATCTCAGAAATCACGGAGAGAAGTAGAGAAATGCTGCAGGAGCATGTTTGCTTCCTAGGACAAATGAAAAACTCACATGGGCCATGCACAGTGCAAACGGATGAAAAGAAGCATACACAGCGAGAGCAGTGTGCACTGTTCTCGCAAAGCAGAGCTTGTTCAGCTTGCCAGCTTCTAACATGGAAAGAGAGCAAGCAGACAGCAGCCCACATGCTCTGCTTGTTATAAACATGGAAAACAGACACCCTAGCATCAGAATCTCAGAAATCACAGAGAGAAGTAGAGAAATGCTGCAGGAGCATGTTTTCTTGCTAGGACCAACGAAAAACACAAATGGGCTGTGCGCAGTGCAAACAGATGAACAGAAGCATACACAGTGAGAGCTGTGTGCATGGTTCTCGCAGAGCAGAGCTTGTTCTACTTGACAGCTTCTAACATGGAAACACAGCAAGCAGACAGCAGCCCACATGCTCTGCTTGCGGCAAACATGGAAAACAGTCGCCCCAGCATCATAATCACAAAAATCAATGAGAGGAGCAGAGAAATGCTGCGGGGGCATGTTTTCTTGCTAGGACAAATGAAAACCTTACTTGGGCTGTGCACAGTGCAAACGGATGAACAGAAGCATACACAGTGAGAGCTGTGTGCACTGTTCTCGCACAGCAGAGCTTGTTCGACTTGACAGCTTCTAACATGGAAACAGAGCAAGCAGACAGCAATCCACATGCTCTGCTTGCTGCAAATGTGGAAAACAGACACCCCAGCATCAGAATCTCAGAAATCACTGAGAGAAGCCGAGAAATGCTGCAGGAGCATGTTTTCTTGCTTGAAAAAGTGAAAAACTCACTTGGGCCGTGCACAGCGCAAACCAATGAACAGAAGCAAACACAGTGAGAGCTGTGTGTATGGTTCTCGCAAAGCAGAGCTTGTTCACCTTGACAGCTTCTAACATGGAAACACAGCAAGCAGACCTCAGCCTACATTCTCTGCGTGTTGCAAAGATGGAAAACAGACACCCTAGTATCAGAATCTCAGAAATCACTGAGCGAAGCAGAGAAATGCTGCAGGACCATGCTTGCTTGCTTGAAAAAGTGAAAAACTTACTTGGGCTGTGCACAGTGCAAACAGATGAACAGAAGCATACATAGCGAGAGCAGTGTGCACTGTTCTCGCGAAGCAGAGCTTGTTCACCTTGACAGCTTCTAACATGGAAACACAGCAAGCAGACAGCAGCCCACATGCTCTGCTTGCTGCAAACATGGAAAACAGACACCCTAGCATCAGAATCTCAGAAATCACTGAGAGAAGTAGAGAAATGCTGCAGGAGCATGTTTGCTTCCTAGGACAAATGAAAAACTCACATGGGCCATGCACAGTGCAAACGGATGAAAAGAAGCATACACAGCGAGAGCAGTGTGCACTGTTCTCGCAAAGCAGAGCTTGTTCAGCTTGCCAGCTTCTAACATGGAAACACAGCAAGCAGACAGCAGCCCACATGCTCTGCTTGTTATAAACATGGAAAACAGACACCCTAGCATCAGAATCTCAGAAATCACAGAGAGAAGTAGAGAAATGCTGCAGGAGCATGTTTTCTTGCGAGGACCAACGAAAAACACAAATGGGCTGTGCGCAGTGCAAGCAGATGAACAGAAGCATACACAGTGAGAGCTGTGTGCATGGTTCTCGCAGAGCAGAGCTTGTTCTACTTGACAGCTTCTAACATGGAAACACAGCAAGCAGACAGCAGCCCACATGCTCTGCTTGCTGCAAATGTGGAAAACAGTCGCCCCAGCATCATAATCACAAAAATCAATGAGAGGAGCAGAGAAATGCTGCGGGGGCATGTTTTCTTGCTAGGACAAATGAAAACCTTACTTGGGCTGTGCACAGTGCAAACGGATGAACAGAAGCATACACAGTGAGAGCTGTGTGCACTGTTCTCGCACAGCAGAGCTTGTTCGACTTGACAGCTTCTAACATGGAAACAGAGCAAGCAGACAGCAATCCACATGCTCTGCTTGCTGCAAATGTGGAAAACAGACACCCCAGCATCAGAATCTCAGAAATCACGGAGAGAAGCAGAGAAATGCTGCAGGAGCATGTTTGCTTCCTAGGACAAATGAAAAACTCACATGGGCCATGCACAGTGCAAACGGATGAAAAGAAGCATACACAGCGAGAGCAGTGTGCACAGTTCTCGCAAAGCAGAGCTTGTTCACCTTGACAGCTTCTAACATGGAAACACAGCAAGCAGACCTCAGCCTACATTCTCTGCGTGTTGCAAAGATGGAAAACAGACACCCTAGTATCAGAATCTCAGAAATCACTGAGCGAAGCAGAGAAATGCTGCAGGACCATGCTTGCTTGCTTGAAAAAGTGAAAAACTTACTTGGGCTGTGCACAGTGCAAACAGATGAACAGAAGCATACACAGCGAGAGCTGTGTGCACTGTTCTCGCGAAGCAGATCTTGTTCACCTTGACAGCTTCTAACATGGAAACACAGCAAGCAGACAGCAGCCCACATGCTCTGCTTGCTGCAAACATGGAAAACAGACACCCTAGCATCAGAATCTCAGAAATCACTGAGAGAAGTAGAGAAATGCTGCAGGAGCATGTTTGCTTCCTAGGACAAATGAAAAACTCACATGGGCCATGCACAGTGCAAACGGATGAAAAGAAGCATACACGGCGAGAGCAGTGTGCACTGTTCTCGCAAAGCAGAGCTTGTTCAGCTTGCCAGCTTCTAACATGGAAACAGAGCAAGCAGACAGCAGCCCACATGCTCTGCTTGTTATAAACATGGAAAACAGACACCCTAGCATCAGAATCTCAGAAATCACAGAGAGAAGTAGAGAAATGCTGCAGGAGCATGTTTTCTTGCTAGGACCAACGAAAAACACAAATGGGCTGTGCGCAGTGCAAACAGATGAACAGAAGCATACACAGTGAGAGCTGTGTGCATGGTTCTCGCAGAGCAGAGCTTGTTCTACTTGACAGCTTCTAACATGGAAACACAGCAAGCAGACAGCAGCCCACATGCTCTGCTTGCGGCAAACATGGAAAACAGTCGCCCCAGCATCATAATCACAAAAATCAATGAGAGGAGCAGAGAAATGCTGCGGGGGCATGTTTTCTTGCTAGGACAAATGAAAACCTTACTTGGGCTGTGCACAGTGCAAACGGATGAACAGAAGCATACACAGTGAGAGCTGTGTGCACTGTTCTCGCGCAGCAGAGCTTGTTCGACTTGACAGCTTCTAACATGGAAACAGAGCAAGCAGACAGCAATCCACATGCTCTGCTTGCTGCAAATGTGGAAAACAGACACCCCAGCATCAGAATCTCAGAAATCACTGAGAGAAGCCGAGAAATGCTGCAGGAGCATGTTTTCTTGCTTGAAAAAGTGAAAAACTCACTTGGGCCGTGCACAGCGCAAACCAATGAACAGAAGCAAACACAGTGAGAGCTGTGTGTATGGTTCTCGCAAAGCAGAGCTTGTTCACCTTGACAGCTTCTAACATGGAAACACAGCAAGCAGACCTCAGCCTACATTCTCTGCGTGTTGCAAAGATGGAAAACAGACACCCTAGTATCAGAATCTCAGAAATCACTGAGCGAAGCAGAGAAATGCTGCAGGACCATGCTTGCTTGCTTGAAAAAGTGAAAAACTTACTTGGGCTGTGCACAGTGCAAACAGATGAACAGAAGCATACATAGCGAGAGCAGTGTGCACTGTTCTCGCGAAGCAGAGCTTGTTCACCTTGACAGCTTCTAACATGGAAACGCAGCAAGCAGACAGCAGCCCACATGCTCTCCTTGCTGCAAACATGGAAAACAGACACCCTTGCATCAGAATCTCAGAAATCACGGAGAGAAGTAGAGAAATGCTGCAGGAGCATGTTTGCTTCCTAGGACAAATGAAAAACTCACATGGGCCATGCACAGTGCAAACGGATGAAAAGAAGCATACACAGCGAGAGCAGTGTGCACTGTTCTCGCAAAGCAGAGCTTGTTCAGCTTGCCAGCTTCTAACATGGAAACAGAGCAAGCAGACAGCAGCCCACATGCTCTGCTTGTTATAAACATGGAAAACAGACACCCTAGCATCAGAATCTCAGAAATCACTGAGAGAAGCCGAGAAATGCTGCAGGAGCATGTTTTCTTGCTAGGACCAACGAAAAACACAAATGGGCTGTGCGCAGTGCAAACAGATGAACAGAAGCATACACAGTGAGAGCTGTGTGCATGGTTCTCGCAGAGCAGAGCTTGTTCTACTTGACAGCTTCTAACATGGAAACACAGCAAGCAGACAGCAGCCCACATGCTCTGCTTGCGGCAAACATGGAAAACAGTCGCCCCAGCATCATAATCACAAAAATCAATGAGAGGAGCAGAGAAATGCTGCGGGGGCATGTTTTCTTGCTAGGACAAATGAAAACCTTACTTGGGCTGTGCACAGTGCAAACGGATGAACAGAAGCATACACAGTGAGAGCTGTGTGCACTGTTCTCGCACAGCAGAGCTTGTTCGACTTGACAGCTTCTAACATGGAAACAGAGCAAGCAGACAGCAATCCACATGCTCTGCTTGCTGCAAATGTGGAAAACAGACACCCCAGCATCAGAATCTCAGAAATCACTGAGAGAAGCCGAGAAATGCTGCAGGAGCATGTTTTCTTGCTTGAAAAAGTGAAAAACTCACTTGGGCCGTGCACAGCGCAAACCAATGAACAGAAGCAAACACAGTGAGAGCTGTGTGTATGGTTCTCGCAAAGCAGAGCTTGTTCACCTTGACAGCTTCTAACATGGAAACACAGCAAGCAGACCTCAGCCTACATTCTCTGCGTGTTGCAAAGATGGAAAACAGACACCCTAGTATCAGAATCTCAGAAATCACTGAGCGAAGCAGAGAAATGCTGCAGGACCATGCTTGCTTGCTTGAAAAAGTGAAAAACTTACTTGGGCTGTGCACAGTGCAAACAGATGAACAGAAGCATACATAGCGAGAGCAGTGTGCACTGTTCTCGCGAAGCAGAGCTTGTTCACCTAGACAGCTTCTAACATGGAAACGCAGCAAGCAGACAGCAGCCCACATGCTCTGCTTGCTGCAAACATGGAAAACAGACACCCTAGCATCAGAATCTCAGAAATCACGGAGAGAAGTAGAGAAATGCTGCAGGAGCATGTTTGCTTCCTAGGACAAATGAAAAACTCACATGGGCCATGCACAGTGCAAACGGATGAAAAGAAGCATACACAGCGAGAGCAGTGTGCACTGTTCTCGCAAAGCAGAGCTTGTTCAGCTTGGCAGCTTCTAACATGGAAAGAGAGCAAGCAGACAGCAGCCCACATGCTCTGCTTGTTATAAACATGGAAAACAGACACCCTAGCATCACAATCTCAGAAATCACAGAGAGAAGCCGAGAAATGCTGCAGGAGCATGTTTTCTTGCTAGGACCAACGAAAAACACAAATGGGCTGTGCGCAGTGCAAACAGATGAACAGAAGCATACACAGTGAGAGCTGTGTGCATGGTTCTCGCAGAGCAGAGCTTGTTCTACTTGACAGCTTCTAACATGGAAACACAGCAAGCAGACAGCAGCCCACATGCTCTGCTTGCGGCAAACATGGAAAACAGTCGCCCCAGCATCATAATCACAAAAATCAATGAGAGGAGCAGAGAAATGCTGCGGGGGCATGTTTTCTTGCTAGGACAAATGAAAACCTTACTTGGGCTGTGCACAGTGCAAACGGATGAACAGAAGCATACACAGTGAGAGCTGTGTGCACTGTTCTCGCACAGCAGAGCTTGTTCGACTTGACAGCTTCTAACATGGAAACAGAGCAAGCAGACAGCAATCCACATGCTCTGCTTGCTGCAAATGTGGAAAACAGACACCCCAGCATCAGAATCTCAGAAATCACTGAGAGAAGCCGAGAAATGCTGCAGGAGCATGTTTTCTTGCTTGAAAAAGTGAAAAACTCACTTGGGCCGTGCACAGCGCAAACCAATGAACAGAAGCAAACACAGTGAGAGCTGTGTGTATGGTTCTCGCAAAGCAGAGCTTGTTCACCTTGACAGCTTCTAACATGGAAACACAGCAAGCAGACCTCAGCCTACATTCTCTGCGTGTTGCAAAGATGGAAAACAGACACCCTAGTATCAGAATCTCAGAAATCACTGAGCGAAGCAGAGAAATGCTGCAGGACCATGCTTGCTTGCTTGAAAAAGTGAAAAACTTACTTGGGCTGTGCACAGTGCAAACAGATGAACAGAAGCATACATAGCGAGAGCAGTGTGCACTGTTCTCGCGAAGCAGAGCTTGTTCACCTAGACAGCTTCTAACATGGAAACGCAGCAAGCAGACAGCAGCCCACATGCTCTGCTTGCTGCAAACATGGAAAACAGACACCCTAGCATCAGAATCTCAGAAATCACGGAGAGAAGTAGAGAAATGCTGCAGGAGCATGTTTGCTTCCTAGGACAAATGAAAAACTCACATGGGCCATGCACAGTGCAAACGGATGAAAAGAAGCATACACAGCGAGAGCAGTGTGCACTGTTCTCGCAAAGCAGAGCTTGTTCAGCTTGCCAGCTTCTAACATGGAAACAGAGCAAGCAGACAGCAGCCCACATGCTCTGCTTGTTATAAACATGGAAAACAGACACCCTAGCATCACAATCTCAGAAATCACAGAGAGAAGCCGAGAAATGCTGCAGGAGCATGTTTTCTTGCTAGGACCAACGAAAAACACAAATGGGCTGTGCGCAGTGCAAACAGATGAACAGAAGCATACACAGTGAGAGCTGTGTGCATGGTTCTCGCAGAGCAGAGCTTGTTCTACTTGACAGCTTCTAACATGGAAACACAGCAAGCAGACAGCAGCCCACATGCTCTGCTTGCGGCAAACATGGAAAACAGTCGCCCCAGCATCATAATCACAAAAATCAATGAGAGGAGCAGAGAAATGCTGCGGGGGCATGTTTTCTTGCTAGGACAAATGAAAACCTTACTTGGGCTGTGCACAGTGCAAACGGATGAACAGAAGCATACACAGTGAGAGCTGTGTGCACTGTTCTCGCACAGCAGAGCTTGTTCGACTTGACAGCTTCTAACATGGAAACAGAGCAAGCAGACAGCAATCCACATGCTCTGCTTGCTGCAAATGTGGAAAACAGACACCCCAGCATCAGAATCTCAGAAATCACTGAGAGAAGCCGAGAAATGCTGCAGGAGCATGTTTTCTTGCTTGAAAAAGTGAAAAACTCACTTGGGCCGTGCACAGCGCAAACCAATGAACAGAAGCAAACACAGTGAGAGCTGTGTGTATGGTTCTCGCAAAGCAGAGCTTGTTCACCTTGACAGCTTCTAACATGGAAACACAGCAAGCAGACCTCAGCCTACATTCTCTGCGTGTTGCAAAGATGGAAAACAGACACCCTAGTATCAGAATCTCAGAAATCACTGAGCGAAGCAGAGAAATGCTGCAGGACCATGCTTGCTTGCTTGAAAAAGTGAAAAACTTACTTGGGCTGTGCACAGTGCAAACAGATGAACAGAAGCATACACAGCGAGAGCTGTGTGCACTGTTCTCGCGAAGCAGAGCTTGTTCACCTTGACAGCTTCTAACATGGAAACACAGCAAGCAGACAGCAGCCCACATGCTCTGCTTGCTGCAAACATGGAAAACAGACACCCTAGCATCAGAATCCCAGAAATCACTGAGAGAAGTAGAGAAATGCTGCAGGAGCATGTTTGCTTCCTAGGACAAATGAAAAACTCACATGGGCCATGCACAGTGCAAACGGATGAAAAGAAGCATACACAGCGAGAGCAGTGTGCACTGTTCTCGCAAAGCAGAGCTTGTTCAGCTTGCCAGCTTCTAACATGGAAAGAGAGCAAGCAGACAGCAGCCCACATGCTCTGCTTGTTATAAACATGGAAAACAGACACCCTAGCATCAGAATCTCAGAAATCACAGAGAGAAGTAGAGAAATGCTGCAGGAGCATGTTTTCTTGCTAGGACCAACGAAAAACACAAATGGGCTGTGCGCAGTGCAAACAGATGAACAGAAGCATACACAGTGAGAGCTGTGTGCATGGTTCTCGCAGAGCAGAGCTTGTTCTACTTGACAGCTTCTAACATGGAAACACAGCAAGCAGACAGCAGCCCACATGCTCTGCTTGCGGCAAACATGGAAAACAGTCGCCCCAGCATCATAATCACAAAAATCAATGAGAGGAGCAGAGAAATGCTGCGGGGGCATGTTTTCTTGCTAGGACAAATGAAAACCTTACTTGGGCTGTGCACAGTGCAAACGGATGAACAGAAGCATACACAGTGTGAGCTGTGTGCACTGTTCTCGCACAGCAGAGCTTGTTCGACTTGACAGCTTCTAACATGGAAACAGAGCAAGCAGACAGCAATCCACATGCTCTGCTTGCTGCAAATGTGGAAAACAGACACCCCAGCATCAGAATCTCAGAAATCACTGAGAGAAGCCGAGAAATGCTGCAGGAGCATGTTTTCTTGCTTGAAAAAGTGAAAAACTCACTTGGGCCGTGCACAGCGCAAACCAATGAACAGAAGCAAACACAGTGAGAGCTGTGTGTATGGTTCTCGCAAAGCAGAGCTTGTTCACCTTGACAGCTTCTAACATGGAAACACAACAAGCAGACCTCAGCCTACATTCTCTGCGTGTTGCAAAGATGGAAAACAGACACCCTAGTATCAGAATCTCAGAAATCACTGAGCGAAGCAGAGAAATGCTGCAGGACCATGCTTGCTTGCTTGAAAAAGTGAAAAACTTACTTGGGCTGTGCACAGTGCAAACAGATGAACAGAAGCATACACAGCGAGAGCTGTGTGCACTGTTCTCGCGAAGCAGAGCTTGTTCACCTTGACAGCTTCTAACATGGAAACACAGCAAGCAGACAGCAGCCCACATGCTCTGCTTGCTGCAAACATGGAAAACAGACACCCTAGCATCAGAATCCCAGAAATCACTGAGAGAAGTAGAGAAATGCTGCAGGAGCATGTTTGCTTCCTAGGACAAATGAAAAACTCACATGGGCCATGCACAGTGCAAACGGATGAAAAGAAGCATACACAGCGAGAGCAGTGTGCACTGTTCTCGCAAAGCAGAGCTTGTTCAGCTTGCCAGCTTCTAACATGGAAACAGAGCAAGCAGACAGCAGCCCACATGCTCTGCTTGTTATAAACATGGAAAACAGACACCCTAGCATCAGAATCTCAGAAATCACAGAGAGAAGTAGAGAAATGCTGCAGGAGCATGTTTTCTTGCTAGGACCAACGAAAAACACAAATGGGCTGTGCGCAGTGCAAACAGATGAACAGAAGCATACACAGTGAGAGCTGTGTGCATGGTTCTCGCAGAGCAGAGCTTGTTCTACTTGACAGCTTCTAACATGGAAACACAGCAAGCAGACAGCAGCCCACATGCTCTGCTTGCAGCAAACATGGAAAACAGTCGCCCCAGCATCATAATCACAAAAATCAATGAGAGGAGCAGAGAAATGCTGCGGGGGCATGTTTTCTTGCTAGGACAAATGAAAACCTTACTTGGGCTGTGCACAGTGCAAATGGATGAACAGAAGCATACACAGTGAGAGCTGTGTGCACTGTTCTCGCGCAGCAGAGCTTGTTCGACTTGACAGCTTCTAACATGGAAACAGAGCAAGCAGACAGCAATCCACATGCTCTGCTTGCTGCAAATGTGGAAAACAGACACCCCAGCATCAGAATCTCAGAAATCACTGAGAGAAGCCGAGAAATGCTGCAGGAGCATGTTTTCTTGCTTGAAAAAGTGAAAAACTCACTTGGGCCGTGCACAGCGCAAACCAATGAACAGAAGCAAACACAGTGAGAGCTGTGTGTACGGTTCTCGCAAAGCAGAGCTTGTTCACCTTGACAGCTTCTAACATGGAAACACAGCAAGCAGACCTCAGCCTACATTCTCTGCGTGTTGCAAAGATGGAAAACAGACACCCTAGTATCAGAATCTCAGAAGTCACTGAGCGAAGCAGAGAAATGCTGCAGGACCATGCTTGCTTGCTTGAAAAAGTGAAAAACTTACTTGGGCTGTGCACAGTGCAAACAGATGAACAGAAGCATACACAGCGAGAGCTGTGTGCACTGTTCTCGCGAAGCAGAGCTTGTTCACCTTGACAGCTTCTAACATGGAAACACAGCAAGCAGACAGCAGCCCACATGCTCTGCTTGCTGCAAACATGGAAAACAGACACCCTTGCATCAGAATCTCAGAAATCACGGAGAGAAGTAGAGAAATGCTGCAGGAGCATGTTTGCTTCCTAGGACAAATGAAAAACTCACATGGGCCATGCACAGTGCAAACGGATGAAAAGAAGCATACACAGCGAGAGCAGTGTGCACTGTTCTCGCAAAGCAGAGCTTGTTCAGCTTGCCAGCTTCTAACATGGAAAGAGAGCAAGCAGACAGCAGCCCACATGCTCTGCTTGTTATAAACATGGAAAACAGACACCCTAGCATCAGAATCTCAGAAATCACAGAGAGAAGTAGAGAAATGCTGCAGGAGCATGTTTTCTTGCTAGGACCAACGAAAAACACAAATGGGCTGTGCGCAGTGCAAACAGATGAACAGAAGCATACACAGTGAGAGCTGTGTGCATGGTTCTCGCAGAGCAGAGCTTGTTCTACTTGACAGCTTCTAACATGGAAACACAGCAAGCAGACAGCAGCCCACATGCTCTGCTTGCGGCAAACATGGAAAACAGTCGCCCCAGCATCATAATCACAAAAATCAATGAGAGGAGCAGAGAAATGCTGCGGGGGCATGTTTTCTTGCTAGGACAAATGAAAACCTTACTTGGGCTGTGCACAGTGCAAACGGATGAACAGAAGCATACACAGTGAGAGCTGTGTGCACTGTTCTCGCACAGCAGAGCTTGTTCGACTTGACAGCTTCTAACATGGAAACAGAGCAAGCAGACAGCAATCCACATGCTCTGCTTGCTGCAAATGTGGAAAACAGACACCCCAGCATCAGAATCTCAGAAATCACTGAGAGAAGCCGAGAAATGCTGCAGGAGCATGTTTTCTTGCTTGAAAAAGTGAAAAACTCACTTGGGCCGTGCACAGCGCAAACCAATGAACAGAAGCAAACACAGTGAGAGCTGTGTGTATGGTTCTCGCAAAGCAGAGCTTGTTCACCTTGACAGCTTCTAACATGGAAACACAGCAAGCAGACCTCAGCCTACATTCTCTGCGTGTTGCAAAGATGGAAAACAGACACCCTAGTATCAGAATCTCAGAAATCACTGAGCGAAGCAGAGAAATGCTGCAGGACCATGCTTGCTTGCTTGAAAAAGTGAAAAACTTACTTGGGCTGTGCACAGTGCAAACAGATGAACAGAAGCATACATAGCGAGAGCAGTGTGCACTGTTCTCGCGAAGCAGAGCTTGTTCACCTTGACAGCTTCTAACATGGAAACACAGCAAGCAGACAGCAGCCCACATGCTCTGCTTGCTGCAAACATGGAAAACAGACACCCTAGCATCAGAATCTCAGAAATCACTGAGAGAAGTAGAGAAATGCTGCAGGAGCATGTTTGCTTCCTAGGACAAATGAAAAACTCACATGGGCCATGCACAGTGCAAACGGATGAAAAGAAGCATACACAGCGAGAGCAGTGTGCACTGTTCTCGCAAAGCAGAGCTTGTTCAGCTTGCCAGCTTCTAACATGGAAACACAGCAAGCAGACAGCAGCCCACATGCTCTGCTTGTTATAAACATGGAAAACAGACACCCTAGCATCAGAATCTCAGAAATCACAGAGAGAAGTAGAGAAATGCTGCAGGAGCATGTTTTCTTGCGAGGACCAACGAAAAACACAAATGGGCTGTGCGCAGTGCAAGCAGATGAACAGAAGCATACACAGTGAGAGCTGTGTGCATGGTTCTCGCAGAGCAGAGCTTGTTCTACTTGACAGCTTCTAACATGGAAACACAGCAAGCAGACAGCAGCCCACATGCTCTGCTTGCTGCAAATGTGGAAAACAGTCGCCCCAGCATCATAATCACAAAAATCAATGAGAGGAGCAGAGAAATGCTGCGGGGGCATGTTTTCTTGCTAGGACAAATGAAAACCTTACTTGGGCTGTGCACAGTGCAAACGGATGAACAGAAGCATACACAGTGAGAGCTGTGTGCACTGTTCTCGCACAGCAGAGCTTGTTCGACTTGACAGCTTCTAACATGGAAACAGAGCAAGCAGACAGCAATCCACATGCTCTGCTTGCTGCAAATGTGGAAAACAGACACCCCAGCATCAGAATCTCAGAAATCACGGAGAGAAGCAGAGAAATGCTGCAGGAGCATGTTTGCTTCCTAGGACAAATGAAAAACTCACATGGGCCATGCACAGTGCAAACGGATGAAAAGAAGCATACACAGCGAGAGCAGTGTGCACAGTTCTCGCAAAGCAGAGCTTGTTCACCTTGACAGCTTCTAACATGGAAACACAGCAAGCAGACCTCAGCCTACATTCTCTGCGTGTTGCAAAGATGGAAAACAGACACCCTAGTATCAGAATCTCAGAAATCACTGAGCGAAGCAGAGAAATGCTGCAGGACCATGCTTGCTTGCTTGAAAAAGTGAAAAACTTACTTGGGCTGTGCACAGTGCAAACAGATGAACAGAAGCATACACAGCGAGAGCTGTGTGCACTGTTCTCGCGAAGCAGATCTTGTTCACCTTGACAGCTTCTAACATGGAAACACAGCAAGCAGACAGCAGCCCACATGCTCTGCTTGCTGCAAACATGGAAAACAGACACCCTAGCATCAGAATCTCAGAAATCACTGAGAGAAGTAGAGAAATGCTGCAGGAGCATGTTTGCTTCCTAGGACAAATGAAAAACTCACATGGGCCATGCACAGTGCAAACGGATGAAAAGAAGCATACACGGCGAGAGCAGTGTGCACTGTTCTCGCAAAGCAGAGCTTGTTCAGCTTGCCAGCTTCTAACATGGAAACAGAGCAAGCAGACAGCAGCCCACATGCTCTGCTTGTTATAAACATGGAAAACAGACACCCTAGCATCAGAATCTCAGAAATCACAGAGAGAAGTAGAGAAATGCTGCAGGAGCATGTTTTCTTGCTAGGACCAACGAAAAACACAAATGGGCTGTGCGCAGTGCAAACAGATGAACAGAAGCATACACAGTGAGAGCTGTGTGCATGGTTCTCGCAGAGCAGAGCTTGTTCTACTTGACAGCTTCTAACATGGAAACACAGCAAGCAGACAGCAGCCCACATGCTCTGCTTGCGGCAAACATGGAAAACAGTCGCCCCAGCATCATAATCACAAAAATCAATGAGAGGAGCAGAGAAATGCTGCGGGGGCATGTTTTCTTGCTAGGACAAATGAAAACCTTACTTGGGCTGTGCACAGTGCAAACGGATGAACAGAAGCATACACAGTGAGAGCTGTGTGCACTGTTCTCGCGCAGCAGAGCTTGTTCGACTTGACAGCTTCTAACATGGAAACAGAGCAAGCAGACAGCAATCCACATGCTCTGCTTGCTGCAAATGTGGAAAACAGACACCCCAGCATCAGAATCTCAGAAATCACTGAGAGAAGCCGAGAAATGCTGCAGGAGCATGTTTTCTTGCTTGAAAAAGTGAAAAACTCACTTGGGCCGTGCACAGCGCAAACCAATGAACAGAAGCAAACACAGTGAGAGCTGTGTGTATGGTTCTCGCAAAGCAGAGCTTGTTCACCTTGACAGCTTCTAACATGGAAACACAGCAAGCAGACCTCAGCCTACATTCTCTGCGTGTTGCAAAGATGGAAAACAGACACCCTAGTATCAGAATCTCAGAAATCACTGAGCGAAGCAGAGAAATGCTGCAGGACCATGCTTGCTTGCTTGAAAAAGTGAAAAACTTACTTGGGCTGTGCACAGTGCAAACAGATGAACAGAAGCATACATAGCGAGAGCAGTGTGCACTGTTCTCGCGAAGCAGAGCTTGTTCACCTTGACAGCTTCTAACATGGAAACGCAGCAAGCAGACAGCAGCCCACATGCTCTCCTTGCTGCAAACATGGAAAACAGACACCCTTGCATCAGAATCTCAGAAATCACGGAGAGAAGTAGAGAAATGCTGCAGGAGCATGTTTGCTTCCTAGGACAAATGAAAAACTCACATGGGCCATGCACAGTGCAAACGGATGAAAAGAAGCATACACAGCGAGAGCAGTGTGCACTGTTCTCGCAAAGCAGAGCTTGTTCAGCTTGCCAGCTTCTAACATGGAAACAGAGCAAGCAGACAGCAGCCCACATGCTCTGCTTGTTATAAACATGGAAAACAGACACCCTAGCATCAGAATCTCAGAAATCACTGAGAGAAGCCGAGAAATGCTGCAGGAGCATGTTTTCTTGCTAGGACCAACGAAAAACACAAATGGGCTGTGCGCAGTGCAAACAGATGAACAGAAGCATACACAGTGAGAGCTGTGTGCATGGTTCTCGCAGAGCAGAGCTTGTTCTACTTGACAGCTTCTAACATGGAAACACAGCAAGCAGACAGCAGCCCACATGCTCTGCTTGCGGCAAACATGGAAAACAGTCGCCCCAGCATCATAATCACAAAAATCAATGAGAGGAGCAGAGAAATGCTGCGGGGGCATGTTTTCTTGCTAGGACAAATGAAAACCTTACTTGGGCTGTGCACAGTGCAAACGGATGAACAGAAGCATACACAGTGAGAGCTGTGTGCACTGTTCTCGCACAGCAGAGCTTGTTCGACTTGACAGCTTCTAACATGGAAACAGAGCAAGCAGACAGCAATCCACATGCTCTGCTTGCTGCAAATGTGGAAAACAGACACCCCAGCATCAGAATCTCAGAAATCACTGAGAGAAGCCGAGAAATGCTGCAGGAGCATGTTTTCTTGCTTGAAAAAGTGAAAAACTCACTTGGGCCGTGCACAGCGCAAACCAATGAACAGAAGCAAACACAGTGAGAGCTGTGTGTATGGTTCTCGCAAAGCAGAGCTTGTTCACCTTGACAGCTTCTAACATGGAAACACAGCAAGCAGACCTCAGCCTACATTCTCTGCGTGTTGCAAAGATGGAAAACAGACACCCTAGTATCAGAATCTCAGAAATCACTGAGCGAAGCAGAGAAATGCTGCAGGACCATGCTTGCTTGCTTGAAAAAGTGAAAAACTTACTTGGGCTGTGCACAGTGCAAACAGATGAACAGAAGCATACATAGCGAGAGCAGTGTGCACTGTTCTCGCGAAGCAGAGCTTGTTCACCTAGACAGCTTCTAACATGGAAACGCAGCAAGCAGACAGCAGCCCACATGCTCTGCTTGCTGCAAACATGGAAAACAGACACCCTAGCATCAGAATCTCAGAAATCACGGAGAGAAGTAGAGAAATGCTGCAGGAGCATGTTTGCTTCCTAGGACAAATGAAAAACTCACATGGGCCATGCACAGTGCAAACGGATGAAAAGAAGCATACACAGCGAGAGCAGTGTGCACTGTTCTCGCAAAGCAGAGCTTGTTCAGCTTGGCAGCTTCTAACATGGAAAGAGAGCAAGCAGACAGCAGCCCACATGCTCTGCTTGTTATAAACATGGAAAACAGACACCCTAGCATCACAATCTCAGAAATCACAGAGAGAAGCCGAGAAATGCTGCAGGAGCATGTTTTCTTGCTAGGACCAACGAAAAACACAAATGGGCTGTGCGCAGTGCAAACAGATGAACAGAAGCATACACAGTGAGAGCTGTGTGCATGGTTCTCGCAGAGCAGAGCTTGTTCTACTTGACAGCTTCTAACATGGAAACACAGCAAGCAGACAGCAGCCCACATGCTCTGCTTGCGGCAAACATGGAAAACAGTCGCCCCAGCATCATAATCACAAAAATCAATGAGAGGAGCAGAGAAATGCTGCGGGGGCATGTTTTCTTGCTAGGACAAATGAAAACCTTACTTGGGCTGTGCACAGTGCAAACGGATGAACAGAAGCATACACAGTGAGAGCTGTGTGCACTGTTCTCGCACAGCAGAGCTTGTTCGACTTGACAGCTTCTAACATGGAAACAGAGCAAGCAGACAGCAATCCACATGCTCTGCTTGCTGCAAATGTGGAAAACAGACACCCCAGCATCAGAATCTCAGAAATCACTGAGAGAAGCCGAGAAATGCTGCAGGAGCATGTTTTCTTGCTTGAAAAAGTGAAAAACTCACTTGGGCCGTGCACAGCGCAAACCAATGAACAGAAGCAAACACAGTGAGAGCTGTGTGTATGGTTCTCGCAAAGCAGAGCTTGTTCACCTTGACAGCTTCTAACATGGAAACACAGCAAGCAGACCTCAGCCTACATTCTCTGCGTGTTGCAAAGATGGAAAACAGACACCCTAGTATCAGAATCTCAGAAATCACTGAGCGAAGCAGAGAAATGCTGCAGGACCATGCTTGCTTGCTTGAAAAAGTGAAAAACTTACTTGGGCTGTGCACAGTGCAAACAGATGAACAGAAGCATACATAGCGAGAGCAGTGTGCACTGTTCTCGCGAAGCAGAGCTTGTTCACCTAGACAGCTTCTAACATGGAAACGCAGCAAGCAGACAGCAGCCCACATGCTCTGCTTGCTGCAAACATGGAAAACAGACACCCTAGCATCAGAATCTCAGAAATCACGGAGAGAAGTAGAGAAATGCTGCAGGAGCATGTTTGCTTCCTAGGACAAATGAAAAACTCACATGGGCCATGCACAGTGCAAACGGATGAAAAGAAGCATACACAGCGAGAGCAGTGTGCACTGTTCTCGCAAAGCAGAGCTTGTTCAGCTTGCCAGCTTCTAACATGGAAACAGAGCAAGCAGACAGCAGCCCACATGCTCTGCTTGTTATAAACATGGAAAACAGACACCCTAGCATCACAATCTCAGAAATCACAGAGAGAAGCCGAGAAATGCTGCAGGAGCATGTTTTCTTGCTAGGACCAACGAAAAACACAAATGGGCTGTGCGCAGTGCAAACAGATGAACAGAAGCATACACAGTGAGAGCTGTGTGCATGGTTCTCGCAGAGCAGAGCTTGTTCTACTTGACAGCTTCTAACATGGAAACACAGCAAGCAGACAGCAGCCCACATGCTCTGCTTGCGGCAAACATGGAAAACAGTCGCCCCAGCATCATAATCACAAAAATCAATGAGAGGAGCAGAGAAATGCTGCGGGGGCATGTTTTCTTGCTAGGACAAATGAAAACCTTACTTGGGCTGTGCACAGTGCAAACGGATGAACAGAAGCATACACAGTGAGAGCTGTGTGCACTGTTCTCGCACAGCAGAGCTTGTTCGACTTGACAGCTTCTAACATGGAAACAGAGCAAGCAGACAGCAATCCACATGCTCTGCTTGCTGCAAATGTGGAAAACAGACACCCCAGCATCAGAATCTCAGAAATCACTGAGAGAAGCCGAGAAATGCTGCAGGAGCATGTTTTCTTGCTTGAAAAAGTGAAAAACTCACTTGGGCCGTGCACAGCGCAAACCAATGAACAGAAGCAAACACAGTGAGAGCTGTGTGTATGGTTCTCGCAAAGCAGAGCTTGTTCACCTTGACAGCTTCTAACATGGAAACACAGCAAGCAGACCTCAGCCTACATTCTCTGCGTGTTGCAAAGATGGAAAACAGACACCCTAGTATCAGAATCTCAGAAATCACTGAGCGAAGCAGAGAAATGCTGCAGGACCATGCTTGCTTGCTTGAAAAAGTGAAAAACTTACTTGGGCTGTGCACAGTGCAAACAGATGAACAGAAGCATACACAGCGAGAGCTGTGTGCACTGTTCTCGCGAAGCAGAGCTTGTTCACCTTGACAGCTTCTAACATGGAAACACAGCAAGCAGACAGCAGCCCACATGCTCTGCTTGCTGCAAACATGGAAAACAGACACCCTAGCATCAGAATCCCAGAAATCACTGAGAGAAGTAGAGAAATGCTGCAGGAGCATGTTTGCTTCCTAGGACAAATGAAAAACTCACATGGGCCATGCACAGTGCAAACGGATGAAAAGAAGCATACACAGCGAGAGCAGTGTGCACTGTTCTCGCAAAGCAGAGCTTGTTCAGCTTGCCAGCTTCTAACATGGAAAGAGAGCAAGCAGACAGCAGCCCACATGCTCTGCTTGTTATAAACATGGAAAACAGACACCCTAGCATCAGAATCTCAGAAATCACAGAGAGAAGTAGAGAAATGCTGCAGGAGCATGTTTTCTTGCTAGGACCAACGAAAAACACAAATGGGCTGTGCGCAGTGCAAACAGATGAACAGAAGCATACACAGTGAGAGCTGTGTGCATGGTTCTCGCAGAGCAGAGCTTGTTCTACTTGACAGCTTCTAACATGGAAACACAGCAAGCAGACAGCAGCCCACATGCTCTGCTTGCGGCAAACATGGAAAACAGTCGCCCCAGCATCATAATCACAAAAATCAATGAGAGGAGCAGAGAAATGCTGCGGGGGCATGTTTTCTTGCTAGGACAAATGAAAACCTTACTTGGGCTGTGCACAGTGCAAACGGATGAACAGAAGCATACACAGTGTGAGCTGTGTGCACTGTTCTCGCACAGCAGAGCTTGTTCGACTTGACAGCTTCTAACATGGAAACAGAGCAAGCAGACAGCAATCCACATGCTCTGCTTGCTGCAAATGTGGAAAACAGACACCCCAGCATCAGAATCTCAGAAATCACTGAGAGAAGCCGAGAAATGCTGCAGGAGCATGTTTTCTTGCTTGAAAAAGTGAAAAACTCACTTGGGCCGTGCACAGCGCAAACCAATGAACAGAAGCAAACACAGTGAGAGCTGTGTGTATGGTTCTCGCAAAGCAGAGCTTGTTCACCTTGACAGCTTCTAACATGGAAACACAACAAGCAGACCTCAGCCTACATTCTCTGCGTGTTGCAAAGATGGAAAACAGACACCCTAGTATCAGAATCTCAGAAATCACTGAGCGAAGCAGAGAAATGCTGCAGGACCATGCTTGCTTGCTTGAAAAAGTGAAAAACTTACTTGGGCTGTGCACAGTGCAAACAGATGAACAGAAGCATACACAGCGAGAGCTGTGTGCACTGTTCTCGCGAAGCAGAGCTTGTTCACCTTGACAGCTTCTAACATGGAAACACAGCAAGCAGACAGCAGCCCACATGCTCTGCTTGCTGCAAACATGGAAAACAGACACCCTAGCATCAGAATCCCAGAAATCACTGAGAGAAGTAGAGAAATGCTGCAGGAGCATGTTTGCTTCCTAGGACAAATGAAAAACTCACATGGGCCATGCACAGTGCAAACGGATGAAAAGAAGCATACACAGCGAGAGCAGTGTGCACTGTTCTCGCAAAGCAGAGCTTGTTCAGCTTGCCAGCTTCTAACATGGAAACAGAGCAAGCAGACAGCAGCCCACATGCTCTGCTTGTTATAAACATGGAAAACAGACACCCTAGCATCAGAATCTCAGAAATCACAGAGAGAAGTAGAGAAATGCTGCAGGAGCATGTTTTCTTGCTAGGACCAACGAAAAACACAAATGGGCTGTGCGCAGTGCAAACAGATGAACAGAAGCATACACAGTGAGAGCTGTGTGCATGGTTCTCGCAGAGCAGAGCTTGTTCTACTTGACAGCTTCTAACATGGAAACACAGCAAGCAGACAGCAGCCCACATGCTCTGCTTGCAGCAAACATGGAAAACAGTCGCCCCAGCATCATAATCACAAAAATCAATGAGAGGAGCAGAGAAATGCTGCGGGGGCATGTTTTCTTGCTAGGACAAATGAAAACCTTACTTGGGCTGTGCACAGTGCAAATGGATGAACAGAAGCATACACAGTGAGAGCTGTGTGCACTGTTCTCGCGCAGCAGAGCTTGTTCGACTTGACAGCTTCTAACATGGAAACAGAGCAAGCAGACAGCAATCCACATGCTCTGCTTGCTGCAAATGTGGAAAACAGACACCCCAGCATCAGAATCTCAGAAATCACTGAGAGAAGCCGAGAAATGCTGCAGGAGCATGTTTTCTTGCTTGAAAAAGTGAAAAACTCACTTGGGCCGTGCACAGCGCAAACCAATGAACAGAAGCAAACACAGTGAGAGCTGTGTGTACGGTTCTCGCAAAGCAGAGCTTGTTCACCTTGACAGCTTCTAACATGGAAACACAGCAAGCAGACCTCAGCCTACATTCTCTGCGTGTTGCAAAGATGGAAAACAGACACCCTAGTATCAGAATCTCAGAAGTCACTGAGCGAAGCAGAGAAATGCTGCAGGACCATGCTTGCTTGCTTGAAAAAGTGAAAAACTTACTTGGGCTGTGCACAGTGCAAACAGATGAACAGAAGCATACACAGCGAGAGCTGTGTGCACTGTTCTCGCGAAGCAGAGCTTGTTCACCTTGACAGCTTCTAACATGGAAACACAGCAAGCAGACAGCAGCCCACATGCTCTGCTTGCTGCAAACATGGAAAACAGACACCCTTGCATCAGAATCTCAGAAATCACGGAGAGAAGTAGAGAAATGCTGCAGGAGCATGTTTGCTTCCTAGGAAAAATGAAAAACTCACATGGGCCATGCACAGTGCAAACGGATGAAAAGAAGCATACACAGCGAGAGCAGTGTGCACTGTTCTCGCAAAGCAGAGCTTGTTCAGCTTGCCAGCTTCTAACATGGAAACAGAGCAAGCAGACAGCAGCCCACATGCTCTGCTTGTTATAAACATGGAAAACAGACACCCTAGCATCAGAATCTCAGAAATCACAGAGAGAAGTAGAGAAATGCTGCAGGAGCATGTTTTCTTGCTAGGACCAACGAAAAACACAAATGGGCTGTGCGCAGTGCAAACAGATGAACAGAAGCATACACAGTGAGAGCTGTGCGCATGGTTCTCGCAGAGCAGAGCTTGTTCTACTTGACAGCTTCTAACATGGAAACACAGCAAGCAGACAGCAGCCCACATGCTCTGCTTGCGGCAAACATGGAAAACAGTCGCCCCAGCATCATAATCACAAAAATCAATGAGAGGAGCAGAGAAATGCTGCGGGGGCATGTTTTCTTGCTAGGACAAATGAAAACCTTACTTGGGCTGTGCACAGTGCAAACAGATGAACAGAAGCATACACAGTGAGAGCTGTGTGCACTGTTCTCGCACAGCAGAGCTTGTTCGACTTGACAGCTTCTAACATGGAAACAGAGCAAGTAGACAGCAATCCACATGCTCTGCTTGCTGCAAATGTGGAAAACAGACACCCCAGCATCAGAATCTCAGAAATCACTGAGAGAAGCCGAGAAATGCTGCAGGAGCATGTTTTCTTGCTTGAAAAAGTGAAAAACTCACTTGGGCCGTGCACAGCGCAAACCAATGAACAGAAGCAAACACAGTGAGAGCTGTGTGTATGGTTCTCGCAAAGCACAGCTTGTTCACCTTGACAGCTTCTAACATGGAAACACAGCAAGCAGACCTCAGCCTACATTCTCTGCGTGTTGCAAAGATGGAAAACAGACACCCTAGTATCAGAATCTCAGAAATCACTGAGCGAAGCAGAGAAATGCTGCAGGACCATGCTTGCTTGCTTGAAAAAGTGAAAAACTTACTTGGGCTGTGCACAGTGCAAACAGATGAACAGAAGCATACACAGCGAGAGCTGTGTGCACTGTTCTCGCGAAGCAGAGCTTGTTCACCTTGACAGCTTCTAACATGGAAACACAGCAAGCAGACAGCAGCCCACATGCTCTGCTTGCTGCAAACATGGAAAACAGACACCCTAGCATCAGAATCTCAGAAATCACTGAGAGAAGTAGAGAAATGCTGCAGGAGCATGTTTGCTTCCTAGGACAAATGAAAAACTCACATGGGCCATGCACAGTGCAAACGGATGAAAAGAAGCATACACAGCGAGAGCAGTGTGCACTGTTCTCGCAAAGCAGAGCTTGTTCAGCTTGCCAGCTTCTAACATGGAAACAGAGCAAGCAGACAGCAGCCCACATGCTCTGCTTGTTATAAACATGGAAAACAGACACCCTAGCATCAGAATCTCAGAAATCACAGAGAGAAGTAGAGAAATGCTGCAGGAGCATGTTTTCTTGCTAGGACCAACGAAAAACACAAATGGGCTGTGCGCAGTGCAAACAGATGAACAGAAGCATACACAGTGAGAGCTGTGTGCATGGTTCTCGCAGAGCAGAGCTTGTTCTACTTGACAGCTTCTAACATGGAAACACAGCAAGCAGACAGCAGCCCACATGCTCTGCTTGCGGCAAACATGGAAAACAGTCGCCCCAGCATCATAATCACAAAAATCAATGAGAGGAGCAGAGAAATGCTGCGGGGGCATGTTTTCTTGCTAGGACAAATGAAAACCTTACTTGGGCTGTGCACAGTGCAAACGGATGAACAGAAGCATACACAGTGAGAGCTGTGTGCACTGTTCTCGCACAGCAGAGCTTGTTCGACTTGACAGCTTCTAACATGGAAACAGAGCAAGCAGACAGCAATCCACATGCTCTGCTTGCTGCAAATGTGGAAAACAGACACCCCAGCATCAGAATCTCAGAAATCACTGAGAGAAGCCGAGAAATGCTGCAGGAGCATGTTTTCTTGCTTGAAAAAGTGAAAAAATCACTTGGGCCGTGCACAGCGCAAACCAATGAACAGAAGCAAACACAGTGAGAGCTGTGTGTATGGTTCTCGCAAAGCAGAGCTTGTTCACCTTGACAGCTTCTAACATGGAAACACAGCAAGCAGACCTCAGCCTACATTCTCTTCGTGTTGCAAAGATGGAAAACAGACACCCTAGTATCAGAATCTCAGAAATCACTGAGCGAAGCAGAGAAATGCTGCAGGACCATGCTTGCTTGCTTGAAAAAGTGAAAAACTTACTTGGGCTGTGCACAGTGCAAACAGATGAACAGAAGCATACACAGCGAGAGCTGTGTGCACTGTTCTCGCGAAGCAGAGCTTGTTCACCTTGACAGCTTCTAACATGGAAACACAGCAAGCAGACCTCAGCCTACATTCTCTGCGTGTTGCAAAGATGGAAAACAGACACCCTAGTATCAGAATCTCAGAAATCACTGAGCGAAGCAGAGAAATGCTGCAGGACCATGCTTGCTTGCTTGAAAAAGTGAAAAACTTACTTGGGCTGTGCACAGTGCAAACAGATGAACAGAAGCATACACAGCGAGAGCTGTGTGCACTGTTCTCGCGAAGCAGAGCTTGTTCACCTTGACAGCTTCTAACATGGAAACACAGCAAGCAGACAGCAGCCCACATGCTCTGCTTGCTGCAAACATGGAAAACAGACACCCTAGCATCAGAATCCCAGAAATCACTGAGAGAAGTAGAGAAATGCTGCAGGAGCATGTTTGCTTCCTAGGACAAATGAAAAACTCACATGGGCCATGCACAGTGCAAACGGATGAAAAGAAGCATACACAGCGAGAGCAGTGTGCACTGTTCTCGCAAAGCAGAGCTTGTTCAGCTTGCCAGCTTCTAACATGGAAACAGAGCAAGCAGACAGCAGCCCACATGCTCTGCTTGTTATAAACATGGAAAACAGACACCCTAGCATCAGAATCTCAGAAATCACAGAGAGAAGTAGAGAAATGCTGCAGGAGCATGTTTTCTTGCTAGGACCAACGAAAAACACAAATGGGCTGTGCGCAGTGCAAACAGATGAACAGAAGCATACACAGTGAGAGCTGTGTGCATGGTTCTCGCAGAGCAGAGCTTGTTCTACTTGACAGCTTCTAACATGGAAACACAGCAAGCAGACAGCAGCCCACATGCTCTGCTTGCGGCAAACATGGAAAACAGTCGCCCCAGCATCATAATCACAAAAATCAATGAGAGGAGCAGAGAAATGCTGCGGGGGCATGTTTTCTTGCTAGGACAAATGAAAACCTTACTTGGGCTGTGCACAGTGCAAACGGATGAACAGAAGCATACACAGTGAGAGCTGTGTGCACTGTTCTCGCGCAGCAGAGCTTGTTCGACTTGACAGCTTCTAACATGGAAACAGAGCAAGCAGACAGCAATCCACATGCTCTGCTTGCTGCAAATGTGGAAAACAGACACCCCAGCATCAGAATCTCAGAAATCACTGAGAGAAGCCGAGAAATGCTGCAGGAGCATGTTTTCTTGCTTGAAAAAGTGAAAAACTCACTTGGGCCGTGCACAGCGCAAACCAATGAACAGAAGCAAACACAGTGAGAGCTGTGTGTACGGTTCTCGCAAAGCAGAGCTTGTTCACCTTGACAGCTTCTAACATGGAAACACAGCAAGCAGACCTCAGCCTACATTCTCTGCGTGTTGCAAAGATGGAAAACAGACACCCTAGTATCAGAATCTCAGAAATCACTGAGCGAAGCAGAGAAATGCTGCAGGACCATGCTTGCTTGCTTGAAAAAGTGAAAAACTTACTTGGGCTGTGCACAGTGCAAACAGATGAACAGAAGCATACACAGCGAGAGCTGTGTGCACTGTTCTCGCGAAGCAGAGCTTGTTCACCTTGACAGCTTCTAACATGGAAACACAGCAAGCAGACAGCAGCCCACATGCTCTGCTTGCTGCAAACATGGAAAACAGACACCCTAGCATCAGAATCTCAGAAATCACGGAGAGAAGTAGAGAAATGCTGCAGGAGCATGTTTGCTTCCTAGGACAAATGAAAAACTCACATGGGCCATGCACAGTGCAAACGGATGAAAAGAAGCATACACAGCGAGAGCAGTGTGCACTGTTCTCGCAAAGCAGAGCTTGTTCAGCTTGCCAGCTTCTAACATGGAAAGAGAGCAAGCAGACAGCAGCCCACATGCTCTGCTTGTTATAAACATGGAAAACAGACACCCTAGCATCAGAATCTCAGAAATCACAGAGAGAAGTAGAGAAATGCTGCAGGAGCATGTTTTCTTGCTAGGACCAACGAAAAACACAAATGGGCTGTGCGCAGTGCAAACAGATGAACAGAAGCATACACAGTGAGAGCTGTGTGCATGGTTCTCGCAGAGCAGAGCTTGTTCTACTTGACAGCTTCTAACATGGAAACACAGCAAGCAGACAGCAGCCCACATGCTCTGCTTGCGGCAAACATGGAAAACAGTCGCCCCAGCATCATAATCAAAAAAATCAATGAGAGGAGCAGAGAAATGCTGCGGGGGCATGTTTTCTTGCTAGGACAAATGAAAACCTTACTTGGGCTGTGCACAGTGCAAACGGATGAACAGAAGCATACACAGTGAGAGCTGTGTGCACTGTTCTCGCACAGCAGAGTTTGTTCGACTTGACAGCTTCTAACATGGAAACAGAGCAAGCAGACAGCAATCCACATGCTCTGCTTGCTGCAAATGTGGAAAACAGACACCCCAGCATCAGAATCTCAGAAATCACTGAGAGAAGCCGAGAAATGCTGCAGGAGCATGTTTTCTTGCTTGAAAAAGTGAAAAACTCACTTGGGCCGTGCACAGCGCAAACCAATGAACAGAAGCAAACACAGCGAGAGCTGTGTGCACTGTTCTCGCGAAGCAGAGCTTGTTCACCTTGACAGCTTCTAACATGGAAACACAGCAAGCAGACCTCAGCCTACATTCTCTGCGTGTTGCAAAGATGGAAAACAGACACCCTAGTATCAGAATCTCAGAAATCACTGAGCGAAGCAGAGAAATGCTGCAGGACCATGCTTGCTTGCTTGAAAAAGTGAAAAACTTACTTGGGCTGTGCACAGTGCAAACAGATGAACAGAAGCATACCCAGCGAGAGCTGTGTGCACTGTTCTCGCGAAGCAGAGCTTGTTCACCTTGACAGCTTCTAACATGGAAACACAGCAAGCAGACAGCAGCCCACATGCTCTGCTTGCTGCAAACATGGAAAACAGACACCCTAGCATCAGAATCTCAGAAATCACGGAGAGAAGTAGAGAAATGCTGCAGGAGCATGTTTGCTTCCTAGGACAAATGAAAAACTCACATGGGCCATGCACAGTGCAAACGGATGAAAAGAAGCATACACAGCGAGAGCAGTGTGCACTGTTCTCGCAAAGCAGAGCTTGTTCAGCTTGCCAGCTTCTAACATGGAAAGAGAGCAAGCAGACAGCAGCCCACATGCTCTGCTTGTTATAAACATGGAAAACAGACACCCTAGCATCAGAATCTCAGAAATCACAGAGAGAAGTAGAGAAATGCTGCAGGAGCATGTTTTCTTGCTAGGACCAACGAAAAACACAAATGGGCTGTGCGCAGTGCAAACAGATGAACAGAAGCATACACAGTGAGAGCTGTGTGCATGGTTCTCGCAGAGCAGAGCTTGTTCTACTTGACAGCTTCTAACATGGAAACACAGCAAGCAGACAGCAGCCCACATGCTCTGCTTGCGGCAAACATGGAAAACAGTCGCCCCAGCATCATAATCACAAAAATCAATGAGAGGAGCAGAGAAATGCTGCGGGGGCATGTTTTCTTGCTAGGACAAATGAAAACCTTACTTGGGCTGTGCACAGTGCAAACGGATGAACAGAAGCATACACAGTGAGAGCTGTGTGCACTGTTCTCGCGCAGCAGAGCTTGTTCGACTTGACAGCTTCTAACATGGAAACAGAGCAAGCAGACAGCAATCCACATGCTCTGCTTGCTGCAAATGTGGAAAACAGACACCCCAGCATCAGAATCTCAGAAATCACTGAGAGAAGCCGAGAAATGCTGCAGGAGCATATTTTCTTGCTTGAAAAAGTGAAAAACTCACTTGGGCCGTGCACAGCGCAAACCAATGAACAGAAGCAAACACAGTGAGAGCTGTGTGTATGGTTCTCGCAAAGCAGAGCTTGTTCACCTTGACAGCTTCTAACATGGAAACACAGCAAGCAGACAGCAGCCCACATGCTCTGCTTGCTGCAAACATGGAAAACAGACACCCTAGTATCAGAATCTCAGAAATCACTGAGCGAAGCAGAGAAATGCTGCAGGACCATGCTTGCTTGCTTGAAAAAGTGAAAAACTTACTTGGGCTGTGCACAGTGCAAACAGATGAACAGAAGCATACACAGTGAGAGCTGTGTGCACTGTTCTCGCGAAGCAGAGCTTGTTCACCTTGACAGCTTCTAACATGGAAACACAGCAAGCAGACAGCAGCCCACATGCTCTGCTTGCTGCAAACATGGAAAACAGACACCCTAGCATCAGAATCCCAGAAATCACTGAGAGAAGTAGAGAAATGCTGCAGGAGCATGTTTGCTTCCTAGGACAAATGAAAAACTCACATGGGCCGTGCACAGTGCAAACGGATGAAAAGAAGCATACACAGTGAGAGCTGTGTGCACTGTTCTCGCAAAGCAGAGCTTGTTCGACTTGAGAGCTTCTAACATGGAAACACAGCAAGCAGACAGCAGCCCACATGCTCTGCTTGCGGCAAACATGGAAAACAGTCGCCCCAGCATCATAATCACAAAAATCAATGAGAGGAGCAGAGAAATGCTGCGGGGGCGTGTTTTCTTGCTAGGACAAATGAAAACCTTACTTGGGCTGTGCACAGTGCAAACGGATGAACAGAAGCATACACAGTGAGAGCTGTGTGCACTGTTCTCGCACAGCACAGCTTGTTCGACTTGACAGCTTCTAACATGGAAACACAGCAAGCAGACCTCAGCCTACATTCTCTGCGTGTTGCAAAGATGGAAAACAGACACCCTAGTATCAGAATCTCAGAAATCACTGAGCGAAGCAGAGAAATGCTGCAGGACCATGCTTGCTTGCTTGAAAAAGTGAAAAACTTACTTGGGCTGTGCGCAGTGCAAACAGATGAACAGAAGCATACATAGCGAGAGCAGTGTGCACTGTTCTCGCGAAGCAGAGCTTGTTCACCTTGACAGCTTCTAACATGGAAACACAGCAAGCAGACAGCAGCCCACATGCTCTGCTTGCTGCAAACATGGAAAACAGACACCCTAGCATTAGAATCTCAGAAATCAGTGAGAGAAGCAGAGAAATGCTGCAGGAGCATGTTTGCTTCCTAGGACAAATGAAAAACTCACATGGGCCATGCACAGTGCAAACGGATGAAAAGAAGCATACACAGCGAGAGCAGTGTGCACTGTTCTCGCAAAGCAGAGCTTGTTCAGCTTGCCAGCTTCTAACATGGAAAGAGAGCAAGCAGACAGCAGCCCACATGCTCTGCTTGTTATAAACATGGAAAACAGACACCCTAGCATCAGAATCTCAGAAATCACAGAGAGAAGCAGAGAAATGCTGCAGGAGCATGTTTTCTTGCTAGGACCAACGAAAAACACAAATGGGCTGTGCGCAGTGCAAACAGATGAACAGAAGCATACACAGTGAGAGCCGTGTGCATGGTTCTCGCAGAGCAGAGCTTGTTCACCTTGACAGCTTCTAACATGGAAACACAGCAAGCAGACAGCAGCCCACATGCTCTGCTTGCGGCAAACATGGAAAACAGTCGCCCCAGCATCATAATCACAAAAATCAATGAGAGGAGCAGAGAAATGCTGCGGGGGCATGTTTTCTTGCTAGGACAAATGAAAACCTTACTTGGGCTGTGCACAGTGCAAACGGATGAACAGAAGCATACACAGTGAGAGCTGTGTGCACTGTTCTCGCACAGCACAGCTTGTTCGACTTGACAGCTTCTAACATGGAAACAGAGCAAGCAGACAGCAATCCACATGCTCTGCTTGCTGCAAATGTGGAAAACAGACACCCCAGCATCAGAATCTCAGAAATCACAGAGAGAAGAAGAGAAATGCTGCAGGAGCATGTTTTGTTGCTTGAAAAAGTGAAAAACTCACTTGGGCCGTGCACAGCGCAAACGGATGAACAGAAGCAAACACAGTGAGAGCTGTGTGTATGGTTCTCGCAAAGCAGAGCGTGTTCACCTTGACAGCTTCTAACATGGAAACACAGCAAGCAGACCTCAGCCTACATTCTCTGCGTGTTGCAAAGATGGAAAAGAGACACCCTAGTATCAGAATCTCAGAAATCACTGAGCGAAGCATAGAAATGCTGCAGGACCATGCTTGCTTGCTTGAAAAAGTGAAAAACTTACTTGGGCTGTGCACAGTGCAAACAGATGAACAGAAGCATACATAGCGAGAGCAGTGTGCACTGTTCTCGCGAAGCAGAGTTTGTTCACCTTGACAGCTTCTAACATGGAAACACAGCAAGCAGACAGCAGCCCACATGCTCTGCTTGCTGCAAACATGGAAAACAGACACCCTAGCATCAGAATCTCAGAAATCACTGAGAGAAGTAGAGAAATGCTGCAGGAGCATGTTTGCTTCCTAGGACAAATGAAAAACTCACATGGGCCATGCACAGTGCAAACGGATGAAAAGAAGCATACACAGCGAGAGCAGTGTGCACTGTTCTCGCAAAGCAGAGCTTGTTCTGCTTGCCAGCTTCTAACATGGAAAGAGAGCAAGCAGACAGCAGCCCACATGCTCTGCTTGTTATAAACATGGAAAACAGACACCCTAGCATCAGAATCTCAGAAATCACAGAGAGAAGCAGAGAAATGCTGCAGGAGCATGTTTGCTTCCTAGGACAAATGAAAAACTCACATGGGCCATGCACAGTGCAAACGGATGAAAAGAAGCATACACAGCGAGAGCAGTGTGCACTGTTCTCGCAAAGCAGAGCTTGTTCAGCTTGCCAGCTTCTAACATGGAAAGAGAGCAAGCAGACAGCAGCCCACATGCTCTGCTTGTTATAAACATGGAAAACAGACACCCTAGCATCAGAATCTCAGAAATCACAGAGAGAAGTAGAGAAATGCTGCAGGAGCATGTTTTCTTGCTAGGACCAACGAAAAACACAAATGGGCTGTGCGCAGTGCAAACAGATGAACAGAAGCATACACAGTGAGAGCTGTGTGCACTGTTCTCGCACAGCACAGCTTGTTCGACTTGACAGCTTCTAACATGGAAACAGAGCAAGCAGACAGCAATCCACATGCTCTGCTTGCTGCAAATGTGGAAAACAGACAACCCAGCATCAGAATCTCAGAAATCACAGGGAGAAGTAGAAAAATGCTGCAGGAGCATGTTTTCTTGCTTGAAAAAGTGAAAAACTCACTTGGGCCGTGCACAGCGCAAACCGATGAACAGAAGCACACACAGTGAGAGCTGTGTGTATGGTTCTCGCAAAGCAGAGCGTGTTCACCTTGACAGCTTCTCACATGGAAACACAGCAAGCAGACCTCAGCCTACATTCTCTGCGTGTTGCAAAGATGGAAAACAGACACCCTAGTATCAGAATCTCAGAAATCACTGAGCGAAGCAGAGAAATGCTGCAGGAGCCTGTTTGCTTCCTAGGACAAATGAAAAACTCACATGGGCCATGCACAGTGCAAAAGGATGAAAAGAAGCATACACAGCGAGAGCAGTGTGCACTGTTCTCGTAAAGCAGAGCTTGTTCAGCTTGCCAGCTTCTAACATGGAAAGAGATCAAACAGACAGCTGCCCACATGCTCTGCTTGTTATAAACATGGAAAACAGACACCCTAGCATCAGAATCTCAGAAATCACAGAGAGAAGTAGAGAAATGCTGCAGGAGCATGTTTTCTTGCTAGGACCAACGAAAAACAGAAATGGGCTGTGCGCAGTGCAAACAGATGAACAGAAGCAAACACAGTGAGAGCTGTGTGTATGGTTCTCGCAAAGCAGAGCGTGTTCACCTTGACAGCTTCTAACATGGAAACACAGCAAGCAGACCTCAGCCTACATTCTCTGCGTGTTGCAAAGATGGAAAACAGACACCCTAGTATCAGAATCTCAGAAATCACTGAGCGAAGCAGAGAAATGCTGCAGGACCATGCTTGCTTGCTTGAAAAAGTGAAAAACTTACTTGGGCTGTGCACAGTGCAAACAGATGAACAGAAGCATACATAGCGAGAGCAGTGTGCACTGTTCTCACGAAGCAGAGCTTGTTCACCTTTACAGCTTCTAACATGGAAACACAGCAAGCAGACAGCAGCCCACATGCTCTGCTTGCTGCAAACATGGAAAACAGACACCCTAGCATCAGAATCTCAGAAATCACTGAGAGAAGTAGAGAAATGCTGCAGGAGCCTGTTTGCTTCCTAGGACAAATGAAAAACTCACATGGGCCATGCACAGTGCAAACGGATGAAAAGAAGCATACACAGCGAGAGCAGTGTGCACTGTTCTCGCAAAGCAGAGCTTGTTCAGCTTGCCAGCTTCTAACATGGAAAGAGAGCAAGCAGACAACAGCCCACATGCTCTGCTTGTTATAAACATGGAAAACAGACACCCTAGCATCAGAATCTCAGAAATCACTGAGAGAAGCAGAGAAATGCTGCAGGAGCATGTTTTCTTGCTAGGACCAACGAAAAACACAAATGGGCTGTGCGCAGTGCAAACAGATGAACAGAAGCAAACACAGTGAGAGCTGTGTGTATGGTTCTCGCAAAGCAGAGCGTGTTCACCTTGACAGCTTCTAACATGGAAACACAGCAAGCAGACCTCAGCCTACATTCTCTGCGTGTTGCAAAGATGGAAAACAGACACCCTAGTATCAGAATCTCAGAAATCACT
This sequence comes from Delichon dasypus, assembly GCA_037837765.1. Classification (NCBI taxonomy): domain Eukaryota; kingdom Metazoa; phylum Chordata; class Aves; order Passeriformes; family Hirundinidae; genus Delichon; species Delichon dasypus. The sequence goes on from JBBAXF010000038.1 coordinate 328,770, forward strand.
GAGCGAAGCCGAGAAATGCTGCAGGACCATGCTTACTTGCTTGAAAAAGTGAAAAACTTACTTGGGCTGGGCACAGTGCAAACAGATGAACAGAAGCATACATAGCGAGAGCAGTGTGCACTGTTCTCGCAAAGCAGAGCTTGTTCACCTTTACAGCTTCTAACATGGAAACACAGCAAGCAGACAGCAGCCCACATGCTCTGCTTGCTGCAAACATGGAAAACAGACACCCTAGCATCAGAATCTCAGAAATCACTGAGAGAAGTAGAGAAATGCTGCAGGAGCATGTTTGCTTCCTAGGACAAATGAAAAACTCACATGGGCCATGCACAGTGCAAACGGATGAAAAGAAGCATACACAGCGAGAGCAGTGTGCACTGTTCTCGCAAAGCAGAGCTTGTTCAGCTTGCCAGCTTCTAACATGGAAAGAGAGCAAGCAGACAACAGCCCACATGCTCTGCTTGTTATAAACATGGAAAACAGACACCCTAGCATCAGAATCTCAGAAATCACAGAGAGAAGTAGAGAAATGCTGCAGGAGCATGTTTTCTTGCTAGGACCAACGAAAAACACAAATGGGCTGTGCGCAGTGCAAACAGATGAACAGAAGCAAACACAGTGAGAGCTGTGTGTATGGTTCTCGCAAAGCAGAGCGTGTTCACCTTGACAGCTTCTAACATGGAAACACAGCAAGCAGACCTCAGCCTACATTCTCTGCGTGTTGCAAAGATGGAAAACAGACACCCTAGTATCAGAATCTCAGAAATCACTGAGCGAAGCAGAGAAATGCTGCAGGACCATGCTTACTTGCTTGAAAAAGTGAAAAACTTACTTGGGCTGGGCACAGTGCAAACAGATGAACAGAAGCATACATAGCGAGAGCAGTGTGCACTGTTCTCGCGAAGCAGAGCTTGTTCACCTTTACAGCTTCTAACATGGAAAGAGAGCAAGCAGACAGCAGCCCACATGCTCTGCTTGTTATAAACATGGAAAACAGACACCCTAGCATCAGAATCTCAGAAATCACAGAGAGAAGCAGAGAAATGCTGCAGGAGCATGTTTGCTTCCTAGGACAAATGAAAAACTCACATGGGCCATGCACAGTGCAAACGGATGAAAAGAAGCATACACAGCGAGAGCAGTGTGCACTGTTCTCGCAAAGCAGAGCTTGTTCAGCTTGCCAGCTTCTAACATGGAAAGAGAGCAAGCAGACAGCAGCCCACATGCTCTGCTTGTTATAAACATGGAAAACAGACACCCTAGCATCAGAATCTCAGAAATCACAGAGAGAAGTAGAGAAATGCTGCAGGAGCATGTTTTCTTGCTAGGACCAACGAAAAACACAAATGGGCTGTGCGCAGTGCAAACAGATGAACAGAAGCAAACACAGTGAGAGCTGTGTGTATGGTTCTCGCAAAGCAGAGCTTGTTCACCTTGACAGCTTCTAACATGGAAACACAGCAAGCAGACCTCAGCCTACATTCTCTGCGTATTGCAAAGATGGAAAACAGACACCCTAGTATCAGAATCTCAGAAATCACTGAGCGAAGCAGAGAAATGCTGCAGGACCATGCTTGCTTGCTTGAAAAAGTGAAAAACTTACTTGGGCTGTGCACAGTGCAAACAGATGAACAGAAGCATACATAGCGAGAGCAGTGTGCACTGTTCTCGCGAAGCAGAGTTTGTTCACCTTGACAGCTTCTAACATGGAAACACAGCAAGCAGACAGCAGCCCACATGCTCTGCTTGCTGCAAACATGGAAAACAGACACCCTAGCATCAGAATCTCAGAAATCACTGAGAGAAGTAGAGAAATGCTGCAGGAGCATGTTTGCTTCCTAGGACAAATGAAAAACTCACATGGGCCATGCACAGTGCAAACGGATGAAAAGAAGCATACACAGCGAGAGCAGTGTGCACTGTTCTCGCAAAGCAGAGCTTGTTCAGCTTGCCAGCTTCTAACATGGAAAGAGAGCAAGCAGACAACAGCCCACATGCTCTGCTTGTTATAAACATGGAAAACAGACACCCTAGCATCAGAATCTCAGAAATCACAGAGAGAAGTAGAGAAATGCTGCAGGAGCATGTTTTCTTGCTAGGACCAACGAAAAACACAAATGGGCTGTGCGCAGTGCAAACAGATGAACAGAAGCAAACACAGTGAGAGCTGTGTGTATGGTTCTCGCAAAGCAGAGCGTGTTCACCTTGACAGCTTCTAACATGGAAACACAGCAAGCAGACCTCAGCCTACATTCTCTGCGTGTTGCAAAGATGGAAAACAGACACCCTAGTATCAGAATCTCAGAAATCACTGAGTGAAGCAGAGAAATGCTGCAGGACCATGCTTGCTTGCTTGAAAAAGTGAAAAACTTACTTGGGCTGTGCACAGTGCAAACAGATGAACAGAAGCATACATAGCGAGAGCAGTGTGCACTGTTCTCGCGAAGCAGAGTTTGTTCACCTTGACAGCTTCTAACATGGAAACACAGCAAGCAGACAGCAGCCCACATGCTCTGCTTGCTGCAAACATGGAAAACAGACACCCTAGCATCAGAATCTCAGAAATCACTGAGAGAAGTAGAGAAATGCTGCAGGAGCATGTTTGCTTCCTAGGACAAATGAAAAACTCACATGGGCCATGCACAGTGCAAACGGATGAAAAGAAGCATACACAGCGAGAGCAGTGTGCACTGTTCTCGCAAAGCAGAGCTTGTTCAGCTTGCCAGCTTCTAACATGGAAAGAGAGCAAGCAGACAGCAGCCCACATGCTCTGCTTGTTATAAACATGGAAAACAGACACCCTAGCATCAGAATCTCAGAAATCACAGAGAGAAGCAGAGAAATGCTGCAGGAGCATGTTTGCTTCCTAGGACAAATGAAAAACTCACATGGGCCATGCACAGTGCAAACGGATGAAAAGAAGCATACACAGCGAGAGCAGTGTGCACTGTTCTCGCAAAGCAGAGCTTGTTCAGCTTGCCAGCTTCTAACATGGAAAGAGAGCAAGCAGACAGCAGCCCACATGCTCTGCTTGTTATAAACATGGAAAACAGACACCCTAGCATCAGAATCTCAGAAATCACAGAGAGAAGTAGAGAAATGCTGCAGGAGCATGTTTTCTTGCTAGGACCAACGAAAAACACAAATGGGCTGTGCGCAGTGCAAACAGATGAACAGAAGCAAACACAGTGAGAGCTGTGTGTATGGTTCTCGCAAAGCAGAGCTTGTTCACCTTGACAGCTTCTAACATGGAAACACAGCAAGCAGACCTCAGCCTACATTCTCTGCGTATTGCAAAGATGGAAAACAGACACCCTAGTATCACAATCTCAGAAATCACTGAGCGAAGCAGAGAAATGCTGCAGGACCATGCTTGCTTGCTTGAAAAAGTGAAAAACTTACTTGGGCTGTGCACAGTGCAAACAGATGAACAGAAGCATACATAGCGAGAGCAGTGTGCACTGTTCTCGCGAAGCAGAGTTTGTTCACCTTGACAGCTTCTAACATGGAAACACAGCAAGCAGACAGCAGCCCACATGCTCTGCTTGCTGCAAACATGGAAAACAGACACCCTAGCATCAGAATCTGAGAAATCACTGAGAGAAGCAGAGAAATGCTGCAGGAGCATGTTTGCTTCCTAGGACAAATGAAAAACTCACATGGGCCATGCACAGTGCAAACGGATGAAAAGAAGCATACACAGCGAGAGCAGTGTGCACTGTTCTCGCAAAGCAGAGCTTGTTCAGCTTGCCAGCTTCTAACATGGAAAGAGAGCAAGCAGACAGCAGCCCACATGCTCTGCTTGTTATAAACATGGAAAACAGACACCCTAGCATCAGAATCTCAGAAATCACAGAGAGAAGTAGAGAAATGCTGCAGGAGCATGTTTTCTTGCTAGGACCAACGAAAAACACAAATGGGCTGTGCGCAGTGCAAACAGATGAACAGAAGCATACACAGTGAGAGCTGTGTGCATGGTTCTCGCAGAGCAGAGCTTGTTCTACTTGACAGCTTCTAACATGGAAACACAGCAAGCAGACAGCAGCCCATATGCTCTGCTTGCGGCAAACATGGAAAACAGTCGCCCCAGCACCATAATCACAAAAATCAATGAGAGGAGCAGAGAAATGCTGCGGGGGCATGTTTTCTTGCTAGGACAAATGAAAACCTTACTTGGGCTGTGCACAGTGCAAACGGATGAACAGAAGCATACACAGTGAGAGCTGTGTGCACTGTTCTCGCACACCACAGCTTGTTCGACTTGACAGCTTCTAACATGGAAACAGAGCAAGCAGACAGCAATCCACATGCTCTGCTTGCTGCAAATGTGGAAAACAGACACCCCAGCATCAGAATCTCAGAAATCACAGAGAGAAGTAGAAAAATGCTGCAGGAGCATGTTTTCTTGCTTGAAAAAGTGAAAAACTCACTTGGGCCGTGCACAGCGCAAACCAATGAACAGAAGCAAACACAGTGAGAGCTGTGTGTATGGTTCTCGCAAAGCAGAGCGTGTTCACCTTGACAGCTTCTAACATGGAAACACAGCAAGCAGACCTCAGCCTACATTCTCTGCGTGTTGCAAAGATGGAAAACAGACACCCTAGTATCAGAATCTCAGAAATCACTGAGCGAAGCATAGAAATGCTGCAGGACCATGCTTGCTTGCTTGAAAAAGTGAAAAACTTACTTGGGCTGTGCACAGTGCAAACAGATGAACAGAAGCATACATAGCGAGAGCAGTGTGCACTGTTCTCGCGAAGCAGAGCTTGTTCACCTTGACAGCTTCTAACACGGAAACACAGCAAGCAGACAGCAGCCCACATGCTCTGCTTGCTGCAAACATGGAAAACAGACACCCTAGCATCAGAATCTCAGAAATCACTGAGAGATGCAGAGAAATGCTGCAGGAGCATGTTTGCTTCCTAGGACAAATGAAAAACTCACATGGGCCATGCACAGTGCAAACGGATGAAAAGAAGCATACACAGCGAGAGCAGTGTGCACTGTTCTTGCAAAGCAGAGCTTGTTCTGCTCGCCAGGTTCTAACATGGAAACAGAGCAAGCAGACAGCAGCCCACATGCTCTGCTTGTTATAAACATGGAAAACAGACACCCTAGCATCAGAATCTCAGAAATCACTGAGCGAAGCAGAGAAATGCTGCAGGACCATGCTTACTTGCTTGAAAAAGTGAAAAACTTACTTGGGCTGTGCACAGTGCAAACAGATGAACAGAAGCATACATAGCGAGAGCAGTGTGCACTGTTCTCGCGAAGCAGAGCTTGTTCACCTTGACAGCTTCTAACATGGAAACACAGCAAGCAGACAGCAGCCCACATGCTCTGCTTGCCGCAAACATGGAAAACAGACACCCTAGCATCAGAATCTCAGAAATCAGTGAGAGAAGTAGAGAAATGCTGCAGGAGCCTGTTTGCTTCCTAGGACAAATGAAAAACTCACATGGGCCATGCACAGTGCAAACGGATGAAAAGAAGCATACACAGCGAGAGCAGTGTGCACTGTTCTCGCAGAGCAGAGCTTGTTCAGCTTGCCAGCTTCTAACATGGAAAGAGAGCAAGCAGACAGCAGCCCACATGCTCTGCTTGTTATAAACATGGAAAACAGACACCCTAGCATCAGAATCTCAGAAATCACAGAGAGAAGTAGAGAAATGCTGCAGGAGCATGTTTTCTTGCTAGGACCAACGAAAAACACAAATGGGCTGTGCGCAGTGCAAACAGATGAACAGAAGCAAACACAGTGAGAGCTGCGTGTATGGTTCTCGCAAAGCAGAGCGTGTTCACCTTGACAGCTTCTAACATGGAAACACAGCAAGCAGACAGCGGCCCACATGCTCTGCTTGTGGCAAACATGGAAAACAGTCGCCCCAGCATCATAATCACAAAAATCAATGAGAGGAGCAGAGAAATGCTGCGGGGGCATGTTTTCTTGCTAGGACAAATGAAAACCTTACTTGGGCTGTGCACAGTGCAAACGGATGAACAGAAGCATACACAGTGAGAGCTGTGTGCACTGTTCTCGCACAGCACAGCTTGTTCGACTTGACAGCTTCTAACATGGAAACAGAGCAAGCAGACAGCAATCCACATGCTCTGCTTGCTGCAAATGTGGAAAACAGACAACCCAGCATCAGAATCTCAGAAATCACAGAGAGAAGTAGAAAAATGCTGCAGGAGCATGTTTTCTTGCTTGAAAAAGTGAAAAACTCACTTGGGCCGTGCACAGCGCAAACCAATGAACAGAAGCACACACAGTGAGAGCTGTGTGTATGGTTCTCGCAAAGCAGAGCGTGTTCACCTTGACAGCTTCTAACATGGAAACACAGCAAGCAGACAGCGGCCCACATGCTCTGCTTGTGGCAAACATGGAAAACAGTCGCCCCAGCATCATAATCACAAAAATCAATGAGAGGAGCAGAGAAATGCTGCAGGAGCCTGTTTGCTTCCTAGGACAAATGAAAAACTCACATGGGCCATGCACAGTGCAAACGGATGAAAAGAAGCATACACAGCGAGAGCAGTGTGCACTGTTCTCGCAAAGCAGAGCTTGTTCAGCTTGCCAGCTTCTAACATGGAAAGAGAGCAAGCAGACAACAGCCCACATGCTCTGCTTGTTATAAACATGGAAAACAGACACCCTAGCATCAGAATCTCAGAAATCACAGAGAGAAGTAGAGAAATGCTGCAGGAGCATGTTTTCTTGCTAGGACCAACGAAAAACACAAATGGGCTGTGCGCAGTGCAAACAGATGAACAGAAGCAAACACAGTGAGAGCTGTGTGTATGGTTCTCGCAAAGCAGAGCGTGTTCACCTTGACAGCTTCTAACATGGAAACACAGCAAGCAGACCTCAGCCTACATTCTCTGCGTGTTGCAAAGATGGAAAACAGACACCCTAGTATCAGAATCTCAGAAATATCTGAGCGAAGCAGAGAAATGCTGCAGGACCATGCTTACTTGCTTGAAAAAGTGAAAAACTTACTTGGGCTGGGCACAGTGCAAACAGATGAACAGAAGCATACATAGCGAGAGCAGTGTGCACTGTTCTCGCGAAGCAGAGCTTGTTCACCTTTTCAGCTTCTAACATGGAAAGAGAGCAAGCAGACAGCAGCCCACATGCTCTGCTTGTTATAAACATGGAAAACAGACACCCTAGCATCAGAATCTCAGAAATCACAGAGAGAAGCAGAGAAATGCTGCAGGAGCATGTTTGCTTCCTAGGACAAATGAAAAACTCACATGGGCCATGCACAGTGCAAACGGATGAAAAGAAGCATACACAGCGAGAGCAGTGTGCACTGTTCTCGCAAAGCAGAGTTTGTTCAGCTTGCCAGCCTCTAACATGGAAAGAGAGCAAGCAGACAGCAGCCCACATGCTCTGCTTGTTATAAACATGGAAAACAGACACCCTAGCATCAGAATCTCAGAAATCACAGAGAGAAGTAGAGAAATGCTGCAGGAGCATGTTTTCTTGCTAGGACCAACGAAAAACACAAATGGGCTGTGCGCAGTGCAAACAGATGAACAGAAGCAAACACAGTGAGAGCTGTGTGTATGGTTCTCGCAAAGCAGAGCGTGTTCACCTTGACAGCTTCTAACATGGAAACACAGCAAGCAGACCTCAGCCTACATTCTCTGCGTATTGCAAAGATGGAAAACAGACACCCTAGTATCAGAATCTCAGAAATCACTGAGCGAAGCAGAGAAATGCTGCAGGACCATGCTTGCTTGCTTGAAAAAGTGAAAAACTTACTTGGGCTGTGCACAGTGCAAACAGATGAACAGAAGCATACATAGCGAGAGCAGTGTGCACTGTTCTCGCGAAGCAGAGTTTGTTCACCTTGACAGCTTCTAACATGGAAACACAGCAAGCAGACAGCAGCCCACATGCTCTGCTTGCTGCAAACATGGAAAACAGACACCCTAGCATCAGAATATCAGAAATCACTGAGAGAAGTAGAGAAATGCTGCAGGAGCATGTTTGCTTCCTAGGACAAATGAAAAACTCACATGGGCCATGCACAGTGCAAACGGATGAAAAGAAGCATACACAGCGAGAGCAGTGTGCACTGTTCTCGCAAAGCAGAGCTTGTTCAGCTTGCCAGCTTCTAACATGGAAAGAGAGCAAGCAGACAACAGCCCACATGCTCTGCTTGTTATAAACATGGAAAACAGACACCCTAGCATCAGAATCTCAGAAATCACTGAGAGAAGTAGAGAAATGCTGCAGGAGCATGTTTGCTTCCTAGGACAAATGAAAAACTCACATGGGCCATGCACAGTGCAAACGGATGAAAAGAAGCATACACAGCGAGAGCAGTGTGCACTGTTCTCGCAAAGCAGAGCTTGTTCAGCTTGCCAGCTTCTAACATGGAAAGAGAGCAAGCAGACAGCAGCCCACATGCTCTGCTTGTTATAAACATGGAAAACAGACACCCTAGCATCAGAATCTCAGAAATCACAGAGAGAAGCAGAGAAATGCTGCAGGAGCATGTTTGCTTCCTAGGACAAATGAAAAACTCACATGGGCCATGCACAGTGCAAACGGATGAAAAGAAGCATACACAGCGAGAGCAGTGTGCACTGTTCTCGCAAAGCAGAGCTTGTTCAGCTTGCCAGCTTCTAACATGGAAAGAGAGCAAGCAGACAGCAGCCCACATGCTCTGCTTGTTATAAACATGGAAAACAGACACCCTAGCATCAGAATCTCAGAAATCACAGAGAGAAGTAGAGAAATGCTGCAGGAGCATGTTTTCTTGCTAGGACCAACGAAAAACACAAATGGGCTGTGCGCAGTGCAAACAGATGAACAGAAGCATACACAGTGAGAGCTGTGTGTATGGTTCTCGCAAAGCAGAGCTTGTTCACCTTGACAGCTTCTAACATGGAAACACAGCAAGCAGACCTCAGCCTACATTCTCTGCGTATTGCAAAGATGGAAAACAGACACCCTAGTATCAGAATCTCAGAAATCACTGAGCGAAGCAGAGAAATGCTGCAGGACCATGCTTGCTTGCTTGAAAAAGTGAAAAACTTACTTGGGCTGTGCACAGTGCAAACAGATGAACAGAAGCATACATAGCGAGAGCAGTGTGCACTGTTCTCGCGAAGCAGAGTTTGTTCACCTTGACAGCTTCTAACACGGAAACACAGCAAGCAGACAGCAGCCCACATGCTCTGCTTGCTGCAAACATGGAAAACAGACACCCTAGCATCAGAATCTCAGAAATCACTGAGAGATGCAGAGAAATGCTGCAGGAGCATGTTTGCTTCCTAGGACAAATGAAAAACTCACATGGGCCATGCACAGTGCAAACGGATGAAAAGAAGCATACACAGCGAGAGCAGTGTGCACTGTTCTCGCAAAGCAGAGCTTGTTCAGCTTGACAGCTTCTAACATGGAAAGAGAGCAAGCAGACAGCAGCCCACATGCTCTGCTTGTTATAAACATGGAAAACAGACACCCTAGCATCAGAATCTCAGAAATCACAGAGAGAAGTAGAGAAATGCTGCAGGAGCATGTTTTCTTGCTAGGACCAACGAAAAACACAAATGGGCTGTGCGCAGTGGAAACAGATGAACAGAAGCATACACAGTGAGAGCTGTGTGCATGGTTCTCGCAGAGCAGAGCTTGTTCACCTTGACAGCTTCTAACATGGAAACACAGCAAGCAGACAGCAGCCCATATGCTCTGCTTTCGGCAAACATGGAAAACAGTCGCCCCAGCACCATAATCACAAAAATCAATGAGAGGAGCAGAGAAATGCTGCGGGGGCATGTTTTCTTGCTAGGACAAATGAAAACCTTACTTGGGCTGTGCACAGTGCAAACGGATGAACAGAAGCATACACAGTGAGAGCTGTGTGCACTGTTCTCGCACAGCACAGCTTGTTCGACTTGACAGCTTCTAACATGGAAACAGAGCAAGCAGACAGCAATCCACATGCTCTGCTTGCTGCAAATGTGGAAAACAGACACCCCAGCATCAGAATCTCAGAAATCACAGAGAGAAGTAGAAAAATGCTGCAGGAGCATGTTTGCATCCTAGGACAAATGAAAAACACACATGGGCCATGCACAGTGCAAACGGATGAAAAGAAGCATACACAGCGAGAGCAGTGTGCACTGTTCTCGCAAAGCAGAGCTTGTTCAGCTTGCCAGCTTCTAACATGGAAAGAGAGCAAGCAGACAGCAGCCCACATGCTCTGCTTGTTATAAACATGGAAAACAGACACCCTAGCATCAGAATCTCAGAAATCACAGAGAGAAGTAGAGAAATGCTGCAGGAGCATGTTTTCTTGCTAGGACCAACGAAAAACACAAATGGGCTGTGCGCAGTGCAAACAGATGAACAGAAGCAAACACAGTGAGAGCTGTGTGTATGGTTCTCGCAAAGCAGAGCGTGTTCACCTTGACAGCTTCTAACATGGAAACACAGCAAGCAGACCTCAGCCTACATTCTCTGCGTGTTGCAAAGATGGAAAACAGACACCCTAGTATCAGAATCTCAGAAATCACTGAGCGAAGCAGAGAAATGCTGCAGGACCATGCTTGCTTGGTTGAAAAAGTGAAAAACTTACTTGGGCTGTGCACAGTGCAAACAGATGAACAGAAGCATACATAGCGAGAGCAGTGTGCACTGTTCTCGCGAAGCAGAGCTTGTTCACCTTTACAGCTTCTAACATGGAAACACAGCAAGCAGACAGCAGCCCACATGCTCTGCTTGCTGCAAACATGGAAAACAGACACCCTAGCATCAGAATCTCAGAAATCACTGAGAGAAGTAGAGAAATGCTGCAGGAGCCTGTTTGCTTCCTAGGACAAATGAAAAACTCACATGGGCCATGCACAGTGCAAACGGATGAAAAGAAGCATACACAGCGAGAGCAGTGTGCACTGTTCTCGCAAAGCAGAGCTTGTTCAGCTTGCCAGCTTCTAACATGGAAAGAGAGCAAGCAGACAACAGCCCACATGCTCTGCTTGTTATAAACATGGAAAACAGACACCCTAGCATCAGAATCTCAGAAATCACAGAGAGAAGTAGAGAAATGCTGCAGGAGCATGTTTTCTTGCTAGGACCAACGAAAAACACAAATGGGCTGTGCGCAGTGCAAACAGATGAACAGAAGCAAACACAGTGAGAGCTGTGTGTATGGTTCTCGCAAAGCAGAGCGTGTTCACCTTGACAGCTTCTAACATGGAAACACAGCAAGCAGACCTCAGCCTACATTCTCTGCGTGTTGCAAAGATGGAAAACAGACACCCTAGTATCAGAATCTCAGAAATCACTGAGCGAAGCAGAGAAATGCTGCAGGACCATGCTTACTTGCTTGAAAAAGTGAAAAACTTACTTGGGCTGGGCACAGTGCAAACAGATGAACAGAAGCATACATAGCGAGAGCAGTGTGCACTGTTCTCGCGAAGCAGAGCTTGTTCACCTTTTCAGCTTCTAACATGGAAAGAGAGCAAGCAGACAGCAGCCCACATGCTCTGCTTGTTATAAACATGGAAAACAGACACCCTAGCATCAGAATCTCAGAAATCACAGAGAGAAGCAGAGAAATGCTGCAGGAGCATGTTTGCTTCCTAGGACAAATGAAAAACTCACATGGGCCATGCACAGTGCAAACGGATGAAAAGAAGCATACACAGCGAGAGCAGTGTGCACTGTTCTCGCAAAGCAGAGCTTGTTCAGCTTGCCAGCTTCTAACATGGAAAGAGAGCAAGCAGACAGCAGCCCACATGCTCTGCTTGTTATAAACATGGAAAACAGACACCCTAGCATCAGAATCTCAGAAATCACAGAGAGAAGCAGAGAAATGCTGCAGGAGCATGTTTGCTTCCTAGGACAAATGAAAAACTCACATGGGCCATGCACAGTGCAAACGGATGAAAAGAAGCATACACAGCGAGAGCAGTGTGCACTGTTCTCGCAAAGCAGAGCTTGTTCAGCTTGCCAGCTTCTAACATGGAAAGAGAGCAAGCAGACAGCAGCCCACATGCTCTGCTTGTTATAAACATGGAAAACAGACACCCTAGCATCAGAATCTCAGAAATCACAGAGAGAAGTAGAGAAATGCTGCAGGAGCATGTTTTCTTGCTAGGACCAACGAAAAACACAAATGGGCTGTGCGCAGTGCAAACAGATGAACAGAAGCATACACAGTGAGAGCTGTGTGTATGGTTCTCGCAAAGCAGAGCTTGTTCACCTTGACAGCTTCTAACATGGAAACACAGCAAGCAGACCTCAGCCTACATTCTCTGCGTATTGCAAAGATGGAAAACAGACACCCTAGTATCAGAATCTCAGAAATCACTGAGCGAAGCAGAGAAATGCTGCAGGACCATGCTTGCTTGCTTGAAAAAGTGAAAAACTTACTTGGGCTGTGCACAGTGCAAACAGATGAACAGAAGCATACATAGCGAGAGCAGTGTGCACTGTTCTCGCGAAGCAGAGTTTGTTCACCTTGACAGCTTCTAACACGGAAACACAGCAAGCAGACAGCAGCCCACATGCTCTGCTTGCTGCAAACATGGAAAACAGACACCCTAGCATCAGAATCTCAGAAATCACTGAGAGATGCAGAGAAATGCTGCAGGAGCATGTTTGCTTCCTAGGACAAATGAAAAACTCACATGGGCCATGCACAGTGCAAACGGATGAAAAGAAGCATACACAGCGAGAGCAGTGTGCACTGTTCTCGCAAAGCAGAGCTTGTTCAGCTTGACAGCTTCTAACATGGAAAGAGAGCAAGCAGACAGCAGCCCACATGCTCTGCTTGTTATAAACATGGAAAACAGACACCCTAGCATCAGAATCTCAGAAATCACAGAGAGAAGTAGAGAAATGCTGCAGGAGCATGTTTTCTTGCTAGGACCAACGAAAAACACAAATGGGCTGTGCGCAGTGGAAACAGATGAACAGAAGCATACACAGTGAGAGCTGTGTGCATGGTTCTCGCAGAGCAGAGCTTGTTCACCTTGACAGCTTCTAACATGGAAACACAGCAAGCAGACAGCAGCCCATATGCTCTGCTTTCGGCAAACATGGAAAACAGTCGCCCCAGCACCATAATCACAAAAATCAATGAGAGGAGCAGAGAAATGCTGCGGGGGCATGTTTTCTTGCTAGGACAAATGAAAACCTTACTTGGGCTGTGCACAGTGCAAACGGATGAACAGAAGCATACACAGTGAGAGCTGTGTGCACTGTTCTCGCACAGCACAGCTTGTTCGACTTGACAGCTTCTAACATGGAAACAGAGCAAGCAGACAGCAATCCACATGCTCTGCTTGCTGCAAATGTGGAAAACAGACACCCCAGCATCAGAATCTCAGAAATCACAGAGAGAAGTAGAAAAATGCTGCAGGAGCATGTTTGCATCCTAGGACAAATGAAAAACACACATGGGCCATGCACAGTGCAAACGGATGAAAAGAAGCATACACAGCGAGAGCAGTGTGCACTGTTCTCGCAAAGCAGAGCTTGTTCAGCTTGCCAGCTTCTAACATGGAAAGAGAGCAAGCAGACAGCAGCCCACATGCTCTGCTTGTTATAAACATGGAAAACAGACACCCTAGCATCAGAATCTCAGAAATCACAGAGAGAAGTAGAGAAATGCTGCAGGAGCATGTTTTCTTGCTAGGACCAACGAAAAACACAAATGGGCTGTGCGCAGTGCAAACAGATGAACAGAAGCAAACACAGTGAGAGCTGTGTGTATGGTTCTCGCAAAGCAGAGCGTGTTCACCTTGACAGCTTCTAACATGGAAACACAGCAAGCAGACCTCAGCCTACATTCTCTGCGTGTTGCAAAGATGGAAAACAGACACCCTAGTATCAGAATCTCAGAAATCACTGAGCGAAGCAGAGAAATGCTGCAGGACCATGCTTGCTTGGTTGAAAAAGTGAAAAACTTACTTGGGCTGTGCACAGTGCAAACAGATGAACAGAAGCATACATAGCGAGAGCAGTGTGCACTGTTCTCGCGAAGCAGAGCTTGTTCACCTTTACAGCTTCTAACATGGAAACACAGCAAGCAGACAGCAGCCCACATGCTCTGCTTGCTGCAAACATGGAAAACAGACACCCTAGCATCAGAATCTCAGAAATCACTGAGAGAAGTAGAGAAATGCTGCAGGAGCCTGTTTGCTTCCTAGGACAAATGAAAAACTCACATGGGCCATGCACAGTGCAAACGGATGAAAAGAAGCATACACAGCGAGAGCAGTGTGCACTGTTCTCGCAAAGCAGAGCTTGTTCAGCTTGCCAGCTTCTAACATGGAAAGAGAGCAAGCAGACAACAGCCCACATGCTCTGCTTGTTATAAACATGGAAAACAGACACCCTAGCATCAGAATCTCAGAAATCACAGAGAGAAGTAGAGAAATGCTGCAGGAGCATGTTTTCTTGCTAGGACCAACGAAAAACACAAATGGGCTGTGCGCAGTGCAAACAGATGAACAGAAGCAAACACAGTGAGAGCTGTGTGTATGGTTCTCGCAAAGCAGAGCGTGTTCACCTTGACAGCTTCTAACATGGAAACACAGCAAGCAGACCTCAGCCTACATTCTCTGCGTGTTGCAAAGATGGAAAACAGACACCCTAGTATCAGAATCTCAGAAATCACTGAGCGAAGCAGAGAAATGCTGCAGGACCATGCTTACTTGCTTGAAAAAGTGAAAAACTTACTTGGGCTGGGCACAGTGCAAACAGATGAACAGAAGCATACATAGCGAGAGCAGTGTGCACTGTTCTCGCGAAGCAGAGCTTGTTCACCTTTTCAGCTTCTAACATGGAAAGAGAGCAAGCAGACAGCAGCCCACATGCTCTGCTTGTTATAAACATGGAAAACAGACACCCTAGCATCAGAATCTCAGAAATCACAGAGAGAAGCAGAGAAATGCTGCAGGAGCATGTTTGCTTCCTAGGACAAATGAAAAACTCACATGGGCCATGCACAGTGCAAACGGATGAAAAGAAGCATACACAGCGAGAGCAGTGTGCACTGTTCTCGCAAAGCAGAGTTTGTTCAGCTTGCCAGCCTCTAACATGGAAAGAGAGCAAGCAGACAGCAGCCCACATGCTCTGCTTGTTATAAACATGGAAAACAGACACCCTAGCATCAGAATCTCAGAAATCACAGAGAGAAGTAGAGAAATGCTGCAGGAGCATGTTTTCTTGCTAGGACCAACGAAAAACACAAATGGGCTGTGCGCAGTGCAAACAGATGAACAGAAGCAAACACAGTGAGAGCTGTGTGTATGGTTCTCGCAAAGCAGAGCGTGTTCACCTTGACAGCTTCTAACATGGAAACACAGCAAGCAGACCTCAGCCTACATTCTCTGCGTATTGCAAAGATGGAAAACAGACACCCTAGTATCAGAATCTCAGAAATCACTGAGCGAAGCAGAGAAATGCTGCAGGACCATGCTTGCTTGCTTGAAAAAGTGAAAAACTTACTTGGGCTGTGCACAGTGCAAACAGATGAACAGAAGCATACATAGCGAGAGCAGTGTGCACTGTTCTCGCGAAGCAGAGTTTGTTCACCTTGACAGCTTCTAACATGGAAACACAGCAAGCAGACAGCAGCCCACATGCTCTGCTTGCTGCAAACATGGAAAACAGACACCCTAGCATCAGAATATCAGAAATCACTGAGAGAAGTAGAGAAATGCTGCAGGAGCATGTTTGCTTCCTAGGACAAATGAAAAACTCACATGGGCCATGCACAGTGCAAACGGATGAAAAGAAGCATACACAGCGAGAGCAGTGTGCACTGTTCTCGCAAAGCAGAGCTTGTTCAGCTTGCCAGCTTCTAACATGGAAAGAGAGCAAGCAGACAACAGCCCACATGCTCTGCTTGTTATAAACATGGAAAACAGACACCCTAGCATCAGAATCTCAGAAATCACTGAGAGAAGTAGAGAAATGCTGCAGGAGCATGTTTGCTTCCTAGGACAAATGAAAAACTCACATGGGCCATGCACAGTGCAAACGGATGAAAAGAAGCATACACAGCGAGAGCAGTGTGCACTGTTCTCGCAAAGCAGAGCTTGTTCAGCTTGCCAGCTTCTAACATGGAAAGAGAGCAAGCAGACAGCAGCCCACATGCTCTGCTTGTTATAAACATGGAAAACAGACACCCTAGCATCAGAATCTCAGAAATCACAGAGAGAAGCAGAGAAATGCTGCAGGAGCATGTTTGCTTCCTAGGACAAATGAAAAACTCACATGGGCCATGCACAGTGCAAACGGATGAAAAGAAGCATACACAGCGAGAGCAGTGTGCACTGTTCTCGCAAAGCAGAGCTTGTTCAGCTTGCCAGCTTCTAACATGGAAAGAGAGCAAGCAGACAGCAGCCCACATGCTCTGCTTGTTATAAACATGGAAAACAGACACCCTAGCATCAGAATCTCAGAAATCACAGAGAGAAGTAGAGAAATGCTGCAGGAGCATGTTTTCTTGCTAGGACCAACGAAAAACACAAATGGGCTGTGCGCAGTGCAAACAGATGAACAGAAGCATACACAGTGAGAGCTGTGTGTATGGTTCTCGCAAAGCAGAGCTTGTTCACCTTGACAGCTTCTAACATGGAAACACAGCAAGCAGACCTCAGCCTACATTCTCTGCGTATTGCAAAGATGGAAAACAGACACCCTAGTATCAGAATCTCAGAAATCACTGAGCGAAGCAGAGAAATGCTGCAGGACCATGCTTGCTTGCTTGAAAAAGTGAAAAACTTACTTGGGCTGTGCACAGTGCAAACAGATGAACAGAAGCATACATAGCGAGAGCAGTGTGCACTGTTCTCGCGAAGCAGAGTTTGTTCACCTTGACAGCTTCTAACACGGAAACACAGCAAGCAGACAGCAGCCCACATGCTCTGCTTGCTGCAAACATGGAAAACAGACACCCTAGCATCAGAATCTCAGAAATCACTGAGAGATGCAGAGAAATGCTGCAGGAGCATGTTTGCTTCCTAAGACAAATGAAAAACTCACATGGGCCATGCACAGTGCAAACGGATGAAAAGAAGCATACACAGCGAGAGCAGTGTGCACTGTTCTCGCAAAGCAGAGCTTGTTCAGCTTGACAGCTTCTAACATGGAAAGAGAGCAAGCAGACAGCAGCCCACATGCTCTGCTTGTTATAAACATGGAAAACAGACACCCTAGCATCAGAATCTCAGAAATCACAGAGAGAAGTAGAGAAATGCTGCAGGAGCATGTTTTCTTGCTAGGACCAACGAAAAACACAAATGGGCTGTGCGCAGTGGAAACAGATGAACAGAAGCATACACAGTGAGAGCTGTGTGCATGGTTCTCGCAGAGCAGAGCTTGTTCACCTTGACAGCTTCTAACATGGAAACACAGCAAGCAGACAGCAGCCCATATGCTCTGCTTGCGGCAAACATGGAAAACAGTCGCCCCAGCACCATAATCACAAAAATCAATGAGAGGAGCAGAGAAATGCTGCGGGGGCATGTTTTCTTGCTAGGACAAATGAAAACCTTACTTGGGCTGTGCACAGTGCAAACGGATGAACAGAAGCATACACAGTGAGAGCTGTGTGCACTGTTCTCGCACAGCACAGCTTGTTCGACTTGACAGCTTCTAACATGGAAACAGAGCAAGCAGACAGCAATCCACATGCTCTGCTTGCTGCAAATGTGGAAAACAGACACCCCAGCATCAGAATCTCAGAAATCACAGAGAGAAGTAGAAAAATGCTGCAGGAGCATGTTTTCTTGCTTGAAAAAGTGAAAAACTCACTTGGGCCGTGCACAGCGCAAACCAATGAACAGAAGCAAACACAGTGAGAGCTGTGTGTATGGTTCTCGCAAAGCAGAGCGTGTTCACCTTGACAGCTTCTAACATGGAAACACAGCAAGCAGACCTCAGCCTACATTCTCTGCGTGTTGCAAAGATGGAAAACAGACACCCTAGTATCAGAATCTCAGAAATAACTGAGCGAAGCATAGAAATGCTGCAGGACCATGCTTGCTTGCTTGAAAAAGTGAAAAACTTACTTGGGCTGTGCACAGTGCAAACAGATGAACAGAAGCATACATAGCGAGAGCAGTGTGCACAGTTCTCGCGAAGCAGAGCTTGTTCACCTTGACAGCTTCTAACACGGAAACACAGCAAGCAGACAGCAGCCCACATGCTCTGCTTGCTGCAAACATGGAAAACAGACACCCTAGCATCAGAATCTCAGAAATCACTGAGAGATGCAGAGAAATGCTGCAGGAGCATGTTTGCTTCCTAGGACAAATGAAAAACTCACATGGGCCATGCACAGTGCAAACGGATGAAAAGAAGCATACACAGCGAGAGCAGTGTGCACTGTTCTCGCAAAGCAGAGCTTGTTCTGCTCGCCAGGTTCTAACATGGAAACAGAGCAAGCAGACAGCAGCCCACATGCTCTGCTTGTTATAAACATGGAAAACAGACACCCTAGCATCAGAATCTCAGAAATCACTGAGCGAAGCAGAGAAATGCTGCAGGACCATGCTTACTTGCTTGAAAAAGTGAAAAACTTACTTGGGCTGTGCACAGTGCAAACAGATGAACAGAAGCATACATAGCGAGAGCAGTGTGCACTGTTCTCGCGAAGCAGAGCTTGTTCACCTTGACAGCTTCTAACATGGAAACACAGCAAGCAGACAGCAGCCCACATGCTCTGCTTGCCGCAAACATGGAAAACAGACACCCTAGCATCAGAATCTCAGAAATCAGTGAGAGAAGCAGAGAAATGCTGCAGGAGCCTGTTTGCTTCCTAGGACAAATGAAAAAGTCACATGGGCCATGCACAGTGCAAACGGATGAAAAGAAGCATACACAGCGAGAGCAGTGTGCACTGTTCTCGCAGAGCAGAGCTTGTTCAGCTTGCCAGCTTCTAACATGGAAAGAGAGCAAGCAGACAGCAGCCCACATGCTCTGCTTGTTATAAACATGGAAAACAGACACCCTAGCATCAGAATCTCAGAAATCACAGAGAGAAGTAGAGAAATGCTGCAGGAGCATGTTTTCTTGCTAGGACCAACGAAAAACACAAATGGGCTGTGCGCAGTGCAAACAGATGAACAGAAGCAAACACAGTGAGAGCTGCGTGTATGGTTCTCGCAAAGCAGAGCGTGTTCACCTTGACAGCTTCTAACATGGAAACACAGCAAGCAGACAGCGGCCCACATGCTCTGCTTGTGGCAAACATGGAAAACAGTCGCCCCAGCATCATAATCACAAAAATCAATGAGAGGAGCAGAGAAATGCTGCGGGGGCATGTTTTCTTGCTAGGACAAATGAAAACCTTACTTGGGCTGTGCACAGTGCAAACGGATGAACAGAAGCATACACAGTGAGAGCTGTCTGCACTGTTCTCGCACAGCACAGCTTGTTCGACTTGACAGCTTCTAACATGGAAACAGAGCAAGCAGACAGCAATCCACATGCTCTGCTTGCTGCAAATGTGGAAAACAGACAACCCAGCATCAGAATCTCAGAAATCACAGAGAGAAGTAGAAAAATGCTGCAGGAGCATGTTTTCTTGCTTGAAAAAGTGAAAAACTCACTTGGGCCGTGCACAGCGCAAACCAATGAACAGAAGCACACACAGTGAGAGCTGTGTGTATGGTTCTCGCAAAGCAGAGCGTGTTCACCTTGACAGCTTCTCACATGGAAACACAGCAAGCAGACCTCAGCCTACATTCTCTGCGTGTTGCAAAGATGGAAAACAGACACCCTAGTATCAGAATCTCAGAAATCACTGAGCGAAGCAGAGAAATGCTGCAGGACCATGCTTACTTGCTTGAAAAAGTGAAAAACTTACTTGGGCTGTGCACAGGGCAAACAGATGAACAGAAGCATACATAGCGAGAGCAGTGTGCACTGTTCTCGCAAAGCAGAGCTTGTTCACCTTGACAGCTTCTAACATGGAAACACAGCAAGCAGACAGCAGCCCACATGCTCTGCTTGCCGCAAACATGGAAAACAGACACCCTAGCATCAGAATCTCAGAAATCAGTGAGAGAAGCAGAGAAATGCTGCAGGAGCCTGTTTGCTTCCTAGGACAAATGAAAAACTCACATGGGCCATGCACAGTGCAAAAGGATGAAAAGAAGCATACACAGCGAGAGCAGTGTGCACTGTTCTCGTAAAGCAGAGCTTGTTCAGCTTGCCAGCTTCTAACATGGAAAGAGATCAAACAGACAGCTGCCCACATGCTCTGCTTGTTATAAACATGGAAAACAGACACCCTAGCATCAGAATCTCAGAAATCACAGAGAGAAGTAGAGAAATGCTGCAGGAGCATGTTTTCTTGCTAGGACCAACGAAAAACACAAATGGGCTGTGCGCAGTGCAAACAGATGAACAGAAGCAAACACAGTGAGAGCTGTGTGTATGGTTCTCGCAAAGCAGAGCGTGTTCACCTTGACAGCTTCTAACATGGAAACACAGCAAGCAGACAGCGGCCCACATGCTCTGCTTGTGGCAAACATGGAAAACAGTCGCCCCAGCATCATAATCACAAAAATCAATGAGAGGAGCAGAGAAATGCTGCGGGGGCATGTTTTCTTGCTAGGACAAATGAAAACCTTACTTGGGCTGTGCACAGTGCAAACGGATGAACAGAAGCATACACAGTGAGAGCTGTCTGCACTGTTCTCGCACAGCACAGCTTGTTCGACTTGACAGCTTCTAACATGGAAACAGAGCAAGCAGACAGCAATCCACATGCTCTGCTTGCTGCAAATGTGGAAAACAGACAACCCAGCATCAGAATCTCAGAAATCACAGAGAGAAGTAGAAAAATGCTGCAGGAGCATGTTTTCTTGCTTGAAAAAGTGAAAAACTCACTTGGGCCGTGCACAGCGCAAACCAATGAACAGAAGCACACACAGTGAGAGCTGTGTGTATGGTTCTCGCAAAGCAGAGCGTGTTCACCTTGACAGCTTCTCACATGGAAACACAGCAAGCAGACCTCAGCCTACATTCTCTGCGTGTTGCAAAGATGGAAAACAGACACCCTAGTATCAGAATCTCAGAAATCACTGAGCGAAGCAGAGAAATGCTGCAGGACCATGCTTACTTGCTTGAAAAAGTGAAAAACTTACTTGGGCTGTGCACAGGGCAAACAGATGAACAGAAGCATACATAGCGAGAGCAGTGTGCACTGTTCTCGCAAAGCAGAGCTTGTTCACCTTGACAGCTTCTAACATGGAAACACAGCAAGCAGACAGCAGCCCACATGCTCTGCTTGCTGCAAACATGGAAAACAGACACCCTAGCATCAGAATCTCAGAAATCAGTGAGAGAAGCAGAGAAATGCTGCAGGAGCCTGTTTGCTTCCTAGGACAAATGAAAAACTCACATGGGCCATGCACAGTGCAAAAGGATGAAAAGAAGCATACACAGCGAGAGCAGTGTGCACTGTTCTCGTAAAGCAGAGCTTGTTCAGCTTGCCAGCTTCTAACATGGAAAGAGATCAAACAGACAGCTGCCCACATGCTCTGCTTGTTATAAACATGGAAAACAGACACCCTAGCATCAGAATCTCAGAAATCACAGAGAGAAGTAGAGAAATGCTGCAGGAGCATGTTTTCTTGCTAGGACCAACGAAAAACACAAATGGGCTGTGCGCAGTGCAAACAGATGAACAGAAGCAAACACAGTGAGAGCTGTGTGTATGGTTCTCGCAAAGCAGAGCGTGTTCACCTTGACAGCTTCTAACATGGAAACACAGCAAGCAGACCTCAGCCTACATTCTCTGCGTGTTGCAAAGATGGAAAACAGACACCCTAGTATCAGAATCTCAGAAATCACTGAGCGAAGCAGAGAAATGCTGCAGGACCATGCTTACTTGCTTGAAAAAGTGAAAAACTTACTTGGGCTGTGCACAGTGCAAACAGATGAACAGAAGCATACATAGCGAGAGCAGTGTGCACTGTTCTCGCGAAGCAGAGCTTGTTCACCTTTACAGCTTCTAACATGGAAACACAGCAAGCAGACAGCAGCCCACATGCTCTGCTTGCTGCAAACATGGAAAACAGACACCCTAGCATCAGAATCTCAGAAATCACTGAGAGAAGTAGAGAAATGCTGCAGGAGCATGTTTGCTTCCTAGGACAAATGAAAAACTCACATGGGCCATGCACAGTGCAAACGGATGAAAAGAAGCATACACAGCGAGAGCAGTGTGCACTGTTCTCGCAAAGCAGAGCTTGTTCAGCTTGCCAGCTTCTAACATGGAAAGAGAGCAAGCAGACAGCAGCCCACATGCTCTGCTTGTTATAAACATGGAAAACAGACACCCTAGCATCAGAATCTCAGAAATCACTGAGAGAAGCAGAGAAATGCTGCAGGAGCATGTTTGCTTCCTAGGACAAATGAAAAACTCACATGGGCCATGCACAGTGCAAACGGATGAAAAGAAGCATACACAGCGAGAGCAGTGTGCACTGTTCTCGCAAAGCAGAGCTTGTTCAGCTTGCCAGCTTCTAACATGGAAAGAGAGCAAGCAGACAGCAGCCCACATGCTCTGCTTGTTATAAACATGGAAAACAGACACCCTAGCATCAGAATCTCAGAAATCACAGAGAGAAGTAGAGAAATGCTGCAGGAGCATGTTTTCTTGCTAGGACCAACGAAAAACACAAATGGGCTGTGCGCAGTGCAAACAGATGAACAGAAGCAAACACAGTGAGAGCTGTGTGTATGGTTCTCGCAAAGCAGAGCTTGTTCACCTTGACAGCTTCTAACATGGAAACACAGCAAGCAGACCTCAGCCTACATTCTCTGCGTATTGCAAAGATGGAAAACAGACACCCTAGTATCAGAATCTCAGAAATCACTGAGCGAAGCAGAGAAATGCTGCAGGACCATGCTTGCTTGCTTGAAAAAGTGAAAAACTTACTTGGGCTGTGCACAGTGCAAACAGATGAACAGAAGCATACATAGCGAGAGCAGTGTGCACTGTTCTCGCGAAGCAGAGTTTGTTCACCTTGACAGCTTCTAACATGGAAACACAGCAAGCAGACAGCAGCCCACATGCTCTGCTTGCTGCAAACATGGAAAACAGACACCCTAGCATCAGAATCTCAGAAATCACTGAGAGAAGTAGAGAAATGCTGCAGGAGCATGTTTGCTTCCTAGGACAAATGAAAAACACACATGGGCCATGCACAGTGCAAACGGATGAAAAGAAGCATACACAGCGAGAGCAGTGTGCACTGTTCTCGCAAAGCAGAGCTTGTTCAGCTTGCCAGCTTCTAACATGGAAAGAGAGCAAGCAGACAGCAGCCCACATGCTCTGCTTGTTATAAACATGGAAAACAGACACCCTAGCATCAGAATCTCAGAAATCACAGAGAGAAGTAGAGAAATGCTGCAGGAGCATGTTTTCTTGCTAGGACCAACGAAAAACACATATGGGCTGTGCGCAGTGCAAACAGATGAACAGAAGCAAACACAGTGAGAGCTGTGTGTATGGTTCTCGCAAAGCAGAGCGTGTTCACCTTGACAGCTTCTAACATGGAAACACAGCAAGCAGACCTCAGCCTACATTCTCTGCGTGTTGCAAAGATGGAAAACAGACACCCTAGTATCAGAATCTCAGAAATCACTGAGCGAAGCAGAGAAATGCTGCAGGACCATGCTTACTTGCTTGAAAAAGTGAAAAACTTACTTGGGCTGTGCACAGTGCAAACAGATGAACAGAAGCATACATAGCGAGAGCAGTGTGCACTGTTCTCGCGAAGCAGAGTTTGTTCACCTTGACAGCTTCTAACATGGAAACACAGCAAGCAGACAGCAGCCCACATGCTCTGCTTGCTGCAAACATGGAAAACAGACACCCTAGCATCAGAATCTCAGAAATCTCTGAGAGAAGTAGAGAAATGCTGCAGGAGCATGTTTGCTTCCTAGGACAAATGAAAAACTCACATGGGCCATGCACAGTGCAAACGGATGAAAAGAAGCATACACAGCGAGAGCAGTGTGCACTGTTCTCGCAAAGCAGAGCTTGTTCAGCTTGCCAGCTTCTAACATGGAAAGAGAGCAAGCAGACAGCAGCCCACATGCTCTGCTTGTTATAAACATGGAAAACAGACACCCTAGCATCAGAATCTCAGAAATCACAGAGAGAAGCAGAGAAATGCTGCAGGAGCATGTTTGCTTCCTAGGACAAATGAAAAACTCACATGGGCCATGCACAGTGCAAACGGATGAAAAGAAGCATACACAGCGAGAGCAGTGTGCACTGTTCTCGCAAAGCAGAGCTTGTTCAGCTTGCCAGCTTCTAACATGGAAAGAGAGCAAGCAGACAGCAGCCCACATGCTCTGCTTGTTATAAACATGGAAAACAGACACCCTAGCATCAGAATCTCAGAAATCACAGAGAGAAGTAGAGAAATGCTGCAGGAGCATGTTTTCTTGCTAGGACCAACGAAAAACACAAATGGGCTGTGCGCAGTGCAAACAGATGAACAGAAGCAAACACAGTGAGAGCTGTGTGTATGGTTCTCGCAAAGCAGAGCTTGTTCACCTTGACAGCTTCTAACATGGAAACACAGCAAGCAGACCTCAGCCTACATTCTCTGCGTATTGCAAAGATGGAAAACAGACACCCTAGTATCAGAATCTCAGAAATCACTGAGCGAAGCAGAGAAATGCTGCAGGACCATGCTTGCTTGCTTGAAAAAGTGAAAAACTTACTTGGGCTGTGCACAGTGCAAACAGATGAACAGAAGCATACATAGCGAGAGCAGTGTGCACTGTTCTCGCGAAGCAGAGTTTGTTCACCTTGACAGCTTCTAACATGGAAACACAGCAAGCAGACAGCAGCCCACATGCTCTGCTTGCTGCAAACATGGAAAACAGACACCCTAGCATCAGAATCTCAGAAATCACTGAGAGAAGTAGAGAAATGCTGCAGGAGCATGTTTGCTTCCTAGGACAAATGAAAAACTCACATGGGCCATGCACAGTGCAAACGGATGAAAAGAAGCATACACAGCGAGAGCAGTGTGCACTGTTCTCGCAAAGCAGAGCTTGTTCAGCTTGCCAGCTTCTAACATGGAAAGAGAGCAAGCAGACAACAGCCCACATGCTCTGCTTGTTATAAACATGGAAAACAGACACCCTAGCATCAGAATCTCAGAAATCACAGAGAGAAGTAGAGAAATGCTGCAGGAGCATGTTTTCTTGCTAGGACCAACGAAAAACACAAATGGGCTGTGCGCAGTGCAAACAGATGAACAGAAGCAAACACAGTGAGAGCTGTGTGTATGGTTCTCGCAAAGCAGAGCGTGTTCACCTTGACAGCTTCTAACATGGAAACACAGCAAGCAGACCTCAGCCTACATTCTCTGCGTGTTGCAAAGATGGAAAACAGACACCCTAGTATCAGAATCTCAGAAATCACTGAGCGAAGCAGAGAAATGCTGCAGGACCATGCTTACTTGCTTGAAAAAGTGAAAAACTTACTTGGGCTGTGCACAGTGCAAACAGATGAACAGAAGCATACATAGCGAGAGCAGTGTGCACTGTTCTCGCGAAGCAGAGTTTGTTCACCTTGACAGCTTCTAACATGGAAACACAGCAAGCAGACAGCAGCCCACATGCTCTGCTTGCTGCAAACATGGAAAACAGACACCCTAGCATCAGAATCTCAGAAATCACTGAGAGAAGCAGAGAAATGCTGCAGGAGCATGTTTGCTTCCTAGGACAAATGAAAAACTCACATGGGCCATGCACAGTGCAAACGGATGAAAAGAAGCATACACAGCGAGAGCAGTGTGCACTGTTCTCGCAAAGCAGAGCTTGTTCAGCTTGCCAGCTTCTAACATGGAAAGAGAGCAAGCAGACAACAGCCCACATGCTCTGCTTGTTATAAACATGGAAAACAGACACCCTAGCATCAGAATCTCAGAAATCAGAGAGAGAAGTAGAGAAATGCTGCAGGAGCATGTTTTCTTGCTAGGACCAACGAAAAACACAAATGGGCTGTGCGCAGTGCAAACAGATGAACAGAAGCAAACACAGTGAGAGCTGTGTGTATGGTTCTCGCAAAGCAGAGCGTGTTCACCTTGACAGCTTCTAACATGGAAACACAGCAAGCAGACCTCAGCCTACATTCTCTGCGTGTTGCAAAGATGGAAAACAGACACCCTAGCATCAGAATCTCAGAAATCACAGAGAGAAGTAGAGAAATGCTGCAGGAGCATGTTTTCTTGCTAGTACCAACGAAAAACACAAATGGGCTGTGCGCAGTGCAAACAGATGAACAGAAGCATACACAGTGAGAGCTGTGTGCATGGTTCTCGCAGAGCAGAGCTTGTTCACCTTGACAGCTTCTAACATGGAAACACAGCAAGCAGACAGCAGCCCACATGCTCTGCTTGCGGCAAACATGGAAAACAGTCGCCCCAGCACCATAATCACAAAAATCAATGAGAGGAGCAGAGAAATGCTGCGGGGGCATGTTTTCTTGCTAGGACAAATGAAAACCTTACTTGGGCTGTGCACAGTGCAAACGGATGAACAGAAGCATACACAGTGAGAGCAGTGTGCACTGTTCTCGCACAGCACAGCTTGTTCAACTTGACAGCTTCTAACATGGAAACAGAGCAAGCAGACAGCAATCCACATGCTCTGCTTGCTGCAAATGTGGAAAACAGACACCCCAGCATCAGAATCTCAGAAATCACAGAGAGAAGTAGAAAAATGCTGCAGGAGCATGTTTTCTTGCTTGAAAAAGTGAAAAACTCACTTGGGCCGTGCACAGCGCAAACCAATGAACAGAAGCAAACACAGTGAGAGCTGTGTGTATGGTTCTCGCAAAGCAGAGCGTGTTCACCTTGACAGCTTCTAACATGGAAACACAGCAAGCAGACCTCAGCCTACATTCTCTGCGTGTTGCAAAGATGGAAAACAGACACCCTAGTATCAGAATCTCAGAAATCACTGAGCGAAGCATAGAAATGCTGCAGGACCATGCTTGCTTGCTTGAAAAAGTGAAAAACTTACTTGGGCTGTGCGCAGAGCAAACAGATGAACAGAAGCATACATAGCGAGAGCAGTGTGCACAGTTCTCGCGAAGCAGAGCTTGTTCACCTTGACAGCTTCTAACACGGAAACACAGCAAGCAGACAGCAGCCCACATGCTCTGCTTGCTGCAAACATGGAAAACAGACACCCTAGCATCAGAATCTCAGAAATCACTGAGAGATGCAGAGAAATGCTGCAGGAGCATGTTTGCTTCCTAGGACAAATGAAAAACTCACATGGGCCATGCACAGTGCAAACGGATGAAAAGAAGCATACACAGCGAGAGCAGTGTGCACTGTTCTCGCAAAGCAGAGCTTGTTCTGCTCGCCAGGTTCTAACATGGAAACAGAGCAAGCAGACAGCAGCCCACATGCTCTGCTCGTTATAAACATGGAAAACAGACACCCTAGCATCAGAATCTCAGAAATTACAGAGAGAAGTAGAGAAATGCTGCAGGAGCATGTTTTCTTGCTAGGACCAACGAAAAACACAAATGGGCTGTGCGCAGTGCAAACAGATGAACAGAAGCAAACACAGTGAGAGCTGTGTGTATGGTTCTCGCAAAGCAGAGCGTGTTCACCTTGACAGCTTCTAACATGGAAACACAGCAAGCAGACCTCAGCCTACATTCTCTGCGTGTTGCAAAGATGGAAAACAGACACCCTAGTATCAGAATCTCAGAAATCACTGAGCGAAGCAGAGAAATGCTGCAGGACCATGCTTACTTGCTTGAAAAAGTGAAAAACTTACTTGGGCTGTGCACAGTGCAAACAGATGAACAGAAGCATACATAGCGAGAGCAGTGTGCACTGTTCTCGCGAAGCAGAGCTTGTTCACCTTGACAGCTTCTAACATGGAAACACAGCAAGCAGACAGCAGCCCACATGCTCTGCTTGCCGCAAACATGGAAAACAGACACCCTAGCATCAGAATCTCAGAAATCAGTGAGAGAAGCAGAGAAATGCTGCAGGAGCCTGTTTGCTTCCTAGGACAAATGAAAAACTCACATGGGCCATGCACAGTGCAAACGGATGAAAAGAAGCATACACAGCGAGAGCAGTGTGCACTGTTCTCGCAGAGCAGAGCTTGTTCAGCTTGCCAGCTTCTAACATGGAAAGAGAGCAAGCAGACAGCAGCCCACATGCTCTACTTGTTATAAACATGGAAAACAGACACCCTAGCATCAGAATCTCAGAAATCACAGAGAGAAGTAGAGAAATGCTGCAGGAGCATGTTTTCTTGCTAGGACCAACGAAAAACACAAATGGGCTGTGCGCAGTGCAAACAGATGAACAGAAGCAAACACAGTGAGAGCTGCGTGTATGGTTCTCGCAAAGCAGAGCGTGTTCACCTTGACAGCTTCTAACATGGAAACACAGCAAGCAGACAGCGGCCCACATGCTCTGCTTGTGGCAAACATGGAAAACAGTCGCCCCAGCATCATAATAACAAAAATCAATGAGAGGAGCAGAGAAATGCTGCGGGGGCATGTTTTCTTGCTAGGACAAATGAAAACCTTACTTGGGCTGTGCACAGTGCAAACGGATGAACAGAAGCATACACAGTGAGAGCTGTGTGCACTGTTCTCGCACAGCACAGCTTGTTCGACTTGACAGCTTCTAACATGGAAACAGAGCAAGCAGACAGCAATCCACATGCTCTGCTTGCTGCAAATATGGAAAACAGACAACCCAGCATCAGAATCTCAGAAATCACAGAGAGAAGCAGAGAAATGCTGCAGGAGCATGTTTTCTTGCTTGAAAAATTGAAAAACTCACTTGGGCCGTGCACAGCGCAAACCAATGAACAGAAGCACACACAGTGAGAGCTGTGTGTATGGTTCTCGCAAAGCAGAGCGTGTTCACCTTGACAGCTTCTCACATGGAAACACAGCAAGCAGACCTCAGCCTACATTCTCTGCGTGTTGCAAAGATGGAAAACAGACACCCTAGTATCAGAATCTCAGAAATCACTGAGCGAAGCAGAGAAATGCTGCAGGACCATGCTTACTTGCTTGAAAAAGTGAAAAACTTACTTGGGCTGTGCACAGGGCAAACAGATGAACAGAAGCATACATAGCGAGAGCAGTGTGCACTGTTCTCGCGAAGCAGAGCTTGTTCACCTTGACAGCTTCTAACATGGAAACACAGCAAGCAGACAGCAGCCCACATGCTCTGCTTGCTGCAAACATGGAAAACAGACACCCTAGCATCAGAATCTCAGAAATCACTGAGAGAAGCAGAGAAATGCTGCAGGAGCCTGTTTGCTTCCTAGGACAAATGAAAAACTCACATGGGCCATGCACAGTGCAAAAGGATGAAAAGAAGCATACACAGCGGAAGCAGTGTGCACTGTTCTCGTAAAGCAGAGCTTGTTCAGCTTGCCAGCTTCTAACATGGAAAGAGATCAAACAGACAGCTGCCCACATGCTCTGCTTGTTATAAACATGGAAAACAGACACCCTAGCATCAGAATCTCAGAAATCACAGAGAGAAGTAGAGAAATGCTGCAGGAGCATGTTTTCTTGCTAGGACCAACGAAAAACACAAATGGGCTGTGCGCAGTGCAAACAGATGAACAGAAGCAAACACAGTGAGAGCTGTGTGTATGGTTCTCGCAAAGCAGAGCGTGTTCACCTTGACAGCTTCTAACATGGAAACACAGCAAGCAGACCTCAGCCTACATTCTCTGCGTGTTGCAAAGATGGAAAACAGACACCCTAGTATCAGAATCTCAGAAATATCTGAGCGAAGCAGAGAAATGCTGCAGGACCATGCTTACTTGCTTGAAAAAGTGAAAAACTTACTTGGGCTGGGCACAGTGCAAACAGATGAACAGAAGCATACATAGCGAGAGCAGTGTGCACTGTTCTCGCGAAGCAGAGCTTGTTCACCTTTACAGCTTCTAACATGGAAACACAGCAAGCAGACAGCAGCCCACATGCTCTGCTTGCTGCAAACATGGAAAACAGACACCCTAGCATCAGAATCTCAGAAATCACTGAGAGAAGTAGAGAAATGCTGCAGGAGCATGTTTGCTTCCTAGGACAAATGAAAAACTCACATGGGCCATGCACAGTGCAAACGGATGAAAAGAAGCATACACAGCGAGAGCAGTGTGCACTGTTCTCGCAAAGCAGAGCTTGTTCAGCTTGCCAGCTTCTAACATGGAAAGAGAGCAAGCAGACAGCAGCCCACATGCTCTGCTTGTTATAAACATGGAAAACAGACACCCTAGCATCAGAATCTCAGAAATCACAGAGAGAAGCAGAGAAATGCTGCAGGAGCATGTTTGCTTCCTAGGACAAATGAAAAACTCACATGGGCCATGCACAGTGCAAACGGATGAAAAGAAGCATACACAGCGAAAGCAGTGTGCACTGTTCTCGCAAAGCAGAGCTTGTTCAGCTTGCCAGCTTCTAACATGGAAAGAGAGCAAGCAGACAGCAGCCCACATGCTCTGCTTGTTATAAACATGGAAAACAGACACCCTAGCATCAGAATCTCAGTAATCACAGAGAGAAGTAGAGAAATGCTGCAGGAGCATGTTTTCTTGCTAGGACCAACGAAAAACACAAATGGGCTGTGCGCAGTGCAAACAGATGAACAGAAGCAAACACAGTGAGAGCTGTGTGTATGGTTCTCGCAAAGCAGAGCTTGTTCACCTTGACAGCTTCTAACATGGAAACACAGCAAGCAGACCTCAGCCTACATTCTCTGCGTATTGCAAAAATGGAAAACAGACACCCTAGTATCAGAATCTCAGAAATCACTGAGCGAAGCAGAGAAATGCTGCAGGACCATGCTTGCTTGCTTGAAAAAGTGAAAAACTTACTTGGGCTGTGCACAGTGCAAACAGATGAACAGAAGCATACATAGCGAGAGCAGTGTGCACTGTTCTCGCGAAGCAGAGTTTGTTCACCTTGACAGCTTCTAACATGGAAACACAGCAAGCAGACAGCAGCCCACATGCTCTGCTTGCTGCAAACATGGAAAACAGACACCCTAGCATCAGAATCTCAGAAATCACTGAGAGAAGTAGAGAAATGCTGCAGGAGCATGTTTGCTTCCTAGGACAAATGAAAAACTCACATGGGCCATGCACAGTGCAAACGGATGAAAAGAAGCATACACAGCGAGAGCAGTGTGCACTGTTCTCGCAAAGCAGAGCTTGTTCAGCTTGCCAGCTTCTAACATGGAAAGAGAGCAAGCAGACAACAGCCCACATGCTCTGCTTGTTATAAACATGGAAAACAGACACCCTAGCATCAGAATCTCAGAAATCACAGAGAGAAGTAGAGAAATGCTGCAGGAGCATGTTTTCTTGCTAGGACCAACGAAAAACACAAATGGGCTGTGCGCAGTGCAAACAGATGAACAGAAGCAAACACAGTGAGAGCTGTGTGTATGGTTCTCGCCAAGCAGAGCGTGTTCACCTTGACAGCTTCTAACATGGAAACACAGCAAGCAGACCTCAGCCTACATTCTCTGCGTGTTGCAAAGATGGAAAACAGACACCCTAGTATCAGAATCTCAGAAATCACTGAGCGAAGCAGAGAAATGCTGCAGGACCATGCTTACTTGCTTGAAAAAGTGAAAAACTTACTTGGGCTGTGCACAGTGCAAACAGATGAACAGAAGCATACATAGCGAGAGCAGTGTGCACAGTTCTCGCGAAGCAGAGCTTGTTCACCTTGACAGCTTCTAACACGGAAACACAGCAAGCAGACAGCAGCCCACATGCTCTGCTTGCTGCAAACATGGAAAACAGACACCCTAGCATCAGAATCTCAGAAATCACTGAGAGATGCAGAGAAATGCTGCAGGAGCATGTTTGCTTCCTAGGACAAATGAAAAACTCACATGGGCCATGCACAGTGCAAACGGATGAAAAGAAGCATACACAGCGAGAGCAGTGTGCACTGTTCTCGCAAAGCAGAGCTTGTTCAGCTTGACAGCTTCTAACATGGAAACACAGCAAGCAGACAGCAGCCCACATGCTCTGCTTGCTGCAAACATGGAAAACAGACACCCTAGCATCAGAATCTCAGAAATCACAGAGAGAAGCAGAGAAATGCTGCAGGAGCATGTTTGCTTCCTAGGACCAACGAAAAACACAAATGGGCTGTGCGCAGTGCAAACAGATGAACAGAAGCAAACACAGTGAGAGCTGTGTGTATGGTTCTCGCAAAGCAGAGCGTGTTCACCTTGACAGCTTCTAACATGGAAACACAGCAAGCAGACCTCAGCCTACATTCTCTGCGTGTTGCAAAGATGGAAAACAGACACCCTAGTATCAGAATCTCAGAAATCACTGAGCGAAGCAGAGAAATGCTGCAGGACCATGCTTACTTGCTTGAAAAAGTGAAAAACTTACTTGGGCTGTGCACAGGGCAAACAGATGAACAGAAGCATACATAGCGAGAGCAGTGTGCACTGTTCTCGCGAAGCAGAGCTTGTTCACCTTGACAGCTTCTAACATGGAAACACAGCAAGCAGACAGCAGCCCACATGCTCTGCTTGCTGCAAACATGGAAAACAGACACCCTAGCATCAGAATCTCAGAAATCACTGAGAGAAGCAGAGAAATGCTGCAGGAGCCTGTTTGCTTCCTAGGACAAATGAAAAACTCACATGGGCCATGCACAGTGCAAAAGGATGAAAAGAAGCATACACAGCGGAAGCAGTGTGCACTGTTCTCGTAAAGCAGAGCTTGTTCAGCTTGCCAGCTTCTAACATGGAAAGAGATCAAACAGACAGCTGCCCACATGCTCTGCTTGTTATAAACATGGAAAACAGACACCCTAGCATCAGAATCTCAGAAATCACAGAGAGAAGTAGAGAAATGCTGCAGGAGCATGTTTTCTTGCTAGGACCAACGAAAAACACAAATGGGCTGTGCGCAGTGCAAACAGATGAACAGAAGCAAACACAGTGAGAGCTGTGTGTATGGTTCTCGCAAAGCAGAGCGTGTTCACCTTGACAGCTTCTAACATGGAAACACAGCAAGCAGACCTCAGCCTACATTCTCTGCGTGTTGCAAAGATGGAAAACAGACACCCTAGTATCAGAATCTCAGAAATATCTGAGCGAAGCAGAGAAATGCTGCAGGACCATGCTTACTTGCTTGAAAAAGTGAAAAACTTACTTGGGCTGGGCACAGTGCAAACAGATGAACAGAAGCATACATAGCGAGAGCAGTGTGCACTGTTCTCGCGAAGCAGAGCTTGTTCACCTTTACAGCTTCTAACATGGAAACACAGCAAGCAGACAGCAGCCCACATGCTCTGCTTGCTGCAAACATGGAAAACAGACACCCTAGCATCAGAATCTCAGAAATCACTGAGAGAAGTAGAGAAATGCTGCAGGAGCATGTTTGCTTCCTAGGACAAATGAAAAACTCACATGGGCCATGCACAGTGCAAACGGATGAAAAGAAGCATACACAGCGAGAGCAGTGTGCACTGTTCTCGCAAAGCAGAGCTTGTTCAGCTTGCCAGCTTCTAACATGGAAAGAGAGCAAGCAGACAGCAGCCCACATGCTCTGCTTGTTATAAACATGGAAAACAGACACCCTAGCATCAGAATCTCAGAAATCACAGAGAGAAGCAGAGAAATGCTGCAGGAGCATGTTTGCTTCCTAGGACAAATGAAAAACTCACATGGGCCATGCACAGTGCAAACGGATGAAAAGAAGCATACACAGCGAAAGCAGTGTGCACTGTTCTCGCAAAGCAGAGCTTGTTCAGCTTGCCAGCTTCTAACATGGAAAGAGAGCAAGCAGACAGCAGCCCACATGCTCTGCTTGTTATAAACATGGAAAACAGACACCCTAGCATCAGAATCTCAGTAATCACAGAGAGAAGTAGAGAAATGCTGCAGGAGCATGTTTTCTTGCTAGGACCAACGAAAAACACAAATGGGTTGTGCGCAGTGCAAACAGATGAACAGAAGCAAACACAGTGAGAGCTGTGTGTATGGTTCTCGCAAAGCAGAGCTTGTTCACCTTGACAGCTTCTAACATGGAAACACAGCAAGCAGACCTCAGCCTACATTCTCTGCGTATTGCAAAAATGGAAAACAGACACCCTAGTATCAGAATCTCAGAAATCACTGAGCGAAGCAGAGAAATGCTGCAGGACCATGCTTGCTTGCTTGAAAAAGTGAAAAACTTACTTGGGCTGTGCACAGTGCAAACAGATGAACAGAAGCATACATAGCGAGAGCAGTGTGCACTGTTCTCGCGAAGCAGAGTTTGTTCACCTTGACAGCTTCTAACATGGAAACACAGCAAGCAGACAGCAGCCCACATGCTCTGCTTGCTGCAAACATGGAAAACAGACACCCTAGCATCAGAATCTCAGAAATCACTGAGAGAAGTAGAGAAATGCTGCAGGAGCATGTTTGCTTCCTAGGACAAATGAAAAACTCACATGGGCCATGCACAGTGCAAACGGATGAAAAGAAGCATACACAGCGAGAGCAGTGTGCACTGTTCTCGCAAAGCAGAGCTTGTTCAGCTTGCCAGCTTCTAACATGGAAAGAGAGCAAGCAGACAACAGCCCACATGCTCTGCTTGTTATAAACATGGAAAACAGACACCCTAGCATCAGAATCTCAGAAATCACAGAGAGAAGTAGAGAAATGCTGCAGGAGCATGTTTTCTTGCTAGGACCAACGAAAAACACAAATGGGCTGTGCGCAGTGCAAACAGATGAACAGAAGCAAACACAGTGAGAGCTGTGTGTATGGTTCTCGCCAAGCAGAGCGTGTTCACCTTGACAGCTTCTAACATGGAAACACAGCAAGCAGACCTCAGCCTACATTCTCTGCGTGTTGCAAAGATGGAAAACAGACACCCTAGTATCAGAATCTCAGAAATCACTGAGCGAAGCAGAGAAATGCTGCAGGACCATGCTTACTTGCTTGAAAAAGTGAAAAACTTACTTGGGCTGTGCACAGTGCAAACAGATGAACAGAAGCATACATAGCGAGAGCAGTGTGCACAGTTCTCGCGAAGCAGAGCTTGTTCACCTTGACAGCTTCTAACACGGAAACACAGCAAGCAGACAGCAGCCCACATGCTCTGCTTGCTGCAAACATGGAAAACAGACACCCTAGCATCAGAATCTCAGAAATCACTGAGAGATGCAGAGAAATGCTGCAGGAGCATGTTTGCTTCCTAGGACAAATGAAAAACTCACATGGGCCATGCACAGTGCAAACGGATGAAAAGAAGCATACACAGCGAGAGCAGTGTGCACTGTTCTCGCAAAGCAGAGCTTGTTCTGCTCGCCAGGTTCTAACATGGAAACAGAGCAAGCAGACAGCAGCCCACATGCTCTGCTCGTTATAAACATGGAAAACAGACACCCTAGCATCAGAATCTCAGAAATTACAGAGAGAAGTAGAGAAATGCTGCAGGAGCATGTTTTCTTGCTAGGACCAACGAAAAACACAAATGGGCTGTGCGCAGTGCAAACAGATGAACAGAAGCAAACACAGTGAGAGCTGTGTGTATGGTTCTCGCAAAGCAGAGCGTGTTCACCTTGACAGCTTCTAACATGGAAACACAGCAAGCAGACCTCAGCCTACATTCTCTGCGTGTTGCAAAGATGGAAAACAGACACCCTAGTATCAGAATCTCAGAAATCACTGAGCGAAGCAGAGAAATGCTGCAGGACCATGCTTACTTGCTTGAAAAAGTGAAAAACTTACTTGGGCTGTGCACAGTGCAAACAGATGAACAGAAGCATACATAGCGAGAGCAGTGTGCACTGTTCTCGCGAAGCAGAGCTTGTTCACCTTGACAGCTTCTAACATGGAAACACAGCAAGCAGACAGCAGCCCACATGCTCTGCTTGCCGCAAACATGGAAAACAGACACCCTAGCATCAGAATCTCAGAAATCAGTGAGAGAAGCAGAGAAATGCTGCAGGAGCCTGTTTGCTTCCTAGGACAAATGAAAAACTCACATGGGCCATGCACAGTGCAAACGGATGAAAAGAAGCATACACAGCGAGAGCAGTGTGCACTGTTCTCGCAGAGCAGAGCTTGTTCAGCTTGCCAGCTTCTAACATGGAAAGAGAGCAAGCAGACAGCAGCCCACATGCTCTACTTGTTATAAACATGGAAAACAGACACCCTAGCATCAGAATCTCAGAAATCACAGAGAGAAGTAGAGAAATGCTGCAGGAGCATGTTTTCTTGCTAGGACCAACGAAAAACACAAATGGGCTGTGCGCAGTGCAAACAGATGAACAGAAGCAAACACAGTGAGAGCTGCGTGTATGGTTCTCGCAAAGCAGAGCGTGTTCACCTTGACAGCTTCTAACATGGAAACACAGCAAGCAGACAGCGGCCCACATGCTCTGCTTGTGGCAAACATGGAAAACAGTCGCCCCAGCATCATAATAACAAAAATCAATGAGAGGAGCAGAGAAATGCTGCGGGGGCATGTTTTCTTGCTAGGACAAATGAAAACCTTACTTGGGCTGTGCACAGTGCAAACGGATGAACAGAAGCATACACAGTGAGAGCTGTGTGCACTGTTCTCGCACAGCACAGCTTGTTCGACTTGACAGCTTCTAACATGGAAACAGAGCAAGCAGACAGCAATCCACATGCTCTGCTTGCTGCAAATATGGAAAACAGACAACCCAGCATCAGAATCTCAGAAATCACAGAGAGAAGCAGAGAAATGCTGCAGGAGCATGTTTTCTTGCTTGAAAAATTGAAAAACTCACTTGGGCCGTGCACAGCGCAAACCAATGAACAGAAGCACACACAGTGAGAGCTGTGTGTATGGTTCTCGCAAAGCAGAGCGTGTTCACCTTGACAGCTTCTCACATGGAAACACAGCAAGCAGACCTCAGCCTACATTCTCTGCGTGTTGCAAAGATGGAAAACAGACACCCTAGTATCAGAATCTCAGAAATCACTGAGCGAAGCAGAGAAATGCTGCAGGACCATGCTTACTTGCTTGAAAAAGTGAAAAACTTACTTGGGCTGTGCACAGGGCAAACAGATGAACAGAAGCATACATAGCGAGAGCAGTGTGCACTGTTCTCGCGAAGCAGAGCTTGTTCACCTTGACAGCTTCTAACATGGAAACACAGCAAGCAGACAGCAGCCCACATGCTCTGCTTGCTGCAAACATGGAAAACAGACACCCTAGCATCAGAATCTCAGAAATCACTGAGAGAAGCAGAGAAATGCTGCAGGAGCCTGTTTGCTTCCTAGGACAAATGAAAAACTCACATGGGCCATGCACAGTGCAAAAGGATGAAAAGAAGCATACACAGCGGAAGCAGTGTGCACTGTTCTCGTAAAGCAGAGCTTGTTCAGCTTGCCAGCTTCTAACATGGAAAGAGATCAAACAGACAGCTGCCCACATGCTCTGCTTGTTATAAACATGGAAAACAGACACACTAGCATCAGAATCTCAGAAATCACAGAGAGAAGTAGAGAAATGCTGCAGGAGCATGTTTTCTTGCTAGGACCAACGAAAAACACAAATGGGCTGTGCGCAGTGCAAACAGATGAACAGAAGCAAACACAGTGAGAGCTGTGTGTATGGTTCTCGCAAAGCAGAGCGTGTTCACCTTGACAGCTTCTAACATGGAAACACAGCAAGCAGACCTCAGCCTACATTCTCTGCGTGTTGCAAAGATGGAAAACAGACACCCTAGTATCAGAATCTCAGAAATCACTGAGCGAAGCAGAGAAATGCTGCAGGACCATGCTTACTTGCTTGAAAAAGTGAAAAACTTACTTGGGCTGTGCACAGTGCAAACAGATGAACAGAAGCATACATAGCGAGAGCAGTGTGCACTGTTCTCGCGAAGCAGAGCTTGTTCACCTTGACAGCTTCTAACATGGAAACACAGCAAGCAGACAGCAGCCCACATGCTCTGCTTGCCGCAAACATGGAAAACAGACACCCTAGCATCAGAATCTCAGAAATCAGTGAGAGAAGCAGAGAAATGCTGCAGGAGCCTGTTTGCTTCCTAGGACAAATGAAAAACTCACATGGGCCATGCACAGTGCAAACGGATGAAAAGAAGCATACACAGCGAGAGCAGTGTGCACTGTTCTCGCAGAGCAGAGCTTGTTCAGCTTGCCAGCTTCTAACATGGAAAGAGAGCAAGCAGACAGCAGCCCACATGCTCTACTTGTTATAAACATGGAAAACAGACACCCTAGCATCAGAATCTCAGAAATCACAGAGAGAAGTAGAGAAATGCTGCAGGAGCATGTTTTCTTGCTAGGACCAACGAAAAACACAAATGGGCTGTGCGCAGTGCAAACAGATGAACAGAAGCAAACACAGTGAGAGCTGCGTGTATGGTTCTCGCAAAGCAGAGCGTGTTCACCTTGACAGCTTCTAACATGGAAACACAGCAAGCAGACAGCGGCCCACATGCTCTGCTTGTGGCAAACATGGAAAACAGTCGCCCCAGCATCATAATAACAAAAATCAATGAGAGGAGCAGAGAAATGCTGCGGGGGCATGTTTTCTTGCTAGGACAAATGAAAACCTTACTTGGGCTGTGCACAGTGCAAACGGATGAACAGAAGCATACACAGTGAGAGCTGTGTGCACTGTTCTCGCACAGCACAGCTTGTTCGACTTGACAGCTTCTAACATGGAAACAGAGCAAGCAGACAGCAATCCACATGCTCTGCTTGCTGCAAATATGGAAAACAGACAACCCAGCATCAGAATCTCAGAAATCACAGAGAGAAGCAGAGAAATGCTGCAGGAGCATGTTTTCTTGCTTGAAAAATTGAAAAACTCACTTGGGCCGTGCACAGCGCAAACCAATGAACAGAAGCACACACAGTGAGAGCTGTGTGTATGGTTCTCGCAAAGCAGAGCGTGTTCACCTTGACAGCTTCTCACATGGAAACACAGCAAGCAGACCTCAGCCTACATTCTCTGCGTGTTGCAAAGATGGAAAACAGACACCCTAGTATCAGAATCTCAGAAATCACTGAGCGAAGCAGAGAAATGCTGCAGGACCATGCTTACTTGCTTGAAAAAGTGAAAAACTTACTTGGGCTGTGCACAGGGCAAACAGATGAACAGAAGCATACATAGCGAGAGCAGTGTGCACTGTTCTCGCAAAGCAGAGCTTGTTCACCTTGACAGCTTCTAACATGGAAACACAGCAAGCAGACAGCAGCCCACATGCTCTGCTTGCTGCAAACATGGAAAACAGACACCCTAGCATCAGAATCTCAGAAATCACTGAGAGAAGCAGAGAAATGCTGCAGGAGCCTGTTTGCTTCCTAGGACAAATGAAAAACTCACATGGGCCATGCACAGTGCAAAAGGATGAAAAGAAGCATACACAGCGGAAGCAGTGTGCACTGTTCTCGTAAAGCAGAGCTTGTTCAGCTTGCCAGCTTCTAACATGGAAAGAGATCAAACAGACAGCTGCCCACATGCTCTGCTTGTTATAAACATGGAAAACAGACACCCTAGCATCAGAATCTCAGAAATCACAGAGAGAAGTAGAGAAATGCTGCAGGAGCATGTTTTCTTGCTAGGACCAACGAAAAACACAAATGGGCTGTGCGCAGTGCAAACAGATGAACAGAAGCAAACACAGTGAGAGCTGTGTGTATGGTTCTCGCAAAGCAGAGCGTGTTCACCTTGACAGCTTCTAACATGGAAACACAGCAAGCAGACCTCAGCCTACATTCTCTGCGTGTTGCAAAGATGGAAAACAGACACCCTAGTATCAGAATCTCAGAAATATCTGAGCGAAGCAGAGAAATGCTGCAGGACCATGCTTACTTGCTTGAAAAAGTGAAAAACTTACTTGGGCTGGGCACAGTGCAAACAGATGAACAGAAGCATACATAGCGAGAGCAGTGTGCACTGTTCTCGCGAAGCAGAGCTTGTTCACCTTTACAGCTTCTAACATGGAAACACAGCAAGCAGACAGCAGCCCACATGCTCTGCTTGCTGCAAACATGGAAAACAGACACCCTAGCATCAGAATCTCAGAAATCACTGAGAGAAGTAGAGAAATGCTGCAGGAGCATGTTTGCTTCCTAGGACAAATGAAAAACTCACATGGGCCATGCACAGTGCAAACGGATGAAAAGAAGCATACACAGCGAGAGCAGTGTGCACTGTTCTCGCAAAGCAGAGCTTGTTCAGCTTGCCAGCTTCTAACATGGAAAGAGAGCAAGCAGACAGCAGCCCACATGCTCTGCTTGTTATAAACATGGAAAACAGACACCCTAGCATCAGAATCTCAGAAATCACAGAGAGAAGCAGAGAAATGCTGCAGGAGCATGTTTGCTTCCTAGGACAAATGAAAAACTCACATGGGCCATGCACAGTGCAAACGGATGAAAAGAAGCATACACAGCGAAAGCAGTGTGCACTGTTCTCGCAAAGCAGAGCTTGTTCAGCTTGCCAGCTTCTAACATGGAAAGAGAGCAAGCAGACAGCAGCCCACATGCTCTGCTTGTTATAAACATGGAAAACAGACACCCTAGCATCAGAATCTCAGTAATCACAGAGAGAAGTAGAGAAATGCTGCAGGAGCATGTTTTCTTGCTAGGACCAACGAAAAACACAAATGGGCTGTGCGCAGTGCAAACAGATGAACAGAAGCAAACACAGTGAGAGCTGTGTGTATGGTTCTCGCAAAGCAGAGCTTGTTCACCTTGACAGCTTCTAACATGGAAACACAGCAAGCAGACCTCAGCCTACATTCTCTGCGTATTGCAAAAATGGAAAACAGACACCCTAGTATCAGAATCTCAGAAATCACTGAGCGAAGCAGAGAAATGCTGCAGGACCATGCTCGCTTGCTTGAAAAAGTGAAAAACTTACTTGGGCTGTGCACAGTGCAAACAGATGAACAGAAGCATACATAGCGAGAGCAGTGTGCACTGTTCTCGCGAAGCAGAGTTTGTTCACCTTGACAGCTTCTAACATGGAAACACAGCAAGCAGACAGCAGCCCACATGCTCTGCTTGCTGCAAACATGGAAAACAGACACCCTAGCATCAGAATCTCAGAAATCACTGAGAGAAGTAGAGAAATGCTGCAGGAGCATGTTTGCTTCCTAGGACAAATGAAAAACTCACATGGGCCATGCACAGTGCAAACGGATGAAAAGAAGCATACACAGCGAGAGCAGTGTGCACTGTTCTCGCAAAGCAGAGCTTGTTCAGCTTGCCAGCTTCTAACATGGAAAGAGAGCAAGCAGACAACAGCCCACATGCTCTGCTTGTTATAAACATGGAAAACAGACACCCTAGCATCAGAATCTCAGAAATCACAGAGAGAAGTAGAGAAATGCTGCAGGAGCATGTTTTCTTGCTAGGACCAACGAAAAACACAAATGGGCTGTGCGCAGTGCAAACAGATGAACAGAAGCAAACACAGTGAGAGCTGTGTGTATGGTTCTCGCCAAGCAGAGCGTGTTCACCTTGACAGCTTCTAACATGGAAACACAGCAAGCAGACCTCAGCCTACATTCTCTGCGTGTTGCAAAGATGGAAAACAGACACCCTAGTATCAGAATCTCAGAAATCACTGAGCGAAGCAGAGAAATGCTGCAGGACCATGCTTACTTGCTTGAAAAAGTGAAAAACTTACTTGGGCTGTGCACAGTGCAAACAGATGAACAGAAGCATACATAGCGAGAGCAGTGTGCACTGTTCTCGCGAAGCAGAGTTTGTTCACCTTGACAGCTTCTAACATGGAAACACAGCAAGCAGACAGCAGCCCACATGCTCTGCTTGCTGCAAACATGGAAAACAGACACCCTAGCATCAGAATCTCAGAAATCACAGAGAGAAGCAGAGAAATGCTGCAGGAGCATGTTTGCTTCCTAGGACAAATGAAAAACACACATGGGCCATGCACAGTGCAAACGGATGAAAAGAAGCATACACAGCGAGAGCAGTGTGCACTGTTCTCGCAAAGCAGAGCTTGTTCTGCTCGCCAGGTTCTAACATGGAAACAGAGCAAGCAGACAGCAGCCCACATGCTCTGCTTGTTATAAACATGGAAAACAGACACCCTAGCATCAGAATCTCAGAAATTACAGAGAGAAGTAGAGAAATGCTGCAGGAGCATGTTTTCTTGCTAGGACAAATGAAAACCTTACTTGGGCTGTGCACAGTGCAAACGGATGAACAGAAGCATACACAGTGAGAGCTGTGTGCACTGTTCTCGCACAGCACAGCTTGTTCGACTTGACAGCTTCTAACATGGAAACAGAGCAAGCAGACAGCAATCCACATGCTCTGCTTGCTGCAAATGTGGAAAACAGACACCCCAGCATCAGAATCTCAGAAATCACAGAGAGAAGAAGAGAAATGCTGCAGGAGCATGTTTTGTTGCTTGAAAAAGTGAAAAACTCACTTGGGCCGTGCACAGCGCAAACCAATGAACAGAAGCAAACACAGTGAGAGCTGTGTGTATGGTTCTCGCAAAGCAGAGCGTGTTCACCTTGACAGCTTCTAACATGGAAACACAGCAAGCAGACCTCAGCCTACATTCTCTGCGTGTTGCAAAGATGGAAAACAGACACCCTAGTGTCAGAATTTCAGAAATCACTGAGCGAAGCATAGAAATGCTGCAGGACCATGCTTGCTTGCTTGAAAAAGTGAAAAACTTACTTGGGCTGTGCACAGTGCAAACAGATGAACAGAAGCATACATAGCGAGAGCAGTGTGCACTGTTCTCGCGAAGCAGAGCTTGTTCACCTTTACAGCTTCTAACATGGAAACACAGCAAGCAGACAGCAGCCCACATGCTCTGCTTGCTGCAAACATGGAAAACAGACACCCTAGCATCAGAATCTCAGAAATCACTGAGAGATGCAGAGAAATGCTGCAGGAGCATGTTTGCTTCCTAGGACAAATGAAAAACTCACATGGGCCATGCACAGTGCAAACGGATGAAAAGAAGCATACACAGCGAGAGCAGTGTGCACTGTTCTCGCAAAGCAGAGCTTGTTCTGCTCGCCAGGTTCTAACATGGAAACAGAGCAAGCAGACAGCAGCCCACATGCTCTGCTTGTTATAAACATGGAAAACAGACACCCTAGCATCAGAATCTCAGAAATTACAGAGAGAAGTAGAGAAATGCTGCCGGAGCATGTTTTCTTGCTAGGACCAACGAAAAACACAAATGGGCTGTGCGCAGTGCAAACAGATGAACAGAAGCAAACACAGTGAGAGCTGTGTGTATGGTTCTCGCAAAGCAGAGCGTGTTCACCTTGACAGCTTCTAACATGGAAACACAGCAAGCAGACCTCAGCCTACATTCTCTGCGTGTTGCAAAGATGGAAAACAGACACCCTAGTATCAGAATCTCAGAAATCACTGAGCGAAGCAGAGAAATGCTGCAGGACCATGCTTACTTGCTTGAAAAAGTGAAAAACTTACTTGGGCTGTGCACAGTGCAAACAGATGAACAGAAGCATACATAGCGAGAGCAGTGTGCACTGTTCTCGCGAAGCAGAGTTTGTTCACCTTGACAGCTTCTAACATGGAAACACAGCAAGCAGACAGCAGCCCACATGCTCTGCTTGCTGCAAACATGGAAAACAGACACCCTAGCATCAGA
Source organism: Delichon dasypus (assembly GCA_037837765.1). Classification (NCBI taxonomy): domain Eukaryota; kingdom Metazoa; phylum Chordata; class Aves; order Passeriformes; family Hirundinidae; genus Delichon; species Delichon dasypus. Next base: position 372,445 of record JBBAXF010000038.1, read on the forward strand.
ATCTCAGAAATCACAGAGAGAAGCAGAGAAATGCTGCAGGAGCATGTTTGCTTCCTAGGACAAATGAAAAACACACATGGGCCATGCACAGTGCAAACGGATGAAAAGAAGCATACACAGCGAGAGCAGTGTGCACTGTTCTCGCAAAGCAGAGCTTGTTCTGCTCGCCAGGTTCTAACATGGAAACAGAGCAAGCAGACAGCAGCCCACATGCTCTGCTTGTTATAAACATGGAAAACAGACACCCTAGCATCAGAATCTCAGAAATTACAGAGAGAAGTAGAGAAATGCTGCAGGAGCATGTTTTCTTGCTAGGACAAATGAAAACCTTACTTGGGCTGTGCACAGTGCAAACGGATGAACAGAAGCATACACAGTGAGAGCTGTGTGCACTGTTCTCGCACAGCACAGCTTGTTCGACTTGACAGCTTCTAACATGGAAACAGAGCAAGCAGACAGCAATCCACATGCTCTGCTTGCTGCAAATGTGGAAAACAGACACCCCAGCATCAGAATCTCAGAAATCACAGAGAGAAGAAGAGAAATGCTGCAGGAGCATGTTTTGTTGCTTGAAAAAGTGAAAAACTCACTTGGGCCGTGCACAGCGCAAACCAATGAACAGAAGCAAACACAGTGAGAGCTGTGTGTATGGTTCTCGCAAAGCAGAGCGTGTTCACCTTGACAGCTTCTAACATGGAAACACAGCAAGCAGACCTCAGCCTACATTCTCTGCGTGTTGCAAAGATGGAAAACAGACACCCTAGTGTCAGAATCTCAGAAATCACTGAGCGAAGCATAGAAATGCTGCAGGACCATGCTTGCTTGCTTGAAAAAGTGAAAAACTTACTTGGGCTGTGCACAGTGCAAACAGATGAACAGAAGCATACATAGCGAGAGCAGTGTGCACTGTTCTCGCGAAGCAGAGCTTGTTCACCTTTACAGCTTCTAACATGGAAACACAGCAAGCAGACAGCAGCCCACATGCTCTGCTTGCTGCAAACATGGAAAACAGACACCCTAGCATCAGAATCTCAGAAATCACTGAGAGATGCAGAGAAATGCTGCAGGAGCATGTTTGCTTCCTAGGACAAATGAAAAACTCACATGGGCCATGCACAGTGCAAACGGATGAAAAGAAGCATACACAGCGAGAGCAGTGTGCACTGTTCTCGCAAAGCAGAGCTTGTTCTGCTCGCCAGGTTCTAACATGGAAACAGAGCAAGCAGACAGCAGCCCACATGCTCTGCTTGTTATAAACATGGAAAACAGACACCCTAGCATCAGAATCTCAGAAATTACAGAGAGAAGTAGAGAAATGCTGCAGGAGCATGTTTTCTTGCTAGGACCAACGAAAAACACAAATGGGCTGTGCGCAGTGCAAACAGATGAACAGAAGCAAACACAGTGAGAGCTGTGTGTATGGTTCTCGCAAAGCAGGGCGTGTTCACCTTGACAGCTTCTAACATGGAAACACAGCAAGCAGACCTCAGCCTACATTCTCTGCGTGTTGCAAAGATGGAAAACAGACACCCTAGTATCAGAATCTCAGAAATCACTGAGCGAAGCAGAGAAATGCTGCAGGACCATGCTTGCTTGCTTGAAAAAGTGAAAAACTTACTTGGGCTGTGCGCAGTGCAAACAGATGAACAGAAGCATACATAGCGAGAGCAGTGTGCACTGTTCTCGCGAAGCAGAGCTTGTTCACCTTGACAGCTTCTAACATGGAAACACAGCAAGCAGACAGCAGCCCACATGCTCTGCTTGCTGCAAACATGGAAAACAGACACCCTAGCATCAGAATCTCAGAAATCACTGAGAGAAGTAGAGAAATGCTGCAGGAGCATGTTTGCTTCCTAGGACAAATGAAAAACTCACATGGGCCATGCACAGTGCAAACGGATGAAAAGAAGCATACACAGCGAGAGCAGTGTGCACTGTTCTCGCAAAGCAGAGCTTGTTCAGCTTGCCAGCTTCTAACATGGAAAGAGAGCAAGCAGACAGCAGCCCACATGCTCTGCTTGTTATAAACATGGAAAACAGACACCCTAGCATCAGAATCTCAGAAATCACAGAGAGAAGTAGAGAAATGCTGCCGGAGCATGTTTTCTTGCTAGGACCAACGAAAAACACAAATGGGCTGTGCGCAGTGCAAACAGATGAACAGAAGCATACACAGTGAGAGCTGTGTGCATGGTTCTCGCAGAGCAGAGCTTGTTCACCTTGACAGCTTCTAACATGGAAACACAGCAAGCAGACAGCAGCCCTCATGCTCTGCTTGCGGCAAACATGGAAAACAGTCGACCCAGCATCATAATCACAAAAATCAATGAGAGGAGCAGAGAAATGCTGCGGGGGCATGTTTTCTTGCTAGGACAAATGAAAACCTTACTTGGGCTGTGCACAGTGCAAACGGATGAACAGAAGCATACACAGTGAGAGCTGTGTGCACTGTTCTCGCACAGCACAGCTTGTTCGACTTGACAGCTTCTAACATGGAAACAGAGCAAGCAGACAGCAATCCACATGCTCTGCTTGCTGCAAATGTGGAAAACAGACACCCCAGCATCAGAATCTCAGAAATCACAGAGAGAAGAAGAGAAATGCTGCAGGAGCATGTTTTGTTGCTTGAAAAAGTGAAAAACTCACTTGGGCCGTGCACAGCGCAAACCAATGAACAGAAGCAAACACAGTGAGAGCTGTGTGTATGGTTCTCGCAAAGCAGAGCGTGTTCACCTTGACAGCTTCTAACATGGAAACACAGCAAGCAGACCTCAGCCTACATTCTCTGCGTGTTGCAAAGATGGAAAACAGACACCCTAGTGTCAGAATCTCAGAAATCACTGAGCGAAGCATAGAAATGCTGCAGGACCATGCTTGCTTGCTTGAAAAAGTGAAAAACTTACTTGGGCTGTGCACAGTGCAAACAGATGAACAGAAGCATACCTAGCGAGAGCAGTGTGCACTGTTCTCGCGAAGCAGAGCTTGTTCACCTTGACAGCTTCTAACATGGAAACACAGCAAGCAGACAGCAGCCCACATGCTCTGCTTGCTGCAAACATGGAAAACAGACACCCTAGCATCAGAATCTCAGAAATCACTGAGAGAAGTAGAGAAATGCTGCAGGAGCATGTTTTCTTGCTAGGACCAACGAAAAACACAAATGGGCTGTGCGCAGTGCAAACAGATGAACAGAAGCAAACACAGTGAGAGCTGTGTGTATGGTTCTCGCAAAGCAGAGCGTGTTCACCTTGACAGCTTCTAACATGGAAACACAGCAAGCAGACCTCAGCCTACATTCTCTGCGTGTTGCAAAGATGGAAAACAGACACCCTAGTATCAGAATCTCAGAAATCACTGAGCGAAGCAGAGAAATGCTGCAGGACCATGCTTACTTGCTTGAAAAAGTGAAAAACTTACTTGGGCTTTGCACAGTGCAAACAGATGAACAGAAGCATACATAGCGAGAGCAGTGTGCACTGTTCTCGCAAAGCAGAGCTTGTTCAGCTTGCCAGCTTCTAACATGGAAAGAGAGCAAGCAGACAGCAGCCCACATGCTCTGCTTGTTATAAACATGGAAAACAGACACCCTAGCATCAGAATCTCAGAAATCACAGAGAGAAGCAGAGAAATGCTGCAGGAGCATGTTTTCTTGCTAGGGCCAACGAAAAACACAAATGGGCTGTGCGCAGTGCAAACAGATGAACAGAAGCATACACAGTGAGAGCTGTGTGCATGGTTCTCGCAGAGCAGAGCTTGTTCACCTTGACAGCTTCTAACATGGAAACACAGCAAGCAGACAGCAGCCCTCATGCTCTGCTTGCGGCAAACATGGAAAACAGTCGCCCCAGCATCATAATCACAAAAATCAATGAGAGGAGCAGAGAAATGCTGCGGGGGCATGTTTTCTTGCTAGGACAAATGAAAACCTTACTTGGGCTGTGCACAGTGCAAACGGATGAACAGAAGCATACACAGTGAGAGCTGTGTGCACTGTTCTCGCACAGCACAGCTTGTTCGACTTGACAGCTTCTAACATGGAAACAGAGCAAGCAGACAGCAATCCACATGCTCTGCTTGCTGCAAATGTGGAAAACAGACACCCCAGCATCAGAATCTCAGAAATCACAGAGAGAAGAAGAGAAATGCTGCAGGAGCATGTTTTGTTGCTTGAAAAAGTGAAAAACTCACTTGGGCCGTGCACAGCGCAAACCAATGAACAGAAGCAAACACAGTGAGAGTTGTGTGTATGGTTCTCGCAAAGCAGAGCGTGTTCACCTTGACAGCTTCTAACATGGAAACACAGCAAGCAGACCTCAGCCTACATTCTCTGCATGTTGCAAAGATGGAAAACAGACACCCTAGTGTCAGAATCTCAGAAATCACTGAGCGAAGCATAGAAATGCTGCAGGACCATGCTTGCTTGCTTGAAAAAGTGAAAAACTTACTTGGGCTGTGCGCAGTGCAAACAGATGAACAGAAGCATACATAGCGAGAGCAGTGTGCACTGTTCTCGCGAAGCAGAGCTTGTTCACCTTGACAGCTTCTAACATGGAAACACAGCAAGCAGACAGCAGCCCACATGCTCTGCTTGCTGCAAACATGGAAAACAGACACCCTAGCATCAGAATCTCAGAAATCACTGAGAGAAGTAGAGAAATGCTGCAGGAGCATGTTTGCTTCCTAGGACAAATGAAAAACTCACATGGGCCATGCACAGTGCAAACGGATGAAAAGAAGCATACACAGCGAGAGCAGTGTGCACTGTTCTCGCAAAGCAGAGCTTGTTCTGCTCGCCAGGTTCTAACATGGAAACAGAGCAAGCAGACAGCAGCCCACATGCTCTGCTTGTTATAAACATGGAAAACAGACACCCTAGCATCAGAATCTCAGAAATTACAGAGAGAAGTAGAGAAATGCTGCAGGAGCATGTTTTCTTGCTAGGACCAACGAAAAACACAAATGGGCTGTGCGCAGTGCAAACAGATGAACAGAAGCAAACACAGTGAGAGCTGTGTGTATGGTTCTCGCAAAGCAGGGCGTGTTCACCTTGACAGCTTCTAACATGGAAACACAGCAAGCAGACCTCAGCCTACATTCTCTGCGTGTTGCAAAGATGGAAAACAGACACCCTAGTATCAGAATCTCAGAAATCACTGAGCGAAGCAGAGAAATGCTGCAGGACCATGCTTGCTTGCTTGAAAAAGTGAAAAACTTACTTGGGCTGTGCGCAGTGCAAACAGATGAACAGAAGCATACATAGCGAGAGCAGTGTGCACTGTTCTCGCGAAGCAGAGCTTGTTCACCTTGACAGCTTCTAACATGGAAACACAGCAAGCAGACAGCAGCCCACATGCTCTGCTTGCTGCAAACATGGAAAACAGACACCCTAGCATCAGAATCTCAGAAATCACTGAGAGAAGTAGAGAAATGCTGCAGGAGCATGTTTGCTTCCTAGGACAAATGAAAAACTCACATGGGCCATGCACAGTGCAAACGGATGAAAAGAAGCATACACAGCGAGAGCAGTGTGCAGTGTTCTCGCAAAGCAGAGCTTGTTCAGCTTGCCAGCTTCTAACATGGAAAGAGAGCAAGCAGACAGCAGCCCACATGCTCTGCTTGTTATAAACATGGAAAACAGACACCCTAGCATCAGAATCTCAGAAATCACAGAGAGAAGCAGAGAAATGCTGCAGGAGCATGTTTTCTTGCTAGGACCAACGAAAAACACAAATGGGCTGTGCGCAGTGCAAACAGATGAACAGAAGCATACACAGTGAGAGCTGTGTGCATGGTTCTCGCAGAGCAGAGCTTGTTCACCTTGACAGCTTCTAACATGGAAACACAGCAAGCAGACAGCAGCCCTCATGCTCTGCTTGCGGCAAACATGGAAAACAGTCGCCCCAGCATCATAATCACAAAAATCAATGAGAGGAGCAGAGAAATGCTGCGGGGGCATGTTTTCTTGCTAGGACAAATGAAAACCTTACTTGGGCTGTGCACAGTGCAAACGGATGAACAGAAGCATACACAGTGAGAGCTGTGTGCACTGTTCTCGCACAGCACAGCTTGTTCGACTTGACAGCTTCTAACATGGAAACAGAGCAAGCAGACAGCAATCCACATGCTCTGCTTGCTGCAAATGTGGAAAACAGACACCCCAGCATCAGAATCTCAGAAATCACAGAGAGAAGAAGAGAAATGCTGCAGGAGCATGTTTTGTTGCTTGAAAAAGTGAAAAACTCACTTGGGCCGTGCACAGCGCAAACCAATGAACAGAAGCAAACACTATGAGAGTTGTGTGTATGGTTCTCGCAAAGCAGAGCGTGTTCACCTTGACAGCTTCTAACATGGAAACACAGCAAGCAGACCTCAGCCTACATTCTCTGCGTGTTGCAAAGATGGAAAACAGACACCCTAGTGTCAGAATCTCAGAAATCACTGAGCGAAGCATAGAAATGCTGCAGGACCATGCTTGCTTGCTTGAAAAAGTGAAAAACTTACTTGGGCTGTGCACAGTGCAAACAGATGAACAGAAGCATACATAGCGAGAGCAGTGTGCACTGTTCTCGCGAAGCAGAGCTTGTTCACCTTGACAGCTTCTAACATGGAAACACAGCAAGCAGACAGCAGCCCACATGCTCTGCTTGCTGCAAACATGGAAAACAGACACCCTAGCATCAGAATCTCAGAAATCACTGAGAGAAGTAGAGAAATGCTGCAGGAGCATGTTTTCTTGCTAGGACCAACGAAAAACACAAATGGGCTGTGCGCAGTGCAAACAGATGAACAGAAGCAAACACAGTGAGAGCTGTGTGTATGGTTCTCGCAAAGCAGGGCGTGTTCACCTTGACAGCTTCTAACATGGAAACACAGCAAGCAGACCTCAGCCTACATTCTCTGCGTGTTGCAAAGATGGAAAACAGACACCCTAGTATCAGAATCTCAGAAATCACTGAGCGAAGCAGAGAAATGCTGCAGGACCATGCTTGCTTGCTTGAAAAAGTGAAAAACTTACTTGGGCTGTGCGCAGTGCAAACAGATGAACAGAAGCATACATAGCGAGAGCAGTGTGCACTGTTCTCGCGAAGCAGAGCTTGTTCACCTTGACAGCTTCTAACATGGAAACACAGCAAGCAGACAGCAGCCCACATGCTCTGCTTGCTGCAAACATGGAAAACAGACACCCTAGCATCAGAATCTCAGAAATCACTGAGAGAAGTAGAGAAATGCTGCAGGAGCATGTTTGCTTCCTAGGACAAATGAAAAACTCACATGGGCCATGCACAGTGCAAACGGATGAAAAGAAGCATACACAGCGAGAGCAGTGTGCACTGTTCTCGCAAAGCAGAGCTTGTTCAGCTTGCCAGCTTCTAACATGGAAAGAGAGCAAGCAGACAGCAGCCCACATGCTCTGCTTGTTATAAACATGGAAAACAGACACCCTAGCATCAGAATCTCAGAAATCACAGAGAGAAGCAGAGAAATGCTGCAGGAGCATGTTTTCTTGCTAGGACCAACGAAAAACACAAATGGGCTGTGCGCAGTGCAAACAGATGAACAGAAGCATACACAGTGAGAGCTGTGTGCATGGTTCTCGCAGAGCAGAGCTTGTTCACCTTGACAGCTTCTAACATGGAAACACAGCAAGCAGACAGCAGCCCTCATGCTCTGCTTGCGGCAAACATGGAAAACAGTCGACCCAGCATCATAATCACAAAAATCAATGAGAGGAGCAGAGAAATGCTGCGGGGGCATGTTTTCTTGCTAGGACAAATGAAAACCTTACTTGGGCTGTGCACAGTGCAAACGGATGAACAGAAGCATACACAGTGAGAGCTGTGTGCACTGTTCTCGCACAGCACAGCTTGTTCGACTTGACAGCTTCTAACATGGAAACAGAGCAAGCAGACAGCAATCCACATGCTCTGCTTGCTGCAAATGTGGAAAACAGACACCCCAGCATCAGAATCTCAGAAATCACAGAGAGAAGAAGAGAAATGCTGCAGGAGCATGTTTTGTTGCTTGAAAAAGTGAAAAACTCACTTGGGCCGTGCACAGCGCAAACCAATGAACAGAAGCAAACACAGTGAGAGCTGTGTGTATGGTTCTCGCAAAGCAGAGCGTGTTCACCTTGACAGCTTCTAACATGGAAACACAGCAAGCAGACCTCAGCCTACATTCTCTGCGTGTTGCAAAGATGGAAAACAGACACCCTAGTGTCAGAATCTCAGAAATCACTGAGCGAAGCATAGAAATGCTGCAGGACCATGCTTGCTTGCTTGAAAAAGTGAAAAACTTACTTGGGCTGTGCACAGTGCAAACAGATGAACAGAAGCATACCTAGCGAGAGCAGTGTGCACTGTTCTCGCGAAGCAGAGCTTGTTCACCTTGACAGCTTCTAACATGGAAACACAGCAAGCAGACAGCAGCCCACATGCTCTGCTTGCTGCAAACATGGAAAACAGACACCCTAGCATCAGAATCTCAGAAATCACTGAGAGAAGTAGAGAAATGCTGCAGGAGCATGTTTTCTTGCTAGGACCAACGAAAAACACAAATGGGCTGTGCGCAGTGCAAACAGATGAACAGAAGCAAACACAGTGAGAGCTGTGTGTATGGTTCTCGCAAAGCAGAGCGTGTTCACCTTGACAGCTTCTAACATGGAAACACAGCAAGCAGACCTCAGCCTACATTCTCTGCGTGTTGCAAAGATGGAAAACAGACACCCTAGTATCAGAATCTCAGAAATCACTGAGCGAAGCAGAGAAATGCTGCAGGACCATGCTTACTTGCTTGAAAAAGTGAAAAACTTACTTGGGCTTTGCACAGTGCAAACAGATGAACAGAAGCATACATAGCGAGAGCAGTGTGCACTGTTCTCGCAAAGCAGAGCTTGTTCAGCTTGCCAGCTTCTAACATGGAAAGAGAGCAAGCAGACAGCAGCCCACATGCTCTGCTTGTTATAAACATGGAAAACAGACACCCTAGCATCAGAATCTCAGAAATCACAGAGAGAAGCAGAGAAATGCTGCAGGAGCATGTTTTCTTGCTAGGGCCAACGAAAAACACAAATGGGCTGTGCGCAGTGCAAACAGATGAACAGAAGCATACACAGTGAGAGCTGTGTGCATGGTTCTCGCAGAGCAGAGCTTGTTCACCTTGACAGCTTCTAACATGGAAACACAGCAAGCAGACAGCAGCCCTCATGCTCTGCTTGCGGCAAACATGGAAAACAGTCGCCCCAGCATCATAATCACAAAAATCAATGAGAGGAGCAGAGAAATGCTGCGGGGGCATGTTTTCTTGCTAGGACAAATGAAAACCTTACTTGGGCTGTGCACAGTGCAAACGGATGAACAGAAGCATACACAGTGAGAGCTGTGTGCACTGTTCTCGCACAGCACAGCTTGTTCGACTTGACAGCTTCTAACATGGAAACAGAGCAAGCAGACAGCAATCCACATGCTCTGCTTGCTGCAAATGTGGAAAACAGACACCCCAGCATCAGAATCTCAGAAATCACAGAGAGAAGAAGAGAAATGCTGCAGGAGCATGTTTTGTTGCTTGAAAAAGTGAAAAACTCACTTGGGCCGTGCACAGCGCAAACCAATGAACAGAAGCAAACACAGTGAGAGTTGTGTGTATGGTTCTCGCAAAGCAGAGCGTGTTCACCTTGACAGCTTCTAACATGGAAACACAGCAAGCAGACCTCAGCCTACATTCTCTGCATGTTGCAAAGATGGAAAACAGACACCCTAGTGTCAGAATCTCAGAAATCACTGAGCGAAGCATAGAAATGCTGCAGGACCATGCTTGCTTGCTTGAAAAAGTGAAAAACTTACTTGGGCTGTGCGCAGTGCAAACAGATGAACAGAAGCATACATAGCGAGAGCAGTGTGCACTGTTCTCGCGAAGCAGAGCTTGTTCACCTTGACAGCTTCTAACATGGAAACACAGCAAGCAGACAGCAGCCCACATGCTCTGCTTGCTGCAAACATGGAAAACAGACACCCTAGCATCAGAATCTCAGAAATCACTGAGAGAAGTAGAGAAATGCTGCAGGAGCATGTTTGCTTCCTAGGACAAATGAAAAACTCACATGGGCCATGCACAGTGCAAACGGATGAAAAGAAGCATACACAGCGAGAGCAGTGTGCACTGTTCTCGCAAAGCAGAGCTTGTTCAGCTTGCCAGCTTCTAACATGGAAAGAGAGCAAGCAGACAGCAGCCCACATGCTCTGCTTGTTATAAACATGGAAAACAGACACCCTAGCATCAGAATCTCAGAAATCACAGAGAGAAGCAGAGAAATGCTGCAGGAGCATGTTTTCTTGCTAGGACCAACGAAAAACACAAATGGGCTGTGCGCAGTGCAAACAGATGAACAGAAGCATACACAGTGAGAGCTGTGTGCATGGTTCTCGCAGAGCAGAGCTTGTTCACCTTGACAGCTTCTAACATGGAAACACAGCAAGCAGACAGCAGCCCTCATGCTCTGCTTGCGGCAAACATGGAAAACAGTCGACCCAGCATCATAATCACAAAAATCAATGAGAGGAGCAGAGAAATGCTGCGGGGGCATGTTTTCTTGCTAGGACAAATGAAAACCTTACTTGGGCTGTGCACAGTGCAAACGGATGAACAGAAGCATACACAGTGAGAGCTGTGTGCACTGTTCTCGCACAGCACAGCTTGTTCGACTTGACAGCTTCTAACATGGAAACAGAGCAAGCAGACAGCAATCCACATGCTCTGCTTGCTGCAAATGTGGAAAACAGACACCCCAGCATCAGAATCTCAGAAATCATAGAGAGAAGAAGAGAAATGCTGCAGGAGCATGTTTTGTTGCTTGAAAAAGTGAAAAACTCACTTGGGCCGTGCACAGCGCAAACCAATGAACAGAAGCAAACACAGTGAGAGCTGTGTGTATGGTTCTCGCAAAGCAGAGCGTGTTCACCTTGACAGCTTCTAACATGGAAACACAGCAAGCAGACCTCAGCCTACATTCTCTGCATGTTGCAAAGATGGAAAACAGACACCCTAGTGTCAGAATCTCAGAAATCACTGAGCGAAGCATAGAAATGCTGCAGGACCATGCTTGCTTGCTTGAAAAAGTGAAAAACTTACTTGGGCTGTGCACAGTGCAAACAGATGAACAGAAGCATACATAGCGAGAGCAGTGTGCACTGTTCTCGCGAAGCAGAGCTTGTTCACCTTTACAGCTTCTAACATGGAAACACAGCAAGCAGACAGCAGCCCACATGCTCTGCTTGCTGCAAACATGGAAAACAGACACCCTAGCATCAGAATCTCAGAAATCACTGAGAGAAGTAGAGAAATGCTGCAGGAGCATGTTTGCTTCCTAGGACAAATGAAAAACTCGCATGGGCCATGCACAGTGCAAACGGATGAAAAGAAGCGTACACAGCGAGAGCAGTGTGCACTGTTCTCGCAAAGCAGAGCTTGTTCTGCTTGCCAGCTTCTAACATGGAAAGAGAGCAAGCAGACAGCAGCCCACATGCTCTGCTTGTTATAAACATGGAAAACAGACACCCTAGCATCAGAATCTCAGAAATCACAGAGAGAAGCAGAGAAATGCTGCAGGAGCATGTTTGCTTCCTAGGACAAATGAAAAACTCACATGGGCCATGCACAGTGCAAACGGATGAAAAGAAGCATACACAGCGAGAGCAGTGTGCACTGTTCTCGCAAAGCAGAGCTTGTTCAGCTTGCCAGCTTCTAACATGGAAAGAGAGCAAGCAGACAGCAGCCCACATGCTCTGCTTGTTATAAACATGGAAAACAGACACCCTAGCATCAGAATCTCAGAAATCACAGAGAGAAGCAGAGAAATGCTGCAGGAGCATGTTTGCTTCCTAGGACAAATGAAAAACTCACATGGGCCATGCACAGTGCAAACGGATGAACAGAAGCATACACAGTGAGAGCTGTGTGCATGGTTCTCGCAGAGCAGAGCTTGTTCACCTTGACAGCTTCTAACATGGAAACACAGCAAGCAGACAGCAGCCCACATGCTCTGCTTGCGGCAAACATGGAAAACAGTCGCCGCAGCATCATAATCACAAAAATCAATGAGAGGAGCAGAGAAATGCTGCGGGGGCATGTTTTCTTGCTAGGACAAATGAAAACCTTACTTGGGCTGTGCACAGTGCAAACGGATGAACAGAAGCATACACAGTGAGAGCTGTGTGCATGGTTCTCGCAGAGCAGAGCTTGTTCTACTTGACAGCTTCTAACATGGAAACACAGCAAGCAGACCTCAGCCTACATTCTCTGCGTGTTGCAAAGATGGAAAACAGACACCCTAGTATCAGAATCTCAGAAATCACTGAGCGAAGCATAGAAATGCTGCAGGACCATGCTTGCTTGCTTGAAAAAGTGAAAAACTTACTTGGGCTGTGCACAGTGCAAACAGATGAACAGAAGCATACATAGCGAGAGCAGTGTGCACAGTTCTCGCGAAGCAGAGCTTGTTCATCTTGACAGCTTCTAACACGGAAACACAGAAAGCAGACAGCAGCCCACATGCTCTGCTTGCTGCAAACATGGAAAACAGACACCCTAGCATCAGAATCTCAGAAATCACTGAGAGAAGTAGAGAAATGCTGCAGGAGCATGTTTGCTTCCTAGGACAAATGAAAAACTCACATGGGCCATGCACAGTGCAAACGGATGAAAAGAAGCATACACAGCGAGAGCAGTGTGCACTGTTCTCGCAAAGCAGAGCTTGTTCTGCTCGCCAGGTTCTAACATGGAAAAAGAGCAAGCAGACAGCAGCCCACATGCTCTGCTTGTTATAAACATGGAAAACAGACACCCTAGCATCAGAATCTCAGAAATTACAGGGAGAAGTAGAGAAATGCTGCAGGAGCATGTTTTCTTGCTAGGACCAACGAAAAACACAAATGGGCTGTGCGCAGTGCAAACAGATGAACAGAAGCAAACACAGTGAGAGCTGTGTGTATGGTTCTCGCACAGCAGAGCGTGTTCACCTTGACAGCTTCTAACATGGAAACACAGCAAGCAGACCTCAGCCTACATTCTCTGCGTGTTGCAAAGATGGAAAACAGACACCCTAGTATCAGAATCTCAGAAATCACTGAGCGAAGCAGAGAAATGCTGCAGGACCATGCTTACTTGCTTGAAAAAGTGAAAAACTTACTTGGGCTGTGCACAGTGCAAACAGATGAACAGAAGCATACATAGCGAGAGCAGTGTGCACTGTTCTCGCAAAGCAGAGCTTGTTCAGCTTGCCAGCTTCTAACATGGAAAGAGAGCAAGCAGACAGCAGCCCACATGCTCTGCTTGTTATAAACATGGAAAACAGACACCCTAGCATCAGAATCTCAGAAATCACAGAGAGAAGTAGAGAAATGCTGCAGGAGCATGTTTTCTTGCTAGTACCAACGAAAAACACAAATGGGCTGTGCGCAGTGCAAACAGATGAACAGAAGCATACACAGTGAGAGCTGTGTGCATGGTTCTCGCAGAGCAGAGCTTGTTCACCTTGACAGCTTCTAACATGGAAACACAGCAAGCAGACAGCAGCCCACATGCTCTGCTTGCGGCAAACATGGAAAACAGTCGCCCCAGCACCATAATCACAAAAATCAATGAGAGGAGCAGAGAAATGCTGCGGGGGCATGTTTTCTTGCTAGGACAAATGAAAACCTTACTTGGGCTGTGCACAGTGCAAACGGATGAACAGAAGCATACACAGTGAGAGCTGTGTGCACTGTTCTCGCACAGCAGAGCTTGTTCGACTTGACAGCTTCTAACATGGAAACAGAGCAAGCAGACAGCAATCCACATGCTCTGCTTGCTGCAAATGTGGAAAACAGACACCCCAGCATCAGAATCTCAGAAATCACAGAGAGAAGTAGAAAAATGCTGCAGGAGCATGTTTTCTTGCTTGAAAAAGTGAAAAACTCACTTGGGCCGTGCACAGCGCAAACCAATGAACAGAAGCACACACAGTGAGAGCTGTGTGTATGGTTCTCGCAAAGCAGAGCGTGTTCACCTTGACAGCTTCTAACATGGAAACACAGCAAGCAGACCTCAGCCTACATTCTCTGCATGTTGCAAAGATGGAAAACAGACACCCTAGTGTCAGAATCTCAGAAATCACTGAGCGAAGCATAGAAATGCTGCAGGACCATGCTTGCTTGCTTGAAAAAGTGAAAAACTTACTTGGGCTGTGCACAGTGCAAACAGATGAACAGAAGCATACATAGCGAGAGCAGTGTGCACTGTTCTCGCGAAGCAGAGCTTGTTCACCTTTACAGCTTCTAACATGGAAACACAGCAAGCAGACAGCAGCCCACATGCTCTGCTTGCTGCAAACATGGAAAACAGACACCCTAGCATCAGAATCTCAGAAATCACTGAGAGAAGTAGAGAAATGCTGCAGGAGCATGTTTGCTTCCTAGGACAAATGAAAAACTCACATGGGCCATGCACAGTGCAAACGGATGAAAAGAAGCGTACACAGCGAGAGCAGTGTGCACTGTTCTCGCAAAGCAGAGCTTGTTCTGCTTGCCAGCTTCTAACATGGAAAGAGAGCAAGCAGACAGCAGCCCACATGCTCTGCTTGTTATAAACATGGAAAACAGACACCCTAGCATCAGAATCTCAGAAATCACAGAGAGAAGCAGAGAAATGCTGCAGGAGCATGTTTGCTTCCTAGGACAAATGAAAAACTCACATGGGCCATGCACAGTGCAAACGGATGAAAAGAAGCATACACAGCGAGAGCAGTGTGCACTGTTCTCGCAAAGCAGAGCTTGTTCAGCTTGCCAGCTTCTAACATGGAAAGAGAGCAAGCAGACAGCAGCCCACATGCTCTGCTTGTTATAAACATGGAAAACAGACACCCTAGCATCAGAATCTCAGAAATCACAGAGAGAAGCAGAGAAATGCTGCAGGAGCATGTTTGCTTCCTAGGACAAATGAAAAACTCACATGGGCCATGCACAGTGCAAACGGATGAACAGAAGCATACACAGTGAGAGCTGTGTGCATGGTTCTCGCAGAGCAGAGCTTGTTCACCTTGACAGCTTCTAACATGGAAACACAGCAAGCAGACAGCAGCCCACATGCTCTGCTTGCGGCAAACATGGAAAACAGTCGCCGCAGCATCATAATCACAAAAATCAATGAGAGGAGCAGAGAAATGCTGCGGGGGCATGTTTTCTTGCTAGGACAAATGAAAACCTTACTTGGGCTGTGCACAGTGCAAACGGATGAACAGAAGCATACACAGTGAGAGCTGTGTGCATGGTTCTCGCAGAGCAGAGCTTGTTCTACTTGACAGCTTCTAACATGGAAACACAGCAAGCAGACCTCAGCCTACATTCTCTGCGTGTTGCAAAGATGGAAAACAGACACCCTAGTATCAGAATCTCAGAAATCACTGAGCGAAGCATAGAAATGCTGCAGGACCATGCTTGCTTGCTTGAAAAAGTGAAAAACTTACTTGGGCTGTGCACAGTGCAAACAGATGAACAGAAGCATACATAGCGAGAGCAGTGTGCACAGTTCTCGCGAAGCAGAGCTTGTTCATCTTGACAGCTTCTAACACGGAAACACAGAAAGCAGACAGCAGCCCACATGCTCTGCTTGCTGCAAACATGGAAAACAGACACCCTAGCATCAGAATCTCAGAAATCACTGAGAGAAGTAGAGAAATGCTGCAGGAGCATGTTTGCTTCCTAGGACAAATGAAAAACTCACATGGGCCATGCACAGTGCAAACGGATGAAAAGAAGCATACACAGCGAGAGCAGTGTGCACTGTTCTCGCAAAGCAGAGCTTGTTCTGCTCGCCAGGTTCTAACATGGAAAAAGAGCAAGCAGACAGCAGCCCACATGCTCTGCTTGTTATAAACATGGAAAACAGACACCCTAGCATCAGAATCTCAGAAATTACAGGGAGAAGTAGAGAAATGCTGCAGGAGCATGTTTTCTTGCTAGGACCAACGAAAAACACAAATGGGCTGTGCGCAGTGCAAACAGATGAACAGAAGCAAACACAGTGAGAGCTGTGTGTATGGTTCTCGCACAGCAGAGCGTGTTCACCTTGACAGCTTCTAACATGGAAACACAGCAAGCAGACCTCAGCCTACATTCTCTGCGTGTTGCAAAGATGGAAAACAGACACCCTAGTATCAGAATCTCAGAAATCACTGAGCGAAGCAGAGAAATGCTGCAGGACCATGCTTACTTGCTTGAAAAAGTGAAAAACTTACTTGGGCTGTGCACAGTGCAAACAGATGAACAGAAGCATACATAGCGAGAGCAGTGTGCACTGTTCTCGCAAAGCAGAGCTTGTTCAGCTTGCCAGCTTCTAACATGGAAAGAGAGCAAGCAGACAGCAGCCCACATGCTCTGCTTGTTATAAACATGGAAAACAGACACCCTAGCATCAGAATCTCAGAAATCACAGAGAGAAGTAGAGAAATGCTGCAGGAGCATGTTTTCTTGCTAGTACCAACGAAAAACACAAATGGGCTGTGCGCAGTGCAAACAGATGAACAGAAGCATACACAGTGAGAGCTGTGTGCATGGTTCTCGCAGAGCAGAGCTTGTTCACCTTGACAGCTTCTAACATGGAAACACAGCAAGCAGACAGCAGCCCACATGCTCTGCTTGCGGCAAACATGGAAAACAGTCGCCCCAGCACCATAATCACAAAAATCAATGAGAGGAGCAGAGAAATGCTGCGGGGGCATGTTTTCTTGCTAGGACAAATGAAAACCTTACTTGGGCTGTGCACAGTGCAAACGGATGAACAGAAGCATACACAGTGAGAGCTGTGTGCACTGTTCTCGCACAGCAGAGCTTGTTCGACTTGACAGCTTCTAACATGGAAACAGAGCAAGCAGACAGCAATCCACATGCTCTGCTTGCTGCAAATGTGGAAAACAGACACCCCAGCATCAGAATCTCAGAAATCACAGAGAGAAGTAGAAAAATGCTGCAGGAGCATGTTTTCTTGCTTGAAAAAGTGAAAAACTCACTTGGGCCGTGCACAGCGCAAACCAATGAACAGAAGCACACACAGTGAGAGCTGTGTGTATGGTTCTCGCAAAGCAGAGCGTGTTCACCTTGACAGCTTCTAACATGGAAACACAGCAAGCAGACCTCAGCCTACATTCTCTGCGTGTTGCAAAGATGGAAAACAGACACCCTAGTATCAGAATCTCAGAAATCACTGAGCGAAGCAGAGAAATGCTGCAGGACCATGCTTGCTTGCTTGAAAAAGTGAAAAACTTACTTGGGCTGTGCACAGTGCAAACAGATGAACAGAACATACATAGCGAGAGCAGTGTGCACAGTTCTCGCGAAGCAGAGCTTGTTCACCTTGACAGCTTCTAACACGGAAACACAGCAAGCAGACAGCAGCCCACATGCTCTGCTTGCTGCAAACATGGAAAACAGACACCCTAGCATCAGAATCTCAGAAATCACTGAGAGATGCAGAGAAAAGCTGCAGGAGCATGTTTGCTTCCTAGGACAAATGAAAAACTCACATGGGCCATGCACAGTGCAAACGGATGAAAAGAAGCATACACAGCGAGAGCAGTGTGCACTGTTCTCGCAAAGCAGAGCTTGTTCTGCTCGCCAGGTTCTAACATGGAAACAGAGCAAGCAGACAGCAGCCCACATGCTCTGCTTGTTATAAACATGGAAAACAGACACCCTAGCATCAGAATCTCAGAAATTACAGAGAGAAGTAGAGAAATGCTGCAGGAGCATGTTTTCTTGCTAGGAGCAACGAAAAACACAAATGGGCTGTGCGCAGTGCAAACAGATGAACAGAAGCAAACACAGTGAGAGCTGTGTGTATGGTTCTCGCAAAGCAGAGCGTGTTCACCTTGACAGCTTCTAACATGGAAACACAGCAAGCAGACAGCAGCCCACATGCTCTGCTTGCCGCAAACATGGAAAACAGACACCCTAGCATCAGAATCTCAGAAATCAGTGAGAGAAGCAGAGAAATGCTGCAGGAGCCTGTTTGCTTCCTAGGACAAATGAAAAACTCACATGGGCCATGCACAGTGCAAACGGATGAAAAGAAGCATACACAGCGAGAGCAGTGTGCACTGTTCTCGCAGAGCAGAGCTTGTTCAGCTTGCCAGCTTCTAACATGGAAAGAGAGCAAGCAGACAGCAGCCCACATGCTCTGCTTGTTATAAACATGGAAAACAGACGCCCTAGCATCAGAATCTCCGAAATCACAGAGAGAAGTAGAGAAATGCTGCAGGAGCATGTTTTCTTGCTAGGACCAACGAAAAACACAAATGGGCTGTGCGCAGTGCAAACAGATGAACAGAAGCAAACACAGTGAGAGCTGCGTGTATGGTTCTCGCAAAGCAGAGCGTGTTCACCTTGACAGCTTCTAACATGGAAACACAGCAAGCAGACAGCGGCCCACATGCTCTGCTTGTGGCAAACATGGAAAACAGTCGCCCCAGCATCATAATCACAAAAATCAATGAGAGGAGCAGAGAAATGCTGCGGGGGCATGTTTTCTTGCTAGGACAAATGAAAACCTTACTTGGGCTGTGCACAGTGCAAACGGATGAACAGAAGCATACACAGTGAGAGCTGTGTGCACTGTTCTCGCACAGCAGAGCTTGTTCGACTTGACAGCTTCTAACATGGAAACAGAGCAAGCAGACAGCAATCCACATGCTCTGCTTGCTGCAAATGTGGAAAACAGACCCCCCAGCATCAGAATCTCAGAAATCACAGAGAGAAGTAGAGAAATGCTGCAGGAGCATGTTTTGTTGCTTGAAAAAGTGAAAAACTCACTTGGGCCGTGCACAGCGCAAACCAATGAACAGAAGCAAACACAGTGAGAGCTGTGTGTATGGTTCTCGCAAAGCAGAGCTTGTTCACCTTGACAGCTTCTAACATGGAAACACAGCAAGCAGACCTCAGCCTACATTCTCTGCGTGTTGCAAAGATGGAAAACAGACACCCTAGTGTCAGAATCTCAGAAATCACTGAGCGAAGCATAGAAATGCTGCAGGACCATGCTTGCTTGCTTGAAAAAGTGAAAAACTTACTTGGGCTGTGCACAGTGCAAACAGATGAACAGAAGCATACATAGCGAGAGCAGTGTGCACTGTTCTCGCGAAGCAGAGCTTGTTCACCTTTACAGCTTCTAACATGGAAACACAGCAAGCAGACAGCAGCCCACATGCTCTGCTTGCTGCAAACATGGAAAACAGACACCCTAGCATCAGAATCTCAGAAATCACTGAGAGAAGTAGAGAAATGCTGCAGGTGCATGTTTGCTTCCTAGGACAAATGAAAAACTCACATGGGCCATGCACAGTGCAAACGGATGAAAAGAAGCGTACACAGCGAGAGCAGTGTGCACTGTTCTCGCAAAGCAGAGCTTGTTCTGCTTGCCAGCTTCTAACATGGAAAGAGAGCAAGCAGACAGCAGCCCACATGCTCTGCTTGTTATAAACATGGAAAACAGACACCCTAGCATCAGAATCTCAGAAATCACAGAGAGAAGCAGAGAAATGCTGCAGGAGCATGTTTGCTTCCTAGGACAAATGAAAAACTCACATGGGCCATGCACAGTGCAAACGGATGAAAAGAAGCATACACAGCGAGAGCAGTGTGCACTGTTCTCGCAAAGCAGAGCTTGTTCAGCTTGCCAGCTTCTAACATGGAAAGAGAGCAAGCAGACAGCAGCCCACATGCTCTGCTTGTTATAAACATGGAAAACAGACACCCTAGCATCAGAATCTCAGAAATCACAGAGAGAAGTAGAGAAATGCTGCAGGAGCATGTTTTCTTGCTAGGACCAACGAAAAACACAAATGGGCTGTGCGCAGTGCAAACAGATGAACAGAAGCATACACAGTGAGAGCTGTGTGCATGGTTTTCGCAGAGCAGAGCTTGTTCACCTTGACAGCTTCTAACATGGAAACACAGCAAGCAGACAGCAGCCCACATGCTCTGCTTGCGGCAAACATGGAAAACAGTCGCCGCAGCATCATAATCACAAAAATCAATGAGAGGAGCAGAGAAATGCTGCGGGGGCATGTTTTCTTGCTAGGACAAATGAAAACCTTACTTGGGCTGTGCACAGTGCAAACGGATGAACAGAAGCATACACAGTGAGAGCTGTGTGCATGGTTCTCGCAGAGCAGAGCTTGTTCTACTTGACAGCTTCTAACATGGAAACACAGCAAGCAGACCTCAGTCTACATTCTCTGCGTGTTGCAAAGATGGAAAACAGACACCCTAGTATCAGAATCTCAGAAATCACTGAGCGAAGCATAGAAATGCTGCAGGACCATGCTTGCTTGCTTGAAAAAGTGAAAAACTTACTTGGGCTGTGCACAGTGCAAACAGATGAACAGAAGCATACATAGCGAGAGCAGTGTGCACAGTTCTCGCGAAGCAGAGCTTGTTCACCTTGACAGCTTCTAACACGGAAACACAGCAAGCAGACAGCAGCCCACATGCTCTGCTTGCTGCAAACATGGAAAACAGACACCCTAGCATCAGAATCTCAGAAATCACTGAGAGATGCAGAGAAATGCTGCAGGAGCATGTTTGCTTCCTAGGACAAATGAAAAACTCACATGGGCCATGCACAGTGCAAACGGATGAAAAGAAGCACACACAGCGAGAGCAGTGTGCACTGTTCTCGCAAAGCAGAGCTTGTTCTGCTCGCCAGGTTCTAACATGGAAACAGAGCAAGCAGACAGCAGCCCACATGCTCTGCTTGTTATAAACATGGAAAACAGACACCCTAGCATCAGAATCTCAGAAATTACAGAGAGAAGTAGAGAAATGCTGCAGGAGCATGTTTTCTTGCTAGGACCAACGAAAAACACAAATGGGCTGTGCGCAGTGCAAACAGATGAACAGAAGCAAACACAGTGAGAGCTGTGTGTATGGTTCTCGCAAAGCAGAGCGTGTTCACCTTGACAGCTTCTAACATGGAAACACAGCAAGCAGACCTCAGCCTACATTCTCTGCGTGTTGGAAAGATGGAAAACAGACACCCTAGTATCAGAATCTCAGAAATCACTGAGCGAAGCAGAGAAATGCTGCAGGACCATGCTTACTTGCTTGAAAAAGTGAAAAACTTACTTGGGCTGTGCACAGTGCAAACAGATGAACAGAAGCATACATAGCGAGAGCAGTGTGCACTGTTCTCGCGAAGCAGAGCTTGTTCACCTTGACTGCTTCTAACATGGAAACACAGCAAGCAGACAGCAGCCCACATGCTCTGCTTGCCGCAAACATGGAAAACAGACACCCTAGCATCAGAATCTCAGAAATCATTGAGAGAAGCAGAGAAATGCTGCAGGAGCCTGTTTGCTTCCTAGGACAAATGAAAAACTCACATGGGCCATGCACAGTGCAAACGGATGAAAAGAAGCATACACAGCGAGAGCAGTGTGCACTGTTCTCGCAGAGCAGAGCTTGTTCAGCTTGCCAGCTTCTAACATGGAAACACAGCAAGCAGACAGCGGCCCACATGCTCTGCTTGTGGCAAACATGGAAAACAGTCGCCCCAGCATCATAATCACAAAAATCAATGAGAGGAGCAGAGAAATGCTGCGGGGGCATGTTTTCTTGCTAGGACAAATGAAAACCTTACTTGGGCTGTGCACAGTGCAAACGGATGAACAGAAGCATACACAGTGAGAGCAGTGTGCACTGTTCTCGCACAGCAGAGCTTGTTCGACTTGACAGCTTCTAACATGGAAACAGAGCAAGCAGACAGCAATCCACATGCTCTGCTTGCTGCAAATGTGGAAAACAGACCCCCCAGCATCAGAATCTCAGAAATCACAGAGAGAAGTAGAAAAATGCTGCAGGAGCATGTTTTCTTGCTTGAAAAAGTGAAAAACTCACTTGGGCCGTGCACAGCGCAAACCAATGAACAGAAGCAAACACAGTGAGAGCTGTGTGTATGGTTCTCGCAAAGCAGAGCTTGTTCACCTTGACAGCTTCTAACATGGAAACACAGCAAGCAGACCTCAGCCTACATTCTCTGCGTGTTGCAAAGATGGAAAACAGACACCCTAGTATCAGAATCTCAGAAATCACTGAGCGAAGCAGAGAAATGCTGCAGGACCATGCTTGCTTGCTTGAAAAAGTGAAAAACTTACTTGGGCTGTGCACAGTGCAAACAGATGAACAGAAGCATACATAGCGAGAGCAGTGTGCACTGTTCTCGCAAAGCAGAGCTTGTTCAGCTTGCCAGCTTCTAACATGGAAAGAGAGCAAGCAGACAGCAGCCCACATGCTCTGCTTGTTATAAACATGGAAAACAGACACCCTAGCATCAGAATCTCAGAAATCACAGAGAGAAGTAGAGAAATGCTGCAGGAGCATGTTTTCTTGCTAGTACCAACGAAAAACACAAATGGGCTGTGCGCAGTGCAAACAGATGAACAGAAGCATACACAGTGAGAGCTGTGTGCATGGTTCTCGCAGAGCAGAGCTTGTTCACCTTGACAGCTTCTATCATGGAAACACAGCAAGCAGACAGCAGCCCACATGCTCTGCTTGCGGCAAACATGGAAAACAGTCGCCCCAGCACCATAATCACAAAAATCAATGAGAGGAGCAGAGAAATGCTGCGGGGGCATGTTTTCTTGCTAGGAGAAATGAAAACCTTACTTGGGCTGTGCACAGTGCAAACGGATGAACAGAAGCATACACAGTGAGAGCTGTGTGCACTGTTCTCGCACAGCACAGCTTGTTCGACTTGACAGCTTCTAACATGGAAACAGAGCAAGCAGACAGCAATCCACATGCTCTGCTTGCTGCAAATGTGGAAAACAGACACCCCAGCATCAGAATCTCAGAAATCACAGAGAGAAGTAGAAAAATGCTGCAGGAGCATGTTTTCTTGCTTGAAAAAGTGAAAAACTCACTTGGGCCGTGCACAGCGCAAACCAATGAACAGAAGCAAACACAGTGAGAGCTGTGTGTATGGTTCTCGCAAAGCAGAGCGTGTTCACCTTGACAGCTTCTAACATGGAAACACAGCAAGCAGACCTCAGCCTACATTCTCTGCGTGTTGCAAAGATGGAAAACAGACACCCTAGTATCAGAATCTCAGAAATCACTGAGCGAAGCAGAGAAATGCTGCAGGACCATGCTTGCTTGCTTGAAAAAGTGAAAAACTTACTTGGGCTGTGCACAGTGCAAACAGATGAACAGAAGCATACATAGCGAGAGCAGTGTGCACAGTTCTCGCGAAGCAGAGCTTGTTCACCTTGACAGCTTCTAACACGGAAACACAGCAAGAAGACAGCAGCCCACATGCTCTGCTTGCTGCAAACATGGAAAACAGACACCCTAGCATCAGAATCTCAGAAATCACTGAGAGATGCAGAGAAATGCTGCAGGAGCATGTTTGCTTCCTAGGACAAATGAAAAACTCACATGGGCCATGCACAGTGCAAACGGATGAAAAGAAGCATACACAGCGAGAGCAGTGTGCACTGTTCTCGCAAAGCAGAGCTTGTTCTGCTCGCCAGGTTCTAACATGGAAACAGAGCAAGCAGACAGCAGCCCACATGCTCTGCTTGTTATAAACATGGAAAACAGACACCCTAGCATCAGAATCTCAGAAATTACAGAGAGAAGTAGAGAAATGCTGCAGGAGCATGTTTTCTTGCTAGGACCAACGAAAAACACAAATGGGCTGTGCGCAGTGCAAACAGATGAACAGAAGCAAACACAGTGAGAGCTGTGTGTATGGTTCTCGCAGAGCAGAGCTTGTTCACCTTGACAGCTTCTAACATGGAAACACAGCAAGCAGACAGCAGCCCTCATGCTCTGCTTGCGGCAAACATGGAAAACAGTCGCCCCAGCATCATAATCACAAAAATCAATGAGAGGAGCAGAGAAATGCTGCGGGGGCATGTTTTCTTGCTAGGACAAATGAAAACCTTACTTGGGCTGTGCACAGTGCAAACGGATGAACAGAAGCATACACAGTGAGAGCTGTGTGCACTGTTCTCGCACAGCACAGCTTGTTCGACTTGGCAGCTTCTAACATGGAAACAGAGCAAGCAGACAGCAATCCACATGCTCTGCTTGCTGCAAATGTGGAAAACAGACAACCCAGCATCAGAATCTCAGAAATCACAGGGAGAAGCAGAGAAATGCTGCAGGAGCATGTTTGCTTCCTAGGACAAATGAAAAACTCACATGGGCCATGCACAGTGCAAACGGATGAAAAGAAGCATACACAGCGAGAGCAGTGTGCACTGTTCTCGCAAAGCAGAGCTTGTTCAGCTTGCCAGCTTCCAACATGGAAAGAGAGCAAGCAGACAGCAGCCCACATGCTCTGCTTGTTATAAACATGGAAAACAGACACCCTAGCATCAGAATCTCAGAAATCACAGAGAGAAGTAGAGAAATGCTGCAGGAGCATGTTTTCTTGCTAGGACCAACGAAAAACACAAATGGGCTGTGCGCAGTGCAAACAGATGAACAGAAGCATACACAGTGAGAGCTGTGTGCATGGTTTTCGCAGAGCAGAGCTTGTTCACCTTGACAGCTTCTAACATGGAAACACAGCAAGCAGACAGCAGCCCACATGCTCTGCTTGCGGCAAACATGGAAAACAGTCGCCGCAGCATCATAATCACAAAAATCAATGAGAGGAGCAGAGAAATGCTGCGGGGGCATGTTTTCTTGCTAGGACAAATGAAAACCTTACTTGGGCTGTGCACAGTGCAAACGGATGAACAGAAGCATACACAGTGAGAGCTGTGTGCATGGTTCTCGCAGAGCAGAGCTTGTTCTACTTGACAGCTTCTAACATGGAAACACAGCAAGCAGACCTCAGCCTACATTCTCTGCGTGTTGCAAAGATGGAAAACAGACACCCTAGTATCAGAATCTCAGAAATCACTGAGCGAAGCATAGAAATGCTGCAGGACCATGCTTGCTTGCTTGAAAAAGTGAAAAACTTACTTGGGCTGTGCACAGTGCAAACAGATGAACAGAAGCATACATAGCGAGAGCAGTGTGCACAGTTCTCGCGAAGCAGAGCTTGTTCACCTTGACAGCTTCTAACATGGAAACACAGCAAGCAGACAGCAGCCCACATGCTCTGCTTGCTGCAAACATGGAAAACAGACACCCTAGCATCAGAATCTCAGAAATCACTGAGAGATGCAGAGAAATGCTGCAGGAGCATGTTTGCTTCCTAGGACAAATGAAAAACTCACATGGGCCATGCACAGTGCAAACGGATGAAAAGAAGCATACACAGCGAGAGCAGTGTGCACTGTTCTCGCAAAGCAGAGCTTGTTCTGCTCGCCAGGTTCTAACATGGAAACAGAGCAAGCAGACAGCAGCCCACATGCTCTGCTTGTTATAAACATGGAAAACAGACACCCTAGCATCAGAATCTCAGAAATTACAGAGAGAAGTAGAGAAATGCTGCAGGAGCATGTTTTCTTGCTAGGACCAACGAAAAACACAAATGGGCTGTGCGCAGTGCAAACAGATGAACAGAAGCAAACACAGTGAGAGCTGTGTGTATGGTTCTCGCAAAGCAGAGCGTGTTCACCTTGACAGCTTCTAACATGGAAACACAGCAAGCAGACCTCAGCCTACATTCTCTGCGTGTTGCAAAGATGGAAAACAGACACCCTAGTATCAGAATCTCAGAAATCACTGAGCGAAGCAGAGAAATGCTGCAGGACCATGCTTACTTGCTTGAAAAAGTGAAAAACTTACTTGGGCTGTGCACAGTGCAAACAGATGAACAGAAGCATACATAGCGAGAGCAGTGTGCACTGTTCTCGCGAAGCAGAGCTTGTTCACCTTGACTGCTTCTAACATGGAAACACAGCAAGCAGACAGCAGCCCACATGCTCTGCTTGCCGCAAACATGGAAAACAGACACCCTAGCATCAGAATCTCAGAAATCAGTGAGAGAAGCAGAGAAATGCTGCAGGAGCCTGTTTGCTTCCTAGGACAAATGAAAAACTCACATGGGCCATGCACAGTGCAAACGGATGAAAAGAAGCATACACAGCGAGAGCAGTGTGCACTGTTCTCGCAGAGCAGAGCTTGTTCAGCTTGCCAGCTTCTAACATGGAAAGAGAGCAAGCAGACAGCAGCCCACATGCTCTGCTTGTTATAAACATGGAAAACAGACACCCTAGCATCAGAAACTCCGAAATCACAGAGAGAAGTGGAGAAATGCTGCAGGAGCATGTTTTCTTGCTAGGAGCAACGAAAAACACAAATGGGCTGTGCGCAGTGCAAACAGATGAACAGAAGCAAACACAGTGAGAGCTGCGTGTATGGTTCTCGCAAAGCAGAGCGTGTTCACCTTGACAGCTTCTAACATGGAAACACAGCAAGCAGACAGCGGCCCACATGCTCTGCTTGTGGCAAACATGGAAAACAGTCGCCCCAGCATCATAATCACAAAAATCAATGAGAGGAGCAGAGAAATGCTGCGGGGGCATGTTTTCTTGCTAGGACAAATGAAAACCTTACTTGGGCTGTGCACAGTGCAAACGGATGAACAGAAGCATACACAGTGAGAGCAGTGTGCACTGTTCTCGCACAGCAGAGCTTGTTCGACTTGACAGCTTCTAACATGGAAACAGAGCAAGCAGACAGCAATCCACATGCTCTGCTTGCTGCAAATGTGGAAAACAGACCCCCCAGCATCAGAATCTCAGAAATCACAGAGAGAAGTAGAAAAATGCTGCAGGAGCATGTTTTCTTGCTTGAAAAAGTGAAAAACTCACTTGGGCCGTGCACAGCGCAAACCAATGAACAGAAGCAAACACAGTGAGAGCTGTGTGTATGGTTCTCGCAAAGCAGAGCTTGTTCACCTTGACAGCTTCTAACATGGAAACACAGCAAGCAGACCTCAGCCTACATTCTCTGCGTGTTGCAAAGATGGAAAACAGACACCCTAGTATCAGAATCTCAGAAATCACTGAGCGAAGCAGAGAAATGCTGCAGGACCATGCTTGCTTGCTTGAAAAAGTGAAAAACTTACTTGGGCTGTGCACAGTGCAAACAGATGAACAGAAGCATACATAGCGAGAGCAGTGTGCACTGTTCTCGCAAAGCAGAGCTTGTTCAGCTTGCCAGCTTCTAACATGGAAAGAGAGCAAGCAGACAGCAGCCCACATGCTCTGCTTGTTATAAACATGGAAAACAGACACCCTAGCATCAGAATCTCAGAAATCACAGAGAGAAGTAGAGAAATGCTGCAGGAGCATGTTTTCTTGCTAGTACCAACGGAAAACACAAATGGGCTGTGCGCAGTGCAAACAGATGAACAGAAGCATACACAGTGAGAGCTGTGTGCATGGTTCTCGCAGAGCAGAGCTTGTTCACCTTGACAGCTTCTATCATGGAAACACAGCAAGCAGACAGCAGCCCACATGCTCTGCTTGCGGCAAACATGGAAAACAGTCGCCCCAGCACCATAATCACAAAAATCAATGAGAGGAGCAGAGAAATGCTGCGGGGGCATGTTTTCTTGCTAGGAGAAATGAAAACCTTACTTGGGCTGTGCACAGTGCAAACGGATGAACAGAAGCATACACAGTGAGAGCTGTGTGCACTGTTCTCGCACAGCACAGCTTGTTCGACTTGACAGCTTCTAACATGGAAACAGAGCAAGCAGACAGCAATCCACATGCTCTGCTTGCTGCAAATGTGGAAAACAGACACCCCAGCATCAGAATCTCAGAAATCACAGAGAGAAGTAGAAAAATGCTGCAGGAGCATGTTTTCTTGCTTGAAAAAGTGAAAAACTCACTTGGGCCGTGCACAGCGCAAACCAATGAACAGAAGCAAACACAGTGAGAGCTGTGTGTATGGTTCTCGCAAAGCAGAGCGTGTTCACCTTGACAGCTTCTAACATGGAAACACAGCAAGCAGACCTCAGCCTACATTCTCTGCGTGTTGCAAAGATGGAAAACAGACACCCTAGTATCAGAATCTCAGAAATCACTGAGCGAAGCAGAGAAATGCTGCAGGACCATGCTTGCTTGCTTGAAAAAGTGAAAAACTTACTTGGGCTCTGCACAGTGCAAACAGATGAACAGAAGCATACATAGCGAGAGCAGTGTGCACAGTTCTCGCGAAGCAGAGCTTGTTCACCTTGACAGCTTCTAACACGGAAACACAGCAAGCAGACAGCAGCCCGCATGCTCTGCTTGCTGCAAACATGGAAAACAGACACCCTAGCATCAGAATCTCAGAAATCACTGAGAGATGCAGAGAAATGCTGCAGGAGCATGTTTGCTTCCTAGGACAAATGAAAAACTCACATGGGCCATGCACAGTGCAAACGGATGAAAAGAAGCATACACAGCGAGAGCAGTGTGCACTGTTCTCGCAAAGCAGAGCTTGTTCTGCTCGCCAGGTTCTAACATGGAAACAGAGCAAGCAGACAGCAGCCCACATGCTCTGCTTGTTATAAACATGGAAAACAGACACCCTAGCATCAGAATCTCAGAAATTACAGAGAGAAGTAGAGAAATGCTGCAGGAGCATGTTTTCTTGCTAGGACCAACGAAAAACACAAATGGGCTGTGCGCAGTGCAAACAGATGAACAGAAGCAAACACAGTGAGAGCTGTGTGTATGGTTCTCGCAAAGCAGAGCGTGTTCACCTTGACAGCTTCTAACATGGAAACACAGCAAGCAGACCTCAGCCTACATTCTCTGCGTGTTGCAAAGATGGAAAACAGACACCCTAGTATCAGAATCTCAGAAATCACTGAGCGAAGCAGAGAAATGCTGCAGGGCCATGCTTACTTGCTTGAAAAAGTGAAAAACTTACTTGGGCTGTGCACAGTGCAAACAGATGAACAGAAGCATACATAGCGAGAGCAGTGTGCACTGTTCTCGCGAAGCAGAGCTTGTTCACCTTGACAGCTTCTAACATGGAAACACAGCAAGCAGACAGCAGCCCACATGCTCTGCTTGCCGCAAACATGGAAAACAGACACCCTAGCATCAGAATCTCAGAAATCAGTGAGAGAAGCAGAGAAATGCTGCAGGAGCCTGTTTGCTTCCTAGGACAAATGAAAAACTCACATGGGCCATGCACAGTGCAAACGGATGAAAAGAAGCATACACAGCGAGAGCAGTGTGCACTGTTCTCGCAGAGCAGAGCTTGTTCAGCTTGCCAGCTTCTAACATGGAAAGAGAGCAAGCAGACAGCAGCCCACATGCTCTGCTTGTTATAAACATGGAAAACAGACGCCCTAGCATCAGAATCTCCGAAATCACAGAGAGAAGTAGAGAAATGCTGCAGGAGCATGTTTTCTTGCTAGGACCAACGAAAAACACAAATGGGCTGTGCGCAGTGCAAACAGATGAACAGAAGCAAACACAGTGAGAGCTGCGTGTATGGTTCTCGCAAAGCAGAGCGTGTTCACCTTGACAGCTTCTAACATGGAAACACAGCAAGCAGACAGCGGCCCACATGCTCTGCTTGTGGCAAACATGGAAAACAGTCGCCCCAGCATCATAATCACAAAAATCAATGAGAGGAGCAGAGAAATGCTGCGGGGGCATGTTTTCTTGCTAGGACAAATGAAAACCTTACTTGGGCTGTGCACAGTGCAAACGGATGAACAGAAGCATACACAGTGAGAGCTGTGTGCACTGTTCTCGCACAGCAGAGCTTGTTCGACTTGACAGCTTCTAACATGGAAACAGAGCAAGCAGACAGCAATCCACATGCTCTGCTTGCTGCAAATGTGGAAAACAGACCCCCCAGCATCAGAATCTCAGAAATCACAGAGAGAAGTAGAAAAATGCTGCAGGAGCATGTTTTCTTGCTTGAAAAAGTGAAAAACTCACTTGGGCCGTGCACAGCGCAAACCAATGAACAGAAGCAAACACAGTGAGAGCTGTGTGTATGGTTCTCGCAAAGCAGAGCTTGTTCACCTTGACAGCTTCTAACATGGAAACACAGCAAGCAGACCTCAGCCTACATTCTCTGCGTGTTGCAAAGATGGAAAACAGACACCCTAGTATCAGAATCTCAGAAATCACTGAGCGAAGCAGAGAAATGCTGCAGGACCATGCTTGCTTGCTTGAAAAAGTGAAAAACTTTCTTGGGCTGTGCACAGTGCAAACAGATGAACAGAAGCATACATAGCGAGAGCAGTGTGCACTGTTCTCGCGAAGCAGGGCTTGTTCACCTTGACAGCTTCTAACATGGAAACACAGCAAGCAGACAGCAGCCCACATGCTCTGCTTGCTGCAAACATGGAAAATAGACACCCTAGCATCAGAATCTCAGAAATCACTGAGAGAAGTAGAGAAATGCTGCAGGAGCATGTTTGCTTCCTAGGACAAATGAAAAACTCACATGGGCCATGCACAGTGCAAACGGATGAAAAGAAGCATACACAGCGAGAGCAGTGTGCACTGTTCTCGCAAAGCAGAGCTTGTTCTGCTTGCCAGCTTCTAACATGGAAAGAGAGCAAGCAGACAGCAGCCCACATGCTCTGCTTGTTATAAACATGGAAAACAGACACCCTAGCATCAGAATCTCAGAAATTACAGAGAGAAGTAGAGAAATGCTGCAGGAGCATGTTTTCTTGCTAGGACCAACGAAAAACACAAATGGGCTGTGCGCAGTGCAAACAGATGAACAGAAGCAAACACAGTGAGAGCTGTGTGTATGGTTCTCGCAAAGCAGGGCGTGTTCACCTTGACAGCTTCTAACATGGAAACACAGCAAGCAGACCTCAGCCTACATTCTCTGCGTGTTGCAAAGATGGAAAACAGACACCCTAGTATCAGAATCTCAGAAATCACTGAGCGAAGCAGAGAAATGCTGCAGGACCATGCTTGCTTGCTTGAAAAAGTGAAAAACTTACTTGGGCTGTGCGCAGTGCAAACAGATGAACAGAAGCATACATAGCGAGAGCAGTGTGCACTGTTCTCGCGAAGCAGAGCTTGTTCACCTTGACAGCTTCTAACATGGAAACACAGCAAGCAGACAGCGGCCCACATGCTCTGCTTGTGGCAAACATGGAAAACAGTCGCCCCAGCATCATAATCACAAAAATCAATGAGAGGAGCAGAGAAATGCTGCGGGGGCATGTTTTCTTGCTAGGACAAATGAAAACCTTACTTGGGCTGTGCACAGTGCAAACGGATGAACAGAAGCATACACAGTGAGAGCTGTGTGCACTGTTCTCGCACAGCACAGCTTGTTCGACTTGACAGCTTCTAACATGGAAACAGAGCAAGCAGAAAGCAATCCACATGCTCTGCTTGCTGCAAATGTGGAAAACAGACACCCCAGCATCAGAATCTCAGAAATCACAGAGAGAAGTAGAAAAATGCTGCAGGAGCATGTTTTCTTGCTTGAAAAAGTGAAAAACTCACTTGGGCCGTGCACAGCGCAAACCAATGAACAGAAGCAAACACAGTGAGAGCTGTGTGTATGGTTCTCGCAAAGCAGAGCGTGTTCACCTTGACAGCTTCTAACATGGAAACACAGCAAGCAGACCTCAGCCTACATTCTCTGCATGTTGCAAAGATGGAAAACAGACACCCTAGTGTCAGAATCTCAGAAATCACTGAGCGAAGCATAGAAATGCTGCAGGACCATGCTTGCTTGCTTGAAAAAGTGAAAAACTTACTTGGGCTGTGCACAGTGCAAACAGATGAACAGAAGCATACATAGCGAGAGCAGTGTGCACTGTTCTCGCGAAGCAGAGCTTGTTCACCTTTACAGCTTCTAACATGGAAACACAGCAAGCAGACAGCAGCCCACATGCTCTGCTTGCTGCAAACATGGAAAACAGACACCCTAGCATCAGAATCTCAGAAATCACTGAGAGAAGTAGAGAAATGCTGCAGGAGCATGTTTGCTTCCTAGGACAAATGAAAAACTCGCATGGGCCATGCACAGTGCAAACGGATGAAAAGAAGCGTACACAGCGAGAGCAGTGTGCACTGTTCTCGCAAAGCAGAGCTTGTTCTGCTTGCCAGCTTCTAACATGGAAAGAGAGCAAGCAGACAGCAGCCCACATGCTCTGCTTGTTATAAACATGGAAAACAGACACCCTAGCATCAGAATCTCAGAAATCACAGAGAGAAGCAGAGAAATGCTGCAGGAGCATGTTTGCTTCCTAGGACAAATGAAAAACTCACATGGGCCATGCACAGTGCAAACGGATGAAAAGAAGCATACACAGCGAGAGCAGTGTGCACTGTTCTCGCAAAGCAGAGCTTGTTCAGCTTGCCAGCTTCTAACATGGAAAGAGAGCAAGCAGACAGCAGCCCACATGCTCTGCTTGTTATAAACATGGAAAACAGACACCCTAGCATCAGAATCTCAGAAATCACAGAGAGAAGC
Source organism: Delichon dasypus (assembly GCA_037837765.1). NCBI lineage: Eukaryota > Metazoa > Chordata > Aves > Passeriformes > Hirundinidae > Delichon > Delichon dasypus. The sequence continues at coordinate 404,850 of JBBAXF010000038.1, forward strand.
AGAGAAATGCTGCAGGAGCATGTTTGCTTCCTAGGACAAATGAAAAACTCACATGGGCCATGCACAGTGCAAACGGATGAACAGAAGCATACACAGTGAGAGCTGTGTGCATGGTTCTCGCAGAGCAGAGCTTGTTCACCTTGACAGCTTCTAACATGGAAACACAGCAAGCAGACAGCAGCCCACATGCTCTGCTTGCGGCAAACATGGAAAACAGTCGCCGCAGCATCATAATCACAAAAATCAATGAGAGGAGCAGAGAAATGCTGCGGGGGCATGTTTTCTTGCTAGGACAAATGAAAACCTTACTTGGGCTGTGCACAGTGCAAACGGATGAACAGAAGCATACACAGTGAGAGCTGTGTGCATGGTTCTCGCAGAGCAGAGCTTGTTCTACTTGACAGCTTCTAACATGGAAACACAGCAAGCAGACCTCAGCCTACATTCTCTGCGTGTTGCAAAGATGGAAAACAGACACCCTAGTATCAGAATCTCAGAAATCACTGAGCGAAGCATAGAAATGCTGCAGGACCATGCTTGCTTGCTTGAAAAAGTGAAAAACTTACTTGGGCTGTGCACAGTGCAAACAGATGAACAGAAGCATACATAGCGAGAGCAGTGTGCACAGTTCTCGCGAAGCAGAGCTTGTTCATCTTGACAGCTTCTAACACGGAAACACAGAAAGCAGACAGCAGCCCACATGCTCTGCTTGCTGCAAACATGGAAAACAGACACCCTAGCATCAGAATCTCAGAAATCACTGAGAGAAGTAGAGAAATGCTGCAGGAGCATGTTTGCTTCCTAGGACAAATGAAAAACTCACATGGGCCATGCACAGTGCAAACGGATGAAAAGAAGCATACACAGCGAGAGCAGTGTGCACTGTTCTCGCAAAGCAGAGCTTGTTCTGCTCGCCAGGTTCTAACATGGAAAAAGAGCAAGCAGACAGCAGCCCACATGCTCTGCTTGTTATAAACATGGAAAACAGACACCCTAGCATCAGAATCTCAGAAATTACAGGGAGAAGTAGAGAAATGCTGCAGGAGCATGTTTTCTTGCTAGGACCAACGAAAAACACAAATGGGCTGTGCGCAGTGCAAACAGATGAACAGAAGCAAACACAGTGAGAGCTGTGTGTATGGTTCTCGCACAGCAGAGCGTGTTCACCTTGACAGCTTCTAACATGGAAACACAGCAAGCAGACCTCAGCCTACATTCTCTGCGTGTTGCAAAGATGGAAAACAGACACCCTAGTATCAGAATCTCAGAAATCACTGAGCGAAGCAGAGAAATGCTGCAGGACCATGCTTACTTGCTTGAAAAAGTGAAAAACTTACTTGGGCTGTGCACAGTGCAAACAGATGAACAGAAGCATACATAGCGAGAGCAGTGTGCACTGTTCTCGCAAAGCAGAGCTTGTTCAGCTTGCCAGCTTCTAACATGGAAAGAGAGCAAGCAGACAGCAGCCCACATGCTCTGCTTGTTATAAACATGGAAAACAGACACCCTAGCATCAGAATCTCAGAAATCACAGAGAGAAGTAGAGAAATGCTGCAGGAGCATGTTTTCTTGCTAGTACCAACGAAAAACACAAATGGGCTGTGCGCAGTGCAAACAGATGAACAGAAGCATACACAGTGAGAGCTGTGTGCATGGTTCTCGCAGAGCAGAGCTTGTTCACCTTGACAGCTTCTAACATGGAAACACAGCAAGCAGACAGCAGCCCACATGCTCTGCTTGCGGCAAACATGGAAAACAGTCGCCCCAGCACCATAATCACAAAAATCAATGAGAGGAGCAGAGAAATGCTGCGGGGGCATGTTTTCTTGCTAGGACAAATGAAAACCTTACTTGGGCTGTGCACAGTGCAAACGGATGAACAGAAGCATACACAGTGAGAGCTGTGTGCACTGTTCTCGCACAGCAGAGCTTGTTCGACTTGACAGCTTCTAACATGGAAACAGAGCAAGCAGACAGCAATCCACATGCTCTGCTTGCTGCAAATGTGGAAAACAGACACCCCAGCATCAGAATCTCAGAAATCACAGAGAGAAGTAGAAAAATGCTGCAGGAGCATGTTTTCTTGCTTGAAAAAGTGAAAAACTCACTTGGGCCGTGCACAGCGCAAACCAATGAACAGAAGCACACACAGTGAGAGCTGTGTGTATGGTTCTCGCAAAGCAGAGCGTGTTCACCTTGACAGCTTCTAACATGGAAACACAGCAAGCAGACCTCAGCCTACATTCTCTGCGTGTTGCAAAGATGGAAAACAGACACCCTAGTATCAGAATCTCAGAAATCACTGAGCGAAGCAGAGAAATGCTGCAGGACCATGCTTGCTTGCTTGAAAAAGTGAAAAACTTACTTGGGCTGTGCACAGTGCAAACAGATGAACAGAACATACATAGCGAGAGCAGTGTGCACAGTTCTCGCGAAGCAGAGCTTGTTCACCTTGACAGCTTCTAACACGGAAACACAGCAAGCAGACAGCAGCCCACATGCTCTGCTTGCTGCAAACATGGAAAACAGACACCCTAGCATCAGAATCTCAGAAATCACTGAGAGATGCAGAGAAAAGCTGCAGGAGCATGTTTGCTTCCTAGGACAAATGAAAAACTCACATGGGCCATGCACAGTGCAAACGGATGAAAAGAAGCATACACAGCGAGAGCAGTGTGCACTGTTCTCGCAAAGCAGAGCTTGTTCTGCTCGCCAGGTTCTAACATGGAAACAGAGCAAGCAGACAGCAGCCCACATGCTCTGCTTGTTATAAACATGGAAAACAGACACCCTAGCATCAGAATCTCAGAAATTACAGAGAGAAGTAGAGAAATGCTGCAGGAGCATGTTTTCTTGCTAGGACCAACGAAAAACACAAATGGGCTGTGCGCAGTGCAAACAGATGAACAGAAGCAAACACAGTGAGAGCTGTGTGTATGGTTCTCGCAAAGCAGAGCGTGTTCACCTTGACAGCTTCTAACATGGAAACACAGCAAGCAGACAGCAGCCCACATGCTCTGCTTGCCGCAAACATGGAAAACAGACACCCTAGCATCAGAATCTCAGAAATCAGTGAGAGAAGCAGAGAAATGCTGCAGGAGCCTGTTTGCTTCCTAGGACAAATGAAAAACTCACATGGGCCATGCACAGTGCAAACGGATGAAAAGAAGCATACACAGCGAGAGCAGTGTGCACTGTTCTCGCAGAGCAGAGTTTGTTCAGCTTGCCAGCTTCTAACATGGAAAGAGAGCAAGCAGACAGCAGCCCACATGCTCTGCTTGTTATAAACATGGAAAACAGACGCCCTAGCATCAGAATCTCCGAAATCACAGAGAGAAGTAGAGAAATGCTGCAGGAGCATGTTTTCTTGCTAGGACCAACGAAAAACACAAATGGGCTGTGCGCAGTGCAAACAGATGAACAGAAGCAAACACAGTGAGAGCTGCGTGTATGGTTCTCGCAAAGCAGAGCGTGTTCACCTTGACAGCTTCTAACATGGAAACACAGCAAGCAGACAGCGGCCCACATGCTCTGCTTGTGGCAAACATGGAAAACAGTCGCCCCAGCATCATAATCACAAAAATCAATGAGAGGAGCAGAGAAATGCTGCGGGGGCATGTTTTCTTGCTAGGACAAATGAAAACCTTACTTGGGCTGTGCACAGTGCAAACGGATGAACAGAAGCATACACAGTGAGAGCTGTGTGCACTGTTCTCGCACAGCAGAGCTTGTTCGACTTGACAGCTTCTAACATGGAAACAGAGCAAGCAGACAGCAATCCACATGCTCTGCTTGCTGCAAATGTGGAAAACAGACCCCCCAGCATCAGAATCTCAGAAATCACAGAGAGAAGTAGAGAAATGCTGCAGGAGCATGTTTTCTTGCTTGAAAAAGTGAAAAACTCACTTGGGCCGTGCACAGCGCAAACCAATGAACAGAAGCAAACACAGTGAGAGCTGTGTGTATGGTTCTCGCAAAGCAGAGCTTGTTCACCTTGACAGCTTCTAACATGGAAACACAGCAAGCAGACCTCAGCCTACATTCTCTGCGTGTTGCAAAGATGGAAAACAGACACCCTAGTATCAGAATCTCAGAAATCACTGAGCGAAGCAGAGAAATGCTGCAGGACCATGCTTGCTTGCTTGAAAAAGTGAAAAACTTACTTGGGCTGTGCACAGTGCAAACAGATGAACAGAAGCATACATAGCGAGAGCAGTGTGCACTGTTCTCGCAAAGCAGAGCTTGTTCACCTTGACAGCTTCTAACATGGAAACACAGCAAGCAGACAGCAGCCCACATGCTCTGCTTGCTGCAAACATGGAAAACAGACACCCTAGCATCAGAATCTCAGAAATCACTGAGAGAAGTAGAGAAATGCTGCAGGAGCATGTTTGCTTCCTAGGACAAATGAAAAACTCACATGGGCCATGCACAGTGCAAACGGATGAAAAGAAGCATACACAGCGAGAGCAGTGTGCACTGTTCTCGCAAAGCAGAGCTTGTTCTGCTTGCCAGCTTCTAACATGGAAAGAGAGCAAGCAGACAGCAGCCCACATGCTCTGCTTGTTATAAACATGGAAAACAGACACCCTAGCATCAGAATCTCAGAAATCACAGAGAGAAGTAGAGAAATGCTGCAGGAGCATGTTTTCTTGCTAGGACCAACGAAAAACACAAATGGGCTGTGCGCAGTGCAAACAGATGAACAGAAGCAAACACAGTGAGAGCTGTGTGTATGGTTCTCGCAAAGCAGGGCGTGTTCACCTTGACAGCTTCTAACATGGAAACACAGCAAGCAGACCTCAGCCTACATTCTCTGCGTGTTGCAAAGATGGAAAACAGACACCCTAGTATCAGAATCTCAGAAATCACTGAGCGAAGCAGAGAAATGCTGCAGGACCATGCTTGCTTGCTTGAAAAAGTGAAAAACTTACTTGGGCTGTGCGCAGTGCAAACAGATGAACAGAAGCATACATAGCGAGAGCAGTGTGCACTGTTCTCGCGAAGCAGAGTTTGTTCACCTTGACAGCTTCTAACATGGAAACACAGCAAGCAGACAGCAGCCCACATGCTCTGCTTGCTGCAAACATGGAAAACAGACACCCTAGCATCAGAATCTCAGAAATCACAGAGAGAAGCAGAGAAATGCTGCAGGAGCATGTTTGCTTCCTAGGACAAATGAAAAACTCACATGGGCCATGCACAGTGCAAACGGATGAAAAGAAGCATACACAGCGAGAGCAGTGTGCACTGTTCTCGCAAAGCAGAGCTTGTTCAGCTTGCCAGCTTCTAACATGGAAAGAGAGCAAGCAGACAGCAGCCCACATGCTCTGCTTGTTATAAACATGGAAAACAGACACCCTAGCATCAGAATCTCAGAAATCACAGAGAGAAGCAGAGAAATGCTGCAGGAGCATGTTTTCTTGCTAGGACCAACGAAAAACACAAATGGGCTGTGCGCAGTGCAAACAGATGAACAGAAGCATACACAGTGAGAGCTGTGTGCATGGTTCTCGCAGAGCAGAGCTTGTTCACCTTGACAGCTTCTAACATGGAAACACAGCAAGCAGACAGCAGCCCTCATGCTCTGCTTGCGGCAAACATGGAAAACAGTCGCCCCAGCATCATAATCACAAAAATCAATGAGAGGAGCAGAGAAATGCTGCGGGGGCATGTTTTCTTGCTAGGACAAATGAAAACCTTACTTGGGCTGTGCACAGTGCAAACGGATGAACAGAAGCATACACAGTGAGAGCTGTGTGCACTGTTCTCGCACAGCACAGCTTGTTCGACTTGGCAGCTTCTAACATGGAAACAGAGCAAGCAGACAGCAATCCACATGCTCTGCTTGCTGCAAATGTGGAAAACAGACACCCCAGCATCAGAATCTCAGAAATCACAGAGAGAAGAAGAGAAATGCTGCAGGAGCATGTTTTGTTGCTTGAAAAAGTGAAAAACTCACTTGGGCCGTGCACAGCGCAAACCAATGAACAGAAGCAAACACAGTGAGAGCTGTGTGTATGGTTCTCGCAAAGCAGAGCGTGTTCACCTTGACAGCTTCTAACATGGAAACACAGCAAGCAGACCTCAGCCTACATTCTCTGCGTGTTGCAAAGATGGAAAACAGACACCCTAGTGTCAGAATCTCTGAAATCACTGAGCGAAGCATAGAAATGCTGCAGGACCATGCTTGCTTGCTTGAAAAAGTGAAAAACTTACTTGGGCTGTGCACAGTGCAAACAGATGAACAGAAGCATACATAGCGAGAGCAGTGTGCACAGTTCTCGCGAAGCAGAGCTTGTTCACCTTTACAGCTTCTAACATGGAAACACAGCAAGCAGACAGCAGCCCACATGCTCTGCTTGCTGCAAACATGGAAAACAGACACCCTAGCATCAGAATCTCAGAAATCACTGAGAGAAGTAGAGAAATGCTGCAGGTGCATGTTTGCTTCCTAGGACAAATGAAAAACTCACATGGGCCATGCACAGTGCAAACGGATGAAAAGAAGCGTACACAGCGAGAGCAGTGTGCACTGTTCTCGCAAAGCAGAGCTTGTTCTGCTTGCCAGCTTCTAACATGGAAAGAGAGCAAGCAGACAGCAGCCCACATGCTCTGCTTGTTATAAACATGGAAAACAGACACCCTAGCATCAGAATCTCAGAAATCACAGAGAGAAGCAGAGAAATGCTGCAGGAGCATGTTTGCTTCCTAGGACAAATGAAAAACTCACATGGGCCATGCACAGTGCAAACGGATGAAAAGAAGCATACACAGCGAGAGCAGTGTGCACTGTTCTCGCAAAGCAGAGCTTGTTCAGCTTGCCAGCTTCTAACATGGAAAGAGAGCAAGCAGACAGCAGCCCACATGCTCTGCTTGTTATAAACATGGAAAACAGACACCCTAGCATCAGAATCTCAGAAATCACAGAGAGAAGTAGAGAAATGCTGCAGGAGCATGTTTTCTTGCTAGGACCAACGAAAAACACAAATGGGCTGTGCGCAGTGCAAACAGATGAACAGAAGCATACACAGTGAGAGCTGTGTGCATGGTTTTCGCAGAGCAGAGCTTGTTCACCTTGACAGCTTCTAACATGGAAACACAGCAAGCAGACAGCAGCCCACATGCTCTGCTTGCGGCAAACATGGAAAACAGTCGCCGCAGCATCATAATCACAAAAATCAATGAGAGGAGCAGAGAAATGCTGCGGGGGCATGTTTTCTTGCTAGGACAAATGAAAACCTTACTTGGGCTGTGCACAGTGCAAACGGATGAACAGAAGCATACACAGTGAGAGCTGTGTGCATGGTTCTCGCAGAGCAGAGCTTGTTCTACTTGACAGCTTCTAACATGGAAACACAGCAAGCAGACCTCAGTCTACATTCTCTGCGTGTTGCAAAGATGGAAAACAGACACCCTAGTATCAGAATCTCAGAAATCACTGAGCGAAGCATAGAAATGCTGCAGGACCATGCTTGCTTGCTTGAAAAAGTGAAAAACTTACTTGGGCTGTGCACAGTGCAAACAGATGAACAGAAGCATACATAGCGAGAGCAGTGTGCACAGTTCTCGCGAAGCAGAGCTTGTTCACCTTGACAGCTTCTAACACGGAAACACAGCAAGCAGACAGCAGCCCACATGCTCTGCTTGCTGCAAACATGGAAAACAGACACCCTAGCATCAGAATCTCAGAAATCACTGAGAGATGCAGAGAAATGCTGCAGGAGCATGTTTGCTTCCTAGGACAAATGAAAAACTCACATGGGCCATGCACAGTGCAAACGGATGAAAAGAAGCACACACAGCGAGAGCAGTGTGCACTGTTCTCGCAAAGCAGAGCTTGTTCTGCTCGCCAGGTTCTAACATGGAAACAGAGCAAGCAGACAGCAGCCCACATGCTCTGCTTGTTATAAACATGGAAAACAGACACCCTAGCATCAGAATCTCAGAAATTACAGAGAGAAGTAGAGAAATGCTGCAGGAGCATGTTTTCTTGCTAGGACCAACGAAAAACACAAATGGGCTGTGCGCAGTGCAAACAGATGAACAGAAGCAAACACAGTGAGAGCTGTGTGTATGGTTCTCGCAAAGCAGAGCGTGTTCACCTTGACAGCTTCTAACATGGAAACACAGCAAGCAGACCTCAGCCTACATTCTCTGCGTGTTGGAAAGATGGAAAACAGACACCCTAGTATCAGAATCTCAGAAATCACTGAGCGAAGCAGAGAAATGCTGCAGGACCATGCTTACTTGCTTGAAAAAGTGAAAAACTTACTTGGGCTGTGCACAGTGCAAACAGATGAACAGAAGCATACATAGCGAGAGCAGTGTGCACTGTTCTCGCGAAGCAGAGCTTGTTCACCTTGACTGCTTCTAACATGGAAACACAGCAAGCAGACAGCAGCCCACATGCTCTGCTTGCCGCAAACATGGAAAACAGACACCCTAGCATCAGAATCTCCGAAATCACAGAGAGAAGTGGAGAAATGCTGCAGGAGCCTGTTTGCTTCCTAGGACAAATGAAAAACTCACATGGGCCATGCACAGTGCAAACGGATGAAAAGAAGCAAACACAGTGAGAGCTGCGTGTATGGTTCTCGCAAAGCAGAGCGTGTTCACCTTGACAGCTTCTAACATGGAAACACAGCAAGCAGACAGCGGCCCACATGCTCTGCTTGTGGCAAACATGGAAAACAGTCGCCCCAGCATCATAATCACAAAAATCAATGAGAGGAGCAGAGAAATGCTGCGGGGGCATGTTTTCTTGCTAGGACAAATGAAAACCTTACTTGGGCTGTGCACAGTGCAAACGGATGAACAGAAGCATACACAGTGAGAGCAGTGTGCACTGTTCTCGCACAGCAGAGCTTGTTCGACTTGACAGCTTCTAACATGGAAACAGAGCAAGCAGACAGCAATCCACATGCTCTGCTTGCTGCAAATGTGGAAAACAGACCCCCCAGCATCAGAATCTCAGAAATCACAGAGAGAAGTAGAAAAATGCTGCAGGAGCATGTTTTCTTGCTTGAAAAAGTGAAAAACTCACTTGGGCCGTGCACAGCGCAAACCAATGAACAGAAGCAAACACAGTGAGAGCTGTGTGTATGGTTCTCGCAAAGCAGAGCTTGTTCACCTTGACAGCTTCTAACATGGAAACACAGCAAGCAGACCTCAGCCTACATTCTCTGCGTGTTGCAAAGATGGAAAACAGACACCCTAGTATCAGAATCTCAGAAATCACTGAGCGAAGCAGAGAAATGCTGCAGGACCATGCTTGCTTGCTTGAAAAAGTGAAAAACTTACTTGGGCTGTGCACAGTGCAAACAGATGAACAGAAGCATACATAGCGAGAGCAGTGTGCACTGTTCTCGCAAAGCAGAGCTTGTTCAGCTTGCCAGCTTCTAACATGGAAAGAGAGCAAGCAGACAGCAGCCCACATGCTCTGCTTGTTATAAACATGGAAAACAGACACCCTAGCATCAGAATCTCAGAAATCACAGAGAGAAGTAGAGAAATGCTGCAGGAGCATGTTTTCTTGCTAGTACCAACGAAAAACACAAATGGGCTGTGCGCAGTGCAAACAGATGAACAGAAGCATACACAGTGAGAGCTGTGTGCATGGTTCTCGCAGAGCAGAGCTTGTTCACCTTGACAGCTTCTATCATGGAAACACAGCAAGCAGACAGCAGCCCACATGCTCTGCTTGCGGCAAACATGGAAAACAGTCGCCCCAGCACCATAATCACAAAAATCAATGAGAGGAGCAGAGAAATGCTGCGGGGGCATGTTTTCTTGCTAGGAGAAATGAAAACCTTACTTGGGCTGTGCACAGTGCAAACGGATGAACAGAAGCATACACAGTGAGAGCTGTGTGCACTGTTCTCGCACAGCACAGCTTGTTCGACTTGACAGCTTCTAACATGGAAACAGAGCAAGCAGACAGCAATCCACATGCTCTGCTTGCTGCAAATGTGGAAAACAGACACCCCAGCATCAGAATCTCAGAAATCACAGAGAGAAGCAGAGAAATGCTGCAGGAGCATGTTTTCTTGCTTGAAAAAGTGAAAAACTCACTTGGGCCGTGCACAGCGCAAACCAATGAACAGAAGCAAACACAGTGAGAGCTGTGTGTATGGTTCTCGCAAAGCAGAGCGTGTTCACCTTGACAGCTTCTAACATGGAAACACAGCAAGCAGACCTCAGCCTACATTCTCTGCGTGTTGCAAAGATGGAAAACAGACACCCTAGTATCAGAATCTCAGAAATCACTGAGCGAAGCAGAGAAATGCTGCAGGACCATGCTTGCTTGCTTGAAAAAGTGAAAAACTTACTTGGGCTGTGCACAGTGCAAACAGATGAACAGAAGCATACATAGCGAGAGCAGTGTGCACAGTTCTCGCGAAGCAGAGCTTGTTCACCTTGACAGCTTCTAACACGGAAACACAGCAAGCAGACAGCAGCCCACATGCTCTGCTTGCTGCAAACATGGAAAACAGACACCCTAGCATCAGAATCTCAGAAATCACTGAGAGATGCAGAGAAATGCTGCAGGAGCATGTTTGCTTCCTAGGACAAATGAAAAACTCACATGGGCCATGCACAGTGCAAACGGATGAAAAGAAGCATACACAGCGAGAGCAGTGTGCACTGTTCTCGCAAAGCAGAGCTTGTTCTGCTCGCCAGGTTCTAACATGGAAACAGAGCAAGCAGACAGCAGCCCACATGCTCTGCTTGTTATAAACATGGAAAACAGACACCCTAGCATCAGAATCTCAGAAATTACAGAGAGAAGTAGAGAAATGCTGCAGGAGCATGTTTTCTTGCTAGGACCAACGAAAAACACAAATGGGCTGTGCGCAGTGCAAACAGATGAACAGAAGCAAACACAGTGAGAGCTGTGTGTATGGTTCTCGCAGAGCAGAGCTTGTTCACCTTGACAGCTTCTAACATGGAAACACAGCAAGCAGACAGCAGCCCTCATGCTCTGCTTGCGGCAAACATGGAAAACAGTCGCCCCAGCATCATAATCACAAAAATCAATGAGAGGAGCAGAGAAATGCTGCGGGGGCATGTTTTCTTGCTAGGACAAATGAAAACCTTACTTGGGCTGTGCACAGTGCAAACGGATGAACAGAAGCATACACAGTGAGAGCTGTGTGCACTGTTCTCGCACAGCACAGCTTGTTCGACTTGGCAGCTTCTAACATGGAAACAGAGCAAGCAGACAGCAATCCACATGCTCTGCTTGCTGCAAATGTGGAAAACAGACACCCCAGCATCAGAATCTCAGAAATCACAGAGAGAAGAAGAGAAATGCTGCAGGAGCATGTTTTGTTGCTTGAAAAAGTGAAAAACTCACTTGGGCCGTGCACAGCGCAAACCAATGAACAGAAGCAAACACAGTGAGAGCTGTGTGTATGGTTCTCGCAAAGCAGAGCGTGTTCACCTTGACAGCTTCTAACATGGAAACACAGCAAGCAGACCTCAGCCTACATTCTCTGCGTGTTGCAAAGATGGAAAACAGACACCCTAGTGTCAGAATCTCAGAAATCACTGAGCGAAGCATAGAAATGCTGCAGGACCATGCTTGCTTGCTTGAAAAAGTGAAAAACTTACTTGGGCTGTGCACAGTGCAAACAGATGAACAGAAGCATACATAGCGAGAGCAGTGTGCACTGTTCTCGCGAAGCAGAGCTTGTTCACCTTTACAGCTTCTAACATGGAAACACAGCAAGCAGACAGCAGCCCACATGCTCTGCTTGCTGCAAACATGGAAAACAGACACCCTAGCATCAGAATCTCAGAAATCACTGAGAGAAGTAGAGAAATGCTGCAGGTGCATGTTTGCTTCCTAGGACAAATGAAAAACTCACATGGGCCATGCACAGTGCAAACGGATGAAAAGAAGCGTACACAGCGAGAGCAGTGTGCACTGTTCTCGCAAAGCAGAGCTTGTTCTGCTTGCCAGCTTCTAACATGGAAAGAGAGCAAGCAGACAGCAGCCCACATGCTCTGCTTGTTATAAACATGGAAAACAGACACCCTAGCATCAGAATCTCAGAAATCACAGAGAGAAGCAGAGAAATGCTGCAGGAGCATGTTTGCTTCCTAGGACAAATGAAAAACTCACATGGGCCATGCACAGTGCAAACGGATGAAAAGAAGCATACACAGCGAGAGCAGTGTGCACTGTTCTCGCAAAGCAGAGCTTGTTCAGCTTGCCAGCTTCTAACATGGAAAGAGAGCAAGCAGACAGCAGCCCACATGCTCTGCTTGTTATAAACATGGAAAACAGACACCCTAGCATCAGAATCTCAGAAATCACAGAGAGAAGTAGAGAAATGCTGCAGGAGCATGTTTTCTTGCTAGGACCAACGAAAAACACAAATGGGCTGTGCGCAGTGCAAACAGATGAACAGAAGCATACACAGTGAGAGCTGTGTGCATGGTTCTCGCAGAGCAGAGCTTGTTCACCTTGACAGCTTCTAACATGGAAACACAGCAAGCAGACAGCAGCCCACATGCTCTGCTTGCGGCAAACATGGAAAACAGTCGCCGCAGCATCATAATCACAAAAATCAATGAGAGGAGCAGAGAAATGCTGCGGGGGCATGTTTTCTTGCTAGGACAAATGAAAACCTTACTTGGGCTGTGCACAGTGCAAACGGATCAACAGAAGCATACACAGTGAGAGCTGTGTGCATGGTTCTCGCAGAGCAGAGCTTGTTCTACTTGACAGCTTCTAACATGGAAACACAGCAAGCAGACCTCAGCCTACATTCTCTGCGTGTTGCAAAGATGGAAAACAGACACCCTAGTATCAGAATCTCAGAAATCACTGAGCGAAGCATAGAAATGCTGCAGGACCATGCTTGCTTGCTTGAAAAAGTGAAAAACTTACTTGGGCTGTGCACAGTGCAAACAGATGAACAGAAGCATACATAGCGAGAGCAGTGTGCACAGTTCTCGCGAAGCAGAGCTTGTTCACCTTGACAGCTTCTAACATGGAAACACAGCAAGCAGACAGCAGCCCACATGCTCTGCTTGCTGCAAACATGGAAAACAGACACCCTAGCATCAGAATCTCAGAAATCACTGAGAGATGCAGAGAAATGCTGCAGGAGCATGTTTGCTTCCTAGGACAAATGAAAAACTCACATGGGCCATGCACAGTGCAAACGGATGAAAAGAAGCATACACAGCGAGAGCAGTGTGCACTGTTCTCGCAAAGCAGAGCTTGTTCTGCTCGCCAGGTTCTAACATGGAAACAGAGCAAGCAGACAGCAGCCCACATGCTCTGCTTGTTATAAACATGGAAAACAGACACCCTAGCATCAGAATCTCAGAAATTACAGAGAGAAGTAGAGAAATGCTGCAGGAGCATGTTTTCTTGCTAGGACCAACGAAAAACACAAATGGGCTGTGCGCAGTGCAAACAGATGAACAGAAGCAAACACAGTGAGAGCTGTGTGTATGGTTCTCGCAAAGCAGAGCGTGTTCACCTTGACAGCTTCTAACATGGAAACACAGCAAGCAGACCTCAGCCTACATTCTCTGCGTGTTGCAAAGATGGAAAACAGACACCCTAGTATCAGAATCTCAGAAATCACTGAGCGAAGCAGAGAAATGCTGCAGGACCATGCTTACTTGCTTGAAAAAGTGAAAAACTTACTTGGGCTGTGCACAGTGCAAACAGATGAACAGAAGCATACATAGCGAGAGCAGTGTGCACTGTTCTCGCGAAGCAGAGCTTGTTCACCTTGACTGCTTCTAACATGGAAACACAGCAAGCAGACAGCAGCCCACATGCTCTGCTTGCCGCAAACATGGAAAACAGACACCCTAGCATCAGAATCTCAGAAATCAGTGAGAGAAGCAGAGAAATGCTGCAGGAGCCTGTTTGCTTCCTAGGACAAATGAAAAACTCACATGGGCCATGCACAGTGCAAACGGATGAAAAGAAGCATACACAGCGAGAGCAGTGTGCACTGTTCTCGCAGAGCAGAGCTTGTTCAGCTTGCCAGCTTCTAACATGGAAAGAGAGCAAGCAGACAGCAGCCCACATGCTCTGCTTGTTATAAACATGGAAAACAGACACCCTAGCATCAGAAACTCCGAAATCACAGAGAGAAGTGGAGAAATGCTGCAGGAGCATGTTTTCTTGCTAGGAGCAACGAAAAACACAAATGGGCTGTGCGCAGTGCAAACAGATGAACAGAAGCAAACACAGTGAGAGCTGCGTGTATGGTTCTCGCAAAGCAGAGCGTGTTCACCTTGACAGCTTCTAACATGGAAACACAGCAAGCAGACAGCGGCCCACATGCTCTGCTTGTGGCAAACATGGAAAACAGTCGCCCCAGCATCATAATCACAAAAATCAATGAGAGGAGCAGAGAAATGCTGCGGGGGCATGTTTTCTTGCTAGGACAAATGAAAACCTTACTTGGGCTGTGCACAGTGCAAACGGATGAACAGAAGCATACACAGTGAGAGCAGTGTGCACTGTTCTCGCACAGCAGAGCTTGTTCGACTTGACAGCTTCTAACATGGAAACAGAGCAAGCAGACAGCAATCCACATGCTCTGCTTGCTGCAAATGTGGAAAACAGACCCCCCAGCATCAGAATCTCAGAAATCACAGAGAGAAGTAGAAAAATGCTGCAGGAGCATGTTTTCTTGCTTGAAAAAGTGAAAAACTCACTTGGGCCGTGCACAGCGCAAACCAATGAACAGAAGCAAACACAGTGAGAGCTGTGTGTATGGTTCTCGCAAAGCAGAGCTTGTTCACCTTGACAGCTTCTAACATGGAAACACAGCAAGCAGACCTCAGCCTACATTCTCTGCGTGTTGCAAAGATGGAAAACAGACACCCTAGTATCAGAATCTCAGAAATCACTGAGCGAAGCAGAGAAATGCTGCAGGACCATGCTTGCTTGCTTGAAAAAGTGAAAAACTTACTTGGGCTGTGCACAGTGCAAACAGATGAACAGAAGCATACATAGCGAGAGCAGTGTGCACTGTTCTCGCAAAGCAGAGCTTGTTCAGCTTGCCAGCTTCTAACATGGAAAGAGAGCAAGCAGACAGCAGCCCACATGCTCTGCTTGTTATAAACATGGAAAACAGACACCCTAGCATCAGAATCTCAGAAATCACAGAGAGAAGTAGAGAAATGCTGCAGGAGCGTGTTTTCTTGCTAGTACCAACGGAAAACACAAATGGGCTGTGCGCAGTGCAAACAGATGAACAGAAGCATACACAGTGAGAGCTGTGTGCATGGTTCTCGCAGAGCAGAGCTTGTTCACCTTGACAGCTTCTATCATGGAAACACAGCAAGCAGACAGCAGCCCACATGCTCTGCTTGCGGCAAACATGGAAAACAGTCGCCCCAGCACCATAATCACAAAAATCAATGAGAGGAGCAGAGAAATGCTGCGGGGGCATGTTTTCTTGCTAGGAGAAATGAAAACCTTACTTGGGCTGTGCACAGTGCAAACGGATGAACAGAAGCATACACAGTGAGAGCTGTGTGCACTGTTCTCGCACAGCACAGCTTGTTCGACTTGACAGCTTCTAACATGGAAACAGAGCAAGCAGACAGCAATCCACATGCTCTGCTTGCTGCAAATGTGGAAAACAGACACCCCAGCATCAGAATCTCAGAAATCACAGAGAGAAGTAGAAAAATGCTGCAGGAGCATGTTTTCTTGCTTGAAAAAGTGAAAAACTCACTTGGGCCGTGCACAGCGCAAACCAATGAACAGAAGCAAACACAGTGAGAGCTGTGTGTATGGTTCTCGCAAAGCAGAGCGTGTTCACCTTGACAGCTTCTAACATGGAAACACAGCAAGCAGACCTCAGCCTACATTCTCTGCGTGTTGCAAAGATGGAAAACAGACACCCTAGTATCAGAATCTCAGAAATCACTGAGCGAAGCAGAGAAATGCTGCAGGACCATGCTTGCTTGCTTGAAAAAGTGAAAAACTTACTTGGGCTGTGCACAGTGCAAACAGATGAACAGAAGCATACATAGCGAGAGCAGTGTGCACAGTTCTCGCGAAGCAGAGCTTGTTCACCTTGACAGCTTCTAACACGGAAACACAGCAAGCAGACAGCAGCCCACATGCTCTGCTTGCTGCAAACATGGAAAACAGACACCCTAGCATCAGAATCTCAGAAATCACTGAGAGATGCAGAGAAATGCTGCAGGAGCATGTTTGCTTCCTAGGACAAATGAAAAACTCACATGGGCCATGCACAGTGCAAACGGATGAAAAGAAGCATACACAGCGAGAGCAGTGTGCACTGTTCTCGCAAAGCAGAGCTTGTTCTGCTCGCCAGGTTCTAACATGGAAACAGAGCAAGCAGACAGCAGCCCACATGCTCTGCTTGTTATAAACATGGAAAACAGACACCCTAGCATCAGAATCTCAGAAATTACAGAGAGAAGTAGAGAAATGCTGCAGGAGCATGTTTTCTTGCTAGGACCAACGAAAAACACAAATGGGCTGTGCGCAGTGCAAACAGATGAACAGAAGCAAACACAGTGAGAGCTGTGTGTATGGTTCTCGCAAAGCAGAGCGTGTTCACCTTGACAGCTTCTAACATGGAAACACAGCAAGCAGACCTCAGCCTACATTCTCTGCGTGTTGCAAAGATGGAAAACAGACACCCTAGTATCAGAATCTCAGAAATCACTGAGCGAAGCAGAGAAATGCTGCAGGGCCATGCTTACTTGCTTGAAAAAGTGAAAAACTTACTTGGGCTGTGCACAGTGCAAACAGATGAACAGAAGCATACATAGCGAGAGCAGTGTGCACTGTTCTCGCGAAGCAGAGCTTGTTCACCTTGACAGCTTCTAACATGGAAACACAGCAAGCAGACAGCAGCCCACATGCTCTGCTTGCCGCAAACATGGAAAACAGACACCCTAGCATCAGAATCTCAGAAATCAGTGAGAGAAGCAGAGAAATGCTGCAGGAGCCTGTTTGCTTCCTAGGACAAATGAAAAACTCACATGGGCCATGCACAGTGCAAACGGATGAAAAGAAGCATACACAGCGAGAGCAGTGTGCACTGTTCTCGCAGAGCAGAGCTTGTTCAGCTTGCCAGCTTCTAACATGGAAAGAGAGCAAGCAGACAGCAGCCCACATGCTCTGCTTGTTATAAACATGGAAAACAGACGCCCTAGCATCAGAATCTCCGAAATCACAGAGAGAAGTAGAGAAATGCTGCAGGAGCATGTTTTCTTGCTAGGACCAACGAAAAACACAAATGGGCTGTGCGCAGTGCAAACAGATGAACAGAAGCAAACACAGTGAGAGCTGCGTGTATGGTTCTCGCAAAGCAGAGCGTGTTCACCTTGACAGCTTCTAACATGGAAACACAGCAAGCAGACAGCGGCCCACATGCTCTGCTTGTGGCAAACATGGAAAACAGTCGCCCCAGCATCATAATCACAAAAATCAATGAGAGGAGCAGAGAAATGCTGCGGGGGCATGTTTTCTTGCTAGGACAAATGAAAACCTTACTTGGGCTGTGCACAGTGCAAACGGATGAACAGAAGCATACACAGTGAGAGCTGTGTGCACTGTTCTCGCACAGCAGAGCTTGTTCGACTTGACAGCTTCTAACATGGAAACAGAGCAAGCAGACAGCAATCCACATGCTCTGCTTGCTGCAAATGTGGAAAACAGACCCCCCAGCATCAGAATCTCAGAAATCACAGAGAGAAGTAGAAAAATGCTGCAGGAGCATGTTTTCTTGCTTGAAAAAGTGAAAAACTCACTTGGGCCGTGCACAGCGCAAACCAATGAACAGAAGCAAACACAGTGAGAGCTGTGTGCATGGTTCTCGCAGAGCAGAGCTTGTTCTACTTGACAGCTTCTAACATGGAAACACAGCAAGCAGACCTCAGCCTACATTCTCTGCGTGTTGCAAAGATGGAAAACAGACACCCTAGTATCAGAATCTCAGAAATCACTGAGCGAAGCAGAGAAATGCTGCAGGACCATGCTTGCTTGCTTGAAAAAGTGAAAAACTTACTTGGGCTGTGCACAGTGCAAACAGATGAACAGAAGCATACATAGCGAGAGCAGTGTGCACTGTTCTCGCGAAGCAGAGTTTGTTCACCTTGACAGCTTCTAACATGGAAACACAGCAAGCAGACAGCAGCCCACATGCTCTGCTTGCTGCAAACATGGAAAACAGACACCCTAGCATCAGAATCTCAGAAATCACAGAGAGAAGCAGAGAAATGCTGCAGGAGCATGTTTGCTTCCTAGGACAAATGAAAAACTCACATGGGCCATGCACAGTGCAAACGGATGAAAAGAAGCATACACAGCGAGAGCAGTGTGCACTGTTCTCGCAAAGCAGAGCTTGTTCAGCTTGCCAGCTTCTAACATGGAAAGAGAGCAAGCAGACAGCAGCCCACATGCTCTGCTTGTTATAAACATGGAAAACAGACACCCTAGCATCAGAATCTCAGAAATCACAGAGAAGTAGAGAAATGCTGCAGGAGCATGTTTTCTTGCTAGTACCAACGAAAAACACAAATGGGCTGTGCGCAGTGCAAACAGATGAACAGAAGCATACACAGTGAGAGCTGTGTGCATGGTTCTCGCAGAGCAGAGCTTGTTCACCTTGACAGCTTCTAACATGGAAACACAGCAAGCAGACAGCAGCCCACATGCTCTGCTTGCGGCAAACATGGAAAACAGTCGCCCCAGCATCATAATCACAAAAATCAATGAGAGGAGCAGAGAAATGCTGCGGGGGCATGTTTTCTTGCTAGGACAAATGAAAACCTTACTTGGGCTGTGCACAGTGCAAACGGATGAACAGAAGCATACACAGTGAGAGCTGTGTGCACTGTTCTCGCACAGCACAGCTTGTTCGACTTCACAGCTTCTAACATGGAAACAGAGCAAGCAGACAGCAATCCACATGCTCTGCTTGCTGCAAATGTGGAAAACAGACACCCCAGCATCAGAATCTCAGAAATCACAGAGAGAAGTAGAAAAATGCTGCAGGAGCATGTTTTCTTGCTTGAAAAAGTGAAAAACTCACTTGGGCCGTGCACAGCGCAAACCAATGAACAGAAGCAAACAGAGTGAGAGCTGTGTGTATGGTTCTCGCAAAGCAGAGCGTGTTCACCTTGACAGCTTCTAACATGGAAACACAGCAAGCAGACCTCAGCCTACATTCTCTGCGTGTTGCAAAGATGGAAAACAGACACCCTAGTATCAGAATCTCAGAAATCACTGAGCAAAGCATAGAAATGCTGCAGGACCATGCTTGCTTGCTTGAAAAAGTGAAAAATTTACTTGGGCTGTGCACAGTGCAAACAGATGAACAGAAGCATACATAGCGAGAGCAGTGTGCACAGTTCTCGCGATGCAGAGCTTGTTCACCTTGACAGCTTCTAACATGGAAACACAGCAAGCAGACAGCAGCCCACATGCTCTGCTTGCTGCAAACATGGAAAACAGACACCCTAGCATCAGAATCTCAGAAATCACTGAGAGATGCAGAGAAATGCTGCAGGAGCATGTTTGCTTCCTAGGACAAATGAAAAACTCACATGGGCCATGCACAGTGCAAACGGATGAAAAGAAGCATACACAGCGAGAGCAGTGTGCACTGTTCTCGCAAAGCAGAGCTTGTTCTGCTCGCCAGGTTCTAACATGGAAACAGAGCAAGCAGACAGCAGCCCACATGCTCTGCTTGTTATAAACATGGAAAACAGACACCCTAGCATCAGAATCTCAGAAATTACAGAGAGAAGTAGAGAAATGCTGCAGGAGCATGTTTTCTTGCTAGGACCAACGAAAAACACAAATGGGCTGTGCGCAGTGCAAACAGATGAACAGAAGCAAACACAGTGAGAGCTGTGTGTATGGTTCTCGCAAAGCAGAGCGTGTTCACCTTGACAGCTTCTAACATGGAAACACAGCAAGCAGACCTCAGCCTACATTCTCTGCGTGTTGCAAAGATGGAAAACAGACACCCTAGTATCAGAATCTCAGAAATCACTGAGCGAAGCAGAGAAATGCTGCAGGACCATGCTTACTTGCTTGAAAAAGTGAAAAACTTACTTGGGCTGTGCACAGTGCAAACAGATGAACAGAAGCATACATAGCGAGAGCAGTGTGCTCTGTTCTCGCGAAGCAGAGCTTGTTCACCTTGACAGCTTCTAACATGGAAACACAGCAAGCAGACAGCAGCCCACATGCTCTGCTTGCCGCAAACATGGAAAACAGACACCCTAGCATCAGAATCTCAGAAATCAGTGAGAGAAGCAGAGAAATGCTGCAGGAGCCTGTTTGCTTCCTAGGACAAATGAAAAACTCACATGGGCCATGCACAGTGCAAACGGATGAAAAGAAGCATACACAGCGAGAGCAGTGTGCACTGTTCTCGCAGAGCAGAGCTTGTTCAGCTTGCCAGCTTCTAACATGGAAAGAGAGCAAGCAGACAGCAGCCCACATGCTCTGCTTGTTATAAACATGGAAAACAGACACCCTAGCATCAGAATCTCCGAAATCACAGAGAGAAGTAGAGAAGTGCTGCAGGAGCATGTTTTCTTGCTAGGACCAACGAAAAACACAAATGGGCTGTGCGCAGTGCAAACAGATGAACAGAAGCATACACAGTGAGAGCTGTGTGCATGGTTCTCGCAGAGCAGAGCTTGTTCACCTTGACAGCTTCTAACACGGAAACACAGCAAGCAGACAGCGGCCCACATGCTCTGCTTGTGGCAAACATGGAAAACAGTCGCCCCAGCATCATAATCACAAAAATCAATGAGAGGAGCAGAGAAATGCTGCGGGGGCATGTTTTCTTGCTAGGACAAATGAAAACCTTACTTGGGCTGTGCACAGTGCAAACGGATGAACAGAAGCATACACAGTGAGAGCTGTGTGCACTGTTCTCGCACAGCACAGCTTCTTCGACTTGACAGCTTCTAACATGGAAACAGAGCAAGCAGACAGCAATCCACATGCTCTGCTTGCTGCAAATGTGGAAAACAGACACCCCAGCATCAGAATCTCAGAAATCACAGAGAGAAGAAGAGAAATGCTGCAGGAGCATGTTTTCTTGCTAGGACCAACGAAAAACACAAATGGGCTGTGCGCAGTGCAAACAGATGAACAGAAGCAAACACAGTGAGAGCTGTGTGTATGGTTCTCGCAAAGCAGAGCGTGTTCACCTTGACAGCTTCTAACATGGAAACACAGCAAGCAGACCTCAGCCTACATTCTCTGCGTGTTGCAAAGATGGAAAACAGACACCCTAGTATCAGAATCTCAGAAATCACTGAGCGAAGCAGAGAAATGCTGCAGGACCATGCTTGCTTGCTTGAAAAAGTGAAAAACTTACTTGGGTTGTGCACAGTGCAAACAGATGAACAGAAGCATACACAGTGAGAGCTGTGTGCATGGTTCTCGCAGAGCAGAGCTTGTTCACCTTGACAGCTTCTAACATGGAAACACAGCAAGCAGACAGCAGCCCACATGCTCTGCTTGCGGCAAACATGGAAAACAGTCGCCCCAGCATCATAATCACAAAAATCAATGAGAGGAGCAGAGAAATGCTGCGGGGGCATGTTTTCTTGCTAGGACAAATGAAAACCTTACTTGGGCTGTGCACAGTGCAAACGGATGAACAGAAGCATACACAGTGAGAGCTGTGTGCACTGTTCTCGCACAGCAGAGCTTGTTCGACTTGACAGCTTCTAACATGGAAACAGAGCAAGCAGACAGCAATCCACATGCTCTGCTTGCTGCAAATGTGGAAAACAGACACCCCAGCATCAGAATCTCAGAAATCACAGAGAGAAGAAGAGAAATGCTGCAGGAGCATGTTTTGTTGCTTGAAAAAGTGAAAAACTCACTTGGGCCGTGCACAGCGCAAACCAATGAACAGAAGCAAACACAGTGAGAGCTGTGTGTATGGTTCTCGCAAAGCAGAGCGTGTTCACCTTGACAGCTTCTAACATGGAAACACAGCAAGCAGACCTCAGCCTACATTCTCTGCGTGTTGCAAAGATGGAAAACAGACACCCTAGTGTCAGAATCTCAGAAATCACTGAGCGAAGCATAGAAATGCTGCAGGACCATGCTTGCTTGCTTGAAAAAGTGAAAAACTTACTTGGGCTGTGCACAGTGCAAACAGATGAACAGAAGCATACATAGCGAGAGCAGTGTGCACTGTTCTCGCGAAGCAGAGCTTGTTCACCTTTACAGCTTCTAACATGGAAACACAGCAAGCAGACAGCAATCCACATGCTCTGCTTGCTGCAAAAGTGGAAAACAGACAACCCAGCATCAGAATCTCAGAAATCACAGAGAGAAGTAGAAAAATGCTGCAGGAGCATGTTTTCTTGCTTGAAAAAGTGAAAAACTCACTTGGGCCGTGCACAGCGCAAACCAATGAACAGAAGCACACACAGTGAGAGCTGTGTGTATGGTTCTCGCAAAGCAGAACTTGTTCACCTTGACAGCTTCTAACATGGAAACACAGCAAGCAGACAGCAGCCCACATGCTCTGCTTGCTGCAAACATGGAAAACAGACACCCTAGCATCAGAATCTCAGAAATCACTGAGAGATGCAGAGAAAAGCTGCAGGAGCATGTTTGCTTCCTAGGACAAATGAAAAACTCACATGGGCCATGCACAGTGCAAACGGATGAAAAGAAGCATACACAGCGAGAGCAGTGTGCACTGTTCTCGCAAAGCAGAGCTTGTTCAGCTTGCCAGCTTCTAACATGGAAAGAGAGCAAGCAGACAGCAGCCCACATGCTCTGCTTGTTATAAACATGGAAAACAGACACCCTAGCATCAGAATCTCAGAAATCACAGAGAGAAGTAGAGAAATGCTGCAGGAGCATGTTTTCTTGCTAGGACCAACGAAAAACACAAATGGGCTGTGCGCAGTGCAAACAGATGAACAGAAGCATACACAGTGAGAGCTGTGTGCATGGTTCTCGCAGAGCAGAGCTTGTTCACCTTGACAGCTTCTAACATGGAAACACAGCAAGCAGACAGCAGCCCACATGCTCTGCTTGCGGCAAACATGGAAAACAGTCGCCCCAGCATCATAATCACAAAAATCAATGAGAGGAGCAGAGAAATGCTGCGGGGGCATGTTTTCTTGCTAGGACAAATGAAAACCTTACTTGGGCTGTGCACAGTGCAAACGGATGAACAGAAGCATACACAGTGAGAGCTGTGTGCACTGTTCTCGCACAGCACAGCTTGTTCGACTTGATAGCTTCTAACATGGAAACAGAGCAAGCAGACAGCAATCCACATGCTCTGCGTGCTGCAAAAGTGGAAAACAGACAACCCAGCATCAGAATCTCAGAAATCACAGAGAGAAGTAGAAAAATGCTGCAGGAGCATGTTTTCTTGCTTGAAAAAGTGAAAAACTCACTTGGGCCGTGCACAGCGCAAACCAATGAACAGAAGCACACACAGTGAGAGCTGTGTGTATGGTTCTCGCAAAGCAGAGCTTGTTCACCTTGACAGCTTCTAACATGGAAACACAGCAAGCAGACAGCAGCCCACATGCTCTGCTTGCTGCAAACATGGAAAACAGACACCCTAGCATCAGAATCTCAGAAATCACTGAGAGAAGTAGAGAAATGCTGCAGGAGCATGTTTGCTTCCTAGGACAAATGAAAAACTCACATGGGCCATGCACAGTGCAAACGGATGAAAAGAAGAATACACAGCGAGAGCAGTGTCCATGGTTCTCGCAAAGCAGAGCTTGTTCAGCTTGCCAGCTTCTAACATGGAAAGAGAGCAAGCAGACAACAGCCCACATGCTCTGCTTGTTATAAACATGGAAACAGACACCCTAGCATCAGAATCTCAGAAATCACAGAGAGAAGTAGAGAAATGCTGCAGGAGCATGTTTTCTTGCTAGGACCAACGAAAAACACAAATGGGCTGTGCGCAGTGCAAACAGATGAACAGAAGCAAACACAGTGAGAGCTGTGTGTATGGTTCTCGGAAAGCAGAGCGTGTTCACCTTGACAGCTTCTAACATGGAAACACAGCAAGCAGACCTCAGCCTACATTCTCTGCGTGTTGCAAAGATGGAAAACAGACACCCTAGTATCAGAATCTCAGAAATCACTGAGCGAAGCAGAGAAATGCTGCAGGACCATGCTTACTTGCTTGAAAAAGTGAAAAACTTACTTGGGCTGTGCACAGTGCAAACAGATGAACAGAAGCATACATAGCGAGAGCAGTGTGCACTGTTCTCGCGAAGCAGAGTTTGTTCACCTTGACAGCTTCTAACATGGAAACACAGCAAGCAGACAGCAGCCCACATGCTCTGCTTGCTGCAAACATGGAAAACAGACACCCTAGCATCAGAATCTCAGAAATCACAGAGAGAAGCAGAGAAATGCTGCAGGAGCATGTTTGCTTCCTAGGACAAATGAAAAACTCACATGGGCCATGCACAGTGCAAACGGATGAAAAGAAGCATACACAGCGAGAGCAGTGTGCACTGTTCTCGCAAAGCAGAGCTTGTTCAGCTTGCCAGCTTCTAACATGGAAAGAGAGCAAGCAGACAGCAGCCCACATGCTCTGCTTGTTATAAACATGGAAAACAGACACCCTAGCATCAGAATCTCAGAAATCACAGAGAAGTAGAGAAATGCTGCAGGAGCATGTTTTCTTGCTAGTACCAACGAAAAACACAAATGGGCTGTGCGCAGTGCAAACAGATGAACAGAAGCATACACAGTGAGAGCTGTGTGCATGGTTCTCGCAGAGCAGAGCTTGTTCACCTTGACAGCTTCTAACATGGAAACACAGCAAGCAGACAGCAGCCCACATGCTCTGCTTGCGGCAAACATGGAAAACAGTCGCCCCAGCATCATAATCACAAAAATCAATGAGAGGAGCAGAGAAATGCTGCGGGGGCATGTTTTCTTGCTAGGACAAATGAAAACCTTACTTGGGCTGTGCACAGTGCAAACGGATGAACAGAAGCATACACAGTGAGAGCTGTGTGCACTGTTCTCGCACAGCACAGCTTGTTCGACTTCACAGCTTCTAACATGGAAACAGAGCAAGCAGACAGCAATCCACATGCTCTGCTTGCTGCAAATGTGGAAAACAGACACCCCAGCATCAGAATCTCAGAAATCACAGAGAGAAGTAGAAAAATGCTGCAGGAGCATGTTTTCTTGCTTGAAAAAGTGAAAAACTCACTTGGGCCGTGCACAGCGCAAACCAATGAACAGAAGCAAACACAGTGAGAGCTGTGTGTATGGTTCTCGCAAAGCAGAGCGTGTTCACCTTGACAGCTTCTAACATGGAAACACAGCAAGCAGACCTCAGCCTACATTCTCTGCGTGTTGCAAAGATGGAAAACAGACACCCTAGTATCAGAATCTCAGAAATCACTGAGCAAAGCATAGAAATGCTGCAGGACCATGCTTGCTTGCTTGAAAAAGTGAAAAATTTACTTGGGCTGTGCACAGTGCAAACAGATGAACAGAAGCATACATAGCGAGAGCAGTGTGCACAGTTCTCGCGATGCAGAGCTTGTTCACCTTGACAGCTTCTAACATGGAAACACAGCAAGCAGACAGCAGCCCACATGCTCTGCTTGCTGCAAACATGGAAAACAGACACCCTAGCATCAGAATCTCAGAAATCACTGAGAGATGCAGAGAAATGCTGCAGGAGCATGTTTGCTTCCTAGGACAAATGAAAAACTCACATGGGCCATGCACAGTGCAAACGGATGAAAAGAAGCATACACAGCGAGAGCAGTGTGCACTGTTCTCGCAAAGCAGAGCTTGTTCTGCTCGCCAGGTTCTAACATGGAAACAGAGCAAGCAGACAGCAGCCCACATGCTCTGCTTGTTATAAACATGGAAAACAGACACCCTAGCATCAGAATCTCAGAAATTACAGAGAGAAGTAGAGAAATGCTGCAGGAGCATGTTTTCTTGCTAGGACCAACGAAAAACACAAATGGGCTGTGCGCAGTGCAAACAGATGAACAGAAGCAAACACAGTGAGAGCTGTGTGTATGGTTCTCGCAAAGCAGAGCGTGTTCACCTTGACAGCTTCTAACATGGAAACACAGCAAGCAGACCTCAGCCTACATTCTCTGCGTGTTGCAAAGATGGAAAACAGACACCCTAGTATCAGAATCTCAGAAATCACTGAGCGAAGCAGAGAAATGCTGCAGGACCATGCTTACTTGCTTGAAAAAGTGAAAAACTTACTTGGGCTGTGCACAGTGCAAACAGATGAACAGAAGCATACATAGCGAGAGCAGTGTGCTCTGTTCTCGCGAAGCAGAGCTTGTTCACCTTGACAGCTTCTAACATGGAAACACAGCAAGCAGACAGCAGCCCACATGCTCTGCTTGCCGCAAACATGGAAAACAGACACCCTAGCATCAGAATCTCAGAAATCAGTGAGAGAAGCAGAGAAATGCTGCAGGAGCCTGTTTGCTTCCTAGGACAAATGAAAAACTCACATGGGCCATGCACAGTGCAAACGGATGAAAAGAAGCATACACAGCGAGAGCAGTGTGCACTGTTCTCGCAGAGCAGAGCTTGTTCAGCTTGCCAGCTTCTAACATGGAAAGAGAGCAAGCAGACAGCAGCCCACATGCTCTGCTTGTTATAAACATGGAAAACAGACACCCTAGCATCAGAATCTCCGAAATCACAGAGAGAAGTAGAGAAGTGCTGCAGGAGCATGTTTTCTTGCTAGGACCAACGAAAAACACAAATGGGCTGTGCGCAGTGCAAACAGATGAACAGAAGCATACACAGTGAGAGCTGTGTGCATGGTTCTCGCAGAGCAGAGCTTGTTCACCTTGACAGCTTCTAACACGGAAACACAGCAAGCAGACAGCGGCCCACATGCTCTGCTTGTGGCAAACATGGAAAACAGTCGCCCCAGCATCATAATCACAAAAATCAATGAGAGGAGCAGAGAAATGCTGCGGGGGCATGTTTTCTTGCTAGGACAAATGAAAACCTTACTTGGGCTGTGCACAGTGCAAACGGATGAACAGAAGCATACACAGTGAGAGCTGTGTGCACTGTTCTCGCACAGCACAGCTTCTTCGACTTGACAGCTTCTAACATGGAAACAGAGCAAGCAGACAGCAATCCACATGCTCTGCTTGCTGCAAATGTGGAAAACAGACACCCCAGCATCAGAATCTCAGAAATCACAGAGAGAAGAAGAGAAATGCTGCAGGAGCATGTTTTGTTGCTTGAAAAAGTGAAAAACTCACTTGGGCCGTGCACAGCGCAAACCAATGAACAGAAGCAAACACAGTGAGAGCTGTGTGTATGGTTCTCGCAAAGCAGAGCGTGTTCACCTTGACAGCTTCTAACATGGAAACACAGCAAGCAGACCTCAGCCTACATTCTCTGCGTGTTGCAAAGATGGAAAACAGACACCCTAGTATCAGAATCTCAGAAATCACTGAGCGAAGCATAGAAATGCTGCAGGACCATGCTTGCTTGCTTGAAAAAGTGAAAAACTTACTTGGGCTGTGCACAGTGGAAACAGATGAACAGAAGCATACATAGCGAGAGCAGTGTGCACTGTTCTCGCGGAGCAGAGCTTGTTCACCTTGACAGCTTCTAACATGGAAACACAGCAAGCAGACAGCAGCCCACATGCTCTGCTTGCTGCAAACATGGAAAACAGACACCCTAGCATCAGAATCTCAGAAATCACTGAGAGATGCAGAGAAATGCTGCAGGAGCATGTTTGCTTCCTAGGACAAATGAAAAACTCACATGGGCCATGCACAGTGCAAACGGATGAACAGAAGCATACACAGCGAGAGCAGTGTGCACTGTTCTCGCAAAGCAGAGCTTGTTCTGCTCGCCAGGTTCTAACATGGAAACAGAGCAAGCAGACAGCAGCCCACATGCTCTGCTTGTTATAAACATGGAAAACAGACACCCTAGCATCAGAATCTCAGAAATCACAGAGAGAAGTAGAGAAATGCTGCAGGAGCATGTTTTCTTGCTAGGACCAACGAAAAACACAAATGGGCTGTGCGCAGTGCAAACAGATGAACAGAAGCAAACACAGTGAGAGCTGTGTGTATGGTTCTCGCAAAGCAGAGCGTGTTCACCTTGACAGCTTCTAACATGGAAACACAGCAAGCAGACCTCAGCCTACATTCTCTGCGTGTTGCAAAGATGGAAAACAGACACCCTAGTATCAGAATCTCAGAAATCACTGAGCGAAGCAGAGAAATGCTGCAGGACCATGCTTGCTTGCTTGAAAAAGTGAAAAACTTACTTGGGTTGTGCACAGTGCAAACAGATGAACAGAAGCATACACAGTGAGAGCTGTGTGCATGGTTCTCGCAGAGCAGAGCTTGTTCACCTTGACAGCTTCTAACATGGAAACACAGCAAGCAGACAGCAGCCCACATGCTCTGCTTGCGGCAAACATGGAAAACAGTCGCCCCAGCATCATAATCACAAAAATCAATGAGAGGAGCAGAGAAATGCTGCGGGGGCATGTTTTCTTGCTAGGACAAATGAAAACCTTACTTGGGCTGTGCACAGTGCAAACGGATGAACAGAAGCATACACAGTGAGAGCTGTGTGCACTGTTCTCGCACAGCACAGCTTCTTCGACTTGACAGCTTCTAACATGGAAACAGAGCAAGCAGACAGCAATCCACATGCTCTGCTTGCTGCAAATGTGGAAAACAGACACCCCAGCATCAGAATCTCAGAAATCACAGAGAGAAGAAGAGAAATGCTGCAGGAGCATGTTTTGTTGCTTGAAAAAGTGAAAAACTCACTTGGGCCGTGCACAGCGCAAACCAATGAACAGAAGCAAACACAGTGAGAGCTGTGTGTATGGTTCTCGCAAAGCAGAGCGTGTTCACCTTGACAGCTTCTAACATGGAAACACAGCAAGCAGACCTCAGCCTACATTCTCTGCGTGTTGCAAAGATGGAAAACAGACACCCTAGTGTCAGAATCTCAGAAATCACTGAGCGAAGCATAGAAATGCTGCAGGACCATGCTTGCTTGCTTGAAAAAGTGAAAAACTTACTTGGGCTGTGCACAGTGCAAACAGATGAACAGAAGCATACATAGCGAGAGCAGTGTGCACTGTTCTCGCGAAGCAGAGCTTGTTCACCTTTACAGCTTCTAACATGGAAACACAGCAAGCAGACAGCAGCCCACATGCTCTGCTTGCTGCAAACATGGAAAACAGACACCCTAGCATCAGAATCTCAGAAATCACTGAGAGAAGTAGAGAAATGCTGCAGGAGCATGTTTGCTTCCTAGGACAAATGAAAAACTCACATGGGCCATGCACAGTGCAAACGGATGAAAAGAAGCATACACAGCGAGAGCAGTGTGCACTGTTCTCGCAAAGCAGAGCTTGTTCTGCTTGCCAGCTTCTAACATGGAAAGAGAGCAAGCAGACAGCAGCCCACATGCTCTGCTTGTTATAAACATGGAAAACAGACACCCTAGCATCAGAATCTCAGAAATCACAGAGAGAAGCAGAGAAATGCTGCAGGAGCATGTTTGCTTCCTAGGACAAATGAAAAACTCACATGGGCCATGCACAGTGCAAACGGATGAAAAGAAGCATACACAGCGAGAGCAGTGTGCACTGTTCTCGCAAAGCAGAGCTTGTTCAGCTTGCCAGCTTCTAACATGGAAAGAGAGCAAGCAGACAGCAGCCCACATGCTCTGCTTGTTATAAACATGGAAAACAGACACCCTAGCATCAGAATCTCAGAAATCACAGAGAGAAGTAGAGAAATGCTGCAGGAGCATGTTTTCTTGCTAGGACCAACGAAAAACACAAATGGGCTGTGCGCAGTGCAAACAGATGAACAGAAGCATACGCAGTGAGAGCTGTGTGCATGGTTCTCGCAGAGCAGAGCTTGTTCACCTTGACAGCTTCTAACATGGAAACACAGCAAGCAGACAGCAGCCCACATGCTCTGCTTGCGACAAACATGGAAAACAGTTGCCCCAGCATCATAATCACAAAAATCAATGAGAGGAGCAGAGAAATGCTGCGGGGGCATGTTTTCTTGCTAGGACAAATGAAAACCTTACTTGGGCTGTGCACAGTGCAAACGGATGAACAGAAGCATACACAGTGAGAGCTGTGTGCACTGTTCCCGCACAGCACAGCTTGTTCGACTTGATAGCTTCTAACATGGAAACAGAGCAAGCAGACAGCAATCCACATGCTCTGCTTGCTGCAAATGTGGAAAACAGACACCCCAGCATCAGAATCTCAGAAATCACAGTGAGAAGTAGAAAAATGCTGCAGGAGCATGTTTTCTTGCTAGGACCAACGAAAAACACAAATGGGCTGTGCGCAGTGCAAACAGATGAACAGAAGCAAACACAGTGAGAGCTGCGTGTATGGTTCTCGCAAAGCAGAGCGTGTTCACCTTGACAGCTTCTAACATGGAAACACAGCAAGCAGACCTCAGCCTACATTCTCTGCGTGTTGCAAAGATGGAAAACAGACACCCTAGTATCAGAATCTCAGAAATCACTGAGCGAAGCATAGAAATGCTGCAGGACCATGCTTACTTGCTTGAAAAAGTGAAAAACTTACTTGGGCTGTGCACAGTGCAAACAGATGAACAGAAGCATACATAGCGAGAGCAGTGTGCACTGTTCTCGCGAAGCAGAGCTTGTTCACCTTGACAGCTTCTAACATGGAAACACAGCAAGCAGACAGCAGCCCACATGCTCTGCTTGCCGCAAACATGGAAAACAGACACCCTAGCATCAGAATCTCAGAAATCAGTGAGAGAAGCAGAGAAATGCTGCAGGAGCATGTTTGCTTCCTAGGACAAATGAAAAACTCACATGGGCCATGCACAGTGCAAACGGATGAAAAGAAGCATACACAGCGAGAGCAGTGTGCACTGTTCTCGCAAAGCAGAGCTTGTTCAGCTTGCCAGCTTCTAACATGGAAAGAGAGCAAGCAGACAGCAGCCCACATGCTCTGCTTGTTATAAACATGGAAAACAGACACCCTAGCATCAGAATCTCAGAAATCACTGAGAGAAGTAGAGAAATGCTGCAGGAGCATGTTTTCTTCCTAGGACCAACGAAAAACACAAATGGGCTGTGCGCAGTGCAAACAGATGAACAGAAGCAAACACAGTGAGAGCTGTGTGTATGGTTCTCGCAAAGCAGAGCGTGTTCACCTTGACAGCTTCTAACATGGAAACACAGCAAGCAGACCTCAGCCTACATTCTCTGCGTGTTGCAAAGATGGAAAACAGACACCCTAGTATCAGAATCTCAGAAATCACTGAGCGAAGCAGAGAAATGCTGCAGGACCATGCTTGCTTGCTTGAAAAAGTGAAAAACTTACTTGGGTTGTGCACAGTGCAAACAGATGAACAGAAGCATACACAGTGAGAGCTGTGTGCATGGTTCTCGCAGAGCAGAGCTTGTTCACCTTGACAGCTTCTAACATGGAAACACAGCAAGCAGACAGCAGCCCACATGCTCTGCTTGCGGCAAACATGGAAAACAGTCGCCCCAGCATCATAATCACAAAAATCAATGAGAGGAGCAGAGAAATGCTGCGGGGGCATGTTTTCTTGCTAGGACAAATGAAAACCATACTTGGGCTGTGCACAGTGCAAACGGATGAACAGAAGCATACACAGTGAGAGCTGTGTGCACTGTTCTCGCACAGCACAGCTTCTTCGACTTGACAGCTTCTAACATGGAAACAGAGCAAGCAGACAGCAATCCACATGCTCTGCTTGCTGCAAATGTGGAAAACAGACACCCCAGCATCAGAATCTCAGAAATCACAGAGAGAAGAAGAGAAATGCTGCAGGAGCATGTTTTGTTGCTTGAAAAAGTGAAAAACTCACTTGGGCCGTGCACAGCGCAAACCAATGAACAGAAGCAAACACAGTGAGAGCTGTGTGTATGGTTCTCGCAAAGCAGAGCGTGTTCACCTTGACAGCTTCTAACATGGAAACACAGCAAGCAGACCTCAGCCTACATTCTCTGCGTGTTGCAAAGATGGAAAACAGACACCCTAGTGTCAGAATCTCAGAAATCACTGAGCGAAGCATAGAAATGCTGCAGGACCATGCTTGCTTGCTTGAAAAAGTGAAAAACTTACTTGGGCTGTGCACAGTGCAAACAGATGAACAGAAGCATACATAGCGAGAGCAGTGTGCACTGTTCTCGCGAAGCAGAGCTTGTTCACCTTTACAGCTTCTAACATGGAAACACAGCAAGCAGACAGCAGCCCACATGCTCTGCTTGCTGCAAACATGGAAAACAGACACCCTAGCATCAGAATCTCAGAAATCACTGAGAGAAGTAGAGAAATGCTGCAGGAGCATGTTTGCTTCCTAGGACAAATGAAAAACTCACATGGGCCATGCGCAGTGCAAACGGATGAAAAGAAGCATACACAGCGAGAGCAGTGTGCACTGTTCTCGCAAAGCAGAGCTTGTTCTGCTTGCCAGCTTCTAACATGGAAAGAGAGCAAGCAGACAGCAGCCCACATGCTCTGCTTGTTATAAACATGGAAAACAGACACCCTAGCATCAGAATCTCAGAAATCACAGAGAGAAGCAGAGAAATGCTGCAGGAGCATGTTTGCTTCCTAGGACAAATGAAAAACTCACATGGGCCATGCACAGTGCAAACGGATGAAAAGAAGCATACACAGCGAGAGCAGTGTGCACTGTTCTCGCAAAGCAGAGCTTGTTCAGCTTGCCAGCTTCTAACATGGAAAGAGAGCAAGCAGACAGCAGCCCACATGCTCTGCTTGTTATAAACATGGAAAACAGACACCCTAGCATCAGAATCTCAGAAATCACAGAGAGAAGTAGAGAAATGCTGCAGGAGCATGTTTTCTTGCTAGGACCAACGAAAAACACAAATGGGCTGTGCGCAGTGCAAACAGATGAACAGAAGCATACACAGTGAGAGCTGTGTGCATGGTTCTCGCAGAGCAGAGCTTGTTCACCTTGACAGCTTCTAACATGGAAACACAGCAAGCAGACAGCAGCCCACATGCTCTGCTTGCGGCAAACATGGAAAACAGTCGCCCCAGCATCATAATCACAAAAATCAATGAGAGGAGCAGAGAAATGCTGCGGGGGCATGTTTTCTTGCTAGGACAAATGAAAACCTTACTTGGGCTGTGCACAGTGCAAACGGATGAACAGAAGCATACACAGTGAGAGCTGTGTGCACTGTTCTCGCACAGCACAGCTTGTTCGACTTGATAGCTTCTAACATGGAAACAGAGCAAGCAGACAGCAATCCACATGCTCTGCTTGCTGCAAATGTGGAAAACAGACACCCCAGCATCAGAATCTCAGAAATCACAGAGAGAAGTAGAAAAATGCTGCAGGAGCATGTTTTCTTGCTTGAAAAAGTGAAAAACTCACTTGGGCCGTGCACAGCGCAAACCAATGAACAGAAGCACACACAGTGAGAGCTGTGTGTATGGTTCTCGCAAAGCAGAGCTTGTTCACCTTGACAGCTTCTAACATGGAAACACAGCAAGCAGACAGCAGCCCACATGCTCTGCTTGCTGCAAACATGGAAAACAGACACCCTAGCATCAGAATCTCAGAAATCACTGAGAGAAGTAGAGAAATGCTGCAGGAGCATGTTTGCTTCCTAGGACAAATGAAAAACTCACATGGGCCATGCACAGTGCAAACGGATGAAAAGAAGAATACACAGCGAGAGCAGTGTGCACTGTTCTCGCAAAGCAGAGCTTGTTCAGCTTGCCAGCTTCTAACATGGAAAGAGAGCAAGCAGACAGCAGCCCACATGCTCTGCTTGTTATAAACATGGAAAACAGACACCCTAGCATCAGAATCTCAGAAATCACAGAGAGAAGTAGAGAAATGCTGCAGGAGCATGTTTTCTTGCTAGGACCAACGAAAAACACAAATGGGCTGTGCGCAGTGCAAACAGATGAACAGAAGCATACACAGTGAGAGCTGTGTGCATGGTTCTCGCAGAGCAGAGCTTGTTCACCTTGACAGCTTCTAACATGGAAACACAGCAAGCAGACAGCAGCCCACATGCTCTGCTTGCGGCAAACATGGAAAACAGTCGCCCCAGCATCATAATCACAAAAATCAATGAGAGGAGCAGAGAAATGCTGCGGGGGCATGTTTTCTTGCTAGGACAAATGAAAACCTTACTTGGGCTGTGCACAGTGCAAACGGATGAACAGAGGCATACACAGTGAGAGCTGTGTGCACTGTTCTCGCACAGCACAGCTTGTTCGACTTGATAGCTTCTAACATGGAAACAGAGCAAGCAGACAGCAATCCACATGCTCTGCTTGCTGCAAATGTGGAAAACAGACACCCCAGCATCAGAATCTCAGAAATCACAGAGAGAAGTAGAAAAATGCTGCAGGAGCATGTTTTCTTGCTTGAAAAAGTGAAAAACTCACTTGGGCCGTGCACAGCGCAAACCAATGAACAGAAGCACACACAGTGAGAGCTGTGTGTATGGTTCTCGCAAAGCAGAGCTTGTTCACCTTGACAGCTTCTAACATGGAAACACAGCAAGCAGACAGCAGCCCACATGCTCTGCTTGCTGCAAACATGGAAAACAGACACCCTAGCATCAGAATCTCAGAAATCACTGAGAGAAGTAGAGAAATGCTGCAGGAGCATGTTTGCTTCCTAGGACAAATGAAAAACTCACATGGGCCATGCACAGTGCAAAGGGATGAAAAGAAGAATACACAGCGAGAGCAGTGTGCACTGTTCTCGCAAAGCAGAGCTTGTTCTGCTTGCCAGCTTCTAACATGGAAAGAGAGCAAGCAGACAACAGCCCACATGCTCTGCTTGTTATAAACATGGAAACAGACACCCTAGCATCAGAATCTCAGAAATCACAGAGAGAAGTAGAGAAATGCTGCAGGAGCATGTTTTCTTGCTAGGACCAACGAAAAACACAAATGGGCTGTGCGCAGTGCAAACAGATGAACAGAAGCAAACACAGTGAGAGCTGTGTGTATGGTTCTCGCAAAGCAGAGCGTGTTCACCTTGACAGCTTCTAACATGGAAACACAGCAAGCAGACCTCAGCCTACATTCTCTGCGTGTTGCAAAGATGGAAAACATACACCCTAGTATCAGAATCTCAGAAATCACGGAGCGAAGCAGAGAAATGCTGCAGGACCATGCTTACTTGCTTGAAAAAGTGAAAAACTTACTTGGGCTGTGCACAGTGCAAACAGATGAACAGAAGCATACATAGCGAGAGCAGTGTGCACTGTTCTCGCGAAGCAGAGTTTGTTCACCTTGACAGCTTCTAACATGGAAACACAGCAAGCAGACAGCAGCCCACATGCTCTGCTTGCTGCAAACATGGAAAACAGACACCCTAGCATCAGAATCTCAGAAATCACAGAGAGAAGCAGAGAAATGCTGCAGGAGCATGTTTGCTTCATAGGACAAATGAAAAACTCACATGGGCCATGCACAGTGCAAACGGATGAAAAGAAGCATACACAGCGAGAGCAGTGTGCACTGTTCTCGCAAAGCAGAGCTTGTTCAGCTTGCCAGCTTCTAACATGGAAAGAGAGCAAGCAGACAGCAGCCCACATGCTCTGCTTGTTATAAACATGGAAAACAGACACCCTAGCATCAGAATCTCAGAAATCACAGAGAAGTAGAGAAATGCTGCAGGAGCATGTTTTCTTGCTAGTACCAACGAAAAACACAAATGGGCTGTGCGCAGTGCAAACAGATGAACAGAAGCATACACAGTGAGAGCTGTGTGCATGGTTCTCGCAGAGCAGAGCTTGTTCACCTTGACAGCTTCTAACATGGAAACACAGCAAGCAGACAGCAGCCCACATGCTCTGCTTGCGGCAAACATGGAAAACAGTCGCCCCAGCATCATAATCACAAAAATCAATGAGAGGAGCAGAGAAATGCTGCGGGGGCATGTTTTCTTGCTAGGACAAATGAAAACCTTACTTGGGCTGTGCACAGTGCAAACGGATGAACAGAAGCATACACAGTGAGAGCTGTGTGCACTGTTCTCGCACAGCAGAGCTTGTTCGACTTCACAGCTTCTAACATGGAAACAGAGCAAGCAGACAGCAATCCACATGCTCTGCTTGCTGCAAATGTGGAAAACAGACACCCCAGCATCAGAATCTCAGAAATCACAGAGAGAAGAAGAGAAATGCTGCAGGAGCATGTTTTGTTGCTTGAAAAAGTCAAAAACTCACTTGGGCCGTGCACAGCGCAAACCAATGAACAGAAGCAAACACAGTGAGAGCTGTGTGTATGGTTCTCGCAAAGCAGAGCGTGTTCACCTTGACAGCTTCTAACATGGAAACACAGCAAGCAGACCTCAGCCTACATTCTCTGCGTGTTGCAAAGATGGAAAACAGACACCCTAGTATCAGAATCTCAGAAATCACTGAGCGAAGCATAGAAATGCTGCAGGACCATGCTTGCTTGCTTGAAAAAGTGAAAAACTTACTTGGGCTGTGCACAGTGGAAACAGATGAACAGAAGCATACATAGCGAGAGCAGTGTGCACTGTTCTCGCGGAGCAGAGCTTGTTCACCTTGACAGCTTCTAACATGGAAACACAGCAAGCAGACAGCAGCCCACATGCTCTGCTTGCTGCAAACATGGAAAACAGACACCCTAGCATCAGAATCTCAGAAATCACTGAGAGATGCAGAGAAATGCTGCAGGAGCATGTTTGCTTCCTAGGACAAATGAAAAACTCACATGGGCCATGCACAGTGCAAACGGATGAACAGAAGCATACACAGCGAGAGCAGTGTGCACTGTTCTCGCAAAGCAGAGCTTGTTCAGCTTGCCAGCTTCTAACATGGAAAGAGAGCAAGCAGACAGCAGCCCACATGCTCTGCTTGTTATAAACATGGAAAACAGACACCCTAGCATCAGAATCTCAGAAATCACAGAGAGAAGTAGAGAAATGCTGCAGGAGCATGTTTTCTTGCTAGGACCAACGAAAAACACAAATGGGCTGAGCGCAGTGCAAACAGATGAACAGAAGCAAACACAGTGAGAGCTGCGTGTTTGGTTCTCGCAAAGCAGAGCGTGTTCACCTTGACAGCTTCTAACATGGAAACACAGCAAGCAGACCTCAGCCTACATTCTCTGCGTGTTGCAAAGATGGAAAACAGACACCCTAGTATCAGAATCTCAGAAATCACTGAGCGAAGCAGAGAAATGCTGCAGGACCATGCTTACTTGCTTGAAAAAGTGAAAAACTTACTTGGGCTGTGCACAGTGCAAACAGATGAACAGAAGCATACATAGCGAGAGCAGTGTGCACTGTTCTCGCGAAGCAGAGCTTGTTCCCCTTGACAGCTTCTAACATGGAAACACAGCAAGCAGACAGCAGCCCACATGCTCTGCTTGCCGCAAACATGGAAAACAGACACCCTAGCATCAGAATCTCAGAAATCAGTGAGAGAAGCAGAGAAATGCTGCAGGAGCATGTTTGCTCCCTAGGACAAATGAAAAACTCACATGGGCCGTGCACAGTGCAAACGGATGAAAAGAAGCATACACAGCGAGAGCAGTGTGCACTGTTCTCGCAAAGCAGAGCTTGTTCAGCTTGCCAGCTTCTAACATGGAAAGAGAGCAAGCAGACAGCAGCCCACATGCTCTGCTTGTTATAAACATGGAAAACAGACACCCTAGCATCAGAATCTCAGAAATCACTGAGAGAAGTAGAGAAATGCTGCAGGAGCATGTTTTCTTCCTAGGACCAACGAAAAACACAAATGGGCTGTGCGCAGTGCAAACAGATGAACAGAAGCAAACACAGTGAGAGCTGTGTGTATGGTTCTCGCAAAGCAGAGCGTGTTCACCTTGACAGCTTCTAACATGGAAACACAGCAAGCAGACCTCAGCCTACATTCTCTGCGTGTTGCAAAGATGGAAAACAGACACCCTAGTATCAGAATCTCAGAAATCACTGAGCGAAGCAGAGAAATGCTGCAGGACCATGCTTGCTTGCTTGAAAAAGTGAAAAACTTACTTGGGTTGTGCACAGTGCAAACAGATGAACAGAAGCATACACAGTGAGAGCTGTGTGCATGGTTCTCGCAGAGCAGAGCTTGTTCACCTTGACAGCTTCTAACATGGAAACACAGCAAGCAGACAGCAGCCCACATGCTCTGCTTGCGGCAAACATGGAAAACAGTCGCCCCAGCATCATAATCACAAAAATCAATGAGAGGAGCAGAGAAATGCTGCGGGGGCATGTTTTCTTGCTAGGACAAATGAAAACCTTACTTGGGCTGTGCACAGTGCAAACGGATGAACAGAAGCATACACAGTGAGAGCTGTGTGCACTGTTCTCGCACAGCACAGCTTCTTCGACTTGACAGCTTCTAACATGGAAACAGAGCAAGCAGACAGCAATCCACATGCTCTGCTTGCTGCAAATGTGGAAAACAGACACCCCAGCATCAGAATCTCAGAAATCACAGAGAGAAGAAGAGAAATGCTGCAGGAGCATGTTTTGTTGCTTGAAAAAGTGAAAAACTCACTTGGGCCGTGCACAGCGCAAACCAATGAACAGAAGCAAACACAGTGAGAGCTGTGTGTATGGTTCTCGCAAAGCAGAGCGTGTTCACCTTGACAGCTTCTAACATGGAAACACAGCAAGCAGACCTCAGCCTACATTCTCTGCGTGTTGCAAAGATGGAAAACAGACACCCTAGTGTCAGAATCTCAGAAATCACTGAGCGAAGCATAGAAATGCTGCAGGACCATGCTTGCTTGCTTGAAAAAGTGAAAAACTTACTTGGGCTGTGCACAGTGCAAACAGATGAACAGAAGCATACATAGCGAGAGCAGTGTGCACTGTTCTCGCGAAGCAGAGCTTGTTCACCTTTACAGCTTCTAACATGGAAACACAGCAAGCAGACAGCAGCCCACATGCTCTGCTTGCTGCAAACATGGAAAACAGACACCCTAGCATCAGAATCTCAGAAATCACTGAGAGAAGTAGAGAAATGCTGCAGGAGCATGTTTGCTTCCTAGGACAAATGAAAAACTCACATGGGCCATGCACAGTGCAAACGGATGAAAAGAAGCATACACAGCGAGAGCAGTGTGCACTGTTCTCGCAAAGCAGAGCTTGTTCTGCTTGCCAGCTTCTAACATGGAAAGAGAGCAAGCAGACAGCAGCCCACATGCTCTGCTTGTTATAAACATGGAAAACAGACACCCTAGCATCAGAATCTCAGAAATCACAGAGAGAAGCAGAGAAATGCTACAGGAGCATGTTTGCTTCCTAGGACAAATGAAAAACTCACATGGGCCATGCACAGTGCAAACGGATGAAAAGAAGCATACACAGCGAGAGCAGTGTGCACTGTTCTCGCAAAGCAGAGCTTGTTCAGCTTGCCAGCTTCTAACATGGAAAGAGAGCAAGCAGACAGCAGCCCACATGCTCTGCTTGTTATAAACATGGAAAACAGACACCCTAGCATCAGAATCTCAGAAATCACAGAGAGAAGTAGAGAAATGCTGCAGGAGCATGTTTTCTTGCTAGGACCAACGAAAAACACAAATGGGCTGTGCGCAGTGCAAACAGATGAACAGAAGCATACACAGTGAGTGCTGTGTGCATGGTTCTCGCAGAGCAGAGCTTGTTCACCTTGACAGCTTCTAACATGGAAACACAGCAAGCAGACAGCAGCCCACATGCTCTGCTTGCGACAAACATGGAAAACAGTTGCCCCAGCATCATAATCACAAAAATCAATGAGAGGAGCAGAGAAATGCTGCGGGGGCATGTTTTCTTGCTAGGACAAATGAAAACCTTACTTGGGCTGTGCACAGTGCAAACGGATGAACAGAAGCATACACAGTGAGAGCTGTGTGCACTGTTCCCGCACAGCACAGCTTGTTCGACTTGATAGCTTCTAACATGGAAACAGAGCAAGCAGACAGCAATCCACATGCTCTGCTTGCTGCAAATGTGGAAAACAGACACCCCAGCATCAGAATCTCAGAAATCACAGTGAGAAGTAGAAAAATGCTGCAGGAGCATGTTTTCTTGCTAGGACCAACGAAAAACACAAATGGGCTGTGCGCAGTGCAAACAGATGAACAGAAGCAAACACAGTGAGAGCTGCGTGTATGGTTCTCGCAAAGCAGAGCGTGTTCACCTTGACAGCTTCTAACATGGAAACACAGCAAGCAGACCTCAGCCTACATTCTCTGCGTGTTGCAAAGATGGAAAACAGACACCCTAGTATCAGAATCTCAGAAATCACTGAGCGAAGCAGAGAAATGCTGCAGGACCATGCTTACTTGCTTGAAAAAGTGAAAAACTTACTTGGGCTGTGCACAGTGCAAACAGATGAACAGAAGCATACATAGCGAGAGCAGTGTGCACTGTTCTCGCGAAGCAGAGCTTGTTCACCTTGACAGCTTCTAACATGGAAACACAGCAAGCAGACAGCAGCCCACATGCTCTGCTTGCCGCAAACATGGAAAACAGACACCCTAGCATCAGAATCTCAGAAATCAGTGAGAGAAGCAGAGAAATGCTGCAGGAGCATGTTTGCTTCCTAGGACAAATGAAAAACTCACATGGGCCATGCACAGTGCAAACGGATGAAAAGAAGCATACACAGCGAGAGCAGTGTGCACTGTTCTCGCAAAGCAGAGCTTGTTCAGCTTGCCAGCTTCTAACATGGAAAGAGAGCAAGCAGACAGCAGCCCACATGCTCTGCTTGTTATAAACATGGAAAACAGACACCCTAGCATCAGAATCTCAGAAATCACTGAGAGAAGTAGAGAAATGCTGCAGGAGCATGTTTTCTTCCTAGGACCAACGAAAAACACAAATGGGCTGTGCGCAGTGCAAACAGATGAACAGAAGCAAACACAGTGAGAGCTGTGTGTATGGTTCTCGCAAAGCAGAGCGTGTTCACCTTGACAGCTTCTAACATGGAAACACAGCAAGCAGACCTCAGCCTACATTCTCTGCGTGTTGCAAAGATGGAAAACAGACACCCTAGTATCAGAATCTCAGAAATCACTGAGCGAAGCAGAGAAATGCTGCAGGACCATGCTTGCTTGCTTGAAAAAGTGAAAAACTTACTTGGGTTGTGCACAGTGCAAACAGATGAACAGAAGCATACACAGTGAGAGCTGTGTGCATGGTTCTCGCAGAGCAGAGCTTGTTCACCTTGACAGCTTCTAACATGGAAACACAGCAAGCAGACAGCAGCCCACATGCTCTGCTTGCGGCAAACATGGAAAACAGTCGCCCCAGCATCATAATCACAAAAATCAATGAGAGGAGCAGAGAAATGCTGCGGGGGCATGTTTTCTTGCTAGGACAAATGAAAACCTTACTTGGGCTGTGCACAGTGCAAACGGATGAACAGAAGCATACACAGTGAGAGCTGTGTGCACTGTTCTCGCACAGCACAGCTTCTTCGACTTGACAGCTTCTAACATGGAAACAGAGCAAGCAGACAGCAATCCACATGCTCTGCTTGCTGCAAATGTGGAAAACAGACACCCCAGCATCAGAATCTCAGAAATCACAGAGAGAAGAAGAGAAATGCTGCAGGAGCATGTTTTGTTGCTTGAAAAAGTGAAAAACTCACTTGGGCCGTGCACAGCGCAAACCAATGAACAGAAGCAAACACAGTGAGAGCTGTGTGTATGGTTCTCGCAAAGCAGAGCGTGTTCACCTTGACAGCTTCTAACATGGAAACACAGCAAGCAGACCTCAGCCTACATTCTCTGCGTGTTGCAAAGATGGAAAACAGACACCCTAGTGTCAGAATCTCAGAAATCACTGAGCGAAGCATAGAAATGCTGCAGGACCATGCTTGCTTGCTTGAAAAAGTGAAAAACTTACTTGGGCTGTGCACAGTGCAAACAGATGAACAGAAGCATACATAGCGAGAGCAGTGTGCACTGTTCTCGCGAAGCAGAGCTTGTTCACCTTTACAGCTTCTAACATGGAAACACAGCAAGCAGACAGCAGCCCACATGCTCTGCTTGCTGCAAACATGGAAAACAGACACCCTAGCATCAGAATCTCAGAAATCACTGAGAGAAGTAGAGAAATGCTGCAGGAGCATGTTTGCTTCCTAGGACAAATGAAAAAATCACATGGGCCATGCACAGTGCAAACGGATGAAAAGAAGAATACACAGCGAGAGCAGTGTGCACTGTTCTCGCAAAGCAGAGCTTGTTCAGCTTGCCAGCTTCTAACATGGAAAGAGAGCAAGCAGACAGCAGCCCACATGCTCTGCTTGTTATAAACATGGAAAACAGACACCCTAGCATCAGAATCTCAGAAATCGCAGAGAGAAGTAGAGAAATGCTGCAGGAGCATGTTTTCTTGCTAGGACCAACGAAAAACACAAATGGGCTGTGCGCAGTGCAAACAGATGAACAGAAGCATACACAGTGAGAGCTGTGTGCATGGTTCTCGCAGAGCAGAGCTTGTTCACCTTGACAGCTTCTAACATGGAAACACAGCAAGCAGACAGCAGCCCACATGCTCTGCTTGCGGCAAACATGGAAAACAGTCGCCCCAGCATCATAATCACAAAAATCAATGAGAGGAGCAGAGAAATGCTGCGGGGGCATGTTTTCTTGCTAGGACAAATGAAAACCTTACTTGGGCTGTGCACAGTGCAAACGGATGAACAGAGGCATACACAGTGAGAGCTGTGTGCACTGTTCTCGCACAGCACAGCTTGTTCGACTTGATAGCTTCTAACATGGAAACAGAGCAAGCAGACAGCAATCCACATGCTCTGCTTGCTGCAAATGTGGAAAACAGACACCCCAGCATCAGAATCTCAGAAATCACAGAGAGAAGTAGAAAAATGCTGCAGGAGCATGTTTTCTTGCTTGAAAAAGTGAAAAACTCACTTGGGCCGTGCACAGCGCAAACCAATGAACAGAAGCACACACAGTGAGAGCTGTGTGTATGGTTCTCGCAAAGCAGAGCTTGTTCACCTTGACAGCTTCTAACATGGAAACACAGCAAGCAGACAGCAGCCCACATGCTCTGCTTGCTGCAAACATGGAAAACAGACACCCTAGCATCAGAATCTCAGAAATCACTGAGAGAAGTAGAGAAATGCTGCAGGAGCATGTTTGCTTCCTAGGACAAATGAAAAACTCACATGGGCCATGCACAGTGCAAACGGATGAAAAGAAGAATACACAGCGAGAGCAGTGTGCACTGTTCTCGCAAAGCAGAGCTTGTTCAGCTTGCCAGCTTCTAACATGGAAAGAGAGCAAGCAGACAACAGCCCACATGCTCTGCTTGTTATAAACATGGAAACAGACACCCTAGCATCAGAATCTCCGAAATCACAGAGAGAAGTAGAGAAATGCTGCAGGAGCATGTTTTCTTGCTAGGACCAACGAAAAACACAAATGGGCTGTGCGCAGTGCAAACAGATGAACAGAAGCAAACACAGTGAGAGCTGTGTGTATGGTTCTCGCAAAGCAGAGCGTGTTCACCTTGACAGCTTCTAACATGGAAACACAGCAAGCAGACCTCAGCCTACATTCTCTGCGTGTTGCAAAGATGGAAAACAGACACCCTAGTATCAGAATCTCAGAAATCACTGAGCGAAGCAGAGAAATGCTGCAGGACCATGCTTGCTTGCTTGAAAAAGTGAAAAACTTACTTGGGTTGTGCACAGTGCAAACAGATGAACAGAAGCATACACAGTGAGAGCTGTGTGCATGGTTCTCGCAGAGCAGAGCTTGTTCACCTTGACAGCTTCTAACATGGAAACACAGCAAGCAGACAGCAGCCCACATGCTCTGCTTGCGGCAAACATGGAAAACAGTCGCCCCAGCATCATAATCACAAAAATCAATGAGAGGAGCAGAGAAATGCTGCGGGGGCATGTTTTCTTGCTAGGACAAATGAAAACCTTACTTGGGCTGTGCACAGTGCAAACGGATGAACAGAAGCATACACAGTGAGAGCTGTGTGCACTGTTCTCGCACAGCACAGCTTCTTCGACTTGACAGCTTCTAACATGGAAACAGAGCAAGCAGACAGCAATCCACATGCTCTGCTTGCTGCAAATGTGGAAAACAGACACCCCAGCATCAGAATCTCAGAAA
Organism: Delichon dasypus; assembly: GCA_037837765.1. Lineage (NCBI taxonomy): Eukaryota > Metazoa > Chordata > Aves > Passeriformes > Hirundinidae > Delichon > Delichon dasypus. The sequence continues at coordinate 449,030 of JBBAXF010000038.1, forward strand.
TCACAGAGAGAAGAAGAGAAATGCTGCAGGAGCATGTTTTGTTGCTTGAAAAAGTGAAAAACTCACTTGGGCCGTGCACAGCGCAAACCAATGAACAGAAGCAAACACAGTGAGAGCTGTGTGTATGGTTCTCGCAAAGCAGAGCGTGTTCACCTTGACAGCTTCTAACATGGAAACACAGCAAGCAGACCTCAGCCTACATTCTCTGCGTGTTGCAAAGATGGAAAACAGACACCCTAGTGTCAGAATCTCAGAAATCACTGAGCGAAGCATAGAAATGCTGCAGGACCATGCTTGCTTGCTTGAAAAAGTGAAAAACTTACTTGGGCTGTGCACAGTGCAAACGGATGAACAGAAGCATACATAGCGAGAGCAGTGTGCACTGTTCTCGCGAAGCAGAGCTTGTTCACCTTTACAGCTTCTAACATGGAAACACAGCAAGCAGACAGCAGCCCACATGCTCTGCTTGCTGCAAACATGGAAAACAGACACCCTAGCATCAGAATCTCAGAAATCACTGAGAGAAGTAGAGAAATGCTGCAGGAGCATGTTTGCTTCCTAGGACAAATGAAAAACTCACATGGGCCATGCACAGTGCAAACGGATGAAAAGAAGCATACACAGCGAGAGCAGTGTGCACTGTTCTCGCAAAGCAGAGCTTGTTCTGCTTGCCAGCTTCTAACATGGAAAGAGAGCAAGCAGACAGCAGCCCACATGCTCTGCTTGTTATAAACATGGAAAACAGACACCCTAGCATCAGAATCTCAGAAATCACAGAGAGAAGCAGAGAAATGCTGCAGGAGCATGTTTGCTTCCTAGGACAAATGAAAAACTCACATGGGCCATGCACAGTGCAAACGGATGAAAAGAAGCATACACAGCGAGAGCAGTGTGCACTGTTCTCGCAAAGCAGAGCTTGTTCAGCTTGCCAGCTTCTAACATGGAAAGAGAGCAAGCAGACAGCAGCCCACATGCTCTGCTTGTTATAAACATGGAAAACAGACACCCTAGCATCAGAATCTCAGAAATCACAGAGAGAAGTAGAGAAATGCTGCAGGAGCATGTTTTCTTGCTAGGACCAACGAAAAACACAAATGGGCTGTGCGCAGTGCAAACAGATGAACAGAAGCATACACAGTGAGAGCTGTGTGCATGGTTCTCGCAGAGCAGAGCTTGTTCACCTTGACAGCTTCTAACATGGAAACACAGCAAGCAGACAGCAGCCCACATGCTCTGCTTGCGGCAAACATGGAAAACAGTCGCCCCAGCATCATAATCACAAAAATCAATGAGAGGAGCAGAGAAATGCTGCGGGGGCATGTTTTCTTGCTAGGACAAATGAAAACCTTACTTGGGCTGTGCACAGTGCAAACGGATGAACAGAAGCATACACAGTGAGAGCTGTGTGCACTGTTCCCGCACAGCACAGCTTGTTCCACTTGATAGCTTCTAACATGGAAACAGAGCAAGCAGACAGCAATCCACATGCTCTGCTTGCTGCAAATGTGGAAAACAGACAACCCAGCATCAGAATCTCAGAAATCACAGAGAGAAGTAGAAAAATGCTGCAGGAGCATTTTTTCTTGCTTGAAAAAGTGAAAAACTCACTTGGGCCGTGCACAGCGCAAACCAATGAACAGAAGCACACACAGTGAGAGCTGTGTGTATGGTTCTCGCAAAGCAGAGCTTGTTCACCTTGACAGCTTCTAACATGGAAACACAGCAAGCAGACAGCAGCCCACATGCTCTGCTTGCCGCAAACATGGAAAACAGACACCCTAGCATCAGAATCTCAGAAATCACTGAGAGAAGTAGAGAAATGCTGCAGGAGCATGTTTGCTTCCTAGGACAAATGAAAAACTCACATGGGCCATGCACAGTGCAAACGGATGAAAAGAAGAATACACAGCGAGAGCAGTGTGCACTGTTCTCGCGAAGCAGAGCTTGTTCAGCTTGCCAGCTTCTAACATGGAAAGAGAGCAAGCAGACAACATCCCACATGCTCTGCTTGTTATAAACATGGAAAACAGACACCCTAGCATCAGAATCTCAGAAATCACAGAGAGAAGCAGAGAAATGCTGCAGGAGCATGTTTGCTTCCTAGGACAAATGAAAAACTCACATGGGCCATGCACAGTGCAAACGGATGAAAAGAAGCATAGACAGCGAAAGCAGTGTGCACTGTTCTCGCAAAGCAGAGCTTGTTCAGCTTGCCAGCTTCTAACATGGAAAGAGAGCAAGCAGACAGCAGCCCACATGCTCTGCTTGTTATAAACATGGAAAACAGACACCCTAGCATCAGAATCTCAGAAATCACAGAGAGAAGTAGAGAAATGCTGCAGGAGCATGTTTTCTTGCTAGGACCAACGAAAAACACAAATGGGCTGTGCGCAGTGCAAACAGATGAACAGAAGCATACACAGTGAGAGCTGTGTGCATGGTTCTCGCAGAGCAGAGCTTGTTCACCTTGACAGCTTCTAACATGGAAACACAGCAAGCAGACAGCAGCCCACATGCTCTGCTTGCTGCAAACGTGGAAAACAGACACCCTAGCATCAGAATCTCAGAAATCACTGAGAGAAGTAGAGAAATGCTGCAGGAGCATGTTTGCTTCCTAGGACAAATGAAAAACTCACATGGGCCATGCACAGTGCAAACGGATGAAAAGAAGAATACACAGCGAGAGCAGTGTGCACTGTTCTCGCGAAGCAGAGCTTGTTCAGCTTGCCAGCTTCTAACATGGAAAGAGAGCAAGCAGACAACAGCCCACATGCTCTGCTTGTTATAAACATGGAAACAGACACCCTAGCATCAGAATCTCAGAAATCACAGAGAGAAGTAGAGAAATGCTGCAGGAGCATGTTTTCTTGCTAGGACCAACGAAAAACACAAATGGGCTGTGCGCAGTGCAAACAGATGAACAGAAGCAAACACAGTGAGAGCTGTGTGTATGGTTCTTGCAAAGCAGAGCGTGTTCACCTTGACAGCTTCTAACATGGAAACACAGCAAGCAGACCTCAGCCTACATTCTCTGCGTGTTGCAAAGATGGAAAACAGACACCCTAGTGTCAGAATCTCAGAAATCACTGAGCGAAGCAGAGAAATGCTGCAGGACCATGCTTACTTGCTTGAAAAAGTGAAAAACTTACTTGGGCTGTGCACAGTGCAAACAGATGAACAGAAGCATACATAGCGAGAGCAGTGTGCACTGTTCTCGCGAAGCAGAGTTTGTTCACCTTGACAGCTTCTAACATGGAAACACAGCAAGCAGACAGCAGCCCACATGCTCTGCTTGCTGCAAACATGGAAAACAGACACCCTAGCATCAGAATCTCAGAAATCACAGAGAGAAGCAGAGAAATGCTGCAGGAGCATGTTTGCTTCCTAGGACAAATGAAAAACTCACATGGGCCATGCACAGTGCAAACGGATGAAAAGAAGCATACACAGCGAGAGCAGTGTGCACTGTTCTCGCAAAGCAGAACTTGTTCAGCTTGCCAGCTTCTAACATGGAAAGAGAGCAAGCAGACAGCAGCCCACATGCTCTGCTTGTTATAAACATGGAAAACAGACACCCTAGCATCAGAATCTCAGAAATCACAGAGAGAAGTAGAGAAATGCTGCAGGAGCATGTTTTCTTGCTAGTACCAACGAAAAACACAAATGGGCTGTGCGCAGTGCAAACAGATGAACAGAAGCATACACAGTGAAAGCTGTGTGCATGGTTCTCGCAGAGCAGAGCTTGTTCACCTTGACAGCTTCTAACATGGAAACACAGCAAGCAGACAGCAGCCCACATGCTCTGCTTGTGGCAAACATGGAAAACAGTCGCCCCAGCATCATAATCACAAAAATCAATGAGAGGAGCAGAGAAATGCTGCGGGGGCATGTTTTCTTGCTAGGACAAATGAAAACCTTACTTGGGCTGTGCACAGTGCAAACGGATGAACAGAAGCATACACAGTGAGAGCTGTGTGCACTGTTCTCGCACAGCACAGCTTGTTCGACTTCACAGCTTCTAACATGGAAACAAAGCAAGCAGACAGCAATCCACATGCTCTGCTTGCTGCAAATGTGGAAAACAGACACCCCAGCATCAGAATCTCAGAAATCACAGAGAGAAGTAGAAAAATGCTGCAGGAGCATGTTTTCTTGCTTGAAAAAGTGAAAAACTCACTTGGGCCGTGCACAGCGCAAACCAATGAACAGAAGCAAACACAGTGAGAGCTGTGTGTATGGTTCTCGCAAAGCAGAGCGTGTTCACCTTGACAGCTTCTAACATGGAAACACAGCAAGCAGACCTCAGCCTACATTCTCTGCGTGTTGCAAAGATGGAAAACAGACACCCTAGTATCAGAATCTCAGAAATCACTGAGCGAAGCAGAGAAATGCTGCAGGACCATGCTTGCTTGCTTGAAAAAGTGAAAAACTTACTTGGGCTGTGCACAGTGCAAACAGATGAACAGAAGCATACATAGCGAGAGCAGTGTGCACTGTTCTCGCGGAGCAGAGCTTGTTCACCTTGACAGCTTCTAACATGGAAACACAGCAAGCAGACAGCAGCCCACATGCTCTGCTTGTTATAAACATGGAAAACAGACACCCTAGCATCAGAATCTCAGAAATCAGTGAGAGAAGCAGAGAAATGCTGCAGGAGCATGTTTGCTTCCTAGGACAAATGAAAAACTCACATGGGCCGTGCCCAGTGCAAACGGATGAAAAGAAGCATACACAGCGAGAGCAGTGTGCACTGTTCTCGCAAAGCAGAGCTTGTTCAGCTTGCCAGCTTCTAACATGGAAAGAGAGCAAGCAGACAGCAGCCCACATGCTCTGCTTGTTATAAACATGGAAAACAGACACCCTAGCATCAGAATCTCAGAAATCACAGAGAGAAGTAGAGAAATGCTGCAGGAGCATGTTTTCTTGCTAGGACCAACGCAAAACACAAATGGGCTGTGCGCAGTGCAAACAGATGAACAGAAGCATACACAGTGAGAGCTGTGTGCATGGTTCTCTCAGAGCAGAGCTTGTTCTACTTGACAGCTTCTAACATGGAAACACAGCAAGCAGACAGCAGCCCACATGCTCTGCTTGCGGCAAACATGGAAAACAGTCGCCCCAGCATCATAATCACAAAAATCAATGAGAGGAGCAGAGAAATGCTGCGGGGGCATGTTTTCTTGCTAGGACAAATGAAAACCTTACTTGGGCTGTGCACAGTGCAAACGGATGAACAGAAGCATACACAGTGAGAGCTGTGTGCACTGTTCTCGCACAGCAGAGCTTGTTCGACTTGACAGCTTCTAACATGGAAACAGAGCAAGCAGACAGCAATCCACATGCTCTGCTTGCTGCAAACGTGGAAAACAGACGCCCCAGCATCAGAATCTCAGAAGTCACTGAGAGTAGTAGAGAAATGCTGCAGGAGCTTGTTTGCTTCCTAGGACAAATGAAAAACTCACATGGGCCATGCACAGTGCAAATGGATGAAAAGAAGCATGCACAGCGAGAGCAGTGTGCACTGTTCTCGCAAAGCAGAGCTTGTTCAGCTCGCCAGCTTCTAACATGGAAACACAGCAAGCAGACCTCAGCCTACATTCTCTGCGTGTTGCAAAGATGGAAAACCGACACCCTAGTGTCAGAATCTCAGAAATCACTGAGCGAAGCAGAGAAATGCTGCAGGACCATGCTTGCTTGCTTGAAAAAGTGAAAAACTTACTTGGGCTGTGCACAGTGCAAACAGATGAACAGAAGCATACATAGCGAGAGCAGTGTGCACTGTTCTCGCAAAGCAGAGCTTGTTCAACTTGACAGCTTCTCTCATGGAAACAGAGCAAGCAGACAGCAATCCACATGCTCTGCTTTCTGCAAACGTGGAAAACAGACGCCCCAGCATCAGAATCTCAGAAATCACTGAGAGAAGCAGAGAAATTCTGCAGGAGCATGTTTTCTTGCTAGGACAAATGAAAACCTTACTTGGGCTGTGAACAGAGCAAACGGATGAACAGAAGCATACACAGCGAGTGCAGTGTTCACTGGTCTCGGAGAGCAGAGCTTGTTCAACTTGACAGCTTCTAACATGGAAACGGAACAAGCAGACATGAACCCACTTGCTCTGCTTGCTGCAAACATGGAAAACAGGCACACCAGTATCAGAATCTCAGAAATCACTGAGAGAAGCAGAGAAATTCTGCAGGTGCATGTTTTCTTGCTTGAAAAATTGAAAAACTTACTTGGGCGGTGAACAGAGCAAACGGATGAACAGAAGCATACACAGCGAGTGCAGTGTTCACTGTTCTCGCAGAGCAGAGCTTGTCCAACTTTACAGCTTCTAAGATGGAAAGAGAGCAAGCAGACCTCAGCCCGCATTCTCTGCTTGTTGCAAACATAAAAAACAGATGCCCTTGCAGCATAATCTCAGAAATCACTGAGAGAAGCAGAGAAATGCTGCAGATGCATGTTTGCTTGCTAGAACAAATGAAAAACTCAGATGGCCTGCGCACAGTGCAAACCGATGAACAGAAGTGTAGTGGTGTGAGAATTGTTTTACTAAGTTATTAAGTTATTTTTGTAAGATTTTTGAGTTAATTTTGTAATGATTTAGTTCACTGTATACCCCTGTGTTCTGTACTGGTTTTCCCCTTATGAGTTAGGTTGCTTAAACAGACGTTTTCTGTCAATGAATCCTCCCCTGCACCTGTCTTTGTCACTCCCTTTCCCCACTCCTCGTGGTCGACCAGTCTGTCACTTTGGACACCTTCCCTGGCTTTTGGAAAATTCCAGGCAGGGGGTCGAGTGATAGGCTGGGGCCCTTGGAATTCCCTCCCATCTTGTGTGGTTGGCCCCCTGTCGTAAAGTTTACACCCCCAGTTACACCCCCCGTTGTCGTGACTGGCTGAACCGGTTGTCAGCCACCCCTGTTTCCACCCCACTTTAAAAACCTCGTGCACCCCTGGCCCGGGGTCTCTTCTGGGCAGCAGGTCACAGGGGCAGAGCTCCCGGCTCTCTCCTCTCCAATAAACCTCATTTAAATCCTGCCTGCAAGAGTCCGGCTTTCTTCTGACTGCTGAGATCGCCATTGCTTCATCTCCGTGCCGATCGCAGGGCAGAAGGAGGCTTTCTTAGCTAGCCACTTTGCCCGAACACGCTGCTGCAGTGACATCTAGTGGACTGAGCTAGCTATTGCAGCGTGATTAACACGCGATTCGGACACTGCGACACAGAAGCACACACAGTGAGAGGTGTGGGCACTGTTCTCGCAAAGCAGAGCTTGTTCAACTTGACAGCTTCTAACATGGAAACACAGCAAGCAGACAGCAGCCCACATGCTCTGCTTGCTGCAAACATGGAATACAGACACCCCAGCATCAGAATCTCAGAAATCAGTGAGAGAAGCCGAGAAATGCTGCAAGAGCATGTTTGCTTGCTAGGACAAACGAAAAACACCAATGGCTGTGCACAGAGCAAACAGATGAACAGAAGCAAACACAGTGAGAGCGGCGTGTATGGTTCTCGCAAAGCAGAGCTTGTTGACCTTGACAGCTTCTAACATGGAAACACAGCAAGCAGACAGCAGCCCACATGGTCTGCTTGCTGCAAACATGGAAAACAGACACCCTAGCATCAGAATCTCAGAAATCACTGAGCGAAGCAGAGAAATGCTGCAGGAGCATGTTTTCTTGCTTGAAAAAGTGAAAAACTCACTTGGGCCGTGCACAGCGCAAACCAATGAACAGAAGCAAACACAGTGAGAGCTGTGTGTATGGTTCCCGCAAAGCAGAGCTTGTTCACCTTGACAGCTTCTAACATGGAAACACAGCAAGCAGACCTCAGCCTACATTCTCTGCGTGTTGCAAAGATGGAAAACAGACACCCTAGTATCAGAATCTCAGAAATCACTGAGCGAAGCAGAGAAATGCTGCAGGACCATGCTTGCTTGCTTGAAAAAGTGAAAAACTTACTTGGGCTGTGCACAGTGCAAACAGATGAAAAGAAGCATACATAGCGAGAGCAGTGTGCACTGTTCTCGCGAAGCAGAGCTTGTTCACCTTGACAGCTTCTAACATGGAAACACAGCAAGCAGACAGCAGCCCACATGCTCTGCTTGCTGCAAACATGGAAAACAGACACCCTAGCATCAGAATCTCAGAAATCACAGAGAGAAGTAGAGAAATGCTGCAGGAGCATGTTTTCTTGCTAGGAACAACGAAAAACACAAATGGGCTGTGCGCAGTGCAAACAGATGAACAGAAGCATACACAGTGAGAGCTGTGTGCATGGTTCTCGCATAGCAGAGCTTGTTCAACTTGACAGCTTCTAACATGGAAAGAGAGCAAGAAGACAGGAACCCACATGCTGTGCTTGCTGCAAACATGGAAAACAGACGCCCCAGCATCAGAATCTCAGAAATCACTGAGAGAAGCAGAGAAATGCTGCAGGACCATGCTTGCTTGCTTGAAAAAGTGAAAAACTTACTTGGGCTGTGCACAGTGCAAACAGATGAACAGAAGCATACACAGCGAGTGCAGTGTTCACTGTTCTCGCAGAGCAGAGCTTGTTCAACTTTACAGCTTCTAAGATGGAAAGAGAGCAAGCAGACCTCAGCCCGCATTCTCTGCTTGTTGCAAACATAAAAAACAGATGCCCTTGCAGCATAATCTCAGAAATCACTGAGAGAAGCCGAGAAATGCTGCAGGTGCATGTTTGCTTGCTAGAACAAATGAAAAACTCAGATGGGCTGTGCACGGTGCAAACCGATGAACAGAACTGTAGTGGTGTGAGAATTGTTTTACTAAGTTATTAAGTTATTATTGTAAGATTTTTGAGTTAATTTTGTAATGATTTAGTTCACTGTATACCCCTGTGTTCTGTACTGGTTTTCCCCTTATGAGTTAGGTTGCTTAAACAGACGTTTTCTGTCAATGAATCCTCCCCTGCACCTGTCTTTGTCACTCCCTTCCCCCACTCCTCGTGGTCGACCAGTCTGTCACTTTGGACACCTTCCCTGGCTTTTGGAAAATTCCAGGCAGGGGGTCGAGTGATAGGCTGGGGCCCTTGGAATTCCCTCCCATCTTGTGTGGTTGGCCCCCTGTCGTAAAGTTTACACCCCCAGTTACACCCCCCGTTGTCGTGACTGGCTGAACCGGTTGTCAGCCACCCCTGTTTCCACCCCACTTTAAAAACCTCGTGCACCCCTGGCCCGGGGTCTCTTCTGGGCAGCAGGTCACAGGGGCAGAGCTCCCGGCTCTCTCCTCTCCAATAAACCTCATTTAAATCCTGCCTGCAAGAGTCCGGCTTTCTTCTGACTGCTAAGGTCGCCATTGCTTCATCTCCGTGCCCATCGCAGGGCAGAAGGAGGCTTTCTTAGCTAGCCACTTTGCCCGAACACGCTGCTGCAGTGACATCTAGTGGACTGAGCTAGCTATTGCAGCGTGATTAACACGCGATTCGGACACTGCGACACAGAAGCACACACAGTGAGAGGTGTGGGCACTGTTCTCGCAAAGCAGAGCTTGTTCAACTTGACAGCTTCTAACATGGAAACACAGCAAGCAGACAGCAGCCCACATGCTCTGCTTGCTGCAAACATGGAAAACAGACACCCCAGCAACAGAATCTCAGAAATCACTGAGAGAAGCCGAGAAATGCTGCAGGAGCATGTTTGCTTGCTAGAACAAATGAAAAACACCCAATGGCTGCGCACAGTGCAAACAGATGAACAGAAGCATACACAGCGAGAGCTCTGGGCACTGTTCTCGCAAAGCAGAGCTTGTTCTACTTGACAGCTTCTAACATGGAAACACAGCAAGCAGACAGCAGCCCACATGCTCTGCTTGCGGCAAACATGGAAAACAGTCGCCCCAGCATCATAATCACAAAAATCAATGAGAGGAGCAGAGAAATGCTGCGGGGGCATGTTTTCTTGCTAGGACAAATGAAAACCTTTCTTGGGCTGTGCACAGTGCAAACGGATGAACAGAAGCATACACAGTGAGAGCTGTGTGCACTGTTCTCGCACAGCAGAGCTTGTTCGACTTGACAGCTTCTAACATGGAAACAGAGCAAGCAGACAGCAATCCACATGCTCTGCTTGCTGCAAACGTGGAAAACAGACGCCCCAGCATCAGAATCTCAGAAGTCACTGAGAGTAGTAGAGAAATGCTGCAGGAGCTTGTTTGCTTCCTAGGACAAATGAAAAACTCACATGGGCCATGCACAGTGCAAATGGATGAAAAGAAGCATGCACTGCGAGAGCAGTGTGCACTGTTCTCGCAAAGCAGAGCTTGTTCAGCTCGCCAGCTTCTAACATGGAAACACAGCAAGCAGACCTCAGCCTACATTCTCTGCGTGTTGCAAAGTTGGAAAACCGACACCCTAGTGTCAGAATCTCAGAAATCACTGAGCGAAGCAGAGAAATGCTGCAGGACCATGCTTGCTTGCTTGAAAAAGTGAAAAACTTACTTGGGCTGTGCACAGTGCAAACAGATGAACAGAAGCATACATAGCGAGAGCAGTGTGCACTGTTCTCGCAAAGCAGAGCTTGTTCAACTTGACAGCTTCTCTCATGGAAACAGAGCAAGCAGACAGCAATCCACATGCTCTGCTTTCTGCAAACGTGGAAAACAGACGCCCCAGCATCAGAATCTCAGAAATCACTGAGAGAAGCAGAGAAATTCTGCAGGAGCATGTTTTCTTGCTAGGACAAATGAAAACCTTACTTGGGCTGTGAACAGAGCAAACGGATGAACAGAAGCATACACAGCGAGTGCAGTGTTCACTGGTCTCGGAGAGCAGAGCTTGTTCAACTTGACAGCTTCTAACATGGAAACGGAACAAGCAGACATGAACCCACTTGCTCTGCTTGCTGCAAACATGGAAAACAGGCACACCAGTATCAGAATCTCAGAAATCACTGAGAGAAGCAGAGAAATTCTGCAGGTGCATGTTTTCTTGCTTGAAAAATTGAAAAACTTACTTGGGCGGTGAACAGAGCAAACGGATGAACAGAAGCATACACAGCGAGTGCAGTGTTCACTGTTCTCGCAGAGCAGAGCTTGTTCAACTTTACAGCTTCTAAGATGGAAAGAGAGCAAGCAGACCTCAGCCCGCATTCTCTGCTTGTTGCAAACATAAAAAACAGATGCCCTTGCAGCATAATCTCAGAAATCACTGAGAGAAGCAGAGAAATGCTGCAGATGCATGTTTGCTTGCTAGAACAAATGAAAAACTCAGATGGCCTGCGCACAGTGCAAACCGATGAACAGAAGTGTAGTGGTGTGAGAATTGTTTTACTAAGTTATTAAGTTATTTTTGTAAGATTTTTGAGTTAATTTTGTAATGATTTAGTTCACTGTATACCCCTGTGTTCTGTACTGGTTTTCCCCTTATGAGTTAGGTTGCTTAAACAGACGTTTTCTGTCAATGAATCCTCCCCTGCACCTGTCTTTGTCACTCCCTTCCCCCACTCCTCGTGGTCGACCAGTCTGTCACTTTGGACACCTTCCCTGGCTTTTGGAAAATTCCAGGCAGGGGGTCGAGTGATAGGCTGGGGCCCTTGGAATTCCCTCCCATCTTGTGTGGTTGGCCCCCTGTCGTAAAGTTTACACCCCCAGTTACACCCCCCGTTGTCGTGACTGGCTGAACCGGTTGTCAGCCACCCCTGTTTCCACCCCACTTTAAAAACCTCGTGCACCCCTGGCCCGGGGTCTCTTCTGGGCAGCAGGTCACAGGGGCAGAGCTCCCGGCTCTCTCCTCTCCAATAAACCTCATTTAAATCCTGCCTGCAAGAGTCCGGCTTTCTTCTGACTGCTGAGATCGCCATTGCTTCATCTCCGTGCCCATCGCAGGGCAGAAGGAGGCTTTCTTAGCTAGCCACTTTGCCCGAACACGCTGCTGCAGTGACATCTAGTGGACTGAGCTAGCTATTGCAGCGTGATTAACACGCGATTCGGACACTGCGACACAGAAGCACACACAGTGAGAGGTGTGGGCACTGTTCTCGCAAAGCAGAGCTTGTTCAACTTGACAGCTTCTAACATGGAAACACAGCAAGCAGACAGCAGCCCACATGCTCTGCTTGCTGCAAACATGGAAAACAGACACCCCAGCATCAGAATCTCAGAAATCAGTGAGAGAAGCCGAGAAATGCTGCAAGAGCATGTTTGCTTGCTAGGACAAACGAAAAACACCAATGGCTGTGCACAGTGCAAACAGATGAACAGAAGCAAACACAGTGAGAGCTGTGTGTATGGTTCTCGCAAAGCAGAGCTTGTTGACCTTGACAGCTTCTAACATGGAAACACAGCAAGCAGACAGCAGCCCACATGGTCTGCTTGCTGCAAACATGGAAAACAGACACCCTAGCATCAGAATCTCAGAAATCACTGAGCGAAGCAGAGAAATGCTGCAGGAGCATGTTTTCTTGCTTGAAAAAGTGAAAAACTCACTTGGGCCGTGCACAGCGCAAACCAATGAACAGAAGCAAACACAGTGAGAGCTGTGTGTATGGTTCCCGCAAAGCAGAGCTTGTTCACCTTGACAGCTTCTAACATGGAAACACAGCAAGCAGACCTCAGCCTACATTCTCTGCGTGTTGCAAAGATGGAAAACAGACACCCTAGTATCAGAATCTCAGAAATCACTGAGCGAAGCAGAGAAATGCTGCAGGACCATGCTTGCTTGCTTGAAAAAGTGAAAAACTTACTTGGGCTGTGCACAGTGCAAACAGATGAACAGAAGCATACATAGCGAGAGCAGTGTGCACTGTTCTCGCGAAGCAGAGCTTGTTCACCTTGACAGCTTCTAACATGGAAACACAGCAAGCAGACAGCAGCCCACATGCTCTGCTTGCTGCAAACATGGAAAACAGACACCCTAGTGTGTTCGGTTCCGTCCCGCACCGGGCAGGAGGTGACCTCTGGCTAGCTCTGGTCAACCCAGACACAGAATGGTTCCAGTTCGTTCGGCTTCTCGGCTCGGCAGCTGAACCCCAAAAGTGTGACAGCAAAGCAGCAGAAGAGAAAACGCTGGCTCTCAGCTTGGCAGTTTAAAAGATGTTTATTAGCTCCAGAGTTGAGGAGCAGAGAGGTTGAGAGCGAGGTGCTGAGAGATGTTGCTGAGAGGCTGAGAGAGATGCTGAGAGAGATTTTTTCCTCCCTCCTGCCCCCTATAAGCGGGGGAGGGGTTTCAGGGAGGATACTACAAAACCACGAATCAGGGGTTTCAGGGGGTAACAAGGTGTGCCCACCCCCAAGCCTTGGACCATTCAAATCCAAAGTTAAAGGAATTCCCCCCGGGGGGCCTATCACCAGAAGCCTTCTCCCTGAGATTTCGCAATCTTGGGAGGGCTCCTGGAGAAACAGGCTGCCCTAGGGCAAGGGGGGTGGGAGGACACAAATCACCTTATTATACAGACAACACAAAAGGGATTACAACATTGGGGATACAGTGAAATGAATCATAACATAAACTTCTTATAAAAACCTAATAAAACAATTCTGCACCACTACATCTCCCCCTTTTCTGTTTTAATAACAGGAGGAGGGCTGGAATGGAGGAGGATGATATTCAAAGTCCGGGTAACTCTCGGCGAGCCACTCTGGCTGAGTGGGCCACTCCATCTGAGGTTCCTCTTCTGGGTGTCTCCTGTCCTCTGGGTCTTCCTCCAGTTCCACGTTCTCCTCCCATCCAGGCGCAGATGATACAGCAACTTGGTTCACAGAGGGGGCATGTGTGGTGCTAGAAATTAATCTACCTAACATTTTTTTGATGATACCAAATCCAATTAAAATTGACAGAATAACAAACAAAAATAACAAAACTGATTTCAAAATTGAACCCACCCAGCCCGAAAGTCCCCAGTCCCCAAACAATCCATTCAGCCAGTCACCAGTCTCTCTCTTGATGTCATTCACCATGTCTCGGATGTTCTGGCTGGCTTTGTGGTCTGCCCCATTGCCCTGGTGGCTTTGGGCTGGGGCACCAACCATCTGGAGACAGGTGCAGTGATTCTGGCAAGCAGAAGGATGCTGAGGAGCAGGTGGAACTTCCTCAGCACAGGGGACTGACGCTGGACAGGCTCTGACAGGACTAAAAGAACTAAAACAAACAATTAACATTCAAGCAGGGGTCATTCAGGAAAGTGAAACCATCCTGGGAAAAATCATCCCTCCTTTTCCTCCTAAAAGCTGCCTGAGTAACCTGTGGCAGTTTCTTTTTCTCCCCTGAGACCTTCGGGACATAGGGCCTCACCCATTTTGATGGTAACCATCTCGGCCCCGTGGGGGTGGACACGCAAGCGTACCCACGACCCCACGTGACCAAATCATGAGGTCCCTCTGTCCTTCCAGTCGCAGGGTCCCGGACCATGACCGGCGGCCTCTCCTTGATGTTTAGTTGAGGGTTTGCCCCGAAATGACGAACGATCGGTGGGTTTAAAAACTGAAAGGTGCTGTTTAAAAAATTCAGTGTGAATAGAGCCCTGGCCAATCGGGTCTGCGGTGTTTCTGTTTTCAACACCGGTTGTTGTTGGTTGAGGACCCTTTTGATTTCTCTGTGGGTCCTCTCCACTACAGCTTGGCCTGTTGGGGAATGGGGGATGCCGGTTTTATGTCCCACTCCCCATTGTTGCAGGAAGCTGCAGAATTCCCTGGAACGGTACGCTGGGCCATTATCAGTTTTTAATTCTTTTGGGATGCCCATGAAGGAGAAAGCCTGGATGAGGTGTTTAATCGCATCCGAGGTTTTCTCCCCTGCGTGGGCGGAAGCAAAAACTGCACCGGAGAAGGTGTCCACCGACACGTGCACATATTTAGATCGGCCGAATTGGGGGATATGTGTTACATCAGTCTGCCACAGCTCACAGCTGTTCAGACCTCTGGGGTTCACTCCCGCACTTAAGGTGGGGAGTGCATGCTGATTACATGAGGGACACATAGCCACAATTGCCTTAGCCTGTTCCCGAGTGATGTGAAACCGGCGAACAAGGCCAGGCGCGTTCTGATGGTGAAGCTGATGGCTGAGCTTTGCCTGCTCAAAAATGCTTGGCAATGGGGCCATGACTGCAGGAGCAGCAAGAGCATCAGCCCTTCTGTTCCCCTCAGCTACAAACCCTGGCAAATCGGTGTGTGATTTCGTATGCATCACAAAGAATGGCTGCTCTCTGTGGGAGACAAGCTTAACAAGCTTAGAAAGCAGCTCAAACAGTGCTGTGTTAGACACTTCCTGCAGTATTGCCTGATCTGCCCTCGATACCAACCCCGCTACATAAGCGGAGTCCGTTACTAAATTGAAGGGTTCGGGGAACCTTTCGAAAGCCCTGACAACAGCGGCCAACTCAGCAACCTGAGGTGATCCCTCCACCTCGGCAACATCTGCCTCCCACTGCTGAGTCTGAGGGTCCTTCCAAGTCATAACTGACTTGTGGGACCTTCCGGACGCATCCGTGAAAACTGTCAGGGCCTCTAAAGGCCTCCTGCTCCGAACATCTTTCAAATTCAGTGTGAATTTGGCATCCTGATTAAAAAATTTGTGGGCTGGCCGATGAATTGAGATTTGCCCAGTAAAGGAATCCAGAGCAAACTGCAGTGCTTCATTTTCCTGAAGCAGGTGTTCTAACATTGCCTTTGTAATTTGGCCCGATCTCAATCCAATTGGAATGTGAATGCATTCAAAATCACACCCTGCCAATTCCCTGATCCGGACTCTGGCTTTTCGGATCAGTTCAGCCACCAGTTCCTGTGGACGTGTCATTCTCTTGGACCTTTGATGGCTGAGAAAGACCCATTCTATGATTAGAAGCGGGTCCTCTCTGCCCTGGTCCTTTTTGATGTTATTTCTCCACTGGAAAATGACTCCATGGAGGTGTGGCAATTTCCCCATAATTATGAATTTGAAAGGCAGGTCTGGATCACACCGGTGGGCCTGCCGAGTGGACATGAGATGCTGTACCTTTTCCAGCGCCTCCTTTGCTTCCGGGGTCAGTTCCCTGGGAGAACTCAGCTCCTCTCCCCCTTTCAATAAATTGAAAAGAGGGGCTAGGTCCTCAGTTGTGAGGCCTAGCCAGGGTCTCACCCAGTTCAATGCCCCACACAGCTGATGGACATCTGCGAGGGTCTGAATTTTGGGCCTGATTTCCAATTTCTGCGGCACAATGGTCCGCTTGCCAATCTCCAGCCCAAGGTACCTCCAAGGTGGCATCCTTTGAACCTTGTCTTCCTGCAGCTCGAACCCTGCAACAACCAATGCATTAATTGTCAGGTCAAGCGCGTGTGACAAGACATCATCGGTGGGGGCACACACAAGCACATCATCCATATAATGATGGATGATTGCTTTCTCTGCGGCTACGCGGACCGGGGACAGCAAGGAAGCCACATACCA
This sequence comes from Delichon dasypus, assembly GCA_037837765.1. Classification (NCBI taxonomy): domain Eukaryota; kingdom Metazoa; phylum Chordata; class Aves; order Passeriformes; family Hirundinidae; genus Delichon; species Delichon dasypus. The sequence goes on from JBBAXF010000038.1 coordinate 465,410, forward strand.
CTGGCAGATTACCGGAGACACTTTCATCCCCTGGGGTAAAACTTTCCAATGGTAGCGTTTCCTCGGGGCCTCTCGGTTAATGGTGGGAACCGAGAATGCAAAACGTGGTGCATCGTCCGGATGTAGGGGAATATGGAAGAAACAATCTTTTATATCTATAACAGCCAATTTCCAATTTTGTGGGAGCATGGTCGGGGTAGGCATCCCGGGTTGAAGAGAGCCCATATCTTCTATCACATTGTTAATTTGTCTGAGATCCTGGAGGAGCCTCCACTTGTCCTTCCCCGGCTTCCGGATAACGAAAACCGGCGAATTCCAAGGGCTGGTGGTCTCTACAATGTGACCCTTAGCTAACTGCTCCTCCACGAGCTCTTCGAGCGCCTTCAATTTCTGTTTTGAAAGCGGCCACTGCTCTACCCACACCGGAGTATCTGTTTTCCAATTCAGCTTGTGGGTAGGGCGCTCCTCAGCGACCGCTGCCCAAAAATCCTGCGGGGGGTCTGGGATGTCAATTGTGACTCCCCACTGGGCCATCAGGTCTCTCCCCAACAAGGGTTCCCTATAATCCAAAACAAAAGGGCGTAAACTGGCCAACTGCCCTTTTGGCCCCTTAATTTGAACCACACTCTTTGATTGTCTGGCCAATTGCATTCCCCCTATTCCTTGCACGTGTCCTGCCACGTTTTCCAAGGCCCAACGTGACGGCCAGTGCTTGGCTGGGATCACAGTCACGTCCATGTCCGTGTGTAGAAGGCCTGTGATGTTAATGGCCTCATCACCCACCTGTAACTCACATCCCACCTGGGGTTTCACTTCTGTGATCCTGTGCACGGGACAAGCAGTTGGCATCTTGTCTTCTTCCGGGCATTCCCAGGTGGGTATGATCTGGGCAACTATCTGCCCTTTTGGTAGGAATGTTGGTGGGTGAGTGCAGCGTAGCCAGAGAACGAACTTTCCAGGATTGTCATCAAGTGTTCCCGGAAGAATTTCGATCTCTTTTGGGGTGTGTTTGCAGTCCCCCACAACGATGAGCTTACCTTTGACCCTTGGCCAGGTACCCTGCTCACTGTTGTCAAATGACACAAAATTCCAATCGTTGTCTTTCAGGTGCAAACCCTCTGTGAGCTGCAACCTGTAGGGGGTATACTTAGAATTAGTTGTCAAAATCGGCTGTGCCATGTCATGGTCTGTATAAGTCATTTCCAGTATGTTATTTTTGCTGCCGCCCTGAATGGGGCAATGCAGCTTCTCCTTCTTTTTCCCTTGGCTCCCCTTCCCCTCCCCTCCTGCCTGGTCCACCCCATTTTTTTCTTCACGCAGGGTGGACCTGCGCTCTTTCACCAGTTTTTTTGTGAGGGTTTAAACCCTCTACCTTTTTCCCCTTCCCCTTTTTTGTTTTTGAGGTCCTCTAATTCTTTCTTGAGGGGGCATTTGGAAACCCAGTGCCCCAAATTCCCGCACAAAAAACACTTCTGGGAGCTTTGAGCAGAAAGCTTCTTCCCGGTGTTCAGTGTTTCTTGGGAATCTTCAGCTTCCATGGCTGCAACTTGATGAGGTTTGCGCTGTGGACCTGTGGATGAACTCATAAAAGGCACCTTTACCTGACATACCTGAAGCATGTCTGGTAAGGTTGGTTTGGGGTTTAGAGGTAAACTTAAAATCGCAGCACGACATAAATCATTTGCATTCGAAAACGCAATCTCTGTTAAAATGTGTTCCCGAGCCATCTCGTTTTTGACCTGAGCTTCAATAGCTCGGGACAGTCTCTCCACAAAATCTGTGAAAGACTCCCTTTGGTCCTGTCTGATTCTCGAATATGAAATCACAGGACCTTGTGTTTGCATGCTGAAGAATGCAGTCAGGGCTGTCTCTCTCACTACGTGGAGGCACTGGACAGGAATGACCACTTGGTCAGTGGCTTCTGCCCACTGCCCCTCACCAGCGAGGTGTTCTAGAGTGATGGGATTTCCCTGAGCATCCACTCTAGTGTTAACATGGCTGAGGAGCCCTGGTAAGGCATCCTGGAGCAGCTGTTTCCAAGCTGTGACCCATAGGATGTACTCTGTTGGGTTCAGCAAGCAAGAAAACAGGTACTTTAAATCAGCAGGCACCACTTCCTCTGCAGAGAGATCTGCTCTGAGGAGCCCTCTGAAATATGGTCCATCCCGGCCATATGTTTTGTGAGTTTTGCAGATTTCTTTGATGGTGGCTCGGGGAAATGGGTGGTACTCTGCCCTGTTGTTACCACCGCGGGCATTGCGGTAGCTGACAGGGGCGAGAGTCGGAATGGAGCAGGAACCGGCAGCTGCATCTGCTCCGGTTCCCTGCTCAGGCACCTCTGGGTTTGAGGGAGCGATGGAGCCCGTGCCCTGAGGCACTTGGTTGCTTGGCAACCACGTCCCTGCAGGGGGCGCGGTTTGCCCGGGGGGTGATGTCATCGAGGAGTGGGGGGGTGGGGGGAATCCCGGAGAAGGGGGCTCCGGGGCAGGCGGCAGCGCGGCAGCCGCGGGGGGGGCGGCGGACCACGGCCCGGCGGAGGCACCCCCTGCCGGGAGCACCGGGGGGGGTGCAGCGGGCCGCGGCCACTCCGCGCTGGGGAACCCCTCAGGCAGCGGCGCCGCGGGGGGGGAGGGGGGGTGCTGCAGCGCGCACGCGCAGCCACAGGGGGTTGGGGGGGGCAGCGCGGCCGCGGCGCGCGGGGCGGGGGCGGGGCCGCGGGGGTCGGGACCGGCACCACGTGGGGTGGGAGCGGGGCCGGGGCCGCGCGGGGCGGGGGCGGGGCCGGGGCCGCGCGGGGCGAGGGCGGGGCCGGGGCCGCGCGGGGCGAGGGCGGGGCCGGGGCCGCGCGGCAGACACCCGACGTCACAGGGGTAGGGAGGGGTGGGCGGCGCCGAGGGGGCGGGGGAGTCCCCGGCCATGCGGTCGCCGCCATCTTGGGGTCCCCGTGCCGGCCACGTGGCTTCCCCCCCCACAGAAAAACGAACTCGGCATTTTTCCCCTGGGGAAAGCAGGGACGGAGCATTGTCTCTTGCAACATGGCCAATGCTGCCCGAGAGCTCCCTCCCGGCCCCACGGGGCCAGCACGGGCGGGGTGGCTGGGGCGTCCCGGAGGCTGAGCGTCCCGGGAGCCCCGCTGATACATTTAGAACACTTTCCCGGGGACACGGGGACCGGGGAGAAGAAGGGGGGGGAGGAGGGAGAGAACACGTTTGTCTGCCGGGCTCAAGCTGCATTCCCTGTTGAGACTGAATCGCTGATTTAATCTTTGTTGCTACAATAAAATACTTTGTAGCCTTTTTGTCCCCTGTTTCAATCAGCCGAATTAATTGCCTTTCTACCGTGCCACAGAAATCGGCACTGCAGACTGTCTCAGGAGTTACATGGGGGAATTGCAGACCAAGCCACCGAACAAAACTTTTTAACTCGCCTTTTGAAATTTTCAATTTCGCCTCTTTTAGAACACAAACATAATTATAATACAACCTTTTCTGATGGATAGTTTGCTTTCCACCCATGTTTCGATACTAAGTTGCTTTTGAACCCGAACCCAGATGAAAAGCACTGCCCCGCAGACCCCGTCTGCTCGGAATCACAGGAGGTTTAACCCTTTAGCTGCGCAGCTATTTTTTGGAGGATTTTTTTCCTCCCCAATAGATCCCCCTCCCTCGGGGGAACCCTAAAACCAGTAAATATCTCCCGTTGGGGGTATACTTACGTGTCCTGTGACCTGGGGGGTGCGTGGGTCGGGTTGTTCTGCTGCAAGAAGGACTCCGGTCGGGGCCCGAAGCTACCCTTCTTTCCCCTGGGACTTGCCTCTTTAAAAGTCAATTTCCCAGGGGTGCGTGACGCCCAGAGACTGTTCGGGCTAAATCAGCCCCAGTCTGTTCGCAGGGTCCTCCTTGTCTCCGGGGAGCCCTGCGTGGGCACCGGACGCTCTGTCACCGTGGAGCCGTGCTCCACGTGGTCCAAGCTGCTCCTGCCGGCGTGGTCTGCTCCACGTTGGAGTTCCACGCTCTGGTCTCTGCCGGTGTGGTCTGCTCCACGTTGGCGCGCCAAATTCTGTGTTCGGTTTCGTCCCGCACCGGGCAGGAGGTGACCTCTGGCTAGCTCTGGTCAACCCAGACACAGAATGGTTCCAGTTCGTTCGGCTTCTCGGCTCGGCAGCTGAACCCCAAAAGTGTGACAGCAAAGCAGCAGAAGAGAAAACGCTGGCTCTCAGCTTGGCAGTTTAAAAGATGTTTATTAGCTCCAGAGTTGAGGAGCAGAGAGGTTGAGAGCGAGGTGCTGAGAGATGTTGCTGAGAGGCTGAGAGAGATGCTGAGAGAGATTTTTTCCTCCCTCCTGCCCCCTATAAGCGGGGGAGGGGTTTCAGGGAGGATACTACAAAACCACGAATCAGGGGTTTCAGGGGGTAACAAGGTGTGCCCACCCCCAAGCCTTGGACCATTCAAATCCAAAGTTAAAGGAATTCCCCCCAGGGGGCCTATCACCAGAAGCCTTCTCCCTGAGATTTCGCAATCTTGGGAGGGCTCCTGGAGAAACAGGCTGCCCTAGGGCAAGGGGGGTGGGAGGACACAAATCACCTTATTATACAGACAACACAAAAGGGATTACAACATTGGGGATACAGTGAAATGAATCATAACATAAACTTCTTATAAAAACCTAATAAAACAATTCTGCACCACTACACCCTAGCATCAGAATCTCAGAAATCACAGAGAGAAGTAGAGAAATGCTGCAGGAGCATGTTTTCTTGCTAGGAACAACGAAAAACACAAATGGGCTGTGCGCAGTGCAAACAGATGAACAGAAGCATACACAGCGAGTGCAGTGTTCACTGTTCTCGCAGAGCAGAGCTTGTTCAACTTTACAGCTTCTAAGATGGAAAGAGAGCAAGCAGACCTCAGCCCGCATTCTCTGCTTGTTGCAAACATAAAAAACAGATGCCCTTGCAGCATAATCTCAGAAATCACTGAGAGAAGCCGAGAAATGCTGCAGGTGCATGTTTGCTTGCTAGAACAAATGAAAAACTCAGATGGGCTGTGCACGGTGCAAACCGATGAACAGAACTGTAGTGGTGTGAGAATTGTTTTACTAAGTTATTAAGTTATTATTGTAAGATTTTTGAGTTAATTTTGTAATGATTTAGTTCACTGTATACCCCTGTGTTCTGTACTGGTTTTCCCCTTATGAGTTAGGTTGCTTAAACAGACGTTTTCTGTCAATGAATCCTCCCCTGCACCTGTCTTTGTCACTCCCTTCCCCCACTCCTCGTGGTCGACCAGTCTGTCACTTTGGACACCTTCCCTGGCTTTTGGAAAATTCCAGGCAGGGGGTCGAGTGATAGGCTGGGGCCCTTGGAATTCCCTCCCATCTTGTGTGGTTGGCCCCCTGTCGTAAAGTTTACACCCCCAGTTACACCCCCCGTTGTCGTGACTGGCTGAACCGGTTGTCAGCCACCCCTGTTTCCACCCCACTTTAAAAACCTCGTGCACCCCTGGCCCGGGGTCTCTTCTGGGCAGCAGGTCACAGGGGCAGAGCTCCCGGCTCTCTCCTCTCCAATAAACCTCATTTAAATCCTGCCTGCAAGAGTCCGGCTTTCTTCTGACTGCTAAGGTCGCCATTGCTTCATCTCCGTGCCCATCGCAGGGCAGAAGGAGGCTTTCTTAGCTAGCCACTCTGCCCTAACACGCTGCTGCAGTGACATCTAGTGGACAGAGCTAGCTATTGCAGCGTGATTAACACGCGATTCGGACACTGCGACACAGAAGCACACACAGTGAGAGGTGTGGGCACTGTTCTCGCAAAGCAGAGCTTGTTCAACTTGACAGCTTCTAACATGGAAACACAGCAAGCAGACAGCAGCCCACATGCTCTGCTTGCTGCAAACATGGAAAACAGACACCCCAGCAACAGAATCTCAGAAATCACTGAGAGAAGCCGAGAAATGCTGCAGGAGCATGTTTGCTTGCTAGAACAAATGAAAAACACCCAATGGCTGCGCACAGTGCAAACAGATGAACAGAAGCATACACAGCGAGAGCTCTGGGCACTGTTCTCGCAAAGCAGAGCTTGTTCAAATTGACACCCTCTAACATGGAACCACAGCAAGAAGACAGCAGCCCGCATGTTCTGCTTGTTGCAAACATGGAAAACATTCACCCCAGCATCAGAATCTCAGAAATCAGTGAGAGAAGCCGTGAAATGCTGCAAGAGCATGTTTGCTTGCTAGGACAAACGAAAAACACCAATGGCTGTGCACAGTGCAAACAGATGAACAGAAGCATACACAGCGAGAGCAGTGTGCACTGTTCTCGAAAAGCAGAGCTTATTCAGCTTGCCAGCTTCTAACATGGAAAGAGAGCAAGCAGACAGCAGCCCACATGCTCTGCTTGTTATAAACATGGAAAACAGGCGCCCCAGCATCAGAATCTCAGGAATCACTGAGCGAAGCAGAGAAATGCTGCGGGAGCATGTTTTCTTGCTTGAAAAAGTGAAAAACTTACTTGGGCTGTGCACAGTGCAAACAGATGAACAGAAGCATACATAGCGAGAGCAGTGTACACTGTTCTCGCGAAGCAGAGCTTGTTCACCTTGACAGCTTCTAACATGGAAACACAGCAAGCAGACAGCAGCCCATATGCCCTGCTTGCTGCAAACGTGGAAAACAGACGCCCCAGCATCAGAATCTCAGAAATCACTGAGAGAAGTAGAGAAATGCTGCAGGAGCATGTTTGCTTCCTAGGACAAATGAAAAACTCACATGGGCCATGCACAGTGCAAACGGATGAAAAGAAGCATACACAGCGAGAGCAGTGTGCACTGTTCTCGCAAAGCAGAGCTTGTTCAGCTTGCCAGCTTCTAACATGGAAAGAGAGCAAGCAGACAGCAGCCCACATGCTCTGCTAGTTATAAACATGGAAAACAGACACCCTAGCATCAGAATCTCAGAAATCACAGAGAGAAGTAGAGAAATGCTGCAGGAGCATGTTTTCTTGCTAGGACCAACGAAAAACACAAATGGGCTGTGCGCAGTGCAAACAGATGAACAGAAGCATACACAGTGAGAGCTGTGTGCATGGTTCTCGCAGAGCAGAGCTTGTTCTACTTGACAGCTTCTAACATGGAAACACAGCAAGCAGACAGCAGCCCACATGCTCTGCTTGCGGCAAACATGGAAAACAGTCGCCCCAGCATCATAATCACAAAAATAAATGAGAGGAGCAGAGAAATGCTGCGGGGGCATGTTTTCTTGCTAGGAACAACGAAAAACACAAATGGGCTGTGCGCAGTGCAAACAGATGAACAGAAGCATACACAGTGAGAGCTGTGTGCATGGTTCTCGCATAGCAGAGCTTGTTCAACTTGACAGCTTCTAACATGGAAAGAGAGCAAGAAGACAGGAACCCACATGCTGTGCTTGCTGCAAACATGGAAAACAGACACCCCAGCATCAGAATCTCAGAAATCACTGAGAGAAGCAGAGAAATGCTGCAGGACCATGCTTGCTTGCTTGAAAAAGTGAAAAACTTACTTGGGCTGTGCACAGTGCAAACAGATGAACAGAAGCATACATAGCGAGAGCAGTGTGCACTGTTCTCGCGAAGCAGAGCTTGTTCACCTTGACAGCTTCTAACATGGAAACACAGCAAGCAGACAGCAGCCCACATGCTCTGCTTGCTGCAAACATGGAAAACAGACACCCTAGCATCAGAATCTCAGAAATCACTGAGAGAAGTAGAGAAATGCTGCAGGAGCATGTTTGCTTCCTAGGACAAATGAAAAACTCACATGGGCCGTGCACAGTGCAAACGGATGAAAAGAAGCATACACACCGAGAGCAGTGTGCACTGTTCTCGCAAAGCAGAGCTTGTTCAGCTTGCCAGCTTCTAACATGGAAACACAGCAAGCAGACAGCAGCCCACATGCTCTGCTTGTTATAAACATGGAAAACAGACACCCTAGCATCAGAATCTCAGAAATCACAGAGAGAAGTAGAGAAATGCTGCAGGAGCATGTTTTCTTGCTTGAAAAAGTGAAAAACTCACTTGGGCCGTGCACACCGCAAACCAATGAACAGAAGCAAACACAGTGAGAGCTGTGTGTATGGTTCTCGCAAAGCAGAGCTTGTTCACCTTGACAGCTTCTAACATGGAAACACAGCAAGCAGACCTCAGCCTACATTCTCTGCGTGTTGCAAAGATGGAAAACAGACACCCTAGTATCAGAATCTCAGAAATCACTGAGCGAAGCAGAGAAATGCTGCAGGACCATGCTTGCTAGCTTGAAAAAGTGAAAAACTTACTTGGGCTGTGCACAGTGCAAACAGATGAACAGAAGCATACATAGCGAGAGCAGTGTGCACTGTTCTCGCAAAGCAGAGCTTGTTCAGCTTGCCAGCTTCTAACATGGAAAGAGAGCAAGCAGACAACAGCCCACATGCTCTGCTTGTTATAAACTTGGAAAACAGACACCCTAGCATCAGAATCTCAGAAATCACAGAGAGAAGTAGAGAAATGCTGCAGGAGCATGTTTGCTTCCTAGGACAAATGAAAAACACAAATGGGCTGTGCGCAGTGCAAACAGATGAACAGAAGCATACACAGTGAGAGCTGTGTGCATGGTTCTCGCAGAGCAGAGCTTGTTCTACTTGACAGCTTCTAACATGGAAACACAGCAAGCAGACAGCAGCCCACATGCTCTGCTCGCGGCAAACATGGAAAACAGTCGCCCCAGCATCATAATCACAAAAATCAATGAGAGGAGCAGAGAAATGCTGCGGGGGCATGTTTTCTTGCTAGGACAAATGAAAACCTTACTTGGGCTGTGCACAGTGCAAACGGATGAACAGAAGCATACACAGTGAGAGCTGTGTGCACTGTTCTCGCACAGCAGAGCTTGTTCGACTTGACAGCTTCTAACATGGAAACAGAGCAAGCAGACATCAATCCACATGCTCTGCTTGCTGCAAACGTGGAAAACAGACGCCCCAGCATCAGAATCTCAGAAATCACAGAGAGAAGTAGAGAAATGCTGCAGGAGCATGTTTTCTTGCTTGAAAAAGTGAAAAACTCACTTGGGCCGTGCACACCGCAAACCAATGAACAGAAGCAAACACAGTGAGAGCTGTGTGTATGGTTCTCGCAAAGCAGAGCTTGTTTACCTTGACAGCTTCTAACATGGAAACACAACAAGCAGACCTAAGCCTACATTCTCTGCGTGTTGCAAAGATGGAAAACAGACACCATAGTATCAGAATCTCAGAAATCACTGAGCGAAGCAGAGAAATGCTGCAGGACCATGCTTGCTTGCTTGAAAAAGTGAAAAACTTACTTGGGCTGTGCACAGTGCAAACAGATGAACAGAAGCATACATAGCGAGAGCAGTGTGCACTGTTCTCGCGAAGCAGAGCTTGTTCACCTTGACAGCTTCTAACATGGAAACACAGCAAGCAGACCGCAGCCCACATGCTCTGCTTGCTGCAAACATGGAAAACAGACACCCTAGCATCAGAATCTCAGAAATCACAGAGAGAAGTAGAGAAATGCTGCAGGAGCATGTTTTCTTGCTAGGACCAACGAAAAACACAAATGGGCAGTGCGCAGTGCAAACAGATGAACAGAAGCATACACAGTGAGAGCTGTGTGCATGGTTCTCGCAGAGCAGAGCTTGTTCTACTTGACAGCTTCTAACATGGAAACACAGCAAGCAGACAGCAGCCCACATGCTCTGCTTGCGGCAAACATGGAAAACAGTCGCCCCAGCATCATAATCACAAAAATCAATGAGAGGAGCAGAGAAATGCTGCGGGGGCATGTTTTCTTGCTAGGACAAATGAAAACCTTACTTGGGCTGTGCACAGTGCAAACGGATGAACAGAAGCATACACAGTGAGAGCTGTGTGCACTGTTCTCGCACAGCAGAGCTTGTTCGACTTGACAGCTTCTAACATGGAAACAGAGCAAGCAGACAGCAATCCACATGCTCTGCTTGCTGCAAATGTGGAAAACAGACACCCCAGCATCAGAATCTCAGAAATCACAGAGTGAAGTAGAGAAATGCTGCAGGAGCATGTTTTCTTGCTTGAAAAAGTGAAAAACTCACTTGGGCCGTGCACACCGCAAACCAATGAACAGAAGCAAACACAGTGAGAGCTGTGTGTATGGTTCTCGCAAAGCAGAGCTTGTTCACCTTGACAGCTTCTAACATGGAAACACAGCAAGCAGACCTCAGCCTACATTCTCTGCGTGTTGCAAAGATGGAAAACAGACACCCTAGTATCAGAATCTCAGAAATCACTGAGCGAAGCAGAGAAATGCTGCAGGACCATGCTTGCTTGCTTGAAAAAGTGAAAACCTTACTTGGGCTGTGCACAGTGCAAACGGATGAACAGAAGCATACACAGTGAGAGCTGTGTGCACTGTTCTCGCACAGCAGAGCTTGTTCGACTTGACAGCTTCTAACATGGAAACAGAGCAAGCAGACATCAATCCACATGCTCTGCTTGCTGCAAACGTGGAAAACAGACGCCCCAGCATCAGAATCTCAGAAATCACAGAGAGAAGCAGAGAAATGCTGCAGGAGCATGTTTGCTTGCTAGGACAAATGAAAAACACCCAATGGCTGCGCACAGTGCAAACAGATGAACAGAAGCATACACAGCGAGAGCTCTGGGCACTGTTCTCGCAAAGCAGAGCTTGTTCAAATTGACACCCTCTAACATGGAATCACAGCAAGAAGACAGCAGCCCGCATGCTCTGCTTGTTGCAAACATGGAAAACATTCACCCCAGCATCAGAATCTCAGAAATCAGTGAGAGAAGCCGAGAAATGCTGCAGGACCATGCTTGCTTGCTTGAAAAAGTGAAAAACTTACTTGGGCTGTGCACAGTGCGAACAGATGAACAGAAGCATACATAGCGAGAGCTGTGTGCACTGTTCTCGCACAGCAGAGCTTGTTCGACTTGACAGCTTCTAACATGGAAACAGAGCAAGCAGACATCAATCCACATGCTCTGCTTGCTGCAAACGTGGAAAACAGACGCCCCAGCATCAGAATCTCAGAAATCACAGAGAGAAGCAGAGAAATGCTGCAGGAGCATGTTTTCTTGCTTGAAAAAGTGAAAAACTCACTTGGGCCGTGCACAGCGCAAACCAATGAACAGAAGCAAACACAGTGAGAGCTGTGTGTATGGTTCTCGCAAAGCAGAGCTTGTTCACCTTGACAGCTTCTAACATGGAAACACAACAAGCAGACCTCAGCCTACATTCTCTGCGTGTTGCAAAGATGGAAAACTGACACCCTAGTATCAGAATCTCAGCAATCACTGAGCGAAGCAGAGAAATGCTGCAGGACCATGCTTGCTTGCTTGAAAAAATGAAAAACTTACTTGGGCTGTGCACAGTGCAAACAGATGAACAGAAGCATACATAGCGAGAGCAGGGTGCACTGTTCTCGCGAAGCAGAGCTTGTTCACCTTGACAGCTTCTAACATGGAAACACAGCAAGCAGACCGCAGCCCACATGCTCTGCTTGCTGCAAACATGGAAAACAGACACCCTAGCATCAGAATCTCAGAAATCACTGAGAGAAGTAGAGAAATGCTGCAGGAGCATGTTTGCTTCCTAGGACAAATGAAAAACTCACATGGGCCGTGCACAGTGCAAACGGATGAAAAGAAGCATACACAGCGAGAGCAGTGTGCACTGTTCTCGCAAAGCAGAGCTTGTTCAGCTTGCCAGCTTCTAACATGGAAAGAGAGCAAGCAGACAGCAGCCCACATGCTCTGCTTGTTATAAACATGGAAAACAGACACCCTAGCATCAGAATCTCAGAAATCACAGAGAGAAGTAGAGAAATGCTGCAGGAGCATGTTTTCTTGCTAGGACCAACGAAAAACACAAATGGGCTGTGCGCAGTGCAAACAGATGAACAGAAGCATACACAGTGAGAGCTGTGTGCATGGTTCTCGCAGAGCAGAGCTTGTTCTACTTGACAGCTTCTAACATGGAAACACAGCAAGCAGACAGCAGCCCACATGCTCTGCTTGCGGCAAACATGGAAAACAGTCGCCCCAGCATCATAATCACAAAAATCAATGAGAGGAGCAGAGAAATGCTGCGGGGGCATGTTTTCTTGCTAGGACAAATGAAAACCTTACTTGGGCTGTGCACAGTGCAAACGGATGAACAGAAGCATACACAGTGAGAGCTGTGTGCACTGTTCTCGCACAGCAGAGCTTGTTCGACTTGACAGCTTCTAACATGGAAACAGAGCAAGCAGACAGCAATCCACATGCTCTGCTTGCTGCAAATGTGGAAAACAGACACCCCAGCATCAGAATCTCAGAAATCACAGAGTGAAGTAGAGAAATGCTGCAGGAGCATGTTTTCTTGCTTGAAAAAGTGAAAAACTCACTTGGGCCGTGCACACCGCAAACCAATGAACAGAAGCAAACACAGTGAGAGCTGTGTGTATGGTTCTCGCAAAGCAGAGCTTGTTCACCTTGACAGCTTCTAACATGGAAACACAGCAAGCAGACCTCAGCCTACATTCTCAGCGTGTTGCAAAGATGGAAAACAGACACCCTAGTATCAGAATCTCAGAAATCACTGAGCGAAGCAGAGAAATGCTGCAGGACCATGCTTGCTTGCTTGAAAAAGTGAAAAACTTACTTGGGCTGTGCACAGTGCAAACAGATGAACAGAAGCATACATAGCGAGAGCAGTGTGCACTGTTCTCGCAAAGCAGAGCTTGTTCAGCTTGCCAGCTTCTAACATGGAAAGAGAGCAAGCAGACAACAGCCCACATGCTCTGCTTGTTATAAACTTGGAAAACAGACACCCTAGCATCAGAATCTCAGAAATCACAGAGAGAAGTAGAGAAATGCTGCAGGAGCATGTTTGCTTCCTAGGACAAATGAAAAACACAAATGGGCTGTGCGCAGTGCAAACAGATGAACAGAAGCATACACAGTGAGAGCTGTGTGCATGGTTCTCGCAGAGCAGAGCTTGTTCTACTTGACAGCTTCTAACATGGAAACACAGCAAGCAGACAGCAGCCCACATGCTCTGCTCGCGGCAAACATGGAAAACAGTCGCCCCAGCATCATAATCACAAAAATCAATGAGAGGAGCAGAGAAATGCTGCGGGGGCATGTTTTCTTGCTAGGACAAATGAAAACCTTACTTGGGCTGTGCACAGTGCAAACGGATGAACAGAAGCATACACAGTGAGAGCTGTGTGCACTGTTCTCGCACAGCAGAGCTTGTTCGACTTGACAGCTTCTAACATGGAAACAGAGCAAGCAGACATCAATCCACATGCTCTGCTTGCTGCAAACGTGGAAAACAGACGCCCCAGCATCAGAATCTCAGAAATCACAGAGAGAAGTAGAGAAATGCTGCAGGAGCATGTTTTCTTGCTTGAAAAAGTGAAAAACTCACTTGGGCCGTGCACACCGCAAACCAATGAACAGAAGCAAACACAGTGAGAGCTGTGTGTATGGTTCTCGCAAAGCAGAGCTTGTTTACCTTGACAGCTTCTAACATGGAAACACAACAAGCAGACCTAAGCCTACATTCTCTGCGTGTTGCAAAGATGGAAAACAGACACCCTAGTATCAGAATCGCAGAAATCACTGAGCGAAGCAGAGAAATGCTGCAGGACCATGCTTGCTTGCTTGAAAAAGTGAAAAACTTACTTGGGCTGTGCACAGTGCAAACAGATGAACAGAAGCATACATAGCGAGAGCAGTGTGCACTGTTCTCGCGAAGCAGAGCTTGTTCACCTTGACAGCTTCTAACATGGAAACACAGCAAGCAGACAGCAGCCCACATGCTCTGCTTGCTGCAAACATGGAAAACAGACACCCTAGCATCAGAATCTCAGAAATCACAGAGAGAAGTAGAGAAATGCTGCAGGAGCATGTTTTCTTGCTAGGACCAACGAAAAACACAAATGGGCTGGGCGCAGTGCAAACAGATGAACAGAAGCATACACAGTGAGAGCTGTGTGCATGGTTCTCGCAGAGCAGAGCTTGTTCTACTTGACAGCTTCTAACATGGAAACACAGCAAGCAGACAGCAGCCCACATGCTCTGCTTGCGGCAAGCATGGAAAACAGTCGCCCCAGCATCATAATCACAAAAATCAATGAGAGGAGCAGAGAAATGCTGCGGGGGCATGTTTTCTTGCTAGGACAAATGAAAACCTTACTTGGGCTGTGCACAGTGCAAACGGATGAACAGAAGCATACACAGTGAGAGCTGTGTGCACTGTTCTCGCAGAGCAGAGCTTGTTCGACTTGACAGCTTCTAACATGGAAACAGAGCAAGCAGACAGCAATCCACATGCTCTGCTTGCTGCAAACGTGGAAAACAGACGCCCCAGCATCAGAATCTCAGAAATCACTGAGAGAAGTAGAGAAATGATGCAGGAGCTTGTTTGCTTCCTAGGACAAATGAAAAACTCACATGGGCCATGCACAGTGCAAATGGATGAAAAGAAGCATGCACAGCGAGAGCAGTGTGCACTGTTCTCGCAAAGCAGAGCTTGTTCAGCTTGCCAGCTTCTAACATGGAAAGAGAGCAAGCAGACAGCAGCCCACATGCTCTGCTTGTTGCAAACATGGAAAACATTCACCCCAGCATCAGAATCTCAGAAATCAGTGAGAGAAGTAGAGAAATGCTGCAGGAGCATGTTTTCTTGCTAGGACCAACGAAAAACACAAATGGGCTGTGCGCAGTGCAAACAGATGAACAGAAGCATACACAGTGAGAGCTGTGTGCATGGTTCTCGCAGAGCAGAGCTTGTTCTACTTGACAGCTTCTAACATGGAAACACAGCAAGCAGACAGCAGCCCACATGCTCTGCTTGTGGCAAACATGGAAAACAGTCGCCCCAGCATCATAATCACAAAAATCAATGAGAGGAGCAGAGAAATGCTGCGGGGGCATGTTTTCTTGCTAAGACAAATGAAAACCTTACTTGGGCTGTGCACAGTGCAAACAGATGAACAGAAGCATACACAGTGAGAGCTGTGTGCACTGTTCTCGCACAGCAGAGCTTGTTCGACTCGACTGCTTCTAACATGGAAACAGAGCAAGCAGACAGCAATCCACATGCTCTGCTTGCTGCAAATGTGGAAAACAGACCCCCCAGCATCAGAATCTCAGAAATCACAGGGAGAAGTAGAGAAATGCTGCAGGAGCATGTTTTCTTGCTTGAAAAAGTGAAAAACTCACTTGGGCCGTGCACAGCGCAAACCAATGAACAGAAGCAAACACAGTGAGAGCTGTGTGTATGGTTCTCGCAAAGCAGAGCTTGTTCACCTTGACAGCTTCTAACATGGAAACACAGCAAGCAGACCTCAGCCTACATTCTCTGCGTGTTGCAAAGATGGAAAAGAGACACCCTAGTATCAGAATCTCAGAAATCACTGAGAGAAGCAGAGAAATGCTGCAGGACCATGCTTGCTTGCTTGAAAAAGTGAAAAACTTACTTGGGCTGTGCACAGTGCAAACAGATGAACAGAAGCATACATAGCGAGAGCAGTGTGCACTGTTCTTGTGAAGCAGAGCTTGTTCACCTTGACAGCTTCTAACATGGAAACACAGCAAGCAGACAGCAGCCCACATGCTCTGCTTGCTGCAAACATGGAAAACAGACACCCTAGCATCAGAATCTCAGAAATCACTGAGAGAAGTAGAGAAATGCTGCAGGAGCATGTTTTCTTGCTAGGACCAACGAAAAACACAAATGGGCCATGCACAGTGCAAACGGATGAAAAGAAGCATACACAGTGAGATCAGTGTGCATGGTTCTCGCAGAGCAGAGCTTGTTCTACTTGACAGCTTCTAACATGGAAACACAGCAAGCAGACAGCAGCCCACATGCTCTGCTTGCGGCAAACATGGAAAACAGTCGCCCCAGCATCATAATAACAAAAATGAATGAGAGGAGCAGAGAAATGCTGCAGGGGTATGTTTTCTTGCTAGGACAAATGAAAACCTTACTTGGGCTGTGCACAGTGCAAACGGATGAACAGAAGCATACACAGTGAGAGCTGTGTGCACTGTTCTCGCACAGCACAGCTTGTTCGACTCGACAGCTTCTAACATGGAAACAGAGCAAGCAGACAGCAATCCACATGCTCTGCTTGCTGCAAATGTGGAAAAGAGACACCCCAGCATCAGAATCTCAGAAATCACAGAGAGAAGTAGAGAAATGCTGCAGGAGCATGTTTTCTTGCTTGAAAAAGTGAAAAACTCACTTGGGCCGTGCACAGCGCAAACCAATGAACAGAAGCAAACACAGTGAGAGCTGTGTGTATGGTTCTCGCAAAGCAGAGCTTGTTCACCTTGACAGCTTCTAACATGGAAACAGAGCAAGCAGACAGCAATCCACATGCTCTGCTTGCTGCAAATGTGGAAAACAGACGCCCCAGCATCAGAATCTCAGAAATCACTGAGAGAAGTAGAGAAATGATGCAGGAGCTTGTTTGCTTCCTAGGACAAATGAAAAACTCACATGTGCCATGCACAGTGCAAATGGATGAAAAGAAGCATGCACAGCGAGAGCAGTGTGCACTGTTCTCGCGAAGCAGAGCTTGTTCAGCTTGCCAGCTTCTAACATGGAAAGAGAGCAAGCAGACAGCAGCCAACATGCTCTGCTTGTTATAAACATGGAAAACAGACACCCTAGCATCAGAATCTCAGAAATCACAGAGAGAAGTAGAGAAATGCTGCAGGAGCATGTTTGCTTCCTAGGACAAATGAAAAACTCACATGGGCCATGCACAGTGCAAACGGATGAAAAGAAGCATACACAGCGAGAGCAGTGTGCACTGTTCTCGCAAAGCAGAGCTTGTTCAGCTTGCCAGCTTCTAACATGGAAAGAGAGCAAGCAGACAGCAGCCCACATGCTCTGCTTGTTATAAACATGGAAAACAGACACCCTAGCATCAGAATCTCAGAAATCACAGAGAGAAGTAGAGAAATGCTGCAGGAGCATGTTTTCTTGCTAGGACCAACGGAAAACACAAATGGGCTGTGCGCAGTGCAAACAGATGAACAGAAGCATACACAGTGAGAGCTGTGTGCATGGTTCTCGCAGAGCAGAGCTTGTTCTACTTGACAGCTTCTAACATGGAAACAGAGCAAGCATACAGCAATCCACATGCTCTGCTTGCTGCAAATGTGGAAAACAGACACCCCAGCATCAGAATCTCAGAAATCACAGAGAGAAGTAGAGAAATGCTGCAGGAGCATGTTTTCTTGCTTGAAAAAGTGAAAAACTCACTTGGGCCGTGCACAGCGCAAAGCAATGAACAGAAGCAAACACAGTGAGAGCTGTGTGTATGGTTCTCGCAAAGCAGAGCTTGTTCACCTTGACAGCTTCTAACATGGAAACACAGCAAGCAGACCTCAGCCTACATTCTCTGCGTGTTGCAAAGATGGAAAACAGACACCCTAGTATCAGAATCTCAGAAATCACTGAGCGAAGCAGAGAAATGCTGCAGGACCATGCTTGCTTGCTTGAAAAAGTGAAAAACTTACTTGGGCTGTGCACAGTGCAAACAGATGAACAGAAGCATACATAGCGAGAGCAGTGTGCACTGTTCTCGCGAAGCAGAGCTTGTTCAGCTTGCCAGCTTCTAACATGGAAAGAGAGCAAGCAGACAACAGCCCACATGCTCTGCTTGTTATAAACATGGAAAACAGACACCCTAGCATCAGAATCTCAGAAATCACAGAGAGAAGTAGAGAAATGCTGCAGGAGCATGTTTGCTTCCTAGGACAAATGAAAAACTCACATGGGCCATGCACAGTGCAAACGGATGAAAAGAAGCATACACAGCGAGAGCAGTGTGCACTGTTCTCGCAAAGCAGAGCTTGTTCAGCTTGCCAGCTTCTAACATGGAAAGAGAGCAAGCAGACAGCAGCCCACATGCTCTGCTTGTTATAAACATGGAAAAGAGACACCCTAGCATCAGAATCTCAGAAATCACTGAGAGAAGTAGAGAAATGCTGCAGGAGCATGTTTTCTTGCTAGGACCAACGAAAAACACAAATGGGCTGTGCACAGTGCAAACAGATGAACAGAAGCATACACAGTGAGAGCTGTGTGCATGGTTCTCGCAGAGCAGAGCTTGTTCTACTTGACAGCTTCTAACATGGAAACACAGCAAGCAGACAGCAGCCCACATGCTCTGCTTGCGGCAAACATGGAAAACAGTCGCCCCAGCATCATAATCACAAAAATCAATGAGAGGAGCAGAGAAATGCTGCGGGGGCATGTTTTCTTGCTAGGACAAATGAAAACCTTACTTGGGCTGTGCACAGTGCAAACGGATGAACAGAAGCATACACAGTGAGAGCTGTGTGCACTGTTCTCGCACAGCAGAGCTTGTTCAACTTGACAGCTTCTAACATGGAAACACAGCAAGCAGACAGCAGCCCACATGCTCTGCTTGCTGCAAACATGGAAAACAGACACCCCAGCATCAGAATCACAGAAATCACTGAGAGAAGCCGAGAAATGCTGCAGGAGCATGTTTGCTTGCTAGGACAAATGAAAAACACCCAATGGCTGCGCACAGTGCAAACAGATGAATAGAAGCATACACAGCGAGAGCTCTGGGCACTGTTCTCGCAAAGCAGAGCTTGTTCAAATTGACACCCTCTAACATGGAATCACAGCAAGAAGACAGCAGCCCACATGCTCTGCTTGTTGCAAACATGGAAAACATTCACCCCAGCATCAGAATCTCAGAAATCAGTGAGAGAAGCCGAGAAATGCTGCAGGACCATGCTTGCTTGCTTGAAAAAGTGAAAAACTTACTTGGGCTGTGCACAGTGCAAACAGATGAACAGAAGCATACATAGCGAGAGCTGTGTGCACTGTTCTCGCACAGCAGAGCTTGTTCGACTTGACAGCTTCTAACATGGAAACAGAGCAAGCAGACATCAATCCACATGCTCTGCTTGCTGCAAACGTGGAAAACAGACGCCCCAGCATCAGAATCTCAGAAATCACAGAGAGAAGCAGAGAAATGCTGCAGGAGCATGTTTTCTTGCTTGAAAAAGTGAAAAACTCACTTGGGCCGTGCACAGCGCAAACCAATGAACAGAAGCAAACACAGTGAGAGCTGTGTGTATGGTTCTCGCAAAGCAGAGCTTGTTCACCTTGACAGCTTCTAACATGGAAACACAGCAAGCAGACCTCAGCCTACATTCTCTGCGTGTTGCAAAGATGGAAAACTGACACCCTAGTATCAGAATCTCAGCAATCACTGAGCGAAGCAGAGAAATGCTGCAGGACCATGCTTGCTTGCTTGAAAAAATGAAAAACTTACTTGGGCTGTGCACAGTGCAAACAGATGAACAGAAGCATACATAGCGAGAGCAGTGTGCACTGTTCTCGCAAAGCAGAGCTTGTTCACCTTGACAGCTTCTAACATGGAAACACAGCAAGCAGACCGCAGCCCACATGCTCTGCTTGCTGCAAACATGGAAAACAGACACCCTAGCATCAGAATCTCAGAAATCACTGAGAGAAGTAGAGAAATGCTGCAGGAGCATGTTTTCTTGCTAGGACCAACGAAAAACACAAATGGGCTGTGCGCAGTGCAAACAGATGAACAGAAGCATACACAGTGAGAGCTGTGTGCATGGTTCTCGCAGAGCAGAGCTTGTTCTACTTGACAGCTTCTAACATGGAAAGAGAGCAAGCAGACAGCAGCCCACATGCTCTGCTTGCGGCAAACATGGAAAACAGTCGCCCCAGCATCATAATCACAAAAATCAATGAGAGGAGCAGAGAAATGCTGCGGGGGCATGTTTTCTTGCTAGGACAAATGAAAACCTTACTTGGGCTGTGCACAGTGCAAACGGATGAACAGAAGCATACACAGTGAGAGCTGTGTGCACTGTTCTCGCACAGCAGAGCTTGTTCGACTTGACAGCTTCTAACATGGAAACAGAGCAAGCAGACAGCAATCCACATGCTCTGCTTGCTGCAAATGTGGAAAACAGACACCCCAGCATCAGAATCTCAGAAATCACAGAGTGAAGTAGAGAAATGCTGCAGGAGCATGTTTTCTTGCTTGAAAAAGTGAAAAACTCACTTGGGCCGTGCACAGCGCAAACCAATGAACTGAAGCAAACACAGTGAGAGCTGTGTGTATGGTTCTCGCAAAGCAGAGCTTGTTCACCTTGACAGCTTCTAACATGGAAACACAGCAAGCAGACCTCAGCCTACATTCTCTGCGTGTTGCAAAGATGGAAAACAGACACCCTAGTATCAGAATCTCAGAAATCACTGAGCGAAGCAGAGAAATGCTGCAGGACCAAGCTTGCTTGCTTGAAAAAGTGAAAAACTTACTTGGGCTGTGCACAGTGCAAACAGATGAACAGAAGCATACATAGCGAGAGCAGTGTGCACTGTTCTCGCAAAGCAGAGCTTGTTCAGCTTGCCAGCTTCTAACATGGAAAGAGAGCAAGCAGACAACAGCCCACATGCTCTGCTTGTTATAAACTTGGAAAACAGACACCCTAGCATCAGAATCTCAGAAATCACAGAGAGAAGTAGAGAAATGCTGCAGGAGCATGTTTGCTTCCTAGGACAAATGAAAAACACAAATGGGCTGTGCGCAGTGCAAACAGATGAACAGAAGCATACACAGTGAGAGCTGTGTGCATGGTTCTCGCAGAGCAGAGCTTGTTCTACTTGACAGCTTCTAACATGGAAACACAGCAAGCAGACAGCAGCCCACATGCTCTGCTCGCGGCAAACATGGAAAACAGTCGCCCCAGCATCATAATCACAAAAATCAATGAGAGGAGCAGAGAAATGCTGCGGGGGCATGTTTTCTTGCTAGGACAAATGAAAACCTTACTTGGGCTGTGCACAGTGCAAACGGATGAACAGAAGCATACACAGTGAGAGCTGTGTGCACTGTTCTCGCACAGCAGAGCTTGTTCGACTTGACAGCTTCTAACATGGAAACAGAGCAAGCAGACATCAATCCACATGCTCTGCTTGCTGCAAACGTGGAAAACAGACGCCCCAGCATCAGAATCTCAGAAATCACAGAGAGAAGTAGAGAAATGCTGCAGGAGCATGTTTTCTTGCTTGAAAAAGTGAAAAACTCACTTGGGCCGTGCACACCGCAAACCAATGAACAGAAGCAAACACAGTGAGAGCTGTGTGTATGGTTCTCGCAAAGCAGAGCTTGTTTACCTTGACAGCTTCTAACATGGAGACACAACAAGCAGACCTAAGCCTACATTCTCTGCGTGTTGCAAAGATGGAAAACAGACACCCTAGTATCAGAATCTCAGAAATCACAGAGAGAAGTAGAGAAATGCTGCAGGAGCATGTTTGCTTCTTAGGACGAATGAAAAACTCACATGGACAATGCACAGTGCAAACGGATGAAAAGAAGCATACACAGCGAGAGCAGTGTGCACTGTTCTCGCAAAGCAGAGCTTGTTCAGCTTGCCAGCTTCTAACATGGAAAGAGAGCAAGCAGACAGCAGCCCACATGCTCTGCTTGTTGCAAACATGGAAAACATTCACCCCAGCATCAGAATCTCAGAAATCACAGAGAGAAGTAGAGAAATGCTGCAGGAGCATGTTTTCTTGCTAGGACCAACGAAAAATACAAATGGGCTGTGCGCAGTGCAAACAGATGAACAGAAGCATACACAGTGGGAGCTGTGTGCATGGTTCTCGCAGAGCAGAGCTTGTTCTACTTGACAGCTTCTAACATGGAAACACAGCAAGCAGACAGCAGCCCACATGCTCTGCTTGCGGCAAACATGGAAAACAGTCGCCCCAGCATCATAATCACAAAAATCAATGAGAGGAGCAGAGAAATGCTGCGGGGGCATGTTTTCTTGCTAGGACAAATGAAAACCTTACTTGGGCTGTGCACAGTGCAAACGGATGAACAGAAGCATACACAGTGAGAGCTGTGTGTATGGTTCTCGCAAAGCAGATCTTGTTGACCTTGACAGCTTCTAACATGGAAAGAGAGCAAGCAGACAGCAGCCCACATGGTCTGCTTGCTGCAAACATGGAAAACAGACACCCTAGCATCAGAATCTCAGAAATCACTGAGCGAAGCAGAGAAATGCTGCAGGAGCATGTTTTCTTGCTTGAAAAAGTGAAAAACTCACTCGGGCCGTGCACAGCGCAAACCAATGAACAGAAGCAAACACAGTGAGAGCTGTGTGTATGGTTCCCGCAAAGCAGAGCTTGTTCACCTTGACAGCTTCTAACATGGAAACACAGCAAGCAGACCTCAGCCTACATTCTCTGCGTGTTGCAAAGATGGAAAACAGACACCCTAGTATCAGAATCTCAGAAATCACTGAGCGAAGCAGAGAAATGCTGCAGGACCATGCTTGCTTGCTTGAAAAAGTGAAAAACTTACTTGGGCTGTGCACAGTGCAAACAGATGAACAGAAGCATACATAGCGAGAGCAGTGTGCACTGTTCTCGCGAAGCAGAGCTTGTTCACCTAGACAGCTTCTAACATGGAAACACAGCAAGCAGACAGCAGCCCACATGCTCTGCTTGCTGCACACATGGAAAACAGACACCCTAGCATCAGAATCTCAGAAATCACTGAGAGAAGTAGAGAAATGCTGCAGGAGCATGTTTGCTTCCTAGGACAAATGGAAAACTCACATGGGCCATGCACAGTGCCAACGGATGAAAAGAAGCATACACAGCGAGAGCAGTGTGCACTGTTCTCGCAAAGCAGAGCTTGTTCAGCTTGCCAGCTTCTAACATGGAAAGAGAGCAAGCAGACAGCAGCCCACATGCTCTGCTAGTTATAAAGATGGAAAACAGACACCCTAGCATCAGAATCTCAGAAATCACAGAGAGAAGTAGAGAAATGCTGCAGGAGCATGTTTTCTTGCTAGGACCAACGAAAAACACAAATGGGCTGTGCGCAGTGCAAACAGATGAACAGAAGCAAACACAGTTAGAGCAGTGTGCATGGTTCTCGCATAGCAGAGCTTGTTCAACTTGACAGCTTCTAACATGGAAAGAGAGCAAGCAGAAAGGAACCCACATGCTGTGCTTGCTGCAAACATCGAAAACAGACGCCCCAGCATCAGAATCTCAGAAATCACTGAGCGAAGCAGAGAAATGCTGCAGGACCATGCTTGCTTGCTTGAAAAAGTGAAAAACTTACTTGGGCTGTGCGCAGTGCAAACAGATGAACAGAAGCATACACAGTGAGAGCTGTGTGCATGGTTCTCGCAGAGCAGAGCTTGTTCTACTTGACAGCTTCTAACATGGAAAGAGAGCAAGCAGACAGCAGCCCACATGCTCTGCTTGCGGCAAACATGGAAAACAGTCGCCCCAGCATCATAATCACAAAAATCAATGAGAGGAGCAGAGAAATGCTGCGGGGGCATGTTTTCTTGCTAGGACAAATGAAAACCTTACTTGGGCTGTGCACAGTGCAAACGGATGAACAGAAGCATACACAGTGAGAGCTGTGTGCACTGTTCTCGCACAGCAGAGCTTGTTCGACTTGACAGCTTCTAACATGGAAACAGAGCAAGCAGACATCAATCCACATGCTCTGCTTGCTGCAAACGTGGAAAACAGACACCCTAGTATCAGAATCTCAGAAATCACTGAGCGAAGCAGAGAAATGCTGCAGGACCATGTTTTCTTGCTTGAAAAAGTGAAAAACTCACTTGGGCCGTGCACAGCGCAAACCAATGAACAGAAGCAAACACAGTGAGAGCAGTGTGCACTGTTCTCGCGAAGCAGAGCTTGTTCACCTTGACAGCTTCTAACATGGAAACACAGCAAGCAGACAGCAGCCCACATGCTCTGCTTGCTGCAAACATGGAAAACAGATACCCTAGCATCAGAATCTCAGAAATCACAGAGAGAAGTAGAGAAATGCTGCAGGAGCATGTTTGCTTCCTAGGACGAATGAAAAACTCACATGGGCCATGCACAGTGCAAACGGATGAAAAGAAGCATACACAGCGAGAGCAGTGTGCACTGTTCTCGCAAAGCAGAGCTTGTTCAGCTTGCCAGCTTCTAACATGGAAAGAGAGCAAGCAGACAGCAGCCCACATGCTCTGCTTGTTGCAAACATGGAAAACATTCACCCCAGCATCAGAATCTCAGAAATCACAGAGAGAAGTAGAGAAATGCTGCAGGAGCATGTTTTCTTGCTAGGACCAACGAAAAATACAAATGGGCTGTGCGCAGTGCAAACAGATGAACAGAAGCATACACAGTGGGAGCTGTGTGCATGGTTCTCGCAGAGCAGAGCTTGTTCTACTTGACAGCTTCTAACATGGAAACACAGCAAGCAGACAGCAGCCCACATGCTCTGCTTGCGGCAAACATGGAAAACAGTCGCCCCAGCATCATAATCACAAAAATCAATGAGAGGAGCAGAGAAATGCTGCGGGGGCATGTTTTCTTGCTAGGACAAATGAAAACCTTACTTGGGCTGTGCACAGTGCAAACGGATGAACAGAAGCATACACAGTGAGAGCTGTGTGTATGGTTCTCGCAAAGCAGATCTTGTTGACCTTGACAGCTTCTAACATGGAAAGAGAGCAAGCAGACAGCAGCCCACATGGTCTGCTTGCTACAAACATGGAAAACAGACACCCTAGCATCAGAATCTCAGAAATCACTGAGCGAAGCAGAGAAATGCTGCAGGAGCATGTTTTCTTGCTTGAAAAAGTGAAAAACTCACTCGGGCCGTGCACAGCGCAAACCAATGAAC
Source organism: Delichon dasypus (assembly GCA_037837765.1). NCBI lineage: Eukaryota > Metazoa > Chordata > Aves > Passeriformes > Hirundinidae > Delichon > Delichon dasypus. Next base: position 490,196 of record JBBAXF010000038.1, read on the forward strand.
AGAAGCAAACACAGTGAGAGCTGTGTGTATGGTTCCCGCAAAGCAGAGCTTGTTCACCTTGACAGCTTCTAACATGGAAACACAGCAAGCAGACCTCAGCCTACATTCTCTGCGTGTTGCAAAGATGGAAAACAGACACCCTAGTATCAGAATCTCAGAAATCACTGAGCGAAGCAGAGAAATGCTGCAGGACCATGCTTGCTTGCTTGAAAAAGTGAAAAACTTACTTGGGCTGTGCACAGTGCAAACAGATGAACAGAAGCATACATAGCGAGAGCAGTGTGCACTGTTCTCGCGAAGCAGAGCTTGTTCACCTTGACAGCTTCTAACATGGAAACACAGCAAGCAGACAGCAGCCCACATGCTCTGCTTGCTGCAAACATGGAAAACAGACACCCTAGCATCAGAATCTCAGAAATCACTGAGAGAAGTAGAGAAATGCTGCAGGAGCATGTTTGCTTCCTAGGACAAATGAAAAACTCACATGGGCCGTGCACAGTGCAAACGGATGAAAAGAAGCATACACAGCGAGAGCAGTGTGCACTGTTCTCGCAAAGCAGAGCTTGTTCTGCTTGCCAGCTTCTAACATGGAAAGAGAGCAAGCAGACAGCAGCCCACATGCTCTGCTTGTTATAAACATGGAAAACAGACACCCTAGCATCAGAATCTCAGAAATCACAGAGAGAAGTAGAGAAATGCTGCAGGAGCATGTTTTCTTGCGAGGACCAACGAAAAACACAAATGGGCTGTGCGCAGTGCAAACAGATGAACAGAAGCATACACAGTGAGAGCTGTGTGCATGGTTCTCGCAGAGCAGAGCTTGTTCTACTTGACAGCTTCTAACATGGAAACACAGCAAGCAGACAGCAGCCCACATGCTCTGCTTGCGGCAAACATGGAAAACAGTCGCCCCAGCATCATAATCACAAAAATCAATGAGAGGAGCAGAGAAATGCTGCGGGGGCATATTTTCTTGCTAGGACAAATGAAAACCTTACTTGGGCTGTGCACAGTGCAAACGGATGAACAGAAGCATACACAGTGAGCGCTGTGTGCACTGTTCTCGCACAGCAGAGCTTGTTCGACTTGACAGCTTCTAACATGGAAACAGAGCAAGCAGACATCAATCCACATGCTCTGCTTGCTGCAAACGTGGAAAACAGACGCCCCAGCATCAGAATCTCAGAAATCACAGAGAGAAGCAGAGAAATGCTGCAGGAGCATGTTTTCTTGCTTGAAAAAGTGAAAAACTCACTTGGGCGGTGAACAGAGCAAACGGATGAACAGAAGCATACACAGCGAGTGCAGTGTTCACTGTTCTCGCAGAGCAGAGCTTGTTCAACTTTACAGCTTCTAAGATGGAAAGAGAGCAAGCAGACCTCAGCCCGCATTCTCTGCTTGTTGCAAACATGAAAAACAGATGCCCTTGCAGCATAATCTCAGAAATCACTGAGAGAAGCAGAGAAATGCTGCAGGTGCATGTTTGCTTGCTAGAACAAATGAAAAACTCAGATGGGCTGTGCACGGTGCAAACCGATGAACAGAAGTGTAGTGGTGTGAGAATTGTTTTACTAAGTTATTAAGTTACTATTGTAAGATTTTTGAGTTAATTTTGTAATGATTTAGTTCACTGTATACCCCTGTGTTCTGTACTGGTTTTCCCCTTATGAGTTAGGTTGCTTAAACAGACGTTTTCTGTCAATGAATCCTCCCCTGCACCTGTCTTTGTCACTCCCTTCCCCCACTCCTCGTGGTCGACCAGTCTGTCACTTTGGACACCTTCCCTGGCTTTTGGAAAATTCCAGGCAGGGGGTCGAGTGATAGGCTGGGGCCCTTGGAATTCCCTCCCATCTTGTGTGGTTGGCCCCCTGTCGTAAAGTTTACACCCCCAGTTACACCCCCCGTTGTCGTGACTGGCTGAACCGGTTGTCAGCCACCCCTGTTTCCACCCCACTTTAAAAACCTCGTGCACCCCTGGCCCGGGGTCTCTTCTGGGCAGCAGGTCACAGGGGCAGAGCTCCCGGCTCTCTCCTCTCCAATAAACCTCATTTAAATCCTGCCTGCAAGAGTCCGGCTTTCTTCTGACTGCTAAGGTCGCCATTGCTTCATCTCCGTGCCCATCGCAGGGCAGAAGGAGGCTTTCTTAGCTAGCCACTCTGCCCTAACACGCTGCTGCAGTGACATCTAGTGGACTGAGCTAGCTATTGCAGCGTGATTAACACGCGATTCGGACACTGCGACACAGAAGCACACACAGTGAGAGCTGTGGGCACTGTTCTCGCAAAGCAGAGCTTGTTCAACTTGACAGCTTCTAACATGGAAACACAGCAAGCAGACAGCAGCCCACATGCTCTGCTTGCTGCAAACATGGAAAACAGACACCCCAGCATCAGAATCTCAGAAATCAGTGAGAGAAGCCGAGAAATGCTGCAAGAGCATGTTTGCTTGCTAGGACAAACGAAAAACACCAATGGCTGTGCACAGTGCAAACAGATGAACAGAAGCATACACAGCGAGAGCAGTGGGCACTGTTCTCGCAAAGCAGAGCTTGTTCAGCTTGCCAGCTTCTAACATGGAAAGAGAGCAAGCAGACAGCAGCCCGCATGCTCTGCTTGTTATAAACATGGAAAACAGGCGCCCCAGCATCAGAATCTCAGGAATCACAGAGAGAAGCAGAGAAATGCTGCAGGAGCATGTTTGCTTCCTAGGACAAATGAAAAACACCAATGGCTGTGCACAGTGCAAACAGATGAACAGAAGCAAACACGGTGAGAGCTGTGTGTATGGTTCTCGCAAAGCAGAGCTTGTTCACCTTGACAGCTGCTAACATGGAAACACAGCAAGCAGACAGCAGCCCACATGCTCTGCTTGCTGCAAACATGGAAAACAGACGCCCCAGCATCAGAATCTCAGAAATCACTGAGAGAAGTAGAGAAATGCTGCAGGAGCATGTTTGCTTCCTAGGACAAACGAAAAACTCACATGGGCCATGCACAGTGCAAACGGATGAAAAGAAGCATACACAGCGAGAGCAGTGTGCACTGTTCTCGCAAAGCAGAGCTTGTTCTACTTGACAGCTTCTAACATGGAAACACAGCAAGCAGACAGGAACCCACATGCTGTGCTTGCTGTAAACATGGAAAACAGACATCCCAGCATCAGAATCTCAGAAATCACTGAGAGAAGCAGAGAAATGCTGCAGGAGCATGTTTGCTTGCTAGGACAAATGAAAAACACCAATGGCTATGCACAGTGCAAACAGATGAACAGAAGCAAACACAGTGAGAGCAGTGTGCATGGTTCTCGCATAGCAGAGCTTGTTCAACTTGACGGCTTCTAACATGGAAAGAGAGCAAGCAGACAGCAGCCCACATGCTCTGCTTGCTGCAAACATGGAAAACAGACACCCTAGCATCAGAATCTCAGAAATCACTGAGAGAAGTAGAGAAATGCTGCAGGAGCATGTTTGCTTCCTAGGACAAATGAAAAACTCACATGGGCCGTGCACAGTGCAAACGGATGAAAAGAAGCATACACAGCGAGAGCAGTGTGCACTGTTCTCGCAAAGCAGAGCTTGTTCTGCTTGCCAGCTTCTAACATGGAAAGAGAGCAAGCAGACAGCAGCCCACATGCTCTGCTTGTTATAAACATGGAAAACAGACACCCTAGCATCAAAATCTCAGAAATCACAGAGAGAAGTAGAGAAATGCTGCAGGAGCATGTTTTCTTGCGAGGACCAACGAAAAACACAAATGGGCTGTGCGCAGTGCAAACAGATGAACAGAAGCATACACAGTGAGAGCTGTGTGCATGGTTCTCGCAGAGCAGAGCTTGTTCTACTTGACAGCTTCTAACATGGAAACACAGCAAGCAGACAGCAGCCCACATGCTCTGCTTGCGGCAAACATGGAAAACAGTCGCCCCAGCATCATAATCACAAAAATCAATGAGAGGAGCAGAGAAATGCTGCGGGGGCATATTTTCTTGCTAGGACAAATGAAAACCTTACTTGGGCTGTGCACAGTGCAAACGGATGAACAGAAGCATACACAGTGAGCGCTGTGTGCACTGTTCTCGCACAGCAGAGCTTGTTCGACTTGACAGCTTCTAACATGGAAACAGAGCAAGCAGACATCAATCCACATGCTCTGCTTGCTGCAAACGTGGAAAACAGACGCCCCAGCATCAGAATCTCAGAAATCACAGAGAGAAGCAGAGAAATGCTGCAGGAGCATGTTTTCTTGCTTGAAAAAGTGAAAAACTCACTTGGGCCGTGCACAGCGCAAACCAATGAACAGAAGCAAACACAGTGAGAGCTGTGTGTATGGTTCTTGCAAAGCAGAGCTTGTTCACCTTGACTGCTTCTAACATGGAAACACAACAAGCAGACCTCAGCCTACATTCTCTGCGTGTTGCAAAGATGGAAAACAGACACCCTAGTATCAGAATCTCAGAAATCACTGAGCGAAGCAGAGAAATGCTGCAGGACGATGCTTGCTAGCTTGAAAAAGTGAAAAACTTACTTGGGCTGTGCACAGTGCAAACAGATGAACAGAAGCATACATAGCGAGAGCAGTGTGCACTGTTCTCGCGAAGCAGAGCTTGTTCACCTTGACAGCTTCTAACATGGAAACACAGCAAGCAGACAGCAGCCCACATGCTCTGCTTGCTGCAAACATGGAAAACAGACACCCTAGCATCAGAATCTCAGAAATCACTGAGAGAAGTAGAGAAATGCTGCAGGAGCATGTTTGCTTCCTAGGACAAATGAAAAACTCACATGGGCCGTGCCCAGTGCAAACGGATGAAAAGAAGCATACACAGCGAGAGCAGTGTGCACTGTTCTCGCAAAGCAGAGCTTGTTCAGCTTGCCAGCTTCTAACATGGAAAGAGAGCAAGCAGACAGCAGCCCACATGCTCTGCTTGTTATAAAGATGGAAAACAGACACCCTAGCATCAGAATCTCAGTAATCACAGAGAGAACTAGAGAAATGCTGCAGGAGCATGTTTTCTTGCTAGGACCAACGAAAAACACAAATGGGCTGTGCGCAGTGCAAACAGATGAACAGAAGCATACACAGTGAGAGCTGTGTGCATGGTTCTCGCAGAGCAGAGCTTGTTCGACTTGCCAGCTTCTAACACGGAAACACAGCATGCAGACAGCAGCCCACATGCTCTGCTTGCGGCAAACATGGAAAACAGTCGCCCCAGCATCATAATCACAAAAATCCATGAGAGGAGCAGAGAAATGCTGCAGGGGCATATTTTCTTGCTAGGACAAATGAAAACCTTACTTGGGCTGTGCACAGTGCAAACGGATGAAAAGAAGCATACACAGCGAGAGCAGTGTGCACTGTTCTCGCAAAGCAGAGCTTGTTCAGCTTGCCAGCTTCTAACATGGAAAGAGAGCAAGCAGACAGCAGCCCACATGCTCTGCTTGTTATAAAGATGGAAAACAGACACCCTAGCATCAGAATCTCAGTAATCACAGAGAGAACTAGAGAAATGCTGCAGGAGCATGTTTTCTTGCTAGGACCAACGAAAAACACAAATGGGCTGTGCGCAGTGCAAACAGATGAACAGAAGCATACACAGTGAGAGCTGTGTGCATGGTTCTCGCAGAGCAGAGCTTGTTCGACTTGCCAGCTTCTAACACGGAAACACAGCATGCAGACAGCAGCCCACATGCTCTGCTTGCGGCAAACATGGAAAACAGTCGCCCCAGCATCATAATCACAAAAATCCATGAGAGGAGCAGAGAAATGCTGCAGGGGCATATTTTCTTGCTAGGACAAATGAAAACCTTACTTGGGCTGTGCACAGTGCAAACGGATGAACAGAAGCATACACAGTGAGAGCTGTGTGCACTGTTCTCGCACAGCAGAGCTTCTTCGACTTGACAGCTTCTCACATGGAAACAGAGCAAGCAGACAGCAATCCACATGCTCTGCTTTCTGCAAACGTGGAAAACAGACGCCCCAGCATCAGAATCTCAGAAATCACTGAGAGAAGCAGAGAAATTCTGCAGGTGCATGTTTTCTTGCTTGAAAAATTGAAAAACTTACTTGGGCGGTGAACAGAGCAAACGGATGAACAGAAGCATACACAGCGAGTGCAGTGTTCACTGTTCTCGCAGAGCAGAGCTTGTTCAACTTTACAGCTTCTAAGATGGAAAGAGAGCAAGCAGACCTCAGCCCGCATTCTCTGCTTGTTGCAAACATGAAAAACAGATGCCCTTGCAGCATAATCTCAGAAATCACTGAGAGAAGCAGAGAAATGCTGCAGGTGCATGTTTGCTTGCTAGAACAAATGAAAAACTCAGATGGGCTGTGCACGGTGCAAACCGATGAACAGAAGTGTAGTGGTGTGAGAATTGTTTTACTAAGTTATTAAGTTACTATTGTAAGATTTTTGAGTTAATTTTGTAATGATTTAGTTCACTGTATACCCCTGTGTTCTGTACTGGTTTTCCCCTTATGAGTTAGGTTGCTTAAACAGACGTTTTCTGTCAATGAATCCTCCCCTGCACCTGTCTTTGTCACTCCCTTCCCCCACTCCTCGTGGTCGACCAGTCTGTCACTTTGGACACCTTCCCTGGCTTTTGGAAAATTCCAGGCAGGGGGTCGAGTGATAGGCTGGGGCCCTTGGAATTCCCTCCCATCTTGTGTGGTTGGCCCCCTGTCGTAAAGTTTACACCCCCAGTTACACCCCCCGTTGTCGTGACTGGCTGAACCGGTTGTCAGCCACCCCTGTTTCCACCCCACTTTAAAAACCTCGTGCACCCCTGGCCCGGGGTCTCTTCTGGGCAGCAGGTCACAGGGGCAGAGCTCCCGGCTCTCTCCTCTCCAATAAACCTCATTTAAATCCTGCCTGCAAGAGTCCGGCTTTCTTCTGACTGCTAAGGTCGCCATTGCTTCATCTCCGTGCCCATCGCAGGGCAGAAGGAGGCTTTCTTAGCTAGCCACTCTGCCCTAACACGCTGCTGCAGTGACATCTAGTGGACTGAGCTAGCTATTGCAGCGTGATTAACACGCGATTCGGACACTGCGACACAGAAGCACACACAGTGAGAGCTGTGGGCACTGTTCTCGCAAAGCAGAGCTTGTTCAACTTGACAGCTTCTAACATGGAAACACAGCAAGCAGACAGCAGCCCACATGCTCTGCTTGCTGCAAACATGGAAAACAGACACCCCAGCATCAGAATCTCAGAAATCAGTGAGAGAAGCCGAGAAATGCTGCAAGAGCATGTTTGCTTGCTAGGACAAACGAAAAACACCAATGGCTGTGCACAGTGCAAACAGATGAACAGAAGCATACACAGCGAGAGCAGTGGGCACTGTTCTCGCAAAGCAGAGCTTGTTCAGCTTGCCAGCTTCTAACATGGAAAGAGAGCAAGCAGACAGCAGCCCGCATGCTCTGCTTGTTATAAACATGGAAAACAGGCGCCCCAGCATCAGAATCTCAGGAATCACAGAGAGAAGCAGAGAAATGCTGCAGGAGCATGTTTGCTTCCTAGGACAAATGAAAAACACCAATGGCTGTGCACAGTGCAAACAGATGAACAGAAGCAAACACGGTGAGAGCTGTGTGTATGGTTCTCGCAAAGCAGAGCTTGTTCACCTTGACAGCTTCTAACATGGAAACACAGCAAGCAGACAGCAGCCCACATGCTCTGCTTGCTGCAAACATGGAAAACAGATGCCCCAGCATCAGAATCTCAGAAATCACTGAGAGAAGTAGAGAAATGCTGCAGGAGCATGTTTGCTTCCTAGGACAAACGAAAAACTCACATGGGCCATGCACAGTGCAAACGGATGAAAAGAAGCATACACAGCGAGAGCAGTGTGCACTGTTCTCGCAAAGCAGAGCTTGTTCTACTTGACAGCTTCTAACATGGAAACACAGCAAGCAGACAGGAACCCACATGCTGTGCTTGCTGTAAACATGGAAAACAGACACCCCAGCATCAGAATCTCAGAAATCACTGAGAGAAGCAGAGAAATGCTGCAGGAGCATGTTTGCTTGCTAGGACAAATGAAAAACACCAATGGCTATGCACAGTGCAAACAGATGAACAGAAGCAAACACAGTGAGAGCAGTGTGCATGGTTCTCGCATAGCAGAGCTTGTTCAACTTGACGGCTTCTAACATGGAAACACAGCAAGCAGACAGGAACCCACATGCTCTGCTTGCTGCACACATGGAAAACAGACACCCTAGCATCAGAATCTCAGAAATCACTGAGAGAAGTAGAGAAATGCTGCAGGAGCATGTTTGCTTCCTAGGACAAATGTAAAACTCACATGGGCCATGCACAGTGCAAACGGATGAAAAGAAGCATACACAGCGAGAGCAGTGTGCACTGTTCTCGCAAAGCAGAGCTTGTTCAGCTTGCCAGCTTCTAACATGGAAAGAGAGCAAGCAGACAGCAGCCCACATGCTCTGCTAGTTATAAAGATGGAAAACAGACACCCTAGCATCAGAACCTCAGAAATCACAGAGAGAAGTAGAGAAATGCTGCAGGAGCATGTTTTCTTGCTAGGACCAACGGAAAACACAAATGGGCTGTGCGCAGTGCAAACAGATGAACAGAAGCAAACACAGTTAGAGCAGTGTGCATGGTTCTCGCATAGCAGAGCTTGTTCAACTTGACAGCTTCTAACATGGAAAGAGAGCAAGCAGAAAGGAACCCACATGCTGTGCTTGCTGCAAACATCGAAAACAGACGCCCCAGCATCAGAATCTCAGAAATCACGGAGCGAAGCAGAGAAATGCTGCAGGACCATGCTTGCTTGCTTGAAAAAGTGAAAAACTTACTTGGGCTGTGCACAGTGCAAACAGATGAACAGAAGCATACCTAGCGAGAGCAGTGTGCACTGTTCTCGCGAAGCAGAGCTTGTTCACCTTGACAGCTTCTAACATAGAAACACAGCAAGCAGACAGCAGCCCACATGCTCTGCTTGCTGCAAAAATGGAAAACAGACACCCTAGCATCATAATCACAAAAATCAATGAGAGGAGCAGAGAAATGCTGCGGGGGCATATTTTCTTGCTAGGACAAATGAAAACCTTACTTGGGCTGTGCACAGTGCAAACGGATGAACAGAAGCATACACAGTGAGCGCTGTGTGCACTGTTCTCGCACAGCAGAGCTTGTTCGACTTGACAGCTTCTAACATGGAAACAGAGCAAGCAGACATCAATCCACATGCTCTGCTTGCTGCAAACGTGGAAAACAGACGCCCCAGCATCAGAATCTCAGAAATCACAGAGAGAAGCAGAGAAATGCTGCAGGAGCATGTTTTCTTGCTTGAAAAAGTGAAAAACTCACTTGGGCCGTGCACAGCGCAAACCAATGAACAGAAGCAAACACAGTGAGAGCTGTGTGTATGGTTCTTGCAAAGCAGAGCTTGTTCACCTTGACTGCTTCTAACATGGAAACACAACAAGCAGACCTCAGCCTACATTCTCTGCGTGTTGCAAAGATGGAAAACAGACACCCTAGTATCAGAATCTCAGAAATCACTGAGCGAAGCAGAGAAATGCTGCAGGACGATGCTTGCTAGCTTGAAAAAGTGAAAAACTTACTTGGGCTGTGCACAGTGCAAACAGATGAACAGAAGCATACATAGCGAGAGCAGTGTGCACTGTTCTCGCGAAGCAGAGCTTGTTCACCTTGACAGCTTCTAACATGGAAACACAGCAAGCAGACAGCAGCCCACATGCTCTGCTTGCTGCAAACATGGAAAACAGACACCCTAGCATCAGAATCTCAGAAATCACTGAGAGAAGTAGAGAAATGCTGCAGGAGCATGTTTGCTTCCTAGGACAAATGAAAAACTCACATGGGCCGTGCCCAGTGCAAACGGATGAAAAGAAGCATACACAGCGAGAGCAGTGTGCACTGTTCTCGCAAAGCAGAGCTTGTTCAGCTTGCCAGCTTCTAACATGGAAAGAGAGCAAGCAGACAGCAGCCCACATGCTCTGCTTGTTATAAAGATGGAAAACAGACACCCTAGCATCAGAATCTCAGTAATCACAGAGAGAACTAGAGAAATGCTGCAGGAGCATGTTTTCTTGCTAGGACCAACGAAAAACACAAATGGGCTGTGCGCAGTGCAAACAGATGAACAGAAGCATACACAGTGAGAGCTGTGTGCATGGTTCTCGCAGAGCAGAGCTTGTTCGACTTGCCAGCTTCTAACACGGAAACACAGCATGCAGACAGCAGCCCACATGCTCTGCTTGCGGCAAACATGGAAAACAGTCGCCCCAGCATCATAATCACAAAAATCCATGAGAGGAGCAGAGAAATGCTGCAGGGGCATATTTTCTTGCTAGGACAAATGAAAACCTTACTTGGGCTGTGCACAGTGCAAACGGATGAACAGAAGCATACACAGTGAGAGCTGTGTGCACTGTTCTCGCACAGCAGAGCTTCTTCGACTTGACAGCTTCTCACATGGAAACAGAGCAAGCAGACAGCAATCCACATGCTCTGCTTTCTGCAAACGTGGAAAACAGACGCCCCAGCATCAGAATCTCAGAAATCACTGAGAGAAGCAGAGAAATTCTGCAGGTGCATGTTTTCTTGCTTGAAAAATTGAAAAACTTACTTGGGCGGTGAACAGAGCAAACGGATGAACAGAAGCATACACAGCGAGTGCAGTGTTCACTGTTCTCGCAGAGCAGAGCTTGTTCAACTTTACAGCTTCTAAGATGGAAAGAGAGCAAGCAGACCTCAGCCCGCATTCTCTGCTTGTTGCAAACATGAAAAACAGATGCCCTTGCAGCATAATCTCAGAAATCACTGAGAGAAGCAGAGAAATGCTGCAGGTGCATGTTTGCTTGCTAGAACAAATGAAAAACTCAGATGGGCTGTGCACGGTGCAAACCGATGAACAGAAGTGTAGTGGTGTGAGAATTGTTTTACTAAGTTATTAAGTTACTATTGTAAGATTTTTGAGTTAATTTTGTAATGATTTAGTTCACTGTATACCCCTGTGTTCTGTACTGGTTTTCCCCTTATGAGTTAGGTTGCTTAAACAGACGTTTTCTGTCAATGAATCCTCCCCTGCACCTGTCTTTGTCACTCCCTTCCCCCACTCCTCGTGGTCGACCAGTCTGTCACTTTGGACACCTTCCCTGGCTTTTGGAAAATTCCAGGCAGGGGGTCGAGTGATAGGCTGGGGCCCTTGGAATTCCCTCCCATCTTGTGTGGTTGGCCCCCTGTCGTAAAGTTTACACCCCCAGTTACACCCCCCGTTGTCGTGACTGGCTGAACCGGTTGTCAGCCACCCCTGTTTCCACCCCACTTTAAAAACCTCGTGCACCCCTGGCCCGGGGTCTCTTCTGGGCAGCAGGTCACAGGGGCAGAGCTCCCGGCTCTCTCCTCTCCAATAAACCTCATTTAAATCCTGCCTGCAAGAGTCCGGCTTTCTTCTGACTGCTAAGGTCGCCATTGCTTCATCTCCGTGCCCATCGCAGGGCAGAAGGAGGCTTTCTTAGCTAGCCACTCTGCCCTAACACGCTGCTGCAGTGACATCTAGTGGACTGAGCTAGCTATTGCAGCGTGATTAACACGCGATTCGGACACTGCGACACAGAAGCACACACAGTGAGAGCTGTGGGCACTGTTCTCGCAAAGCAGAGCTTGTTCAACTTGACAGCTTCTAACATGGAAACACAGCAAGCAGACAGCAGCCCACATGCTCTGCTTGCTGCAAACATGGAAAACAGACACCCCAGCATCAGAATCTCAGAAATCAGTGAGAGAAGCCGAGAAATGCTGCAAGAGCATGTTTGCTTGCTAGGACAAACGAAAAACACCAATGGCTGTGCACAGTGCAAACAGATGAACAGAAGCATACACAGCGAGAGCAGTGGGCACTGTTCTCGCAAAGCAGAGCTTGTTCAGCTTGCCAGCTTCTAACATGGAAAGAGAGCAAGCAGACAGCAGCCCGCATGCTCTGCTTGTTATAAACATGGAAAACAGGCGCCCCAGCATCAGAATCTCAGGAATCACAGAGAGAAGCAGAGAAATGCTGCAGGAGCATGTTTGCTTCCTAGGACAAATGAAAAACACCAATGGCTGTGCACAGTGCAAACAGATGAACAGAAGCAAACACGGTGAGAGCTGTGTGTATGGTTCTCGCAAAGCAGAGCTTGTTCACCTTGACAGCTTCTAACATGGAAACACAGCAAGCAGACAGCAGCCCACATGCTCTGCTTGCTGCAAACATGGAAAACAGATGCCCCAGCATCAGAATCTCAGAAATCACTGAGAGAAGTAGAGAAATGCTGCAGGAGCATGTTTGCTTCCTAGGACAAACGAAAAACTCACATGGGCCATGCACAGTGCAAACGGATGAAAAGAAGCATACACAGCGAGAGCAGTGTGCACTGTTCTCGCAAAGCAGAGCTTGTTCTACTTGACAGCTTCTAACATGGAAACACAGCAAGCAGACAGGAACCCACATGCTGTGCTTGCTGTAAACATGGAAAACAGACACCCCAGCATCAGAATCTCAGAAATCACTGAGAGAAGCAGAGAAATGCTGCAGGAGCATGTTTGCTTGCTAGGACAAATGAAAAACACCAATGGCTATGCACAGTGCAAACAGATGAACAGAAGCAAACACAGTGAGAGCAGTGTGCATGGTTCTCGCATAGCAGAGCTTGTTCAACTTGACGGCTTCTAACATGGAAACACAGCAAGCAGACAGGAACCCACATGCTCTGCTTGCTGCACACATGGAAAACAGACACCCTAGCATCAGAATCTCAGAAATCACTGAGAGAAGTAGAGAAATGCTGCAGGAGCATGTTTGCTTCCTAGGACAAATGTAAAACTCACATGGGCCATGCACAGTGCAAACGGATGAAAAGAAGCATACACAGCGAGAGCAGTGTGCACTGTTCTCGCAAAGCAGAGCTTGTTCAGCTTGCCAGCTTCTAACATGGAAAGAGAGCAAGCAGACAGCAGCCCACATGCTCTGCTAGTTATAAAGATGGAAAACAGACACCCTAGCATCAGAACCTCAGAAATCACAGAGAGAAGTAGAGAAATGCTGCAGGAGCATGTTTTCTTGCTAGGACCAACGGAAAACACAAATGGGCTGTGCGCAGTGCAAACAGATGAACAGAAGCAAACACAGTTAGAGCAGTGTGCATGGTTCTCGCATAGCAGAGCTTGTTCAACTTGACAGCTTCTAACATGGAAAGAGAGCAAGCAGAAAGGAACCCACATGCTGTGCTTGCTGCAAACATCGAAAACAGACGCCCCAGCATCAGAATCTCAGAAATCACGGAGCGAAGCAGAGAAATGCTGCAGGACCATGCTTGCTTGCTTGAAAAAGTGAAAAACTTACTTGGGCTGTGCACAGTGCAAACAGATGAACAGAAGCATACCTAGCGAGAGCAGTGTGCACTGTTCTCGCGAAGCAGAGCTTGTTCACCTTGACAGCTTCTAACATAGAAACACAGCAAGCAGACAGCAGCCCACATGCTCTGCTTGCTGCAAAAATGGAAAACAGACACCCTAGCATCAGAATCTCAGAAATCACAGAGAGAAGTAGAGAAATGCTGCAGGAGCATGTTTTCTTGCTAGGAACAACGAAAAACACAAATGGGCTGTGCGCAGTGCAAACAGATGAACAGAAGCATACACAGTGAGAGCTGTGTGCATGGTTCTCGCAGAGCAGAGCTTGTTCTACTTGACAGCTTCTAACATGGAAAGAGAGCAAGCAGACAGCAGCCCACATGCTCTGCTTGCGGCAAACATGGAAAACAGTCGCCCCAGCATCATAATCACAAAAATCAATGAGAGGAGCAGAGAAATGCTGCAGGAGCATGTTTTCTTGCTTGAAAAAGTGAAAAACTCACTTGGGCCGTGCACAGCGCAAACCAATGAACAGAAGCAAACACAGTGAGAGCTGTGTGTATGGTTCTAGCAAAGCAGAGCTTGTTCACCTTGACTGCTTCTAACATGGAAACACAACAAGCAGACCTCAGCCTACATTCTCTGCGTGTTGCAAAGATGGAAAACAGACACCCTAGTATCAGAATCTCAGAAATCACTGAGCGAAGCAGAGAAATGCTGCAGGACCATGCTTGCTTGCTTGAAAAAGTGAAAAACTTACTTGGGCTGCGCACAGTGCAAATAGATGAACAGAAGCATACATAGCGAGAGCAGTGTGCACTGTTCTCGCAAAGCAGAGCTTGTTCACCTTGACAGCTTCTAACATGGAAACACAGCAAGCAGACAGCAGCCCACATGCTCTGCTTGCTGCAAACATGGAAAACAGACACCCTAGCATCAGAATCTCAGAAATCACTGAGAGAAGTAGAGAAATGCTGCAGGAGCATGTTTGCTTCCTAGGACAAATGAAAAACTCACATGGGCCGTGCCCAGTGCAAACGGATGAAAAGAAGCATACACAGCGAGAGCAGTGTGCACTGTTCTCGCAAAGCAGAGCTTGTTCAGCTTGCCAGCTTCTAACATGGAAAGAGAGCAAGCAGACAGCAGCCCACATGCTCTGCTTGTTATAAACATGGAAAACAGACACCCTAGCATCAGAATCTCAGAAATCACAGAGAGAAGTAGAGAAATGCTGCAGGAGCATGTTTTCTTGCTAGGACAAATGAAAACCTTACTTGGGCTGTGCACAGTGCAAACGGATGAACAGAAGCATACACAGTGAGAGCTGTGTGCATTGTTCTCGCACAGCAGAGCTTCTTCGACTTGACAGCTTCTAACATGGAAACAGAGCAAGCAGACAGCAATCCACATGCTCTGCTTGCTGCAAACGTGGAAAACAGACGCCCCAGCATCAGAATCTCAGAAATCACTGAGAGAAGTAGAGAAATGCTGCAGGAGCTTGTTTGCTTCCTAGGACAAATGAAAAACTCACATGGGCCATGCACAGTGCAAATGGATGAAAAGAAGCATGCACAGCGAGAGCAGTGTGCACTGTTCTCGCAAAGCAGAGCTTGTTCAGCTTGCCAGCTTCTAACATGTAAAGAGAGCAAGCAGACAGCAGCCCACATGCTCTGCTTGTTATAAACATGGAAAACAGACACCCTAGCATCAGAATCTCAGAAATCACAGAGAGAAGTAGAGAAATGCTGCAGGAGCATGTTTTCTTGCTAGGACAAATGAAAACCTTACTTGAGCTGTGCACAGTGCAAACGGATGAACAGAAGCATACACAGCGAGAGAAGTGTGCACTGTTCTCGCAAAGCAGAGCTTGTTCACCTTTACAGCTTCTGACATGGAAAGAGAGCAAGCAGACAGCAGCCCACATGCTCTGCTTGTTATAAACATGGAAAACAGACACCCTAGCATCAGAATCTCAGAAATCACAGAGAGAAGTAGAGAAATGCTGCAGGAGCATGTTTTCTTGCTAGGACCAACGAAAAACACAAATGGGCTGTGCGCAGTGCAAACAGATGAACAGAAGCATACACAGTGAGAGCTGTGTGCATGGTTCTCGCAGAGCAGAGCTTGTTCTACTTGACAGCTTCTAACATGGAAACACAGCAAGCAGACAGCAGCCCACATGCTCTGCTTGCGGCAAACATGGAAAACAGTCGCCCCAGCATCATAATCACAAAAATCAATGAGAGGAGCAGAGAAATGCTGTGGGGGCATGTTTTCTTGCTAGGACAAATGAAAACCTTACTTGGGCTGTGCACAGTGCAAACGGATGAACAGAAGCATACACAGTGAGAGCTGTGTGCATTGTTCTCGCACAGCAGAGCTTGTTCGACTTGACAGCTTCTAACATGGAAACAGAGCAAGCAGACAGCAATCCACATGCTCTGCTTGCTGCAAATGTGGAAAACAGACACCCCAGCATCAGAATCTCAGAAATCAGTGAGAGAAGTAGAGAAATGCTGCAGGAGCATGTTTTCTTGCTTGAAAAAGTGAAAAACTCACTTGGGCCGTGCACAGCGCAAACCAATGAACAGAAGCAAACACAGTGAGAGCTGTGTGTATGGTTCTCGCAAAGCAGAGCTTGTTCACCTTGACAGCTTCTAACATGGAAACACAGCAAGCAGACCTCAGCCTACATTCTCTGCGTGTTGCAAAGATGGAAAACAGACACCCTAGTATCAGAATCTCAGAAACCACTGAGCGAAGCAGAGAAATGCTGCAGGACCATGCTTGCTTGCTTGAAAAAGTGAAAAACTTACTTGGGCTGTGCACAGTGCAAACAGATGAACAGAAGCATACATAGCGAGAGCAGTGTGCACTGTTCTCGCAAAGCAGAGCTTGTTCAGCTTGACAGCTTCTAACATGGAAAGAGAGCAAGCAGACAACAGCCCACATGCTCTGCTTGTTATAAACTTGGAAAACAGACACCCTAGCATCAGAATCTCAGAAATCACAGAGAGAAGTAGAGAAATGCTGCAGGAGCATGTTTGCTTCCTAGGACAAATGAAAAACACAAATGGGCTGTGCGCAGTGCAAACAGATGAACAGAAGCATACACAGTGAGAGCTGTGTGCATGGTTCTCGCAGAGCAGAGCTTGTTCTACTTGACAGCTTCTAACATGGAAACACAGCAAGCAGACAGCAGCCCACATGCTCTGCTCGCGGCAAACATGGAAAACAGTCGCCCCAGCATCATAATCACAAAAATCAATGAGAGGAGCAGAGAAATGCTGCGGGGGCATGTTTTCTTGCTAGGACAAATGAAAACCTTACTTGGGCTGTGCACAGTGCAAACGGATGAACAGAAGCATACACAGTGAGAGCTGTGTGCACTGTTCTCGCACAGCAGAGCTTGTTCGACTTGACAGCTTCTAACATGGAAACAGAGCAAGCAGACATCAATCCACATGCTCTGCTTGCTGCAAACGTGGAAAACAGACGCCCCAGCATCAGAATCTCAGAAATCACAGAGAGAAGCAGAGAAATGCTGCAGGAGCATGTTTGCTTGCTAGGACAAATGAAAAACACCCAATGGCTGCGCACAGTGCAAACAGATGAACAGAAGCATACACAGCGAGAGCTCTGGGCACTGTTCTCGCAAAGCAGAGCTTGTTCAAATTGACACCCTCTAACATGGAATCACAGCAAGAAGACAGCAGCCCGCATGCTCTGCTTGTTGCAAACATGGAAAACATTCACCCCAGCATCAGAATCTCAGAAATCAGTGAGAGAAGCCGAGAAATGCTGCAGGACCATGCTTGCTTGCTTGAAAAAGTGAAAAACTTACTTGGGCTGTGCACAGTGCAAACAGATGAACAGAAGCATACATAGCGAGAGCTGTGTGCACTGTTCTCGCACAGCAGAGCTTGTTCGACTTGACAGCTTCTAACATGGAAACAGAGCAAGCAGACATCAATCCACATGCTCTGCTTGCTGCAAACGTGGAAAACAGACGCCCCAGCATCAGAATCTCAGAAATCACAGAGAGAAGCAGAGAAATGCTGCAGGAGCATGTTTTCTTGCTTGAAAAAGTGAAAAACTCACTTGGGCCGTGCACAGCGCAAACCAATGAACAGAAGCAAACACAGTGAGAGCTGTGTGTATGGTTCTCGCAAAGCAGAGCTTGTTCACCTTGACAGCTTCTAACATGGAAACACAACAAGCAGACCTCAGCCTACATTCTCTGCGTGTTGCAAAGATGGAAAACTGACACCCTAGTATCAGAATCTCAGCAATCACTGAGCGAAGCAGAGAAATGCTGCAGGACCATGCTTGCTTGCTTGAAAAAATGAAAAACTTACTTGGGCTGTGCACAGTGCAAACAGATGAACAGAAGCATACATAGCGAGAGCAGTGTGCACTGTTCTCGCGAAGCAGAGCTTGTTCACCTTGACAGCTTCTAACATGGAAACACAGCAAGCAGACCGCAGCCCACATGCTCTGCTTGCTGCAAACATGGAAAACAGACACCCTAGCATCAGAATCTCAGAAATCACTGAGAGAAGTAGAGAAATGCTGCAGGAGCATGTTTGCTTCCTAGGACAAATGAAAAACTCACATGGGCCGTGCACAGTGCAAACGGATGAAAAGAAGCATACACAGCGAGAGCAGTGTGCACTGTTCTCGCAAAGCAGAGCTTGTTCAGCTTGCCAGCTTCTAACATGGAAAGAGAGCAAGCAGACAGCAGCCCACATGCTCTGCTTGTTATAAACATGGAAAACAGACACCCTAGCATCAGAATCTCAGAAATCACAGAGAGAAGTAGAGAAATGCTGCAGGAGCATGTTTTCTTGCTAGGACCAACGAAAAACACAAATGGGCTGTGCGCAGTGCAAACAGATGAACAGAAGCATACACAGTGAGAGCTGTGTGCATGGTTCTCGCAGAGCAGAGCTTGTTCTACTTGACAGCTTCTAACATGGAAACACAGCAAGCAGACAGCAGCCCACATGCTCTGCTTGCGGCAAACATGGAAAACAGTCGCCCCAGCATCATAATCACAAAAATCAATGAGAGGAGCAGAGAAATGCTGCGGGGGCATGTTTTCTTGCTAGGACAAATGAAAACCTTACTTGGGCTGTGCACAGTGCAAACGGATGAACAGAAGCATACACAGTGAGAGCTGTGTGCACTGTTCTCGCACAGCAGAGCTTGTTCGACTCGACAGCTTCTAACATGGAAACAGAGCAAGCAGACAGCAATCCACATGCTCTGCTTGCTGCAAATGTGGAAAACAGACACCCCAGCATCAGAATCTCAGAAATCACAGAGTGAAGTAGAGAAATGCTGCAGGAGCATGTTTTCTTGCTTGAAAAAGTGAAAAACTCACTTGGGCCGTGCACAGCGCAAACCAATGAACAGAAGCAAACACAGTGAGAGCTGTGTGTATGGTTCTCGCAAAGCAGAGCTTGTTCACCTTGACAGCTTCTAACATGGAAACACAGCAAGCAGACCTCAGCCTACATTCTCTGCGTGTTGCAAAGATGGAAAACAGACCCCCTAGTATCAGAATCTCAGAAATCACTGAGCGAAGCAGAGAAATGCTGCAGGACCATGCTTGCTTGCTTGAAAAAGTGAAAAACTTACTTGGGCTGTGCACAGTGCAAACAGATGAACAGAAGCATACATAGCGAGAGCAGTGTGCACTGTTCTCGCAAAGCAGAGCTTGTTCAGCTTGCCAGCTTCTAACATGGAAAGAGAGCAAGCAGACAACAGCCCACATGCTCTGCTTGTTATAAACTTGGAAAACAGACACCCTAGCATCAGAATCTCAGAAATCACAGAGAGAAGTAGAGAAATGCTGCAGGAGCATGTTTGCTTCCTAGGACAAATGAAAAACACAAATGGGCTGTGCGCAGTGCAAACAGATGAACAGAAGCATACACAGTGAGAGCTGTGTGCACTGTTCTCGCAGAGCAGAGCTTGTTCGACTTGACAGCTTCTAACATGGAAACAGAGCAAGCAGACAGCAATCCACATGCTCTGCTTGCTGCAAACGTGGAAAACAGACGCCCCAGCATCAGAATCTCAGAAATCACTGAGAGAAGTAGAGAAATGATGCAGGAGCTTGTTTGCTTCCTAGGACAAATGAAAAACTCACATGGGCCATGCACAGTGCAAATGGATGAAAAGAAGCATGCACAGCGAGAGCAGTGTGCACTGTTCTCGCAAAGCAGAGCTTGTTCAGCTTGCCAGCTTCTAACATGGAAAGAGAGCAAGCAGACAGCAGCCCACATGCTCTGCTTGTTATAAACATGGAAAACAGATACCCTAGCATCAGAATCTCAGAAATCACAGAGAGAAGTAGAGAAATGCTGCAGGAGCATGTTTGCTTCCTAGGAAAATGAAAAACTCACATGGGCCATGCACAGTGCAAACGGATGAAAAGAAGCATACACAGCGAGAGCAGTGTGCACTGTTCACGCAAAGCAGAGCTTGTTCAGCTTGCCAGCTTCTAACATGGAAAGAGAGCAAGCAGACAGCAGCCCACATGCTCTGCTTGTTGCAAACATGGAAAACATTCACCCCAGCATCAGAATCTCAGAAATCAGTGAGAGAAGTAGAGAAATGCTGCAGGAGCATGTTTTCTTGCTAGGACCAACGAAAAACACAAATGGGCTGTGCGCAGTGCAAACAGATGAACAGAAGCATACACAGTGAGAGCTGTGTGCATGGTTCTCGCATAGCAGAGCTTGTTCAACTTGACAGCTTCTAACATGGAAAGAGAGCAAGAAGACAGGAACCCACATGCTGTGCTTGCTGCAAACATGGAAAACAGACGCCCCAGCATCAGAATCTCAGAAATCACTGAGAGAAGCAGAGAAATGCTGCAGGACCATGCTTGCTTGCTTGAAAAAATGAAAAACTTACTTGGGCTGTGCACAGTGCAAACAGATGAACAGAAGCATACATAGCGAGAGCAGTGTGCACTGTTCTCGCGAAGCAGAGCTTGTTCACCTTGACAGCTTCTAACATGGAAACACAGCAAGCAGACAGCAGCCCACATGCTCTGCTTGCTGCAAACATGGAAAACAGACACCCTAGCATCAGAATCTCAGAAATCACTGAGAGAAGTAGAGAAATGCTGCAGGAGCATGTTTTCTTGCTAGGACCAACGAAAAACACAAATGGGCTGTGCGCAGTGCAAACAGATGAACAGAAGCATACACAGTGAGAGCTGTGTGCATGGTTCTCGCAGAGCAGAGCTTGTTCTACTTGACAGCTTCTAACATGGAAAGAGAGCAAGCAGACAGCAGCCCACATGCTCTGCTTGCGGCAAACATGGAAAACAGTCGCCCCAGCATCATAATCACAAAAATCAATGAGAGGAGCAGAGAAATGCTGCGGGGGCATGTTTTCTTGCTAGGACAAATGAAAACCTTACTTGGGCTGTGCACAGTGCAAACGGATGAACAGAAGCATACACAGTGAGAGCTGTGTGTATGGTTCTCGCAAAGCAGATCTTGTTGACCTTGACAGCTTCTAACATGGAAAGAGAGCAAGCAGACAGCAGCCCACATGGTCTGCTTGCTGCAAACATGGAAAACAGACACCCTAGCATCAGAATCTCAGAAATCACTGAGCGAAGCAGAGAAATGCTGCAGGAGCATGTTTTCTTGCTTGAAAAAGTGAAAAACTCACTCGGGCCGTGCACAGCGCAAACCAATGAACAGAAGCAAACACAGTGAGAGCTGTGTGTATGGTTCCCGCAAAGCAGAGCTTGTTCACCTTGACAGCTTCTAACATGGAAACACAGCAAGCAGACCTCAGCCTACATTCTCTGCGTGTTGCAAAGATGGAAAACAGACACCCTAGTATCAGAATCTCAGAAATCACTGAGCGAAGCAGAGAAATGCTGCAGGACCATGCTTGCTTGCTTGAAAAAGTGAAAAACTTACTTGGGCTGTGCACAGTGCAAACAGATGAACAGAAGCATACATAGCGAGAGCAGTGTGCACTGTTCTCGCGAAGCAGAGCTTGTTCACCTAGACAGCTTCTAACATGGAAACACAGCAAGCAGACAGCAGCCCACATGCTCTGCTTGCTGCACACATGGAAAACAGACACCCTAGCATCAGAATCTCAGAAATCACTGAGAGAAGTAGAGAAATGCTGCAGGAGCATGTTTGCTTCCTAGGACAAATGAAAAACTCACATGGGCCATGCACAGTGCAAACGGATGAAAAGAAGCATACACAGCGAGAGCAGTGTGCACTGTTCTCGCAAAGCAGAGCTTGTTCAGCTTGCCAGCTTCTAACATGGAAAGAGAGCAAGCAGACAGCAGCCCACATGCTCTGCTTGTTATAAACATGGAAAAGAGACACCCTAGCATCAGAATCTCAGAAATCACAGAGAGAAGTAGAGAAATGCTGCAGGAGCATGTTTTCTTGCTAGGAACAACAAAAAACACAAATGGGCTGTGCGCAGTGCAAACAGATGAACAGAAGCATACACAGTGAGAGCTGTGTGCATGGTTCTCGCAGAGCAGAGCTTGTTCTACTTGACAGCTTCTAACATGGAAAGAGAGCAAGCAGACAGCAGCCCACATGCTCTGCTTGCGGCAAACATGGAAAACAGTCGCCCCAGCATCATAATCACAAAAATCAATGAGAGGAGCAGAGAAATGCTGCGGGGGCATGTTTTCTTGCTAGGACAAATGAAAACCTTACTTGGGCTGTGCACAGTGCAAACGGATGAACAGAAGCATACACAGTGAGAGCTGTGTGCACTGTTCTCGCACAGCAGAGCTTGTTCGACTTGACAGCTTCTAACATGGAAACAGAGCAAGCAGACATCAATCCACATGCTCTGCTTGCTGCAAACGTGGAAAACAGACGCCCCAGCATCAGAATCTCAGAAATCACAGAGAGAAGCAGAGAAATGCTGCAGGAGCATGTTTTCTTGCTTGAAAAAGTGAAAAACTCACTTGGGCCGTGCACAGCGCAAACCAATGAACAGAAGCAAACACAGTGAGAGCAGTGTGCACTGTTCTCGCGAAGCAGAGCTTGTTCACCTTGACAGCTTCTAACATGGAAACACAGCAAGCAGACAGCAGCCCACATGCTCTGCTTGCTGCAAACATGGAAAACAGACACCCTAGCATCAGAATCTCAGAAATCACAGAGAGAAGTAGAGAAATGCTGCAGGAGCATGTTTGCTTCCTAGGACGAATGAAAAACTCACATGGGCCATGCACAGTGCAAACGGATGAAAAGAAGCATACACAGCGAGAGCAGTGTGCACTGTTCTCGCAAAGCAGAGCTTGTTCAGCTTGCCAGCTTCTAACATGGAAAGAGAGCAAGCAGACAGCAGCCCACATGCTCTGCTTGTTGCAAACATGGAAAACATTCACCCTAGCATCAGAATCTCAGAAATCACAGAGAGAAGTAGAGAAATGCTGCAGGAGCATGTTTTCTTGCTAGGACAAATGAAAACCTTACTTGGGCTGTGCACAGTGCAAACGGATGAACAGAAGCATACACAGTGAGAGCTGTGTGCATTGTTCTCGCACAGCAGAGCTTCTTCGACTTGACAGCTTCTAACATGGAAACAGAGCAAGCAGACAGCAATCCACATGCTCTGCTTGCTGCAAACGTGGAAAACAGACGCCCCAGCATCAGAATCTCAGAAATCACTGAGAGAAGTAGAGAAATGCTGCAGGAGCTTGTTTGCTTCCTAGGACAAATGAAAAACTCACATGGGCCATGCACAGTGCAAATGGATGAAAAGAAGCATGCACAGCGAGAGCAGTGTGCACTGTTCTCGCAAAGCAGAGCTTGTTCAGCTTGCCAGCTTCTAACATGTAAAGAGAGCAAGCAGACAGCAGCCCACATGCTCTGCTTGTTATAAACATGGAAAACAGACACCCTAGCATCAGAATCTCAGAAATCACAGAGAGAAGTAGAGAAATGCTGCAGGAGCATGTTTTCTTGCTAGGACCAACGAAAAACACAAATGGGCTGTGCGCAGTGCAAACAGATGAACAGAAGCATACACAGTGAGAGCTGTGTGCATGGTTCTCGCAGAGCAGAGCTTGTTCTACTTGACAGCTTCTAACATGGAAACACAGCAAGCAGACAGCAGCCCACATGCTCTGCTTGCGGCAAACATGGAAAACAGTCGCCCCAGCATCATAATCACAAAAATCAATGAGAGGAGCAGAGAAATGCTGTGGGGGCATGTTTTCTTGCTAGGACAAATGAAAACCTTACTTGGGCTGTGCACAGTGCAAACGGATGAACAGAAGCATACACAGTGAGAGCTGTGTGCATTGTTCTCGCACAGCAGAGCTTGTTCGACTTGACAGCTTCTAACATGGAAACAGAGCAAGCAGACAGCAATCCACATGCTCTGCTTGCTGCAAATGTGGAAAACAGACACCCCAGCATCAGAATCTCAGAAATCACAGAGAGAAGTAGAGAAATGCTGCAGGAGCATGTTTTCTTGCTTGAAAAAGTGAAAAACTCACTTGGGCCGTGCACAGCGCAAACCAATGAACAGAAGCAAACACAGTGAGAGCTGTGTGTATGGTTCTCGCAAAGCAGAGCTTGTTCACCTTGACAGCTTCTAACATGGAAACACAGCAAGCAGACCTCAGCCTACATTCTCTGCGTGTTGCAAAGATGGAAAACAGACACCCTAGTATCAGAATCTCAGAAATCACTGAGCGAAGCAGAGAAATGCTGCAGGACCATGCTTGCTTGCTTGAAAAAGTGAAAAACTTACTTGGGCTGTGCACAGTGCAAACAGATGAACAGAAGCATACATAGCGAGAGCAGTGTGCACTGTTCTCGCGAAGCAGAGCTTGTTCAGCTTGCCAGCTTCTAACATGGAAAGAGAGCAAGCAGACAACAGCCCACATGCTCTGCTTGTTATAAACATGGAAAACAGACACCCTAGCATCAGAATCTCAGAAATCACAGAGAGAAGTAGAGAAATGCTGCAGGAGCATGTTTGCTTCCTAGGACAAATGAAAAACTCACATGGGCCATGCACAGTGCAAACGGATGAAAAGAAGCATACACAGCGAGAGCAGTGTGCACTGTTCTCGCAAAGCAGAGCTTGTTCACCTTGACAGCTTCTAACATGGAAACACAGCAAGCAGACCTCAGCCTACATTCTCTGCGTGTTGCAAAGATGGAAAACAGACACCCTAGTATCAGAATCTCAGAAATCACTGAGCGAAGCAGAGAAATGCTGCAGGACCATGCTTGCTTGCTTGAAAAAGTGAAAAACTTACTTGGGCTGTGCACAGTGCAAACAGATGAACAGAAGCATACATAGCGAGAGCAGTGTGCACTGTTCTCGCGAAGCAGAGCTTGTTCACCTAGACAGCTTCTAACATGGAAACACAGCAAGCAGACAGCAGCCCACATGCTCTGCTTGCTGCACACATGGAAAACAGACACCCTATCATCAGAATCTCAGAAATCACTGAGAGAAGTAGAGAAATGCTGCAGGAGCATGTTTGCTTCCTAGGACAAATGAAAAACTCACATGGGCCATGCACAGTGCAAACGGATGAAAAGAAGCATACACAGCGAGAGCAGTGTGCACTGTTCTCGCAAAGCAGAGCTTGTTCAGCTTGCCAGCTTCTAACATGGAAAGAGAGCAAGCAGACAGCAGCCCACATGCTCTGCTAGTTATAAAGATGGAAATCAGACACCCTAGCATCAGAATCTCAGAAATCACAGAGAGAAGTAGAGAAATGCTGCAGGAGCATGTTTTCTTGCTAGGACCAACGAAAAACACAAATGGGCTGTGCACAGTGCAAACAGATGAACAGAAGCAAACACAGTTAGAGCAGTGTGCATGGTTCTCGCATAGCAGAGCTTGTTCAACTTGACAGCTTCTAACATGGAAAGAGAGCAAGCAGAAAGGAACCCACATGCTGTGCTTGCTGCAAACATCGAAAACAGACGCCCCAGCATCAGAATCTCAGAAATCACTGAGCGAAGCAGAGAAATGCTGCAGGACCATGCTTGCTTGCTTGAAAAAGTGAAAAACTTACTTGGGCTGTGCACAGTGCAAACAGATGAACAGAAGCATACCTAGCGAGAGCAGTGTGCACTGTTCTCGCAAAGCAGAGCTTGTTCACCTTGACAGCTTCTAACATAGAAACACAGCAAGCAGACAGCAGCCCACATGCTCTGCTTGCTGCAAAAATGGAAAACAGACACCCTAGCATCAGAATCTCAGAAATCACAGAGAGAAGTAGAGAAATGCTGCAGGAGCATGTTTTCTTGCTAGGAACAACAGAAAACACAAATGGGCTGTGCGCAGTGCAAACAGATGAACAGAAGCATACACAGTGAGAGCTGTGTGCATGGTTCTCGCAGAGCAGAGCTTGTTCTACTTGACAGCTTCTAACATGGAAAGAGAGCAAGCAGACAGCAGCCCACATGCTCTGCTTGCGGCAAACATGGAAAACAGTCGCCCCAGCATCATAATCACAAAAATCAATGAGAGGAGCAGAGAAATGCTGCGGGGGCATGTTTTCTTGCTAGGACAAATGAAAACCTTACTTGGGCTGTGCACAGTGCAAACGGATGAACAGAAGCATACACAGTGAGAGCTGTGTGCACTGTTCTCGCACAGCAGAGCTTGTTCGACTTGACAGCTTCTAACATGGAAACAGAGCAAGCAGACATCAATCCACATGCTCTGCTTGCTGCAAACGTGGAAAACAGACGCCCCAGCATCAGAATCTCAGAAATCACAGAGAGAAGCAGAGAAATGCTGCAGGAGCATGTTTTCTTGCTTGAAAAAGTGAAAAACTCACTTGGGCCGTGCACAGCGCAAACCAATGAACAGAAGCAAACACAGTGAGAGCAGTGTGCACTGTTCTCGCAAAGCAGAGCTTGTTCACCTTGACAGCTTCTAACATGGAAACACAGCAAGCAGACAGCAGCCCACATGCTCTGCTTGCTGCAAACATGGAAAACAGACACCCTAGCATCAGAATCTCAGAAATCACTGAGAGAAGTAGAGAAATGCTGCAGGAGCATGTTTGCTTCCTAGGACAAATGAAAAACTCACATGGGCCGTGCCCAGTGCAAACGGATGAAAAGAAGCATGCACAGCGAGAGCAGTGTGCACTGTTCTCGCAAAGCAGAGCTTGTTCAGCTTGCCAGCTTCTAACATGGAAAGAGAGCAAGCAGACAGCAGCCCACATGCTCTGCTTGTTATAAACATGGAAAACAGACACCCTAGCATCAGAATCTCAGAAATCACAGAGAGAAGTAGAGAAATGCTGCAGGAGCATGTTTTCTTGCTAGGACAAATGAAAACCTTACTTGGGCTGTGCACAGTGCAAACGGATGAACAGAAGCATACACGGTGAGAGCTGTGTGCATTGTTCTCGCACAGCAGAGCTTCTTCGACTTGACAGCTTCTAACATGGAAACAGAGCAAGCAGACAGCAATCCACATGCTCTGCTTGCTGCAAACGTGGAAAACAGACGCCCCAGCATCAGAATCTCAGAAATCACTGAGAGAAGTAGAGAAATGCTGCAGGAGCTTGTTTGCTTCCTAGGACAAATGAAAAACTCACATGGGCCATGCACAGTGCAAATGGATGAAAAGAAGCATGCACAGCGAGAGCAGTGTGCACTGTTCTCGCAAAGCAGAGCTTGTTCAGCTTGCCAGCTTCTAACATGGAAAGAGAGCAAGCAGACAGCAGCCCACATGCTCTGCTTGTTATAAACATGGAAAACAGACACCCTAGCATCAGAATCTCAGAAATCACAGAGAGAAGTAGAGAAATGCTGCAGGAGCATGTTTTCTTGCTAGGACAAATGAAAACCTTACTTGAGCTGTGCACAGTGCAAACGGATGAACAGAAGCATACACAGCGAGAGAAGTGTGCACTGTTCTCGCAAAGCAGAGCTTGTTCAGCTTGCCAGCTTCTAACATGGAAAGAGAGCAAGCAGACAGCAGCCCACATGCTCTGCTTGTTATAAACATGGAAAACAGACACCCTAGCATCAGAATCTCAGAAATCACAGAGAGAAGTAGAGAAATGCTGCAGGAGCATGTTGCTTCCTAGGACAAATGAAAAACTCACATGGGCCATGCACAGTGCAAACGGATGAAAAGAAGCATACACAGCGAGAGCAGTGTGCACTGTTCTCGCAAAGCAGAGCTTGTTCAGCTTGCCAGCTTCTAACATGGAAAGAGAGCAAGCAGACAGCAGCCCACATGCTCTGCTTGTTATAAACATGAAAACAGACACCCTAGCATCAGAATCTCAGAAATCACAGAGAGAAGTAGAGAAATGCTGCAGGAGCATGTTTTCTTGCTAGGACCAACGAAAAACACAAATGGGCTGTGCGCAGTGCAAACAGATGAACAGAAGCATACACAGTGAGAGCTGTGTGCATGGTTCTCGCAGAGCAGAGCTTGTTCTACTTGACAGCTTCTAACATGGAAACACAGCAAGCAGACAGCAGCCCACATGCTCTGCTTGCGGCAAACATGGAAAACAGTCGCCCCAGCATCATAATCACAAAAATCAATGAGAGGAGCAGAGAAATGCTGTGGGGGCATGTTTTCTTGCTAGGACAAATGAAAACCTTACTTGGGCTGTGCACAGTGCAAACGGATGAACAGAAGCATACACAGTGAGAGCTGTGTGCATTGTTCTCGCACAGCAGAGCTTGTTCGACTTGACAGCTTCTAACATGGAAACAGAGCAAGCAGACAGCAATCCACATGCTCTGCTTGCTGCAAATGTGGAAAACAGACACCCCAGCATCAGAATCTCAGAAATCACAGAGAGAAGTAGAGAAATGCTGCAGGAGCATGTTTTCTTGCTTGAAAAAGTGAAAAACTCACTTGGGCCGTGCACAGCGCAAACCAATGAACAGAAGCAAACACAGTGAGAGCTGTGTGTATGGTTCTCGCAAAGCAGAGCTTGTTCACCTTGACAGCTTCTAACATGGAAACACAGCAAGCAGACCTCAGCCTACATTCTCTGCGTGTTGCAAAGATGGAAAACAGACACCCTAGTATCAGAATCTCAGAAATCACTGAGCGAAGCAGAGAAATGCTGCAGGACCATGCTTGCTTGCTTGAAAAAGTGAAAAACTTACTTGGGCTGTGCACAGTGCAAACAGATGAACAGAAGCATACATAGCGAGAGCAGTGTGCACTGTTCTCGCGAAGCAGAGCTTGTTCAGCTTGCCAGCTTCTAACATGGAAAGAGAGCAAGCAGACAACAGCCCACATGCTCTGCTTGTTATAAACATGGAAAACAGACACCCTAGCATCAGAATCTCAGAAATCACAGAGAGAAGTAGAGAAATGCTGCAGGAGCATGTTTGCTTCCTAGGACAAATGAAAAACTCACATGGGCCATGCACAGTGCAAACGGATGAAAAGAAGCATACACAGCGAGAGCAGTGTGCACTGTTCTCGCAAAGCAGAGCTTGTTCAGCTTGCCAGCTTCTAACATGGAAACACAGCAAGCAGACAGCAGCCCACATGCTCTGCTTGCTGCAAACATGGAAAACAGACACCCCAG
The DNA here is from genome assembly GCA_037837765.1 of Delichon dasypus. Classification (NCBI taxonomy): domain Eukaryota; kingdom Metazoa; phylum Chordata; class Aves; order Passeriformes; family Hirundinidae; genus Delichon; species Delichon dasypus. The sequence goes on from JBBAXF010000038.1 coordinate 519,159, forward strand.
CATCAGAATCACAGAAATCACTGAGAGAAGCCGAGAAATGCTGCAGGAGCATGTTTGCTTGCTAGGACAAATGAAAAACACCCAATGGCTGCGCACAGTGCAAACAGATGAACAGAAGCATACACAGCGAGAGCTCTGGGCACTGTTCTCGCAAAGCAGAGCTTGTTCAAATTGACACCCTCTAACATGGAATCACAGCAAGAAGACAGCAGCCCGCATGCTCTGCTTGTTGCAAACATGGAAAACATTCACCCCAGCATCAGAATCTCAGAAATCAGTGAGAGAAGCCGAGAAATGCTGCAGGACCATGCTTGCTTGCTTGAAAAAGTGAAAAACTTACTTGGGCTGTGCACAGTGCAAACAGATGAACAGAAGCATACATAGCGAGAGCTGTGTGCACTGTTCTCGCACAGCAGAGCTTGTTCGACTTGACAGCTTCTAACATGGAAACAGAGCAAGCAGACATCAATCCACATGCTCTGCTTGCTGCAAACGTGGAAAACAGACGCCCCAGCATCAGAATCTCAGAAATCACAGAGAGAAGCAGAGAAATGCTGCAGGAGCATGTTTTCTTGCTTGAAAAAGTGAAAAACTCACTTGGGCCGTGCACAGCGCAAACCAATGAACAGAAGCAAACACAGTGAGAGCTGTGTGTATGGTTCTCGCAAAGCAGAGCTTGTTCACCTTGACAGCTTCTAACATGGAAACACAACAAGCAGACCTCAGCCTACATTCTCTGCGTGTTGCAAAGATGGAAAACTGACACCCTAGTATCAGAATCTCAGCAATCACTGAGCGAAGCAGAGAAATGCTGCAGGACCATGCTTGCTTGCTTGAAAAAATGAAAAACTTACTTGGGCTGTGCACAGTGCAAACAGATGAACAGAAGCATACATAGCGAGAGCAGTGTGCACTGTTCTCGCGAAGCAGAGCTTGTTCACCTTGACAGCTTCTAACATGGAAACACAGCAAGCAGACCGCAGCCCACATGCTCTGCTTGCTGCAAACATGGAAAACAGACACCCTAGCATCAGAATCTCAGAAATCACAGAGAGAAGTAGAGAAATGCTGCAGGAGCATGTTTTCTTGCTAGGACCAACGAAAAACACAAATGGGCTGTGCGCAGTGCAAACAGATGAACAGAAGCATACACAGTGAGAGCTGTGTGCATGGTTCTCGCAGAGCAGAGCTTGTTCTACTTGACAGCTTCTAACATGGAAACACAGCAAGCAGACAGCAGCCCACATGCTCTGCTTGCGGCAAACATGGAAAACAGTCGCCCCAGCATCATAATCACAAAAATCAATGAGAGGAGCAGAGAAATGCTGCGGGGGCATGTTTTCTTGCTAGGACAAATGAAAACCTTACTTGGGCTGTGCACAGTGCAAACGGATGAACAGAAGCATACACAGTGAGAGCTGTGTGCACTGTTCTCGCACAGCAGAGCTTGTTCAACTTGACAGCTTCTAACATGGAAACAGAGCAAGCAGACAGCAATCCACATGCTCTGCTTGCTGCAAATGTGGAAAACAGACACCCCAGCATCAGAATCTCAGAAATCACAGAGTGAAGTAGAGAAATGCTGCAGGAGCATGTTTTCTTGCTTGAAAAAGTGAAAAACTCACTTGGGCCGTGCACACCGCAAACCAATGAACAGAAGCAAACACAGTGAGAGCTGTGTGTATGGTTCTCGCAAAGCAGAGCTTGTTCACCTTGACAGCTTCTAACATGGAAACACAGCAAGCAGACCTCAGCCTACATTCTCTGCGTGTTGCAAAGATGGAAAACAGACACCCTAGTATCAGAATCTCAGAAATCACTGAGCGAAGCAGAGAAATGCTGCAGGACCATGCTTGCTTGCTTGAAAAAGTGAAAAACTTACTTGGGCTGTGCACAGTGCAAACAGATGAACAGAAGCATACATAGCGAGAGCAGTGTGCACTGTTCTCGCAAAGCAGAGCTTGTTCAGCTTGCCAGCTTCTAACATGGAAAGAGAGCAAGCAGACAACAGCCCACATGCTCTGCTTGTTATAAACTTGGAAAACAGACACCCTAGCATCAGAATCTCAGAAATCACAGAGAGAAGTAGAGAAATGCTGCAGGAGCATGTTTGCTTCCTAGGACAAACGAAAAACACAAATGGGCTGTGCGCAGTGCAAACAGATGAACAGAAGCATACACAGTGAGAGCTGTGTGCATGGTTCTCGCAGAGCAGAGCTTGTTCTACTTGACAGCTTCTAACATGGAAACACAGCAAGCAGACAGCAGCCCACATGCTCTGCTCGCGGCAAACATGGAAAACAGTCGCCCCAGCATCATAATCACAAAAATCAATGAGAGGAGCAGAGAAATGCTGCGGGGGCATGTTTTCTTGCTAGGACAAATGAAAACCTTACTTGGGCTGTGCACAGTGCAAACGGATGAACAGAAGCATACACAGTGAGAGCTGTGTGCACTGTTCTCGCACAGCAGAGCTTGTTCGACTTGACAGCTTCTAACATGGAAACAGAGCAAGCAGACATCAATCCACATGCTCTGCTTGCTGCAAACGTGGAAAACAGACGCCCCAGCATCAGAATCTCAGAAATCACAGAGAGAAGCAGAGAAATGCTGCAGGAGCATGTTTGCTTGCTAGGACAAATGAAAAACACCCAATGGCTGCGCACAGTGCAAACAGATGAACAGAAGCATACACAGCGAGAGCTCTGGGCACTGTTCTCGCAAAGCAGAGCTTGTTCAAATTGACACCCTCTAACATGGAATCACAGCAAGAAGACAGCAGCCCGCATGCTCTGCTTGTTGCAAACATGGAAAACATTCACCCCAGCATCAGAATCTCAGAAATCAGTGAGCGAAGCAGAGAAATGCTGCAGGACCATGCTTGCTTGCTTGAAAAAGTGAAAAACTTACTTGGGCTGTGCACAGTGCAAACAGATGAACAGAAGCATACATAGCGAGAGCTGTGTGCACTGTTCTCGCACAGCAGAGCTTGTTCGACTTGACAGCTTCTAACATGGAAACAGAGCAAGCAGACATCAATCCACATGCTCTGCTTGCTGCAAACGTGGAAAACAGACGCCCCAGCATCAGAATCTCAGAAATCACAGAGAGAAGCAGAGAAATGCTGCAGGAGCATGTTTTCTTGCTTGAAAAAGTGAAAAACTCACTTGGGCCGTGCACAGCGCAAACCAATGAACAGAAGCAAACACAGTGAGAGCTGTGTGTATGGTTCTCGCAAAGCAGAGCTTGTTCACCTTGACAGCTTCTAACATGGAAACACAACAAGCAGACCTCAGCCTACATTCTCTGCGTGTTGCAAAGATGGAAAAGAGACACCCTAGTATCAGAATCTCAGAAATCACTGAGCGAAGCAGAGAAATGCTGCAGGACCATGCTTGCTTGCTTGAAAAAGTGAAAAACTTACTTGGGCTGTGCACAGTGCAAACAGATGAACAGAAGCATACATAGCGAGAGCAGTGTGCACTGTTCTCGCGAAGCAGAGCTTGTTCACCTTGACAGCTTCTAACATGGAAACACAGCAAGCAGACAGCAGCCCACATGCTCTGCTTGCTGCAAACATGGAAAACAGACACCCTAGCATCAGAATCTCAGAAATCACTGAGAGAAGTAGAGAAATGCTGCAGGAGCATGTTTTCTTGCTAGGACCAACGAAAAACACAAATGGGCCATGCACAGTGCAAACGGATGAAAAGAAGCATACACAGTGAGATCAGTGTGCATGGTTCTCGCAGAGCAGAGCTTGTTCTACTTGACAGCTTCTAACATGGAAACACAGCAAGCAGACAGCAGCCCACATGCTCTGCTTGCGGCAAACATGGAAAACAGTCGCCCCAGCATCATAATAACAAAAATGAATGAGAGGAGCAGAGAAATGCTGCAGGGGTATGTTTTCTTGCTAGGACAAATGAAAACCTTACTTGGGCTGTGCACAGTGCAAACGGATGAACAGAAGCATACACAGTGAGAGCTGTGTGCACTGTTCTCGCACAGCACAGCTTGTTCGACTCGACAGCTTCTAACATGGAAACAGAGCAAGCAGACAGCAATCCACATGCTCTGCTTGCTGCAAATGTGGAAAAGAGACACCCCAGCATCAGAATCTCAGAAATCACAGAGAGAAGTAGAGAAATGCTGCAGGAGCATGTTTTCTTGCTTGAAAAAGTGAAAAACTCACTTGGGCCGTGCACAGCGCAAACCAATGAACAGAAGCAAACACAGTGAGAGCTGTGTGTATGGTTCTCGCAAAGCAGAGCTTGTTCACCTTGACAGCTTCTAACATGGAAACAGAGCAAGCAGACAGCAATCCACATGCTCTGCTTGCTGCAAATGTGGAAAACAGACGCCCCAGCATCAGAATCTCAGAAATCACTGAGAGAAGTAGAGAAATGATGCAGGAGCTTGTTTGCTTCCTAGGACAAATGAAAAACTCACATGTGCCATGCACAGTGCAAATGGATGAAAAGAAGCATGCACAGCGAGAGCAGTGTGCACTGTTCTCGCGAAGCAGAGCTTGTTCAGCTTGCCAGCTTCTAACATGGAAAGTGAGCAAGCAGACAGCAGCCCACATGCTCTGCTTGTTATAAACATGGAAAACAGACACCCTAGCATCAGAATCTCAGAAATCACAGAGAGAAGTAGAGAAATGCTGCAGGAGCATGTTTGCTTCCTAGGACAAATGAAAAACTCACATGGGCCATGCACAGTGCAAACGGATGAAAAGAAGCATACACAGCGAGAGCAGTGTGCACTGTTCTCGCAAAGCAGAGCTTGTTCAGCTTGCCAGCTTCTAACATGGAAAGAGAGCAAGCAGACAGCAGCCCACATGCTCTGCTTGTTATAAACATGGAAAACAGACACCCTAGCATCAGAATCTCAGAAATCACAGAGAGAAGTAGAGAAATGCTGCAGGAGCATGTTTTCTTGCTAGGACCAACGGAAAACACAAATGGGCTGTGCGCAGTGCAAACAGATGAACAGAAGCATACACAGTGAGAGCTGTGTGCATGGTTCTCGCAGAGCAGAGCTTGTTCTACTTGACAGCTTCTAACATGGAAACAGAGCAAGCAGACAGCAATCCACATGCTCTGCTTGCTGCAAATGTGGAAAACAGACACCCCAGCATCAGAATCTCAGAAATCACAGAGAGAAGTAGAGAAATGCTGCAGGAGCATGTTTTCTTGCTTGAAAAAGTGAAAAACTCACTTGGGCCGTGCACAGCGCAAAGCAATGAACAGAAGCAAACACAGTGAGAGCTGTGTGTATGGTTCTCGCAAAGCAGAGCTTGTTCACCTTGACAGCTTCTAACATGGAAACACAGCAAGCAGACCTCAGCCTACATTCTCTGCGTGTTGCAAAGATGGAAAACAGACACCCTAGTATCAGAATCTCAGAAATCACTGAGCGAAGCAGAGAAATGCTGCAGGACCATGCTTGCTTGCTTGAAAAAGTGAAAAACTTACTTGGGCTGTGCACAGTGCAAACAGATGAACAGAAGCATACATAGCGAGAGCAGTGTGCACTGTTCTCGCGAAGCAGAGCTTGTTCAGCTTGCCAGCTTCTAACATGGAAAGAGAGCAAGCAGACAACAGCCCACATGCTCTGCTTATTATAAACATGGAAAACAGACACCCTAGCATCAGAATCTCAGAAATCACAGAGAGAAGTAGAGAAATGCTGCAGGAGCATGTTTGCTTCCTAGGACAAATGAAAAACTCACATGGGCCATGCACAGTGCAAACGGATGAAAAGAAGCATACACAGCGAGAGCAGTGTGCACTGTTCTCGCAAAGCAGAGCTTGTTCAGCTTGCCAGCTTCTAACATGGAAAGAGAGCAAGCAGACAGCAGCCCACATGCTCTGCTTGTTATAAACATGGAAAAGAGACACCCTAGCATCAGAATCTCAGAAATCACTGAGAGAAGTAGAGAAATGCTGCAGGAGCATGTTTTCTTGCTAGGACCAACGAAAAACACAAATGGGCTGTGCGCAGTGCAAACAGATGAACAGAAGCATACACAGTGAGAGCTGTGTGCATGGTTCTCGCAGAGCAGAGCTTGTTCTACTTGACAGCTTCTAACATGGAAACACAGCAAGCAGACAGCAGCCCACATGCTCTGCTTGCGGCAAACATGGAAAACAGTCGCCCCAGCATCATAATCACAAAAATCAATGAGAGGAGCAGAGAAATGCTGCGGGGGCATGTTTTCTTGCTAGGACAAATGAAAACCTTACTTGGGCTGTGCACAGTGCAAACGGATGAACAGAAGCATACACAGTGAGAGCTGTGTGCACTGTTCTCGCACAGCAGAGCTTGTTCAACTTGACAGCTTCTAAGATGGAAACACAGCAAGCAGACAGCAGCCCACATGCTCTGCTTGCTGCAAACATGGAAAACAGACACCCCAGCATCAGAATCACAGAAATCACTGAGAGAAGCCGAGAAATGCTGCAGGAGCATGTTTGCTTGCTAGGACAAATGAAAAACACCCAATGGCTGCGCACAGTGCAAACAGATGAACAGAAGCATACACAGCGAGAGCTCTGGGCACTGTTCTCGCAAAGCAGAGCTTGTTCAAATTGACACCCTCTAACATGGAATCACAGCAAGAAGACAGCAGCCCGCATGCTCTGCTTGTTGCAAACATGGAAAACATTCACCCCAGCATCAGAATCTCAGAAATCAGTGAGAGAAGCCGAGAAATGCTGCAGGAGCATGTTTTCTTGCTTGAAAAAGTGAAAAACTCACTTGGGCCGTGCACACCGCAAACCAATGAACAGAAGCAAACACAGTGAGAGCTGTGTGTATGGTTCTCGCAAAGCAGAGCTTGTTTACCTTGACAGCTTCTAACATGGAAACACAACAAGCAGACCTAAGCCTACATTCTCTGCGTGTTGCAAAGATGGAAAACAGACACCCTAGTATCAGAATCTCAGAAATCACTGAGCGAAGCAGAGAAATGCTGCAGGACCATGCTTGCTTGCTTGAAAAAGTGAAAAACTTACTTGGGCTGTGCACAGTGCAAACAGATGAACAGAAGCATACATAGCGAGAGCAGTGTGCACTGTTCTCGCGAAGCAGAGCTTGTTCACCTTGACAGCTTCTAACATGGAAACACAGCAAGCAGACAGCAGCCCACATGCTCTGCTTGCTGCAAACATGGAAAACAGACACCCTAGCATCAGAATCTCAGAAATCACAGAGAGAAGTAGAGAAATGCTGCAGGAGCATGTTTTCTTGCTAGGACCAACGAAAAACACAAATGGGCTGTGCGCAGTGCAAACAGATGAACAGAAGCATACACAGTGAGAGCTGTGTGCATGGTTCTCGCAGAGCAGAGCTTGTTCTACTTGACAGCTTCTAACATGGAAACACAGCAAGCAGACAGCAGCCCACATGCTCTGCTTGCGGCAAACATGGAAAACAGTCGCCCCAGCATCATAATCACAAAAATCAATGAGAGGAGCAGAGAAATGCTGCGGGGGCATGTTTTCTTGCTAGGACAAATGAAAACCTTACTTGGGCTGTGCACAGTGCAAACGGATGAACAGAAGCATACACAGTGAGAGCTGTGTGCACTGTTCTCGCAGAGCAGAGCTTGTTCGACTTGACAGCTTCTAACATGGAAACAGAGCAAGCAGACAGCAATCCACATGCTCTGCTTGCTGCAAACGTGGAAAACAGACGCCCCAGCATCAGAATCTCAGAAATCACTGAGAGAAGTAGAGAAATGATGCAGGAGCTTGTTTGCTTCCTAGGACAAATGAAAAACTCACATGGGCCATGCACAGTGCAAATGGATGAAAAGAAGCATGCACAGCGAGAGCAGTGTGCACTGTTCTCGCAAAGCAGAGCTTGTTCAGCTTGCCAGCTTCTAACATGGAAAGAGAGCAAGCAGACAGCAGCCCACATGCTCTGCTTGTTGCAAACATGGAAAACATTCACCCCAGCATCAGAATCTCAGAAATCAGTGAGAGAAGTAGAGAAATGCTGCAGGAGCATGTTTTCTTGCTAGGACCAACGAAAAACACAAATGGGCTGTGCGCAGTGCAAACAGATGAACAGAAGCATACACAGTGAGAGCTGTGTGCATGGTTCTCGCAGAGCAGAGCTTGTTCTACTTGACAGCTTCTAACATGGAAACACAGCAAGCAGACAGCAGCCCACATGCTCTGCTTGTGGCAAACATGGAAAACAGTCGCCCCAGCATCATAATCACAAAAATCAATGAGAGGAGCAGAGAAATGCTGCGGGGGCATGTTTTCTTGCTAGGACAAATGAAAACCTTACTTGGGCTGTGCACAGTGCAAACGGATGAACAGAAGCATACACAGTGAGAGCTGTGTGCACTGTTCTCGCACAGCAGAGCTTGTTCGACTCGACTGCTTCTAACATGGAAACAGAGCAAGCAGACAGCAATCCACATGCTCTGCTTGCTGCAAATGTGGAAAACAGACCCCCCAGCATCAGAATCTCAGAAATCACAGGGAGAAGTAGAGAAATGCTGCAGGAGCATGTTTTCTTGCTTGAAAAAGTGAAAAACTCACTTGGGCCGTGCACAGCGCAAAGCAATGAACAGAAGCAAACACAGTGAGAGCTGTGTGTATGGTTCTCGCAAAGCAGAGCTTGTTCACCTTGACAGCTTCTAACATGGAAACACAGCAAGCAGACCTCAGCCTACATTCTCTGCGTGTTGCAAAGATGGAAAAGAGGCACCCTAGTATCAGAATCTCAGAAATCACTGAGCGAATCAGAGAAATGCTGCAGGACCATGCTTGCTTGCTTGAAAAAGTGAAAAACTTACTTGGGCTGTGCACAGTGCAAACAGATGAACAGAAGCATACATAGCGAGAGCAGTGTGCACTGTTCTCGCGAAGCAGAGCTTGTTCACCTTGACAGCTTCTAACATGGAAACACAGCACGCAGACAGCAGCCCACATGCTCTGCTTGCTGCAAACATGGAAAACAGACACCCTAGCATCAGAATCTCAGAAATCACTGAGAGAAGTAGAGAAATGCTGCAGGAGCATGTTTTCTTGCTAGGACGAACGAAAAACACAAATGGGCCATGCACAGTGCAAACGGATGAAAAGAAGCATACACAGTGAGAGCTGTGTGCATGGTTCTCGCAGAGCAGAGCTTGTTCTACTTGACAGCTTCTAACATGGAAACAGAGCAAGCAGACAGCAATCCACATGCTCTGCTTGCTGCAAATGTGGAAAACAGACACCCCAGCATCAGAATCTCAGAAATCACAGAGAGAAGTAGAGAAATGCTGCAGGAGCATGTTTTCTTGCTTGAAAAAGTGAAAAACTCACTTGGGCCGTGCACAGCGCAAAGCAATGAACAGAAGCAAACACAGTGAGAGCTGTGTGTATGGTTCTCGCAAAGCAGAGCTTGTTCACCTTGACAGCTTCTAACATGGAAACACAGCAAGCAGACCTCAGCCTACATTCTCTGCGTGTTGCAAAGATGGAAAACAGACACCCTAGTATCAGAATCTCAGAAATCACTGAGCGAAGCAGAGAAATGCTGCAGGACCATGCTTGCTTGCTTGAAAAAGTGAAAAACTTACTTGGGCTGTGCACAGTGCAAACAGATGAACAGAAGCATACATAGCGAGAGCAGTGTGCACTGTTCTCGCGAAGCAGAGCTTGTTCAGCTTGCCAGCTTCTAACATGGAAAGAGAGCAAGCAGACAACAGCCCACATGCTCTGCTTATTATAAACATGGAAAACAGACACCCTAGCATCAGAATCTCAGAAATCACAGAGAGAAGTAGAGAAATGCTGCAGGAGCATGTTTGCTTCCTAGGACAAATGAAAAACTCACATGGGCCATGCACAGTGCAAACGGATGAAAAGAAGCATACACAGCGAGAGCAGTGTGCACTGTTCTCGCAAAGCAGAGCTTGTTCAGCTTGCCAGCTTCTAACATGGAAAGAGAGCAAGCAGACAGCAGCCCACATGCTCTGCTTGTTATAAACATGGAAAAGAGACACCCTAGCATCAGAATCTCAGAAATCACTGAGAGAAGTAGAGAAATGCTGCAGGAGCATGTTTTCTTGCTAGGACCAACGAAAAACACAAATGGGCTGTGCGCAGTGCAAACAGATGAACAGAAGCATACACAGTGAGAGCTGTGTGCATGGTTCTCGCAGAGCAGAGCTTGTTCTACTTGACAGCTTCTAACATGGAAACACAGCAAGCAGACAGCAGCCCACATGCTCTGCTTGCGGCAAACATGGAAAACAGTCGCCCCAGCATCATAATCACAAACATCAATGAGAGGAGCAGAGAAATGCTGCGGGGGCATGTTTTCTTGCTAGGACAAATGAAAACCTTACTTGGGCTGTGCACAGTGCAAACGGATGAACAGAAGCATACACAGTGAGAGCTGTGTGCACTGTTCTCGCACAGCAGAGCTTGTTCAACTTGACAGCTTCTAAGATGGAAACACAGCAAGCAGACAGCAGCCCACATGCTCTGCTTGCTGCAAACATGGAAAACAGACACCCCAGCATCAGAATCACAGAAATCACTGAGAGAAGCCGAGAAATGCTGCAGGAGCATGTTTGCTTGCTAGGACAAATGAAAAACACCCAATGGCTGCGCACAGTGCAAACAGATGAACAGAAGCATACACAGCGAGAGCTCTGGGCACTGTTCTCGCAAAGCAGAGCTTGTTCAAATTGACACCCTCTAACATGGAATCACAGCAAGAAGACAGCAGCCCGCATGCTCTGCTTGTTGCAAACATGGAAAACATTCACCCCAGCATCAGAATCTCAGAAATCAGTGAGAGAAGCCGAGAAATGCTGCAGGAGCATGTTTTCTTGCTTGAAAAAGTGAAAAACTCACTTGGGCCGTGCACACCGCAAACCAATGAACAGAAGCAAACACAGTGAGAGCTGTGTGTATGGTTCTCGCAAAGCAGAGCTTGTTTACCTTGACAGCTTCTAACATGGAAACACAACAAGCAGACCTAAGCCTACATTCTCTGCGTGTTGCAAAGATGGAAAACAGACACCCTAGTATCAGAATCTCAGAAATCACTGAGCGAAGCAGAGAAATGCTGCAGGACCATGCTTGCTTGCTTGAAAAAGTGAAAAACTTACTTGGGCTGTGCACAGTGCAAACAGATGAACAGAAGCATACATAGCGAGAGCAGTGTGCACTGTTCTCGCGAAGCAGAGCTTGTTCAGCTTGCCAGCTTCTAACATGGAAAGAGAGCAAGCAGACAACAGCCCACATGCTCTGCTTATTATAAACATGGAAAACAGACACCCTAGCATCAGAATCTCAGAAATCACAGAGAGAAGTAGAGAAATGCTGCAGGAGCATGTTTGCTTCCTAGGACAAATGAAAAACTCACATGGGCCATGCACAGTGCAAACGGATGAAAAGAAGCATACACAGCGAGAGCAGTGTGCACTGTTCTCGCAAAGCAGAGCTTGTTCAGCTTGCCAGCTTCTAACATGGAAAGAGAGCAAGCAGACAGCAGCCCACATGCTCTGCTTGTTATAAACATGGAAAAGAGACACCCTAGCATCAGAATCTCAGAAATCACAGAGAGAAGTAGAGAAATGCTGCAGGAGCATGTTTTCTTGCTAGGACCAACGAAAAACACAAATGGGCTGTGCGCAGTGCAAACAGATGAACAGAAGCATACACAGTGAGAGCTGTGTGCATGGTTCTCGCAGAGCAGAGCTTGTTCTACTTGACAGCTTCTAACATGGAAACACAGCAAGCAGACAGCAGCCCACATGCTCTGCTTGCGGCAAACATGGAAAACAGTCGCCCCAGCATCATAATCACAAAAATCAATGAGAGGAGCAGAGAAATGCTGCGGGGGCATGTTTTCTTGCTAGGACAAATGAAAACCTTACTTGGGCTGTGCACAGTGCAAACGGATGAACAGAAGCATACACAGTGAGAGCTGTGTGCACTGTTCTCGCACAGCAGAGCTTGTTCAACTTGACAGCTTCTAACATGGAAACACAGCAAGCAGACAGCAGCCCACATGCTCTGCTTGCTGCAAACATGGAAAACAGACACCCCAGCATCAGAATCACAGAAATCACTGAGAGAAGCCGAGAAATGCTGCAGGAGCATGTTTTCTTGCTAGGACGAACGAAAAACACAAATGGGCCATGCACAGTGCAAACGGATGAAAAGAAGCATACACAGTGAGAGCTGTGTGCATGGTTCTCGCAGAGCAGAGCTTGTTCTACTTGACAGCTTCTAACATGGAAACAGAGCAAGCAGACAGCAATCCACATGCTCTGCTTGCTGCAAATGTGGAAAACAGACACCCCAGCATCAGAATCTCAGAAATCACAGAGAGAAGTAGAGAAATGCTGCAGGAGCATGTTTTCTTGCTTGAAAAAGTGAAAAACTCACTTGGGCCGTGCACAGCGCAAAGCAATGAACAGAAGCAAACACAGTGAGAGCTGTGTGTATGGTTCTCGCAAAGCAGAGCTTGTTCACCTTGACAGCTTCTAACATGGAAACACAGCAAGCAGACCTCAGCCTACATTCTCTGCGTGTTGCAAAGATGGAAAACAGACACCCTAGTATCAGAATCTCAGAAATCACTGAGCGAAGCAGAGAAATGCTGCAGGACCATGCTTGCTTGCTTGAAAAAGTGAAAAACTTACTTGGGCTGTGCACAGTGCAAACAGATGAACAGAAGCATACATAGCGAGAGCAGTGTGCACTGTTCTCGCGAAGCAGAGCTTGTTCAGCTTGCCAGCTTCTAACATGGAAAGAGAGCAAGCAGACAACAGCCCACATGCTCTGCTTATTATAAACATGGAAAACAGACACCCTAGCATCAGAATCTCAGAAATCACAGAGAGAAGTAGAGAAATGCTGCAGGAGCATGTTTGCTTCCTAGGACAAATGAAAAACTCACATGGGCCATGCACAGTGCAAACGGATGAAAAGAAGCATACACAGCGAGAGCAGTGTGCACTGTTCTCGCAAAGCAGAGCTTGTTCAGCTTGCCAGCTTCTAACATGGAAAGAGAGCAAGCAGACAGCAGCCCACATGCTCTGCTTGTTATAAACATGGAAAAGAGACACCCTAGCATCAGAATCTCAGAAATCACTGAGAGAAGTAGAGAAATGCTGCAGGAGCATGTTTTCTTGCTAGGACCAACGAAAAACACAAATGGGCTGTGCGCAGTGCAAACAGATGAACAGAAGCATACACAGTGAGAGCTGTGTGCATGGTTCTCGCAGAGCAGAGCTTGTTCTACTTGACAGCTTCTAACATGGAAACACAGCAAGCAGACAGCAGCCCACATGCTCTGCTTGCGGCAAACATGGAAAACAGTCGCCCCAGCATCATAATCACAAACATCAATGAGAGGAGCAGAGAAATGCTGCGGGGGCATGTTTTCTTGCTAGGACAAATGAAAACCTTACTTGGGCTGTGCACAGTGCAAACGGATGAACAGAAGCATACACAGTGAGAGCTGTGTGCACTGTTCTCGCACAGCAGAGCTTGTTCAACTTGACAGCTTCTAAGATGGAAACACAGCAAGCAGACAGCAGCCCACATGCTCTGCTTGCTGCAAACATGGAAAACAGACACCCCAGCATCAGAATCACAGAAATCACTGAGAGAAGCCGAGAAATGCTGCAGGAGCATGTTTGCTTGCTAGGACAAATGAAAAACACCCAATGGCTGCGCACAGTGCAAACAGATGAACAGAAGCATACACAGCGAGAGCTCTGGGCACTGTTCTCGCAAAGCAGAGCTTGTTCAAATTGACACCCTCTAACATGGAATCACAGCAAGAAGACAGCAGCCCGCATGCTCTGCTTGTTGCAAACATGGAAAACATTCACCCCAGCATCAGAATCTCAGAAATCAGTGAGAGAAGCCGAGAAATGCTGCAGGAGCATGTTTTCTTGCTTGAAAAAGTGAAAAACTCACTTGGGCCGTGCACACCGCAAACCAATGAACAGAAGCAAACACAGTGAGAGCTGTGTGTATGGTTCTCGCAAAGCAGAGCTTGTTTACCTTGACAGCTTCTAACATGGAAACACAACAAGCAGACCTAAGCCTACATTCTCTGCGTGTTGCAAAGATGGAAAACAGACACCCTAGTATCAGAATCTCAGAAATCACTGAGCGAAGCAGAGAAATGCTGCAGGACCATGCTTGCTTGCTTGAAAAAGTGAAAAACTTACTTGGGCTGTGCACAGTGCAAACAGATGAACAGAAGCATACATAGCGAGAGCAGTGTGCACTGTTCTCGCGAAGCAGAGCTTGTTCACCTTGACAGCTTCTAACATGGAAACACAGCAAGCAGACAGCAGCCCACATGCTCTGCTTGCTGCAAACATGGAAAACAGACACCCTAGCATCAGAATCTCAGAAATCACAGAGAGAAGTAGAGAAATGCTGCAGGAGCATGTTTTCTTGCTAGGAACAACAAAAAACACAAATGGGCTGTGCGCAGTGCAAACAGATGAACAGAAGCATACACAGTGAGAGCTGTGTGCATGGTTCTCGCAGAGCAGAGCTTGTTCTACTTGACAGCTTCTAACATGGAAACACAGCAAGCAGACAGCAGCCCACATGCTCTGCTTGCGGCAAACATGGAAAACAGTCGCCCCAGCATCATAATCACAAAAATCAATGAGAGGAGCAGAGAAATGCTGCGGGGGCATGTTTTCTTGCTAGGACAAATGAAAACCTTACTTGGGCTGTGCACAGTGCAAACGGATGAACAGAAGCATACACAGTGAGAGCTGTGTGCACTGTTCTCGCAGAGCAGAGCTTGTTCGACTTGACAGCTTCTAACATGGAAACAGAGCAAGCAGACAGCAATCCACATGCTCTGCTTGCTGCAAACGTGGAAAACAGACGCCCCAGCATCAGAATCTCAGAAATCACTGAGAGAAGTAGAGAAATGATGCAGGAGCTTGTTTGCTTCCTAGGACAAATGAAAAACTCACATGGGCCATGCACAGTGCAAATGGATGAAAAGAAGCATGCACAGCGAGAGCAGTGTGCACTGTTCTCGCAAAGCAGAGCTTGTTCAGCTTGCCAGCTTCTAACATGGAAAGAGAGCAAGCAGACAGCAGCCCACATGCTCTGCTTGTTGCAAACATGGAAAACATTCACCCCAGCATCAGAATCTCAGAAATCAGTGAGAGAAGTAGAGAAATGCTGCAGGAGCATGTTTTCTTGCTAGGACCAACGAAAAACACAAATGGGCTGTGCGCAGTGCAAACAGATGAACAGAAGCATACACAGTGAGAGCTGTGTGCATGGTTCTCGCAGAGCAGAGCTTGTTCTACTTGACAGCTTCTAACATGGAAACACAGCAAGCAGACAGCAGCCCACATGCTCTGCTTGCGGCAAACATGGAAAACAGTCGCCCCAGCATCATAATCACAAAAATCAATGAGAGGAGCAGAGAAATGCTGCGGGGGCATGTTTTCTTGCTAGGACAAATGAAAACCTTACTTGGGCTGTGCACAGTGCAAACGGATGAACAGAAGCATACACAGTGAGAGCTGTGTGTATGGTTCTCGCAAAGCAGATCTTGTTGACCTTGACAGCTTCTAACATGGAAAGAGAGCAAGCAGACAGCAGCCCACATGGTCTGCTTGCTGCAAACATGGAAAACAGACACCCTAGCATCAGAATCTCAGAAATCACTGAGCGAAGCAGAGAAATGCTGCAGGAGCATGTTTTCTTGCTTGAAAAAGTGAAAAACTCACTCGGGCCGTGCACAGCGCAAACCAATGAACAGAAGCAAACACAGTGAGAGCTGTGTGTATGGTTCCCGCAAAGCAGAGCTTGTTCACCTTCACAGCTTCTAACATGGAAACACAGCAAGCAGACCTCAGCCTACATTCTCTGCGTGTTGCAAAGATGGAAAACAGACACCCTAGTATCAGAATCTCAGAAATCACTGAGCGAAGCAGAGAAATGCTGCAGGACCATGCTTACTTGCTTGAAAAAGTGAAAAACTTACTTGGGCTGTGCACAGTGCAAACAGATGAACAGAAGCATACATAGCGAGAGCAGTGTGCACTGTTTTCGCGAAGCAGAGCTTGTTCACCTAGACAGCTTCTAACATGGAAACACAGCAAGCAGACAGCAGCCCACATGCTCTGCTTGCTGCACACATGGAAAACAGACACCCTAGCATCAGAATCTCAGAAATCACTGAGAGAAGTAGAGAAATGCTGCAGGAGCATGTTTGCTTCCTAGGACAAATGAAAAACTCACATGGGCCATGCACAGTGCAAACGGATGAAAAGAAGCATACACAGCGAGAGCAGTGTGCACTGTTCTCGCAAAGCAGAGCTTGTTCAGCTTGCCAGCTTCTAACATGGAAAGAGAGCAAGCGGACAGCAGCCCACATGCTCTGCTAGTTATAAAGATGGAAAACAGACACCCTAGCATCAGAATCTCAGAAATCACAGAGAGAAGTAGAGAAATGCTGCAGGAGCATGTTTTCTTGCTAGGACCAACGAAAAACACAAATGGGCTGTGCGCAGTGCAAACAGATGAACAGAAGCATACACAGTGAGAGCTGTGTGCATGGTTCTCGCAGAGCAGAGCTTGTTCTACTTGACAGCTTCTAACATGGAAACACAGCAAGCAGACAGCAGCCCACATGCTCTGCTTGCGGCAAACATGGAAAACAGTCGCCCCAGCATCATAATCACAAACATCAATGAGAGGAGCAGAGAAATGCTGCGGGGGCATGTTTTCTTGCTAGGACAAATGAAAACCTTACTTGGGCTGTGCACAGTGCAAACGGATGAACAGAAGCATACACAGTGAGAGCTGTGTGCACTGTTCTCGCACAGCAGAGCTTGTTCAACTTGACAGCTTCTAAGATGGAAACACAGCAAGCAGACAGCAGCCCACATGCTCTGCTTGCTGCAAACATGGAAAACAGACACCCCAGCATCAGAATCACAGAAATCACTGAGAGAAGCCGAGAAATGCTGCAGGAGCATGTTTGCTTGCTAGGACAAATGAAAAACACCCAATGGCTGCGCACAGTGCAAACAGATGAACAGAAGCATACACAGCGAGAGCTCTGGGCACTGTTCTCGCAAAGCAGAGCTTGTTCAAATTGACACCCTCTAACATGGAATCACAGCAAGAAGACAGCAGCCCGCATGCTCTGCTTGTTGCAAACATGGAAAACATTCACCCCAGCATCAGAATCTCAGAAATCAGTGAGAGAAGCCGAGAAATGCTGCAGGAGCATGTTTTCTTGCTTGAAAAAGTGAAAAACTCACTTGGGCCGTGCACACCGCAAACCAATGAACAGAAGCAAACACAGTGAGAGCTGTGTGTATGGTTCTCGCAAAGCAGAGCTTGTTTACCTTGACAGCTTCTAACATGGAAACACAACAAGCAGACCTAAGCCTACATTCTCTGCGTGTTGCAAAGATGGAAAACAGACACCCTAGTATCAGAATCTCAGAAATCACTGAGCGAAGCAGAGAAATGCTGCAGGACCATGCTTGCTTGCTTGAAAAAGTGAAAAACTTACTTGGGCTGTGCACAGTGCAAACAGATGAACAGAAGCATACATAGCGAGAGCAGTGTGCACTGTTCTCGCGAAGCAGAGCTTGTTCAGCTTGCCAGCTTCTAACATGGAAAGAGAGCAAGCAGACAACAGCCCACATGCTCTGCTTATTATAAACATGGAAAACAGACACCCTAGCATCAGAATCTCAGAAATCACAGAGAGAAGTAGAGAAATGCTGCAGGAGCATGTTTGCTTCCTAGGACAAATGAAAAACTCACATGGGCCATGCACAGTGCAAACGGATGAAAAGAAGCATACACAGCGAGAGCAGTGTGCACTGTTCTCGCAAAGCAGAGCTTGTTCAGCTTGCCAGCTTCTAACATGGAAAGAGAGCAAGCAGACAGCAGCCCACATGCTCTGCTTGTTATAAACATGGAAAAGAGACACCCTAGCATCAGAATCTCAGAAATCACAGAGAGAAGTAGAGAAATGCTGCAGGAGCATGTTTTCTTGCTAGGACCAACGAAAAACACAAATGGGCTGTGCGCAGTGCAAACAGATGAACAGAAGCATACACAGTGAGAGCTGTGTGCATGGTTCTCGCAGAGCAGAGCTTGTTCACCTTGACAGCTTCTAACATGGAAACACAGCAAGCAGACAGCAGCCCACATGCTCTGCTTGCGGCAAACATGGAAAACAGTCGCCCCAGCATCATAATCACAAAAATCAATGAGAGGAGCAGAGAAATGCTGCGGGGGCATGTTTTCTTGCTAGGACAAATGAAAACCTTACTTGGGCTGTGCACAGTGCAAACGGATGAACAGAAGCATACACAGTGAGAGCTGTGTGCACTGTTCTCGCACAGCAGAGCTTGTTCAACTTGACAGCTTCTAACATGGAAACACAGCAAGCAGACAGCAGCCCACATGCTCTGCTTGCTGCAAACATGGAAAACAGACACCCCAGCATCAGAATCACAGAAATCACTGAGAGAAGCCGAGAAATGCTGCAGGAGCATGTTTTCTTGCTAGGACGAACGAAAAACACAAATGGGCCATGCACAGTGCAAACGGATGAAAAGAAGCATACACAGTGAGAGCTGTGTGCATGGTTCTCGCAGAGCAGAGCTTGTTCTACTTGACAGCTTCTAACATGGAAACAGAGCAAGCAGACAGCAATCCACATGCTCTGCTTGCTGCAAATGTGGAAAACAGACACCCCAGCATCAGAATCTCAGAAATCACAGAGAGAAGTAGAGAAATGCTGCAGGAGCATGTTTTCTTGCTTGAAAAAGTGAAAAACTCACTTGGGCCGTGCACAGCGCAAAGCAATGAACAGAAGCAAACACAGTGAGAGCTGTGTGTATGGTTCTCGCAAAGCAGAGCTTGTTCACCTTGACAGCTTCTAACATGGAAACACAGCAAGCAGACCTCAGCCTACATTCTCTGCGTGTTGCAAAGATGGAAAACAGACACCCTAGTATCAGAATCTCAGAAATCACTGAGCGAAGCAGAGAAATGCTGCAGGACCATGCTTGCTTGCTTGAAAAAGTGAAAAACTTACTTGGGCTGTGCACAGTGCAAACAGATGAACAGAAGCATACATAGCGAGAGCAGTGTGCACTGTTCTCGCGAAGCAGAGCTTGTTCAGCTTGCCAGCTTCTAACATGGAAAGAGAGCAAGCAGACAACAGCCCACATGCTCTGCTTATTATAAACATGGAAAACAGACACCCTAGCATCAGAATCTCAGAAATCACAGAGAGAAGTAGAGAAATGCTGCAGGAGCATGTTTGCTTCCTAGGACAAATGAAAAACTCACATGGGCCATGCACAGTGCAAACGGATGAAAAGAAGCATACACAGCGAGAGCAGTGTGCACTGTTCTCGCAAAGCAGAGCTTGTTCAGCTTGCCAGCTTCTAACATGGAAAGAGAGCAAGCAGACAGCAGCCCACATGCTCTGCTTGTTATAAACATGGAAAAAAGACACCCTAGCATCAGAATCTCAGAAATCACTGAGAGAAGTAGAGAAATGCTGCAGGAGCATGTTTTCTTGCTAGGACCAACGAAAAACACAAATGGGCTGTGCGCAGTGCAAACAGATGAACAGAAGCATACACAGTGAGAGCTGTGTGCATGGTTCTCGCAGAGCAGAGCTTGTTCTACTTGACAGCTTCTAACATGGAAACACAGCAAGCAGACAGCAGCCCACATGCTCTGCTTGCGGCAAACATGGAAAACAGTCGCCCCAGCATCATAATCACAAACATCAATGAGAGGAGCAGAGAAATGCTGCGGGGGCATGTTTTCTTGCTAGGACAAATGAAAACCTTACTTGGGCTGTGCACAGTGCAAACGGATGAACAGAAGCATACACAGTGAGAGCTGTGTGCACTGTTCTCGCACAGCAGAGCTTGTTCAACTTGACAGCTTCTAAGATGGAAACACAGCAAGCAGACAGCAGCCCACATGCTCTGCTTGCTGCAAACATGGAAAACAGACACCCCAGCATCAGAATCACAGAAATCACTGAGAGAAGCCGAGAAATGCTGCAGGAGCATGTTTGCTTCCTAGGACAAATGAAAAACACCCAATGGCTGCGCACAGTGCAAACAGATGAACAGAAGCATACACAGCGAGAGCTCTGGGCACTGTTCTCGCAAAGCAGAGCTTGTTCAAATTGACACCCTCTAACATGGAATCACAGCAAGAAGACAGCAGCCCGCATGCTCTGCTTGTTGCAAACATGGAAAACATTCACCCCAGCATCAGAATCTCAGAAATCAGTGAGAGAAGCCGAGAAATGCTGCAGGAGCATGTTTTCTTGCTTGAAAAAGTGAAAAACTCACTTGGGCCGTGCACACCGCAAACCAATGAACAGAAGCAAACACAGTGAGAGCTGTGTGTATGGTTCTCGCAAAGCAGAGCTTGTTTACCTTGACAGCTTCTAACATGGAAACACAACAAGCAGACCTAAGCCTACATTCTCTGCGTGTTGCAAAGATGGAAAACAGACACCCTAGTATCAGAATCTCAGAAATCACTGAGCGAAGCAGAGAAATGCTGCAGGACCATGCTTGCTTGCTTGAAAAAGTGAAAAACTTACTTGGGCTGTGCACAGTGCAAACAGATGAACAGAAGCATACATAGCGAGAGCAGTGTGCACTGTTCTCGCGAAGCAGAGCTTGTTCACCTTGACAGCTTCTAACATGGAAACACAGCAAGCAGACAGCAGCCCACATGCTCTGCTTGCTGCAAACATGGAAAACAGACACCCTAGCATCAGAATCTCAGAAATCACAGAGAGAAGTAGAGAAATGCTGCAGGAGCATGTTTTCTTGCTAGGAACAACAAAAAACACAAATGGGCTGTGCGCAGTGCAAACAGATGAACAGAAGCATACACAGTGAGAGCTGTGTGCATGGTTCTCGCAGAGCAGAGCTTGTTCTACTTGACAGCTTCTAACATGGAAACACAGCAAGCAGACAGCAGCCCACATGCTCTGCTTGCGGCAAACATGGAAAACAGTCGCCCCAGCATCATAATCACAAAAATCAATGAGAGGAGCAGAGAAATGCTGCGGGGGCATGTTTTCTTGCTAGGACAAATGAAAACCTTACTTGGGCTGTGCACAGTGCAAACGGATGAACAGAAGCATACACAGTGAGAGCTGTGTGCACTGTTCTCGCAGAGCAGAGCTTGTTCGACTTGACAGCTTCTAACATGGAAACAGAGCAAGCAGACAGCAATCCACATGCTCTGCTTGCTGCAAACGTGGAAAACAGACGCCCCAGCATCAGAATCTCAGAAATCACTGAGAGAAGTAGAGAAATGATGCAGGAGCTTGTTTGCTTCCTAGGACAAATGAAAAACTCACATGGGCCATGCACAGTGCAAATGGATGAAAAGAAGCATGCACAGCGAGAGCAGTGTGCACTGTTCTCGCAAAGCAGAGCTTGTTCAGCTTGCCAGCTTCTAACATGGAAAGAGAGCAAGCAGACAGCAGCCCACATGCTCTGCTTGTTGCAAACATGGAAAACATTCACCCCAGCATCAGAATCTCAGAAATCAGTGAGAGAAGTAGAGAAATGCTGCAGGAGCATGTTTTCTTGCTAGGACCAACGAAAAACACAAATGGGCTGTGCGCAGTGCAAACAGATGAACAGAAGCATACACAGTGAGAGCTGTGTGCATGGTTCTCGCAGAGCAGAGCTTGTTCTACTTGACAGCTTCTAACATGGAAACACAGCAAGCAGACAGCAGCCCACATGCTCTGCTTGTGGCAAACATGGAAAACAGTCGCCCCAGCATCATAATCACAAAAATCAATGAGAGGAGCAGAGAAATGCTGCGGGGGCATGTTTTCTTGCTAGGACAAATGAAAACCTTACTTGGGCTGTGCACAGTGCAAACGGATGAACAGAAGCATACACAGTGAGAGCTGTGTGCACTGTTCTCGCACAGCAGAGCTTGTTCGACTCGACTGCTTCTAACATGGAAACAGAGCAAGCAGACAGCAATCCACATGCTCTGCTTGCTGCAAATGTGGAAAACAGACCCCCCAGCATCAGAATCTCAGAAATCACAGGGAGAAGTAGAGAAATGCTGCAGGAGCATGTTTTCTTGCTTGAAAAAGTGAAAAACTCACTTGGGCCGTGCACAGCGCAAACCAATGAACAGAAGCAAACACAGTGAGAGCTGTGTGTATGGTTCTCGCAAAGCAGAGCTTGTTCACCTTGACAGCTTCTAACATGGAAACACAGCAAGCAGACCTCAGCCTACATTCTCTGCCTGTTGCAAAGATGGAAAAGAGGCACCCTAGTATCAGAATCTCAGAAATCACTGAGCGAATCAGAGAAATGCTGCAGGACCATGCTTGCTTGCTTGAAAAAGTGAAAAACTTACTTGGGCTGTGCACAGTGCAAACAGATGAACAGAAGCATACATAGCGAGAGCAGTGTGCACTGTTCTCGCGAAGTAGAGCTTGTTCACCTTGACAGCTTCTAACATGGAAACACAGCAAGCAGACAGCAGCCCACATGCTCTGCTTGCTGCAAACATGGAAAACAGACACCCTAGCATCAGAATCTCAGAAATCACTGAGAGAAGTAGAGAAATGCTGCAGGAGCATGTTTTCTTGCTAGGACGAACGAAAAACACAAATGGGCCATGCACAGTGCAAACGGATGAAAAGAAGCATACACAGTGAGATCAGTGTGCATGGTTCTCGCAGAGCAGAGCTTGTTCTACTTGACAGCTTCTAACATGGAAACACAGCAAGCAGACAGCAGCCCACATGCTCTGCTTGCGGCAAACATGGAAAACAGTCGCCCCAGCATCATAATAACAAAAATGAATGAGAGGAGCAGAGAAATGCTGCAGGGGTATGTTTTCTTGCTAGGACAAATGAAAACCTTACTTGGGCTGTGCACAGTGCAAACGGATGAACAGAAGCATACACAGTGAGAGCTGTGTGCACTGTTCTCGCACAGCACAGCTTGTTCGACTCGACAGCTTCTAACATGGAAACAGAGCAAGCAGACAGCAATCCACATGCTCTGCTTGCTGCAAATGTGGAAAAGAGACACCCCAGCATCAGAATCTCAGAAATCACAGAGAGAAGTAGAGAAATGCTGCAGGAGCATGTTTTCTTGCTTGAAAAAGTGAAAAACTCACTTGGGCCGTGCACAGCGCAAACCAATGAACAGAAGCAAACACAGTGAGAGCTGTGTGTATGGTTCTCGCAAAGCAGAGCTTGTTCACCTTGACAGCTTCTAACATGGAAACAGAGCAAGCAGACAGCAATCCACATGCTCTGCTTGCTACAAATGTGGAAAACAGACGCCCCAGCATCAGAATCTCAGAAATCACTGAGAGAAGTAGAGAAATGATGCAGGAGCTTGTTTGCTTCCTAGGACAAATGAAAAACTCACATGTGCCATGCACAGTGCAAATGGATGAAAAGAAGCATGCACAGCGAGAGCAGTGTGCACTGTTCTCGCGAAGCAGAGCTTGTTCAGCTTGCCAGCTTCTAACATGGAAAGAGAGCAAGCAGACAGCAGCCCACATGCTCTGCTTGTTATAAACATGGAAAACAGACACCCTAGCATCAGAATCTCAGAAATCACAGAGAGAAGTAGAGAAATGCTGCAGGAGCATGTTTGCTTCCTAGGACAAATGAAAAACTCACATGGGCCATGCACAGTGCAAACGGATGAAAAGAAGCATACACAGCGAGAGCAGTGTGCACTGTTCTCGCAAAGCAGAGCTTGTTCAGCTTGCCAGCTTCTAACATGGAAAGAGAGCAAGCAGACAGCAGCCCACATGCTCTGCTTGTTATAAACATGGAAAACAGACACCCTAGCATCAGAATCTCAGAAATCACTGAGAGAAGTAGAGAAATGCTGCAGGAGCATGTTTTCTTGCTAGGACCAACGGAAAACACAAATGGGCTGTGCGCAGTGCAAACAGATGAACAGAAGCATACACAGTGAGAGCTGTGTGCATGGTTCTCGCAGAGCAGAGCTTGTTCTACTTGACAGCTTCTAACATGGAAACAGAGCAAGCAGACAGCAATCCACATGCTCTGCTTGCTGCAAATGTGGAAAACAGACACCCCAGCATCAGAATCTCAGAAATCACAGAGAGAAGTAGAGAAATGCTGCAGGAGCATGTTTTCTTGCTTGAAAAAGTGAAAAACTCACTTGGGCCGTGCACAGCGCAAAGCAATGAACAGAAGCAAACACAGTGAGAGCTGTGTGTATGGTTCTCGCAAAGCAGAGCTTGTTCACCTTGACAGCTTCTAACATGGAAACACAGCAAGCAGACCTCAGCCTACATTCTCTGCGTGTTGCAAAGATGGAAAACAGACACCCTAGTATCAGAATCTCAGAAATCACTGAGCGAAGCAGAGAAATGCTGCAGGACCATGCTTGCTTGCTTGAAAAAGTGAAAAACTTACTTGGGCTGTGCACAGTACAAACAGATGAACAGAAGCATACATAGCGAGAGCAGTGTGCACTGTTCTCGCGAAGCAGAGCTTGTTCAGCTTGCCAGCTTCTAACATGGAAAGAGAGCAAGCAGACAACAGCCCACATGCTCTGCTTGTTATAAACATGGAAAACAGACACCCTAGCATCAGAATCTCAGAAATCACAGAGAGAAGTAGAGAAATGCTGCAGGAGCATGTTTGCTTCCTAGGACAAATGAAAAACTCACATGGGCCATGCACAGTGCAAACGGATGAAAAGAAGCATACACAGCGAGAGCAGTGTGCACTGTTCTCGCAAAGCAGAGCTTGTTCAGCTTGCCAGCTTCTAACATGGAAAGAGAGCAAGCAGACAGCAGCCCACATGCTCTGCTTGTTATAAACATGGAAAAGAGACACCCTAGCATCAGAATCTCAGAAATCACTGAGAGAAGTAGAGAAATGCTGCAGGAGCATGTTTTCTTGCTAGGACCAACGAAAAACACAAATGGGCTGTGCGCAGTGCAAACAGATGAACAGAAGCATACACAGTGAGAGCTGTGTGCATGGTTCTCGCAGAGCAGAGCTTGTTCTACTTGACAGCTTCTAACATGGAAACACAGCAAGCAGACAGCAGCCCACATGCTCTGCTTGCGGCAAACATGGAAAACAGTCGCCCCAGCATCATAATCACAAAAATCAATGAGAGGAGCAGAGAAATGCTGCGGGGGCATGTTTTCTTGCTAGGACAAATGAAAACCTTACTTGGGCTGTGCACAGTGCAAACGGATGAACAGAAGCATACACAGTGAGAGCTGTGTGCACTGTTCTCGCACAGCAGAGCTTGTTCAACTTGACAGCTTCTAACATGGAAACACAGCAAGCAGACAGCAGCCCACATGCTCTGCTTGCTGCAAACATGGAAAACAGACACCCCAGCATCAGAATCACAGAAATCACTGAGAGAAGCCGAGAAATGCTGCAGGAGCATGTTTGCTTGCTAGGACAAATGAAAAACACCCAATGGCTGCGCACAGTGCAAACAGATGAACAGAAGCATACACAGCGAGAGCTCTGGGCACTGTTCTCGCAAAGCAGAGCTTGTTCAAATTGACACCCTCTAACATGGAATCACAGCAAGAAGACAGCAGCCCGCATGCTCTGCTTGTTGCAAACATGGAAAACATTCACCCCAGCATCAGAATCTCAGAAATCAGTGAGAGAAGCCGAGAAATGCTGCAGGACCATGCTTGCTTGCTTGAAAAAGTGAAAAACTTACTTGGGCTGTGCACAGTGCAAACAGATGAACAGAAGCATACATAGCGAGAGCTGTGTGCACTGTTCTCGCACAGCAGAGCTTGTTCGACTTGACAGCTTCTAACATGGAAACAGAGCAAGCAGACATCAATCCACATGCTCTGCTTGCTGCAAACGTGGAAAACAGACGCCCCAGCATCAGAATCTCAGAAATCACAGAGAGAAGCAGAGAAATGCTGCAGGAGCATGTTTTCTTGCTTGAAAAAGTGAAAAACTCACTTGGGCCGTGCACAGCGCAAACCAATGAACAGAAGCAAACACAGTGAGAGCTGTGTGTATGGTTCTCGCAAAGCAGAGCTTGTTCACCTTGACAGCTTCTAACATGGAAACACAACAAGCAGACCTCAGCCTACATTCTCTGCGTGTTGCAAAGATGGAAAACTGACACCCTAGTATCAGAATCTCAGCAATCACTGAGCGAAGCAGAGAAATGCTGCAGGACCATGCTTGCTTGCTTGAAAAAATGAAAAACTTACTTGGGCTGTGCACAGTGCAAACAGATGAACAGAAGCATACATAGCGAGAGCAGTGTGCACTGTTCTCGCAAAGCAGAGCTTGTTCACCTTGACAGCTTCTAACATGGAAACACAGCAAGCAGACCTCAGCCCACATGCTCTGCTTGCTGCAAACATGGAAAACAGACACCCTAGCATCAGAATCTCAGAAATCACTGAGAGAAGTAGAGAAATGCTGCAGGAGCATGTTTTCTTGCTAGGACCAACGAAAAACACAAATGGGCTGTGCGCAGTGCAAACAGATGAACAGAAGCATACACAGTGAGAGCTGTGTGCATGGTTCTCGCAGAGCAGAGCTTGTTCTACTTGACAGCTTCTAACATGGAAACACAGCAAGCAGACAGCAGACCACATGCTCTGCTTGCGGCAAACATGGAAAACAGTCGCCCCAGCATCATAATCACAAAAATCAATGAGAGGAGCAGAGAAATGCTGCGGGGGCATGTTTTCTTGCTAGGACAAATGAAAACCTTACTTGGGCTGTGCACAGTGCAAACGGATGAACAGAAGCATACACAGTGAGAGCTGTGTGCACTGTTCTCGCACAGCAGAGCTTGTTCACCTTGACAGCTTCTAACATGGAAACACAGCAAGCAGACCTCAGCCTACATTCTCTGCGTGTTGCAAAGATGGAAAACAGACACCCTAGTATCAGAATCTCAGAAATCACTGAGCGAAGCAGAGAAATGCTGCAGGACCAAGCTTGCTTGCTTGAAAAAGTGAAAAACTTACTTGGGCTGTGCACAGTGCAAACAGATGAACAGAAGCATACATAGCGAGAGCAGTGTGCACTGTTCTCGCAAAGCAGAGCTTGTTCAGCTTGCCAGCTTCTAACATGGAAAGAGAGCAAGCAGACAACAGCCCACATGCTCTGCTTGTTATAAACTTGGAAAACAGACACCCTAGCATCAGAATCTCAGAAATCACAGAGAGAAGTAGAGAAATGCTGCAGGAGCATGTTTGCTTCCTAGGACAAATGAAAAACACAAATGGGCTGTGCGCAGTGCAAACAGATGAACAGAAGCATACACAGTGAGAGCTGTGTGCATGGTTCTCGCAGAGCAGAGCTTGTTCTACTTGACAGCTTCTAACATGGAAACACAGCAAGCAGACAGCAGCCCACATGCTCTGCTCGCGGCAAACATGGAAAACAGTCGCCCCAGCATCATAATCACAAAAATCAATGAGAGGAGCAGAGAAATGCTGCGGGGGCATGTTTTCTTGCTAGGACAAATGAAAACCTTACTTGGGCTGTGCACAGTGCAAACGGATGAACAGAAGCATACACAGTGAGAGCTGTGTGCACTGTTCTCGCACAGCAGAGCTTGTTCGACTTGACAGCTTCTAACATGGAAACAGAGCAAGCAGACATCAATCCACATGCTCTGCTTGCTGCAAACGTGGAAAACAGACGCCCCAGCATCAGAATCTCAGAAATCACAGAGAGAAGTAGAGAAATGCTGCAGGAGCATGTTTTCTTGCTTGAAAAAGTGAAAAACTCACTTGGGCCGTGCACAGTCCAAACCAATGAACAGAAGCAAACACAGTGAGAGCTGTGTGTATGGTTCTCGCAAAGCAGAGCTTGTTTACCTTGACAGCTTCTAACATGGAAACACAACAAGCAGACCTAAGCCTACATTCTCTGCGTGTTGCAAAGATGGAAAACAGACACCCTAGTATCAGAATCTCAGAAATCACAGAGAGAAGTAGAGAAATGCTGCAGGAGCATGTTTGCTTCCTAGGACGAATGAAAAACTCACATGGGCCATGCACAGTGCAAACGGATGAAAAGAAGCATACACAGCGAGAGCAGTGTGCACTGTTCTCGCAAAGCAGAGCTTGTTCAGCTTGCCAGCTTCTAACATGGAAAGAGAGCAAGCAGACAGCAGCCCACATGCTCTGCTTGTTGCAAACATGGAAAACATTCACCCCAGCATCAGAATCTCAGAAATCACAGAGAGAAGTAGAGAAATGCTGCAGGAGCATGTTTTCTTGCTAGGACCAACGAAAAATACAAATGGGCTGTGCGCAGTGCAAACAGATGAACAGAAGCATACACAGTGGGAGCTGTGTGCATGGTTCTCGCAGAGCAGAGCTTGTTCTACTTGACAGCTTCTAACATGGAAACACAGCAAGCAGACAGCAGCCCACATGCTCTGCTTGCGGCAAACATGGAAAACAGTCGCCCCAGCATCATAATCACAAAAATCAATGAGAGGAGCAGAGAAATGCTGCGGGGGCATGTTTTCTTGCTAGGACAAATGAAAACCTTACTTGGGCTGTGCACAGTGCAAACGGATGAACAGAAGCATACACAGTGAGAGCTGTGTGTATGGTTCTCGCAAAGCAGATCTTGTTGACCTTGACAGCTTCTAACATGGAAAGAGAGCAAGCAGACAGCAGCCCACATGGTCTGCTTGCTGCAAACATGGAAAACAGACACCCTAGCATCAGAATCTCAGAAATCACTGAGCGAAGCAGAGAAATGCTGCAGGAGCATGTTTTCTTGCTTGAAAAAGTGAAAAACTCACTCGGGCCGTGCACAGCGCAAACCAATGAACAGAAGCAAACACAGTGAGAGCTGTGTGTATGGTTCCCGCAAAGCAGAGCTTGTTCACCTTGACAGCTTCTAACATGGAAACACAGCAAGCAGACCTCAGCCTACATTCTCTGCGTGTTGCAAAGATGGAAAACAGACACCCTAGTATCAGAATCTCAGAAATCACTGAGCGAAGCAGAGAAATGCTGCAGGACCATGCTTACTTGCTTGAAAAAGTGAAAAACTTACTTGGGCTGTGCACAGTGCAAACAGATGAACAGAAGCATACATAGCGAGAGCAGTGTGCACTGTTCTCGCGAAGCAGAGCTTGTTCACCTAGACAGCTTCTAACATGGAAACACAGCAAGCAGACAGCAGCCCACATGCTCTGCTTGCTGCACACATGGAAAACAGACACCCTAGCATCAGAATCTCAGAAATCACTGAGAGAAGTAGAGAAATGCTGCAGGAGCATGTTTGCTTCCTAGGACAAATGAAAAACTCACATGGGCCATGCACAGTGCAAACGGATGAAAAGAAGCATACACAGCGAGAGCAGTGTGCACTGTTCTCGCAAAGCAGAGCTTGTTCAGCTTGCCAGCTTCTAACATGGGAAGAGAGCAAGCGGACAGCAGCCCACATGCTCTGCTAGTTATAAAGATGGAAAACAGACACCCTAGCATCAGAATCTCAGAAATCACAGAGAGAAGTAGAGAAATGCTGCAGGAGCATGTTTTCTTGCTAGGACCAACGAAAAACACAAATGGGCTGTGCGCAGTGCAAACAGATGAACAGAAGCAAACACAGTTAGAGCAGTGTGCATGGTTCTCGCATAGCAGAGCTTGTTCAACTTGACAGCTTCTAACATGGAAAGAGAGCAAGCAGAAAGGAACCCACATGCTGTGCTTGCTGCAAACATCGAAAACAGACGCCCCAGCATCAGAATCTCAGAAATCACTGAGCGAAGCAGAGAAATGCTGCAGGACCATGCTTGCTTGCTTGAAAAAGTGAAAAACTTACTTGGGCTGTGCACAGTGCAAACAGATGAACAGAAGCATACCTAGCGAGAGCAGTGTGCACTGTTCTCGCGAAGCAGAGCTTGTTCACCTTGACAGCTTCTAACATAGAAACACAGCAAGCAGACAGCAGCCCACATGCTCTGCTTGCTGCAAAAATGGAAAACAGACACCCTAGCATCAGAATCTCAGAAATCACAGAGAGAAGTAGAGAAATGCTGCAGGAGCATGTTTTCTTGCTAGGAACAACAAAAAACACAAATGGGCTGTGCGCAGTGCAAACAGATGAACAGAAGCATACACAGTGAGAGCTGTGTGCATGGTTCTCGCAGAGCAGAGCTTGTTCTACTTGACAGCTTCTAACATGGAAAGAGAGCAAGCAGACAGCAGCCCACATGCTCTGCTTGCGGCAAACATGGAAAACAGTCGCCCCAGCATCATAATCACAAAAATCAATGAGAGGAGCAGAGAAATGCTGCGGGGGCATGTTTTCTTGCTAGGACAAATGAAAACCTTACTTGGGCTGTGCACAGTGCAAACGGATGAACAGAAGCATACACAGTGAGAGCTGTGTGCACTGTTCTCGCACAGCAGAGCTTGTTCGACTTGACAGCTTCTAACATGGAAACAGAGCAAGCAGACATCAATCCACATGCTCTGCTTGCTGCAAACGTGGAAAACAGACGCCCCAGCATCAGAATCTCAGAAATCACAGAGAGAAGCAGAGAAATGCTGCAGGAGCATGTTTTCTTGCTTGAAAAAGTGAAAAACTCACTTGGGCCGTGCACAGCGCAAACCAATGAACAGAAGCAAACACAGTGAGAGCAGTGTGCACTGTTCTCGCGAAGCAGAGCTTGTTCAGCTTGCCAGCTTCTAACATGGAAAGAGAGCAAGCAGACAGCAGCCCACATGCTCTGCTTGTTATAAACATGGAAAACAGACACCCTAGCATCAGAATCTCAGAAATCACAGAGAGAAGTAGAGAAATGCTGCAGGAGCATGTTTGCTTCCTAGGACAAATGAAAAACTCACATGGGCCATGCACAGTGCAAACGGATGAAAAGAAGCATACACAGCGAGAGCAGTGTGCACTGTTCTCGCAAAGCAGAGCTTGTTCAGCTTGCCAGCTTCTAACATGGAAAGAGAGCAAGCAGACAGCAGCCCACATGCTCTGCTTGTTATAAACATGGAAAACAGACACCCTAGCATCAGAATCTCAGAAATCACAGAGAGAAGTAGAGAAATGCTGCAGGAGCATGTTTTCTTGCTAGGACCAACGGAAAACACAAATGGGCTGTGCGCAGTGCAAACAGATGAACAGAAGCATACACAGTGAGAGCTGTGTGCATGGTTCTCGCAGAGCAGAGCTTGTTCTACTTGACAGCTTCTAACATGGAAACAGAGCAAGCAGACAGCAATCCACATGCTCTGCTTGCTGCAAATGTGGAAAACAGACACCCCAGCATCAGAATCTCAGAAATCACAGAGAGAAGTAGAGAAATGCTGCAGGACCATGCTTGCTTGCTTGAAAAAGTGAAAAACTCACTTGGGCCGTGCACAGCGCAAACCAATGAACAGAAGCAAACACAGTGAGAGCTGTGTGTATGGTTCTCGCAAAGCAGAGCTTGTTCACCTTGACAGCTTCTAACATGGAAACACAGCAAGCAGACCTCAGCCTACATTCTCTGCGTGTTGCAAAGATGGAAAACAGACACCCTAGTATCAGAATCTCAGAAATCACTGAGCGAAGCAGAGAAATGCTGCAGGACCATGCTTGCTTGCTTGAAAAAGTGAAAAACTTACTTGGGCTGTGCACAGTGCAAACAGATGAACAGAAGCATACATAGCGAGAGCAGTGTGCACTGTTCTCGCGAAGCAGAGCTTGTTCAGCTTGCCAGCTTCTAACATGGAAAGAGAGCAAGCAGACAACAGCCCACATGCTCTGCTTGTTATAAACATGGAAAACAGACACCCTAGCATCAGAATCTCAGAAATCACAGAGAGAAGTAGAGAAATGCTGCAGGAGCATGTTTGCTTCCTAGGACAAATGAAAAACTCACATGGGCCATGCACAGTGCAAACGGATGAAAAGAAGCATACACAGCGAGAGCAGTGTGCACTGTTCTCGCAAAGCAGAGCTTGTTCAGCTTGCCAGCTTCTAACATGGAAAGAGAGCAAGCAGACAGCAGCCCACATGCTCTGCTTGTTATAAACATGGAAAAGAGACACCCTAGCATCAGAATCTCAGAAATCACTGAGAGAAGTAGAGAAATGCTGCAGGAGCATGTTTTCTTGCTAGGACCAACGAAAAACACAAATGGGCTGTGCGCAGTGCAAACAGATGAACAGAAGCATACACAGTGAGAGCTGTGTGCATGGTTCTCGCAGAGCAGAGCTTGTTCTACTTGACAGCTTCTAACATGGAAACACAGCAAGCAGACAGCAGCCCACATGCTCTGCTTGCGGCAAACATGGAAAACAGTCGCCCCAGCATCATAATCACAAAAATCAATGAGAGGAGCAGAGAAATGCTGCGGGGGCATGTTTTCTTGCTAGGACAAATGAAAACCTTACTTGGGCTGTGCACAGTGCAAACGGATGAACAGAAGCATACACAGTGAGAGCTGTGTGCACTGTTCTCGCACAGCAGAGCTTGTTCAACTTGACAGCTTCTAACATGGAAACACAGCAAGCAGACAGCAGCCCACATGCTCTGCTTGCTGCAAACATGGAAAACAGACACCCCAGCATCAGAATCACAGAAATCACTGAGAGAAGCCGAGAAATGCTGCAGGAGCATGTTTGCTTGCTAGGACAAATGAAAAACACCCAATGGCTGCGCACAGTGCAAACAGATGAACAGAAGCATACACAGCGAGAGCTCTGGGCACTGTTCTCGCAAAGCAGAGCTTGTTCAAATTGACACCCTCTAACATGGAATCACAGCAAGAAGACAGCAGCCCGCATGCTCTGCTTGTTGCAAACATGGAAAACATTCACCCCAGCATCAGAATCTCAGAAATCAGAGAGAGAAGCCGAGAAATGCTGCAGGACCATGCTTGCCTGCTTGAAAAGGTGAAAAACTTACTTGGGCTGAGCACAGTGCAAACAGATGAACAGAAGCATACATAGCGAGAGCTGTGTGCACTGTTCTCGCACAGCAGAGCTTGTTCGACTTGACAGCTTCTAACATGGAAAGAGAGCAAGCAGACATCAATCCACATGCTCTGCTTGCTGCAAACGTGGAAAACAGACGCCCCAGCATCAGAATCTCAGAAATCACAGAGAGAAGCAGAGAAATGCTGCAGGAGCATGTTTTCTTGCTTGAAAAAGTGAAAAACTCATTTGGGCCGTGCACAGCGCAAACCAATGAACAGAAGCAAACACAGTGAGAGCTGTGTGTATGGTTCTCGCAAAGCAGAGCTTGTTCACCTTGACAGCTTCTAACATGGAAACACAACAAGCAGACCTCAGCCTACATTCTCTGCGTGTTGCAAAGATGGAAAACTGACACCCTAGTATCAGAATCTCAGAAATCACTGAGCGAAGCAGAGAAATGCTGCAGGACCATGCTTGCTTGCTTGAAAAAATGAAAAACTTACTTGGGCTGTGCACAGCGCAAACAGATGAACAGAAGCATACATAGCGAGAGCAGTGTGCACTGTTCTCGCAAAGCAGAGCTTGTTCACCTTGACAGCTTCTAACATGGAAACACAGCAAGCAGACCGCAGCCCACATGCTCTGCTTGCTGCAAACATGGAAAACAGACACCCTAGCATCAGAATCTCAGAAATCACTGAGAGAAGTAGAGAAATGCTGCAGGAGCATGTTTTCTTGCTAGGACCAACGAAAAACACAAATGGGCTGTGCGCAGTGCAAACAGATGAACAGAAGCATACACAGTGAGAGCTGTGTGCATGGTTCTCGCAGAGCAGAGCTTGTTCTACTTGACAGCTTCTAACATGGAAACACAGCAAGCAGACAGCAGCCCACATGCTCTGCTTGCGGCAAACATGGAAAACAGTCGCCCCAGCATCATAATCACAAAAATCAATGAGAGGAGCAGAGAAATGCTGCGGGGGCATGTTTTCTTGCTAGGACAAATGAAAACCTTACTTGGGCTGTGCACAGTGCAAACAGATGAACAGAAGCATACACAGTGAGAGCTGTGTGCACTGTTCTCGCACAGCAGAGCTTGTTCGACTTGACAGCTTCTAACATGGAAACACAGCAAGCAGACAGCAGCCCACATGCTCTGCTTGCTGCAAACATGGAAAACAGACACCCCAGCATCAGAATCACAGAAATCACTGAGAGAAGCCGAGAAATGCTGCAGGAGCATGTTTGCTTGCTAGGACAAATGAAAAACACCCAATGGCTGCGCACAGTGCAAACAGATGAACAGAAGCATACACAGCGAGAGCTCTGGGCACTGTTCTCGCAAAGCAGAGCTTGTTCAAATTGACACCCTCTAACATGGAATCACAGCAAGAAGACAGCAGCCCGCATGCTCTGCTTGTTGCAAACATGGAAAACATTCACCCCAGCATCAGAATCTCAGAAATCAGAGAGAGAAGCCGAGAAATGCTGCAGGACCATGCTTGCCTGCTTGAAAAGGTGAAAAACTTACTTGGGCTGAGCACAGTGTAAACAGATGAACAGAAGCATACATAGCGAGAGCTGTGTGCACTGTTCTCGCACAGCAGAGCTTGTTCGACTTGACAGCTTCTAACATGGAAAGAGAGCAAGCAGACATCAATCCACATGCTCTGCTTGCTGCAAACGTGGAAAACAGACGCCCCAGCATCAGAATCTCAGAAATCACAGAGAGAAGCAGAGAAATGCTGCAGGAGCATGTTTTCTTGCTTGAAAAAGTGAAAAACTCACTTGGGCCGTGCACAGCGCAAACCAATGAACAGAAGCAAACACAGTGAGAGCTGTGTGTATGGTTCTCGCAAAGCAGAGCTTGTTCACCTTGACAGCTTCTAACATGGAAACACAACAAGCAGACCTCAGCCTACATTCTCTGCGTGTTGCAAAGATGGAAAACTGACACCCTAGTATCAGAATCTCAGAAATCACTGAGCGAAGCAGAGAAATGCTGCAGGACCATGCTTGCTTGCTTGAAAAAATGAAAAACTTACTTGGGCTGTGCACAGCGCAAACAGATGAACAGAAGCATACATAGCGAGAGCAGTGTGCACTGTTCTCGCAAAGCAGAGCTTGTTCACCTTGACAGCTTCTAACATGGAAACACAGCAAGCAGACCGCAGCCCACATGCTCTGCTTGCTGCAAACATGGAAAACAGACACCCTAGCATCAGAATCTCAGAAATCACTGAGAGATGCAGAGAAATGCTGCAGGAGCATGTTTTCTTGCTAGGACCAACGAAAAACACAAATGGGCTGTGCGCAGTGCAAACAGATGAACAGAAGCATACACAGTGAGAGCTGTGTGCATGGTTCTCGCAGAGCAGAGCTTGTTCTACTTGACAGCTTCTAACATGGAAACACAGCAAGCAGACAGCAGCCCACATGCTCTGCTTGCGGCAAACATGGAAAACAGTCGCCCCAGCATCATAATCACAAAAATCAATGAGAGGAGCAGAGAAATGCTGCGGGGGCATGTTTTCTTGCTAGGACAAATGAAAACCTTACTTGGGCTGTGCACAGTGCAAACAGATGAACAGAAGCATACACAGTGAGAGCTGTGTGCACTGTTCTCGCACAGCAGAGCTTGTTCGACTTGACAGCTTCTAACATGGAAACACAGCAAGCAGACAGCAGCCCACATGCTCTGCTTGCTGCAAACATGGAAAACAGACACCCCAGCATCAGAATCACAGAAATCACTGAGAGAAGCCGAGAAATGCTGCAGGAGCATGTTTGCTTGCTAGGACAAATGAAAAACACCCAATGGCTGCGCACAGTGCAAACAGATGAACAGAAGCATACACAGCGAGAGCTCTGGGCACTGTTCTCGCAAAGCAGAGCTTGTTCAAATTGACACCCTCTAACATGGAATCACAGCAAGAAGACAGCAGCCCGCATGCTCTGCTTGTTGCAAACATGGAAAACATTCACCCCAGCATCAGAATCTCAGAAATCAGAGAGAGAAGCCGAGAAATGCTGCAGGACCATGCTTGCCTGCTTGAAAAGGTGAAAAACTTACTTGGGCTGAGCACAGTGCAAACAGATGAACAGAAGCATACATAGCGAGAGCTGTGTGCACTGTTCTCGCACAGCAGAGCTTGTTCGACTTGACAGCTTCTAACATGGAAAGAGAGCAAGCAGACATCAATCCACATGCTCTGCTTGCTGCAAACGTGGAAAACAGACGCCCCAGCATCAGAATCTCAGAAATCACAGAGAGAAGCAGAGAAATGCTGCAGGAGCATGTTTTCTTGCTTGAAAAAGTGAAAAACTCACTTGGGCCGTGCACAGCGCAAACCAATGAACAGAAGCAAACACAGTGAGAGCTGTGTGTATGGTTCTCGCAAAGCAGAGCTTGTTCACCTTGACAGCTTCTAACATGGAAACACAACAAGCAGACCTCAGCCTACATTCTCTGCGTGTTGCAAAGATGGAAAACTGACACCCTAGTATCAGAATCTCAGAAATCACTGAGCGAAGCAGAGAAATGCTGCAGGACCATGCTTGCTTGCTTGAAAAAATGAAAAACTTACTTGGGCTGTGCACAGCGCAAACAGATGAACAGAAGCATACATAGCGAGAGCAGTGTGCACTGTTCTCGCAAAGCAGAGCTTGTTCACCTTGACAGCTTCTAACATGGAAACACAGCAAGCAGACCGCAGCCCACATGCTCTGCTTGCTGCAAACATGGAAAACAGACACCCTAGCATCAGAATCTCAGAAATCACTGAGAGATGCAGAGAAATGCTGCAGGAGCATGTTTTCTTGCTAGGACCAACGAAAAACACAAATGGGCTGTGCGCAGTGCAAACAGATGAACAGAAGCATACACAGTGAGAGCTGTGTGCATGGTTCTCGCAGAGCAGAGCTTGTTCTACTTGACAGCTTCTAACATGGAAACACAGCAAGCAGACAGCAGCCCACATGCTCTGCTTGCGGCAAACATGGAAAACAGTCGCCCCAGCATCATAATCACAAAAATCAATGAGAGGAGCAGAGAAATGCTGCGGGGGCATGTTTTCTTGCTAGGACAAATGAAAACCTTACTTGGGCTGTGCACAGTGCAAACAGATGAACAGAAGCATACACAGTGAGAGCTGTGTGCACTGTTCTCGCACAGCAGAGCTTGTTCGACTTGACAGCTTCTAACATGGAAACACAGCAAGCAGACAGCAGCCCACATGCTCTGCTTGCTGCAAACATGGAAAACAGACACCCCAGCATCAGAATCACAGAAATCACTGAGAGAAGCCGAGAAATGCTGCAGGAGCATGTTTGCTTGCTAGGACAAATGAAAAACACCCAATGGCTGCGCACAGTGCAAACAGATGAACAGAAGCATACACAGCGAGAGCTCTGGGCACTGTTCTCGCAAAGCAGAGATTGTTCAAATTGACACCCTCTAACATGGAATCACAGCAAGAAGACAGCAGCCCGCATGCTCTGCTTGTTGCAAACATGGAAAACATTCACCCCAGCATCAGAATCTCAGAAATCAGAGAGAGAAGCCGAGAAATGCTGCAGGACCATGCTTGCCTGCTTGAAAAGGTGAAAAACTTACTTGGGCTGAGCACAGTGCAAACAGATGAACAGAAGCATACATAGCGAGAGCTGTGTGCACTGTTCTCGCACAGCAGAGCTTGTTCGACTTGACAGCTTCTAACATGGAAAGAGAGCAAGCAGACATCAATCCACATGCTCTGCTTGCTGCAAACGTGGAAAACAGACGCCCCAGCATCAGAATCTCAGAAATCACAGAGAGAAGCAGAGAAATGCTGCAGGAGCATGTTTTCTTGCTTGAAAAAGTGAAAAACTCACTTGGGCCGTGCACAGCGCAAACCAATGAACAGAAGCAAACACAGTGAGAGCTGTGTGTATGGTTCTCGCAAAGCAGAGCTTGTTCACCTTGACAGCTTCTAACATGGAAACACAACAAGCAGACCTCAGCCTACATTCTCTGCGTGTTGCAAAGATGGAAAACTGACACCCTAGTATCAGAATCTCAGAAATCACTGAGCGAAGCAGAGAAATGCTGCAGGACCATGCTTGCTTGCTTGAAAAAATGAAAAACTTACTTGGGCTGTGCACAGCGCAAACAGATGAACAGAAGCATACATAGCGAGAGCAGTGTGCACTGTTCTCGCAAAGCAGAGCTTGTTCACCTTGACAGCTTCTAACATGGAAACACAGCAAGCAGACCGCAGCCCACATGCTCTGCTTGCTGCAAACATGGAAAACAGACACCCTAGCATCAGAATCTCAGAAATCACTGAGAGAAGTAGAGAAATGCTGCAGGAGCATGTTTTCTTGCTAGGACCAACGAAAAACACAAATGGGCTGTGCGCAGTGCAAACAGATGAACAGAAGCATACACAGTGAGAGCTGTGTGCATGGTTCTCGCAGAGCAGAGCTTGTTCTACTTGACAGCTTCTAACATGGAAACACAGCAAGCAGACAGCAGCCCACATGCTCTGCTTGCGGCAAACATGGAAAACAGTCGCCCCAGCATCATAATCACAAAAATCAATGAGAGGAGCAGAGAAATGCTGCGGGGGCATGTTTTCTTGCTAGGACAAATGAAAACCTTACTTGGGCTGTGCACAGTGCAAACAGATGAACAGAAGCATACACAGTGAGAGCTGTGTGCACTGTTCTCGCACAGCAGAGCTTGTTCGACTTGACAGCTTCTAAGATGGAAACACAGCAAGCAGACAGCAGCCCACATGCTCTGCTTGCTGCAAACATGGAAAACAGACACCCCAGCATCAGAATCACAGAAATCACTGAGAGAAGCCGAGAAATGCTGCAGGAGCATGTTTGCTTGCTAGGACAAATGAAAAACACCCAATGGCTGCGCACAGTGCAAACAGATGAACAGAAGCATACACAGCGAGAGCTCTGGGCACTGTTCTCGCAAAGCAGAGCTTGTTCAAATTGACACCCTCTAACATGGAATCACAGCAAGAAGACAGCAGCCCGCATGCTCTGCTTGTTGCAAACATGGAAAACATTCACCCCAGCATCAGAATCTCAGAAATCAGAGAGAGAAGCCGAGAAATGCTGCAGGACCATGCTTGCCTGCTTGAAAAGGTGAAAAACTTACTTGGGCTGAGCACAGTGCAAACAGATGAACAGAAGCATACATAGCGAGAGCTGTGTGCACTGTTCTCGCACAGCAGAGCTTGTTCGACTTGACAGCTTCTAACATGGAAAGAGAGCAAGCAGACATCAATCCACATGCTCTGCTTGCTGCAAACGTGGAAAACAGACGCCCCAGCATCAGAATCTCAGAAATCACAGAGAGAAGCAGAGAAATGCTGCAGGAGCATGTTTTCTTGCTTGAAAAAGTGAAAAACTCACTTGGGCCGTGCACAGCGCAAACCAATGAACAGAAGCAAACACAGTGAGAGCTGTGTGTATGGTTCTCGCAAAGCAGAGCTTGTTCACCTTGACAGCTTCTAACATGGAAACACAACAAGCAGACCTCAGCCTACATTCTCTGCGTGTTGCAAAGATGGAAAACTGACACCCTAGTATCAGAATCTCAGAAATCACTGAGCGAAGCAGAGAAATGCTGCAGGACCATGCTTGCTTGCTTGAAAAAATGAAAAACTTACTTGGGCTGTGCACAGCGCAAACAGATGAACAGAAGCATACATAGCGAGAGCAGTGTGCACTGTTCTCGCAAAGCAGAGCTTGTTCACCTTGACAGCTTCTAACATGGAAACACAGCAAGCAGACCGCAGCCCACATGCTCTGCTTGCTGCAAACATGGAAAACAGACACCCTAGCATCAGAATCTCAGAAATCACTGAGAGAAGTAGAGAAATGCTGCAGGAGCATGTTTTCTTGCTAGGACCAACGAAAAACACAAATGGGCTGTGCGCAGTGCAAACAGATGAACAGAAGCATACACAGTGAGAGCTGTGTGCATGGTTCTCGCACAGCAGAGCTTGTTCGACTTGACAGCTTCTAACATGGAAACACAGCAAGCAGACAGCAGCCCACATGCTCTGCTTGCTGCAAACATGGAAAACAGACACCCCAGCATCAGAATCACAGAAATCACTGAGAGAAGCCGAGAAATGCTGCAGGAGCATGTTTGCTTGCTAGGACAAATGAAAAACACCCAATGGCTGCGCACAGTGCAAACAGATGAACAGAAGCATACACAGCGAGAGCTCTGGGCACTGTTCTCGCAAAGCAGAGCTTGTTCAAATTGACACCCTCTAACATGGAATCACAGCAAGAAGACAGCAGCCCGCATGCTCTGCTTGTTGCAAACATGGAAAACATTCACCCCAGCATCAGAATCTCAGAAATCAGAGAGAGAAGCCGAGAAATGCTGCAGGACCATGCTTGCCTGCTTGAAAAGGTGAAAAACTTACTTGGGCTGAGCACAGTGCAAACAGATGAACAGAAGCATACATAGCGAGAGCTGTGTGCACTGTTCTCGCACAGCAGAGCTTGTTCGACTTGACAGCTTCTAACATGGAAAGAGAGCAAGCAGACATCAATCCACATGCTCTGCTTGCTGCAAACGTGGAAAACAGACGCCCCAGCATCAGAATCTCAGAAATCACAGAGAGAAGCAGAGAAATGCTGCAGGAGCATGTTTTCTTGCTTGAAAAAGTGAAAAACTCACTTGGGCCGTGCACAGCGCAAACCAATGAACAGAAGCAAACACAGTGAGAGCTGTGTGTATGGTTCTCGCAAAGCAGAGCTTGTTCACCTTGACAGCTTCTAACATGGAAACACAACAAGCAGACCTCAGCCTACATTCTCTGCGTGTTGCAAAGATGGAAAACTGACACCCTAGTATCAGAATCTCAGAAATCACTGAGCGAAGCAGAGAAATGCTGCAGGACCATGCTTGCTTGCTTGAAAAAATGAAAAACTTACTTGGGCTGTGCACAGCGCAAACAGATGAACAGAAGCATACATAGCGAGAGCAGTGTGCACTGTTCTCGCAAAGCAGAGCTTGTTCACCTTGACAGCTTCTAACATGGAAACACAGCAAGCAGACCGCAGCCCACATGCTCTGCTTGCTGCAAACATGGAAAACAGACACCCTAGCATCAGAATCTCAGAAATCACTGAGAGAAGTAGAGAAATGCTGCAGGAGCATGTTTTCTTGCTAGGACCAACGAAAAACACAAATGGGCTGTGCGCAGTGCAAACAGATGAACAGAAGCATACACAGTGAGAGCTGTGTGCATGGTTCTCGCAGAGCAGAGCTTGTTCTACTTGACAGCTTCTAACATGGAAACACAGCAAGCAGACAGCAGCCCACATGCTCTGCTTGCGGCAAACATGGAAAACAGTCGCCCCAGCATCATAATCACAAAAATCAATGAGAGGAGCAGAGAAATGCTGCGGGGGCATGTTTTCTTGCTAGGACAAATGAAAACCTTACTTGGGCTGTGCACAGTGCAAACAGATGAACAGAAGCATACACAGTGAGAGCTGTGTGCACTGTTCTCGCACAGCAGAGCTTGTTCGACTTGACAGCTTCTAACATGGAAACACAGCAAGCAGACAGCAGCCCACATGCTCTGCTTGCTGCAAACATGGAAAACAGACACCCCAGCATCAGAATCACAGAAATCACTGAGAGAAGCCGAGAAATGCTGCAGGAGCATGTTTGCTTGCTAGGACAAATGAAAAACACCCAATGGCTGCGCACAGTGCAAACAGATGAACAGAAGCATACACAGCGAGAGCTCTGGGCACTGTTCTCGCAAAGCAGAGCTTGTTCAAATTGACACCCTCTAACATGGAATCACAGCAAGAAGACAGCAGCCCGCATGCTCTGCTTGTTGCAAACATGGAAAACATTCACCCCAGCATCAGAATCTCAGAAATCAGAGAGAGAAGCCGAGAAATGCTGCAGGACCATGCTTGCCTGCTTGAAAAGGTGAAAAACTTACTTGGGCTGAGCACAGTGCAAACAGATGAACAGAAGCATACATAGCGAGAGCTGTGTGCACTGTTCTCGCACAGCAGAGCTTGTTCGACTTGACAGCTTCTAACATGGAAAGAGAGCAAGCAGACATCAATCCACATGCTCTGCTTGCTGCAAACGTGGAAAACAGACGCCCCAGCATCAGAATCTCAGAAATCACAGAGAGAAGCAGAGAAATGCTGCAGGAGCATGTTTTCTTGCTTGAAAAAGTGAAAAACTCACTTGGGCCGTGCACAGCGCAAACCAATGAACAGAAGCAAACACAGTGAGAGCTGTGTGTATGGTTCTCGCAAAGCAGAGCTTGTTCACCTTGACAGCTTCTAACATGGAAACACAACAAGCAGACCTCAGCCTACATTCTCTGCGTGTTGCAAAGATGGAAAACTGACACCCTAGTATCAGAATCTCAGAAATCACTGAGCGAAGCAGAGAAATGCTGCAGGACCATGCTTGCTTGCTTGAAAAAATGAAAAACTTACTTGGGCTGTGCACAGCGCAAACAGATGAACAGAAGCATACATAGCGAGAGCAGTGTGCACTGTTCTCGCAAAGCAGAGCTTGTTCACCTTGACAGCTTCTAACATGGAAACACAGCAAGCAGACCGCAGCCCACATGCTCTGCTTGCTGCAAACATGGAAAACAGACACCCTAGCATCAGAATCTCAGAAATCACTGAGAGAAGTAGAGAAATGCTGCAGGAGCATGTTTTCTTGCTAGGACCAACGAAAAACACAAATGGGCTGTGCGCAGTGCAAACAGATGAACAGAAGCATACACAGTGAGAGCTGTGTGCATGGTTCTCGCAGAGCAGAGCTTGTTCTACTTGACAGCTTCTAACATGGAAACACAGCAAGCAGACAGCAGCCCACATGCTCTGCTTGCGGCAAACATGGAAAACAGTCGCCCCAGCATCATAATCACAAAAATCAATGAGAGGAGCAGAGAAATGCTGCGGGGGCATGTTTTCTTGCTAGGACAAATGAAAACCTTACTTGGGCTGTGCACAGTGCAAACAGATGAACAGAAGCATACACAGTGAGAGCTGTGTGCACTGTTCTCGCACAGCAGAGCTTGTTCGACTTGACAGCTTCTAACATGGAAACACAGCAAGCAGACAGCAGCCCACATGCTCTGCTTGCTGCAAACATGGAAAACAGACACCCCAGCATCAGAATCACAGAAATCACTGAGAGAAGCCGAGAAATGCTGCAGGAGCATGTTTGCTTGCTAGGACAAATGAAAAACACCCAATGGCTGCGCACAGTGCAAACAGATGAACAGAAGCATACACAGCGAGAGCTCTGGGCACTGTTCTCGCAAAGCAGAGCTTGTTCAAATTGACACCCTCTAACATGGAATCACAGCAAGAAGACAGCAGCCCGCATGCTCTGCTTGTTGCAAACATGGAAAACATTCACCCCAGCATCAGAATCTCAGAAATCAGAGAGAGAAGCCGAGAAATGCTGCAGGACCATGCTTGCCTGCTTGAAAAGGTGAAAAACTTACTTGGGCTGAGCACAGTGCAAACAGATGAACAGAAGCATACATAGCGAGAGCTGTGTGCACTGTTCTCGCACAGCAGAGCTTGTTCGACTTGACAGCTTCTAACATGGAAAGAGAGCAAGCAGACATCAATCCACATGCTCTGCTTGCTGCAAACGTGGAAAACAGACGCCCCAGCATCAGAATCTCAGAAATCACAGAGAGAAGCAGAGAAATGCTGCAGGAGCATGTTTTCTTGCTTGAAAAAGTGAAAAACTCACTTGGGCCGTGCACAGCGCAAACCAATGAACAGAAGCAAACACAGTGAGAGCTGTGTGTATGGTTCTCGCAAAGCAGAGCTTGTTCACCTTGACAGCTTCTAACATGGAAACACAACAAGCAGACCTCAGCCTACATTCTCTGCGTGTTGCAAAGATGGAAAACTGACACCCTAGTATCAGAATCTCAGAAATCACTGAGCGAAGCAGAGAAATGCTGCAGGACCATGCTTGCTTGCTTGAAAAAATGAAAAACTTACTTGGGCTGTGCACAGCGCAAACAGATGAACAGAAGCATACATAGCGAGAGCAGTGTGCACTGTTCTCGCAAAGCAGAGCTTGTTCACCTTGACAGCTTCTAACATGGAAACACAGCAAGCAGACCGCAGCCCACATGCTCTGCTTGCTGCAAACATGGAAAACAGACACCCTAGCATCAGAATCTCAGAAATCACTGAGAGAAGTAGAGAAATGCTGCAGGAGCATGTTTTCTTGCTAGGACCAACGAAAAACACAAATGGGCTGTGCGCAGTGCAAACAGATGAACAGAAGCATACACAGTGAGAGCTGTGTGCATGGTTCTCGCAGAGCAGAGCTTGTTCTACTTGACAGCTTCTAACATGGAAACACAGCAAGCAGACAGCAGCCCACATGCTCTGCTTGCGGCAAACATGGAAAACAGTCGCCCCAGCATCATAATCACAAAAATCAATGAGAGGAGCAGAGAAATGCTGCGGGGGCATGTTTTCTTGCTAGGACAAATGAAAACCTTACTTGGGCTGTGCACAGTGCAAACAGATGAACAGAAGCATACACAGTGAGAGCTGTGTGCACTGTTCTCGCACAGCAGAGCTTGTTCGACTTGACAGCTTCTAACATGGAAACAGAGCAAGCAGACAGCAATCCACATGCTCTGCTTGCTGCAAATGTGGAAAACAGACACCCCAGCATCAGAATCT
This sequence comes from Delichon dasypus, assembly GCA_037837765.1. Taxonomy (NCBI): domain Eukaryota; kingdom Metazoa; phylum Chordata; class Aves; order Passeriformes; family Hirundinidae; genus Delichon; species Delichon dasypus. The sequence goes on from JBBAXF010000038.1 coordinate 563,888, forward strand.
CAGAAATCACAGAGAGAAGTAGAGAAATGCTGCAGGAGCATGTTTTCTTGCTTGAAAAAGTGAAAAACTCACTTGGGCCGTGCACAGCGCAAACCAATGAACAGAAGCAAACACAGTGAGAGCTGTGTGTATGGTTCTCGCAAAGCAGAGCTTGTTCACCTTGACAGCTTCTAACATGGAAACAGAGCAAGCAGACAGCAATCCACATGCTCTGCTTGCTGCAAATGTGGAAAACAGACGCCCCAGCATCAGAATCTCAGAAATCACTGAGAGAAGTAGAGAAATGATGCAGGAGCTTGTTTGCTTCCTAGGACAAATGAAAAACTCACATGTGCCATGCACAGTGCAAATGGATGAAAAGAAGCATGCACAGCGAGAGCAGTGTGCACTGTTCTCGCAAAGCAGATCTTGTTCAGCTTGCCAGCTTCTAACATGGAAAGAGAGCAAGCAGACAGCAGCCCACATGCTCTGCTTGTTATAAACATGGAAAACAGACACCCTAGCATCAGAATCTCAGAAATCACAGAGAGAAGTAGAGAAATGCTGCAGGAGCATGTTTGCTTCCTAGGACAAATGAAAAACTCACATGGGCCATGCACAGTGCAAACGGATGAAAAGAAGCATACACAGCGAGAGCAGTGTGCACTGTTCTCGCAAAGCAGAGCTTGTTCAGCTTGCCAGCTTCTAACATGGAAAGAGAGCAAGCAGACAGCAGCCCACATGCTCTGCTTGTTATAAACATGGAAAACAGACACCCTAGCATCAGAATCTCAGAAATCACAGAGAGAAGTAGAGAAATGCTGCAGGAGCATGTTTTCTTGCTAGGACCAACGAAAAACACAAATGGGCTGTGCGCAGTGCAAACAGATGAACAGAAGCATACACAGTGAGAGCTGTGTGCATGGTTCTCGCATAGCAGAGCTTGTTCAACTTGACAGCTTCTAACATGGAAAGAGAGCAAGAAGACAGGAACCCACATGCTGTGCTTGCTGCAAACATGGAAAACAGACGCCCCAGCATCAGAATCTCAGAAATCACTGAGAGAAGCAGAGAAATGCTGCAGGACCATGCTTGCTTGCTTGAAAAAATGAAAAACTTACTTGGGCTGTGCACAGTGCAAACAGATGAACAGAAGCATACATAGCGAGAGCAGTGTGCACTGTTCTCGCGAAGCAGAGCTTGTTCACCTTGACAGCTTCTAACATGGAAACACAGCAAGCAGACAGCAGCCCACATGCTCTGCTTGCTGCAAACATGGAAAACAGACACCCTAGCATCAGAATCTCAGAAATCACTGAGAGAAGTAGAGAAATGCTGCAGGAGCATGTTTTCTTGCTAGGACCAACGAAAAACACAAATGGGCTGTGCGCAGTGCAAACAGATGAACAGAAGCATACACAGTGAGAGCTGTGTGCATGGTTCTCGCAGAGCAGAGCTTGTTCTACTTGACAGCTTCTAACATGGAAACACAGCAAGCAGACAGCAGCCCACATGCTCTGCTTGCGGCAAACATGGAAAACAGTCGCCCCAGCATCATAATCACAAAAATCAATGAGAGGAGCAGAGAAATGCTGCGGGGGCATGTTTTCTTGCTAGGACAAATGAAAACCTTACTTGGGCTGTGCACAGTGCAAACGGATGAACAGAAGCATACACAGTGAGAGCTGTGTGCACTGTTCTCGCAGAGCAGAGCTTGTTCGACTTGACAGCTTCTAACATGGAAACAGAGCAAGCAGACAGCAATCCACATGCTCTGCTTGCTGCAAACGTGGAAAAGAGACGCCCCAGCATCAGAATCTCAGAAATCACTGAGAGAAGTAGAGAAATGATGCAGGAGCTTGTTTGCTTCCTAGGACAAATGAAAAACTCACATGGGCCATGCACAGTGCAAATGGATGAAAAGAAGCATACACAGCGAGAGCAGTGTGCACTGTTCTCGCAAAGCAGAGCTTGTTCAGCTTGCCAGCTTCTAACATGGAAAGAGAGCAAGCAGACAGCAGCCCACATGCTCTGCTTGTTATAAACATGGAAAACAGACACCCTAGCATCAGAATCTCAGAAATCACAGAGAGAATTAGAGAAATGCTGCGGGGGCATGTTTGCTTCCTAGGACAAATGAAAAACTCACATGGGCCATGCACAGTGCAAACGGATGAAAAGAAGCATACACAGCGAGAGCAGTGTGCACTGTTCTCGCAAAGCAGAGCTTGTTCAGCTTGCCAGCTTCTAACATGGAAAGAGAGCAAGCAGACAGCAGCCCACATGCTCTGCTTGTTGCAAACATGGAAAACATTCACCCCAGCATCAGAATCTCAGAAATCAGTGAGAGAAGTAGAGAAATGCTGCAGGAGCATGTTTTCTTGCTAGGACCAACGAAAAACACAAATGGGCTGTGCGCAGTGCAAACAGATGAACAGAAGCATACACAGTGAGAGCTGTGTGCATGGTTCTCGCATAGCAGAGCTTGTTCAACTTGACAGCTTCTAACATGGAAAGAGAGCAAGAAGACAGGAACCCACATGCTGTGCTTGCTGCAAACATGGAAAACAGACGCCCCAGCATCAGAATCTCAGAAATCACTGAGAGAAGCAGAGAAATGCTGCAGGACCATGCTTGCTTGCTTGAAAAAATGAAAAACTTACTTGGGCTGTGCACAGTGCAAACAGATGAACAGAAGCATACATAGCGAGAGCAGTGTGCACTGTTCTCGCGAAGCAGAGCTTGTTCACCTTGACAGCTTCTAACATGGAAACACAGCAAGCAGACAGCAGCCCACATGCTCTGCTTGCTGCAAACATGGAAAACAGACACCCTAGCATCAGAATCTCAGAAATCACTGAGAGAAGTAGAGAAATGCTGCAGGAGCATGTTTTCTTGCTAGGACCAACGAAAAACACAAATGGGCTGTGCGCAGTGCAAACGGATGAAAAGAAGCATACACAGTGAGAGCAGTGTGCATGGTTCTCGCAGAGCAGAGCTTGTTCTACTTGACAGCTTCTAACATGGAAACACAGCAAGCAGACAGCAGCCCACATGCTCTGCTTGCGGCAAACATGGAAAACAGACGCCCCAGCATCATAATCACAAAAATGAATGAGAGGAGCAGAGAAATGCTGCGGGGGCATGTTTTCTTGCTAGGACAAATGAAAACCTTACTTGGGCTGTGCACAGTGCAAACGGATGAACAGAAGCATACACAGTGAGAGCTGTGTGCACTGTTCTCGCACAGCACAGCTTGTTCGACTCGACAGCTTCTAACATGGAAACAGAGCAAGCAGACGGCAATCCACATGCTCTGCTTGCTGCAAATGTGGAAAACAGACACCCCAGCATCAGAATCTCAGAAATCACAGAGAGAAGTAGAGAAATGCTGCAGGAGCATGTTTTCTTGCTTGAAAAAGTGAAAAACTCACTTGGGCCGTGCACAGCGCAAACCAATGAACAGAAGCAAACACAGTGAGAGCTGTGTGTATGGTTCTCGCAAAGCAGAGCTTGTTCACCTTGACAGCTTCTAACATGGAAACAGAGCAAGCAGACAGCAATCCACATGCTCTGCTTGCTGCAAATGTGGAAAACAGACGCCCCAGCATCAGAATCTCAGAAATCACTGAGAGAAGTAGAGAAATGATGCAGGAGCTTGTTTGCTTCCTAGGACAAATGAAAAACTCACATGTGCCATGCACAGTGCAAATGGATGAAAAGAAGCATGCACAGCGAGAGCAGTGTGCACTGTTCTCGCAAAGCAGATCTTGTTCAGCTTGCCAGCTTCTAACATGGAAAGAGAGCAAGCAGACAGCAGCCCACATGCTCTGCTTGTTATAAACATGGAAAACAGACACCCTAGCATCAGAATCTCAGAAATCACAGAGAGAAGTAGAGAAATGCTGCAGGAGCATGTTTGCTTCCTAGGACAAATGAAAAACTCACATGGGCCATGCACAGTGCAAACGGATGAAAAGAAGCATACACAGCGAGAGCAGTGTGCACTGTTCTCGCAAAGCAGAGCTTGTTCAGCTTGCCAGCTTCTAACATGGAAAGAGAGCAAGCAGACAGCAGCCCACATGCTCTGCTTGTTATAAACATGGAAAACAGACACCCTAGCATCAGAATCTCAGAAATCACAGAGAGAAGTAGAGAAATGCTGCAGGAGCATGTTTTCTTGCTAGGACCAACGAAAAACACAAATGGGCTGTGTGCAGTGCAAACAGATGAACAGAAGCATACACAGTGAGAGCTGTGTGCATGGTTCTCGCAGAGCAGAGCTTGTTCTACTTGACAGCTTCTAACATGGAAACACAGCAAGCAGACAGCAGCCCACATGCTCTGCTTGCGGCAAACATGGAAAACAGTCGCCCCAGCATCATAATCACAAAAATCAATGAGAGGAGCAGAGAAATGCTGCGGGAGCATGTTTTCTTGCTAGGACAAATGAAAACCTTACTTGGGCTGTGCACAGTGCAAACGGATGAACAGAAGCATACACAGTGAGAGCTGTGTGCACTGTTCTCGCAAAGCAGAGCTTGTTCAGCTTGCCAGCTTCTAACATGGAAAGGGAGCGAGCAGACAACAGCCCACATGCTCTGCTTGTTATAAACATGGAAAACAGACACCCTAGCATCAGAATCTCAGAAATCACAGAGAGAAGTAGAGAAATGCTGCAGGAGCATGTTTGCTTCCTAGGACGAATGAAAAACTCACATGGGCCATGCACAGTGCAAACGGATGAAAAGAAGCATACACAGCGAGAGCAGTGTGCACTGTTCTCGCAAAGCAGAGCTTGTTCAGCTTGCCAGCTTCTAACATGGAAAGAGAGCAAGCAGACAGCAGCCCACATGCTCTGCTTGTTGCAAACATGGAAAACATTCACCCCAGCATCAGAATCTCAGAAATCACAGAGAGAAGTAGAGAAATGCTGCAGGAGCATGTTTTCTTGCTAGGACCAACGAAAAATACAAATGGGCTGTGCGCAGTGCAAACAGATGAACAGAAGCATACACAGTGGGAGCTGTGTGCATGGTTCTCGCAGAGCAGAGCTTGTTCTACTTGACAGCTTCTAACATGGAAACACAGCAAGCAGACAGCAGCCCACATGCTCTGCTTGCGGCAAACATGGAAAACAGTCGCCCCAGCATCATAATCACAAAAATCAATGAGAGGAGCAGAGAAATGCTGCGGGGGCATGTTTTCTTGCTAGGACAAATGAAAACCTTACTTGGGCTGTGCACAGTGCAAACGGATGAACAGAAGCATACACAGTGAGAGCTGTGTGCACTGTTCTCGCACAGCAGAGCTTGTTCGACTTGACAGCTTCTAACATGGAAACAGAGCAAGCAGACAGCAGCCCACATGCTCTGCTTGCTGCAAATGTGGAAAACAGACACCCCAGCATCAGAATCTCAGAAATCACAGAGAGAAGTAGAGAAATGCTGCAAGAGCATGCTTTCTTGCTTGAAAAAGTGAAAAACTCACTTGGGCCGTGCACAGCGCAAACCAATGAACAGAAGCAAACACAGTGAGAGCTGTGTGTATGGTTCTCGCAAAGCAGAGCTTGTTCACCTTGACAGCTTCTAACATGGAAACACAGCAAGCAGACCTCAGCCTACATTCTCTGCGTGTTGCAAAGATGGAAAACAGACACCCTAGAATCAGAATCTCAGAAATCACTGAGCGAAGCAGAGAAATGCTGCAGGACCATGCTTGCTTGCTTGAAAAAGTGAAAAACTTACTTGGGCTGTACACAGTGCAAACAGATGAACAGAAGCATACATAGCGAGAGCAGTGTGCACTGTTCTCGCAAAGCAGAGCTTGTTCACCTTGACAGCTTCTAACATGGAAACACAGCAAGCAGACAGCAGCCCACATGCTCTGCTTGCTGCAAACATGGAAAACAGACACCTTAGCATCAGAATCTCAGAAATCACTGAGAGAAGTAGAGAAATGCTGCAGGAGCATGTTTTCTTGCTAGGACAAATGAAAAACTCACTTGGGCTGTGCACAGCGCAAACAGAGGAATGGAAGCATACATAGCGAGAGCAGTGTGCACTGTTCTTGCAAAGCAGAGTTTGTTCAACTTGACAGCTTCTAACATGGAAAGAGAGCAAGCAGACAGCAGCCCACATGCTCTGCTTGTTATAAACATGGAAAACAGACACCTTAGCATCAGAATCTCAGAAAACACAGAGAGAAGCAGAGAAATTCTGCAGGAGCATGTTTTCTTGCTAGGACAAATGAAAACCTTACTTGGGCTGTGAACAGAGCAAACGGATGAACAGAAGCATGCACAGCGAGTGCAGTGTTCACTGGTCTCGGAGAGCAGAGCTTGTTCAACTTGACGGCTTCTAACATGGAAACGGAACAAGCAGACATGAACCCACATGCTCTGCTTGCTGCAAACATGGAAAACAGGCACACCAGTATCAGAATCTCAGAAATCACTGAGAGAAGCAGAGAAATTCTGCAAGTGCATGTTTTCTTGCTTGAAAAATTGAAAAACTTATTTGGGCTGTGCACAGTGTAAACCGATGAACAGAAGCATACACAGTGAGAACTGTGTGCACTGTTCTCGCAGAGCAGAGCTTGTTCAACTTTAAAACTTCTAAGATGGAAAGAGAGCAAGCAGACCTCAGCCCGCATTCTCTGCTTGTTGCAAACATGAAAAACAGATGCCCTAGCAGCATAATCTCAGAAATCACTGAGAGAAGCAGAGAAATGCTGCAGGTGCATGTTTGCTTGCTAGAACAAATGAAAAACTCAGATGGGCTGTGCACAGTGCAAACCGATGAACAGAAGTGTAGTGGTGTGAGAATTGTTTTACTAAGTTATTAAGTTATTTTTGTAAGATTTTTGAGTTAATTTTGTAATGATTTAGTTCACTGTATACCCCTGTGTTCTGTACTGGTTTTCCCCTTATGAGTTAGGTTGCTTAAACAGACGTTTTCTGTCAATGAATCCTCCCCTGCACCTGTCTTTGTCACTCCCTTCCCCCACTCCTCGTGGTCGACCTGTCTGTCACTTTGGACACCTTCCCTGGCTTTTGGAAAATTCCAGGCAGGGGGTCGAGTGATAGGCTGGGGCCCTTGGAATTCCCTCCCATCTTGTGTGGTTGGCCCCCTGTCGTAAAGTTTACACCCCCAATTACACCCCCCGTTGTCGTGACTGGCTGAACCGGTTGTCAGCCACCCCTGTTTCCACCCCACTTTAAAAAGCACGTGCACCCCTGGCCCGGGGTCTCTTCTGGGCAGCAGGTCACAGGGGCAGAGCTCCCGGCTCTCTCCTCTCCAATAAACCTCATTTAAATCCTGCCTGCAAGAGTCCGGCTTTCTTCTGACTGCTGAGATCGCCATTGCTTCATCTCCGTACCCATCGCAGGGCAGAAGGAGGCTTTCTTAGCTAGCCACTTTGCCCTAACACGCTGCTGCAGTGACATCTAGTGGACTGAGCTAGCTATTGCAGCGTGATTAACACGCGATTCGGAAACTGCAACACAGAAGCACACACAGTGAGAGGTGTGGGCACTGTTCTCGCAAAGCAGAGCTTGTTCAACTTGACAGCTTCTAACATGGAAACACAGCAAGCAGACAGCAGCCCACATGCTCTGCTTGCTGCAAACATGGAAAACAGACACCCCAGCATCAGAATCTCAGAAATCACTGAGAGAAGCCGAGAAATGCTGCAGGAGCATGTTTGCTTGCTAGGACAAATGAAAAACACCCAATGGCTGCGCACAGTGCAAACAGATGAACAGAAGCATACACAGCGAGAGCTCTGGGCACTGTTCTCGCAAAGCAGAGCTTGTTCAAATTGACACCCTCTAACATGGAACCACAGCAAGAAGACAGCAGCCCGCATTCTCTGCTTGTTGCAAACATGGAAAACATTCACCCCAGCATCAGAATCTCAGAAATCAGTGAGAGAAGCCGCGAAATGCTGCAAGAGCATGTTTGCTTGCTAGGACAAATGAAAAACACCAATGGCTGTGCACAGTGCAAACAGATGAACAGAAGCAAACACAGTGAGAGCTGTGTGTATGGTTCTCGCAAAGCAGAGCTTGTTGACCTTGACAGCTTCTAACATGGAAACACAGCAAGCAGACAGCAGCCCACATGGTCTGCTTGCTGCAAACATGGAAAACAGACACCCTAGCATCAGAATCTCAGAAATCACTGAGCGAAGCAGAGAAATGCTGCAGGAGCATGTTTTCTTGCTTGAAAAAGTGAAAAACTCACTTGGGCCGTGCACAGCGCAAACCAATGAACAGAAGCAAACACAGTTAGAGCAGTGTGCATGGTTCTCGCATAGCAGAGCTTGTTCAACTTGACAGCTTCTAACATGGAAAGAGAGCAAGCAGAAAGGAACCCACATGCTGTGCTTGCTGCAAACATCGAAAACAGACGCCCCAGCATCAGAATATCAGAAATCACTGAGCGAAGCAGAGAAATGCTGCAGGACCATGCTTGCTTGCTTGAAAAAGTGAAAAACTTACTTGGGATGTGCACAGTGCAAACAGATGAACAGAAGCATACCTAGCGAGAGCAGTGTGCACTGTTCTCGCGAAGCAGAGCTTGTTCACCTTGACAGCTTCTAACATAGAAACACAGCAAGCAGACAGCAGCCCACATGCTCTGCTTGCTGCAAAAATGGAAAACAGACACCCTAGCATCAGAATCTCAGAAATCACTGAGAGAAGTAGAGAAATGCTGCAGGAGCATGTTTGCTTCCTAGGAACAACGAAAAACACAAATGGGCTGTGCGCAGTGCAAACAGATGAACAGAAGCATACACAGTGAGAGCTGTGTGCATGGTTCTCGCATAGCAGAGCTTGTTCAACTTGACAGCTTCTAACATGGAAAGAGAGCAAGAAGACAAGAACCCACATGCTGTGCTTGCTGCAAACATGGAAAACAGACGCCCCAGCATCAGAATCTCAGAAATCACTGAGAGAAGCAGAGAAATGCTGCAGGACCATGCTTGCTTGCTTGAAAAAGTGAAAAACTTACTTGGGCTGTGCACAGTGCAAACAGATGAACAGAAGCATACATAGCGAGAGCAGTGTGCACTGTTCTCGCGAAGCAGAGCTTGTTCACCTTGACAGCTTCTAACATGGAAACACAGCAAGCAGACAGCAGCCCACATGCTCTGCTTGCTGCAAACATGGAAAACAGACACCCTAGCATCAGAATCTCAGAAATCACTGAGAGAAGTAGAGAAATGCTGCAGGAGCATGTTTGCTTCCTAGGACAAATGAAAAACTCACATGGGCCGTGCACAGTGCAAACGGATGAAAAGAAGCATACACAGCGAGAGCAGTGTGCATTGTTCTCGCAAAGCAGAGCTTGTTCAGCTTGCCAGCTTCTAACATGGAAAGAGAGCAAGCAGACAGCAGCCCACATGCTCTGCTTGTTATAAACATGGAAAACAGACACCCTAGCATCAGAATCTCAGAAATCACAGAGAGAAGTAGAGAAATGCTGCAGGAGCATGTTTTCTTGCGAGGACCAACGAAAAACACAAATGGGCTGTGCGCAGTGCAAACAGATGAACAGAAGCATACACAGTGAGAGCTGTGTGCATGGTTCTCGCAGAGCAGAGCTTGTTCTACTTGACAGCTTCTAACATGGAAACACAGCAAGCAGACAGCAGCCCACATGCTCTGCTTGCGGCAAACATGGAAAACAGTCGCCCCAGCATCATAATCACAAAAATCAATGAGAGGAGCAGAGAAATGCTGCGGGGGCATGTTTTCTTGCTAGGACAAATGAAAACCTTACTTGGGCTGTGCACAGTGCAAACGGATGAACAGAAGCATACACAGTGAGCGCTGTGTGCACTGTTCTCGCACAGCAGAGCTTGTTCGACTTGACAGCTTCTAACATGGAAACAGAGCAAGCAGACATCAATCCACATGCTCTGCTTGCTGCAAACGTGGAAAACAGACGCCCCAGCATCAGAATCTCAGAAATCACAGAGAGAAGCAGAGAAATGCTGCAGGAGCATGTTTTCTTGCTTGAAAAATTGAAAAACTTATTTGGGCTGTGCACAGTGCAAACCGATGAACAGAAGCATACACAGTGAGAACTGTGTGCACTGTTCTCGCAGAGCAGAGCTTGTTCAACTTTAAAACTTCTAAGATGGAAAGAGAGCAAGCAGACCTCAGCCCGCATTCTCTGCTTTTTGCAAACATGAAAAACAGATGCCCTAGCAGCATAATCTCAGAAATCACTGAGAGAAGCAGAGAAATGCTGCAGGTGCATGTTTGCTTGCTAGAACAAATGAAAAACTCAGATGGGCTGTGCACAGTGCAAACCGATGAACAGAAGTGTAGTGGTGTGAGAATTGTTTTACTAAGTTATTAAGTTATTTTTGTAAGATTTTTGAGTTAATTTTGTAATGATTTAGTTCACTGTATACCCCTGTGTTCTGTACTGGTTTTCCCCTTATGAGTTAGGTTGCTTAAACAGACGTTTTCTGTCAATGAATCCTCCCCTGCACCTGTCTTTGTCACTCCCTTCCCCCACTCCTCGTGGTCGACCTGTCTGTCACTTTGGACACCTTCCCTGGCTTTTGGAAAATTCCAGGCAGGGGGTCAAGTGATAGGCTGGGGCCCTTGGAATTCCCTCCCATCTTGTGTGGTTGGCCCCCTGTCGTAAAGTTTACACCCCCAGTTACACCCCCCGTTGTCGTGACTGGCTGAACCGGTTGTCAGCCACCCCTGTTTCCACCCCACTTTAAAAAGCACGTGCACCCCTGGCCCGGGGTCTCTTCTGGGCAGCAGGTCACAGGGGCAGAGCTCCCGGCTCTCTCCTCTCCAATAAACCTCATTTAAATCCTGCCTGCAAGAGTCCGGCTTTCTTCTGACTGCTGAGATCGCCATTGCTTCATCTCCGTACCCATCGCAGGGCAGAAGGAGGCTTTCTTAGCTAGCCACTTTGCCCTAACACGCTGCTGCAGTGACATCTAGTGGACTGAGCTAGCTATTGCAGCGTGATTAACAAGCGATTCGGACACTGCGACACAGAAGCACACACAGTGAGAGCTCTGGGCACTGTTCTCGCAAAGCAGAGCTTGTTCAAATTGACACCCTCTAACATGGAACTACAGCAAGCAGACAGCAGCCCGCATGCTCTGCTTGTTGCAAACATGGAAAACATTCACCCCAGCATCAGAATCTCAGAAATCAGTGAGAGAAGTAGAGAAATGCTGCAGGAGCATGTTTTCTGGCTAGGACCAACGAAAAATACAAATGGGCTGTGCGCAGTGCAAACAGATGAACAGAAGCATACACAGTGAGAGCTGTGTGCATGGTTCTCGCAGAGCAGAGCTTGTTCTACTTGACAGCTTCTAACATGGAAACACAGCAAGCAGACAGCAGCCCACATGCTCTGCTTGCGGCAAACATGGAAAACAGTCGCCCCAGCATCATAATCACAAACATCAATGAGAGGAGCAGAGAAATGCTGCGGGGGCATGTTTTCTTGCTAGGACAAATGAAAACCTTACTTGGGCTGTGCACAGTGCAAACGGATGAACAGAAGCATACACAGTGAGAGCTGTGTGCACTGTTCTCGCACAGCAGAGCTTGTTCGACTCGACAGCTTCTAACATGGAAACACAGCAAGCAGACAGCAATCCACATGCACTGCTTGTTGCAAATGTGGAAAACAGACACCCCAGCATCAGAATCTCAGAAATCACAGAGAGAAGTAGAGAAATGCTGCAGGAGCATGTTTTCTTGCTTGAAAAAGTGAAAAACTCACTTGGGCCGTGCACAGCGCAAACCAATGAACAGAAGCAAACACAGTGAGAGCTGTGTGTATGGTTCTGGCAAAGCAGAGCTTGTTCACCTTGACAGCTTCTAACATGGAAACACAGCAAGCACACCTCAGCCTACATTCTCTGCGTGTTGCAAAGATGGAAAACAGACACCCTAGTATCAGAATCTCAGAAATCACTGAGCGAAGCAGAGAAATGCTGCAGGACCATGCTTGCTTCCTAGGACAAATGAAAAACTCACATGCGCCATGCACAGTGCAAACGGATGAAAAGAAGCATACACAGCGAGAGCAGTGTGCACTGTTCTCGCAAAGCAGAGCTTGTTTAGCTTGCCAGCTTCTAACATGGAAAGAGAGCAAGCAGACAGCAGCCCACATGCTCTGCTTGTTATAAACATGGAAAACAGACACCCTAGCATCAGAATCTCAGAAATCACAGAGAGAAGTAGAGAAATGCTGCAGGAGCATGTTTTCTTGCTAGGACCAACGAAAAACACAAATGGGCTGTGCGCAGTACAAACAGATGAACAGAAGCATACACAGTGAGAGCTGTGTGCATGGTTCTCGCAGAGCAGAGCTTCTTCAACTTGACAGCTTCTAACATGGAAAGAGAGCAAGCAGACAGCAGCCCACATGCTCTGCTTGTTATAAACATGGAAAACAGACACCTTAGCATCAGAATCTCAGAAATCACAGAGAGAAGTAGAGAAATGCTGCAGGAGCATGTTTTCTTGCTAGGACCAACGAAAAACACAAATGGGCTGTGCGCAGTGCAAACAGATGAACAGAAGCATACACAGTGAGAGCTGTGTGCACTGTTCTCGCACAGCAGAGCTTGTTCACCTTGACAGCTTCTAACATGGAAACAGAGCAAGCAGACAGCAATCCACATGCTCTGCTTGCTGCAAATGTGGAAAACAGACACCCCAGCATCAGAATCTCAGAAATCACTGAGAGAAGCAGAGAAATGCTGCAGGATCATGTTTTCTTGCTAGGACAAATGAAAAACTCACTTGGGCTGTGCACAGCGCAAACAGATTAACGGAAGCATACATAGCGAGAGCAGTGTGCACTGTTCTCGCAAAGCAGAGTTTGTTCAACTTGACAGCTTCTAACATGGAAAGAGAGCAAGCAGACAGCAGCCCACATGCTCTGCTTGTTATAAACATGGAAAACAGACACCTTATCATCAGAATCTCAGAAAACACAGAGAGAAGCAGAGAAATTCTGCAAGTGCATGTTTTCTTGCTTGAAAAATTGAAAAACTTATTTGGGCTGTGCACAGTGCAAACCGATGAACAGAAGCATACACAGTGAGAACTGTGTGCACTGTTCTCGCAGAGCAGAGCTTGTTCAACTTTACAGCTTCTAAGATGGAAAGAGAGCAAGCAGACCTCAGCCCGCATTCTCTGCTTGTTGCAAACATGAAAAACAGATGCCCTAGCAGCATAATCTCAGAAATCACTGAGAGAAGCAGAGAAATGCTGCAGGTGCATGTTTGCTTGCTAGAACAAATGAAAAACTCAGATGGGCTGTGCACAGTGCAAACCGATGAACAGAAGTGTAGTGGTGTGAGAATTGTTTTACTAAGTTATTAAGTTATTTTTGTAAGATTTTTGAGTTAATTTTGTAATGATTTAGTTCACTGTATACCCCTGTGTTCTGTACTGGTTTTCCCCTTATGAGTTAGGTTGCTTAAACAGACGTTTTCTGTCAATGAATCCTCCCCTGCACCTGTCTTTGTCACTCCCTTCCCCCACTCCTCGTGGTCGACCTGTCTGTCACTTTGGACACCTTCCCTGGCTTTTGGAAAATCCCAGGCAGGGGGTCGAGTGATAGGCTGGGGCCCTTGGAATTCCCTCCCATCTTGTGTGGTTGGCCCCCTGTCGTAAAGTTTACACCCCCCAGTTACACCCCCCGTTGTCGTGACTGGCTGAACCGGTTGTAAGCCACACCTGTTTCCACCCCACTTTAAAAAGCTCGTGCACCCCTGGCCCGGCGTCTCTTCTGGGCAGCAGGTCACAGGGGCAGAGCTCCCGGCTCTCTCCTCTCCAATAAACCTCATTTAAATCCAGCCTGCAAGAGTCCGGCTTTCTTCTGACTGCTGAGATCGCCATTGCTTCATCTCCGTGCCCATCGCAGGGCAGAAGGAGGCTTTCGTAGCTAGGCACTTTGCCCAAACACGCTGCTGCAGTGACATCTAGTGGACTGAGCTAGCTATTGCAGCGTGATTAACACGCGATTCGGACACTGTGACACAGAAGCACACACAGTGAGAGCTGTGGGCACTGTTCTCGCAAAGCAGAGCTTGTTCAACTTTACAGCTTCTAACATGGAAAGAGAGCAAGCAGACAGCAGCCCACATGCTCTGCTTGCTGCAAACATGGAAAACAGACACCCCAGCATCAGAATCTCAGAAATCACTGAGAGAAGCCGAGAAATTCTGCAGGAGCATGTTTGCTTGCTAGGACAAATGAAAAACACCCAATGGCTGCGCACAGTGCAAACAGATGAACAGAAGCATACACAGCGAGAGCTCTGGGCACTGTTCTCGCAAAGCAGAGCTTGTTCAAATTGACACCCTCTAACATGGAACCACAGCAAGCAGACAGCAGCCCGCATGCTCTGCTTGTTGCAAACATGGAAAACATTCACCCCAGCATCAGAATCTCAGAAATCAGTGAGAGAAGCCGAGAAATGCTGCAAGAGCATGTTTGCTTGCTAGGACAAATGAAAAACACCAATGGCTGTGCACAGTGCAAACAGATGAACAGAAGCAAACACAGTGAGAGCAGTGTGCATGGTTCTCGCAGAGCAGAGCTTCTTCAACTTGACAGCTTCTAACATGGAAACACAGCAAGCAGATAGGAACCCACATGCTGTGCTTGCTGCAAACATGGAAAACAGACGCCCCAGCATCAGAATCTCAGAAATCACTGAGAGAAGCAGAGAAATGCTGCAGGAGCATGTTTTCTTGCTTGAAAAAGTGAAAAACTCACTTGGGCCGTGCACAGCGCAAACCAATGAACAGAAGCAAACACAGTGAGAGCTGTGTGTATGGTTCACGCAGAGCAGAGCTTGTTCTACTTGACAGCTTCTAACATGGAAACACAGCAAGCAGACAGCAGCCCACATGCTCTGCTTGCGGCAAACATGGAAAACAGTCGCCCCAGCATCATAATCACAAAAATCAATGAGAGGAGCAGAGAAATGCTGCGGGGGCATGTTTTCTTGCTAGGACAAATGAAAACCTTACTTGGGCTGTGCACAGTGCAAACGGATGAACAGAAGCATACACAGTGAGAGCTGTGTGCACTGTTCTCGCACAGCAGAGCTTGTTCGACTTGCCAGCTTCTAACATGGAAAGAGAGCAAGCAGACAGCAGCCCACATGCTCTGCTTGTTGTAAACATGGAAAACAGACACCTTAGCATCAGAATCTCAGAAATCACAGAGAGAAGTAGAGAAATGCTGCAGGAGCATGTTTTCTTGCTAGGACCAACGAAAAACACAAATGGGCTGTGCGCAGTGCAAACAGATGAACAGAAGCATACACAGTGAGAGCTGTGTGCATGGTTCTCGCAGAGCAGAGCTTGTTCTACTTGGCAGCTTCTAACATGGAAACACAGCAAGCAGACAGCAGCCCACATGCTCTGCTTGCGGCAAACATGGAAAACAGTCGCCCCAGCATCATAATCACAAACATCAATGAGAGGGGCAGAGAAATGCTGCGGGGGCATGTTTTCTTGCTAGGACAAATGAAAACCTTACTTGGGCTGTGCACAGTGCAAACGGATGAACAGAAGCATACACAGTAAGAGCTGTATGCACTGTTCTCGCACAGCAGAGCTTGTTCGAATTGACAGCTTCTAACATGGAAACACAGCAAGCAGACCTCAGCCTACATTCTCTGCGTGTTGCAAAGATGGAAAACAGACACCCTAGTATCAGAATCTCAGAAATCACTGATCGAAGCAGAGAAATGCTGCAGGAGCATGTTTTCTTGCTTGAAAAAGTGAAAAACTTACTTGGGCTGTGCACAGTGCAAACAGATGAACAGAAGCATACACAGTGAGAGCTGTGTGCACTGTTCTCGCACAGGAGAGCTTGTTCGACTCGACAGCTTCTAACATGGAAACAGAGCAAGCAGACAGCAATCCACATGCTCTGCTTGCTGCAAATGTGGAAAACAGACACCCCAGCATCAGAATCTCAGAAATCACAGAGAGAAGTAGAGAAATGCTGCAGGAGCATGTTTTCTTGCTTGAAAAAGTGAAAAACTCACTTGGGCCGTGCACAGCGCAAACCAATGAACAGAAGCAAACACAGTGAGAGCTGTGTGTATGGTTCTCGCAAAGCAGAGCTTGTTCACCTTGACAGCTTCTAACATGGAAACACAGCAAGCAGACCTCAGCCTACATTCTCTGCGTGTTGCAAAGATGGAAAACAGACACCCTAGAATCAGAATCTCAGAAATCACAGAGAGAAGTAGAGAAATGCTGCAGGATCATGTTTTCTTGCTAGGACAAATGAAAAACTCACTTGGGCTGTGCACAGCGCAAACAGATGAATGGAAGCATACATAGCGAGAGCAGTGTGCACTGTTCTTGCAAAGCAGAGTTTGTTCAACTTGACAGCTTCTAACATGGAAAGAGAGCAAGCAGACAGCAGCCCACATGCTCTGCTTGTTATAAACATGGAAAACAGACACCTTAGCATCAGAATCTCAGAAAACACAGAGAGAAGCAGAGAAATTCTGCAGGAGCATGTTTTCTTGCAAGGACAAATGAAAACCTTACTTGGGCTGTGAACAGAGCAAACGGATGAACAGAAGCATGCACAGCGAGTGCAGTGTTCACTGGTCTCGGAGAGCAGAGCTTGTTCAACTTGACAGCTTCTAACATGGAAACGGAACAAGGAGACATGAACCCACATGCTCTGCTTGCTGCAAACATGGAAAACAGGCACACCAGTATCAGAATCTCAGAAATCACTGAGAGAAGCAGAGAAATTCTGCAAGTGCATGTTTTCTTGCTTGAAAAATTGAAAAACTTATTTGGGCTGTGCACAGTGCAAACCGATGAACAGAAGCATACACAGTGAGAACTGTGTGCACTGTTCTCGCAGAGCAGAGCTTGTTCAACTTTAAAACTTCTAAGATGGAAAGAGAGCAAGCAGACCTCAGCCCGCATTCTCTGCTTGTTGCAAACATGAAAAACAGATGCCCTAGCAGCATAATCTCAGAAATCACTGAGAGAAGCAGAGAAATGCTGCAGGTGCATGTTTGCTTGCTAGAACAAATGAAAAACTCAGATGGGCTGTGCACAGTGCAAACCGATGAACAGAAGTGTAGTGGTGTGAGAATTGTTTTACTAAGTTATTAAGTTATTTTTGTAAGATTTTTGAGTTAATTTTGTAATGATTTAGTTCACTGTATACCCCTGTGTTCTGTACTGGTTTTCCCCTTATGAGTTAGGTTGCTTAAACAGACGTTTTCTGTCAATGAATCCTCCCCAGCACCTGTCTTTGTCACTCCCTTCTCCCACTCCTCGTGGTCGACCTGTCTGTCACTTTGGACACCTTCCCTGGCTTTTGGAAAATCCCAGGCAGGGGGTCGAGTGATAGGCTGGGGCCCTTGGAATTCCCTCCCATCTTGTGTGGTTGGCCCCCTGTCGTAAAGCTTACACCCCCAGTTACACCCCCCGTTGTCGTGACTGGCTGAACCGGTTGTAAGCCACACCTGTTTCCACCCCACTTTAAAAAGCTCGTGCACCCCTGGCCCGGGGTCTCTTCTGGGCAGCAGGTCACAGGGGCAGAGCTCCCGGCTCTCTCCTCTCCAATAAACCTCATTTAAATCCAGCCTGCAAGAGTCCGGCCTTCTTCTGACTGCTGAGATCGCCATTGCTTCATCTCCGTGCCCATCGCAGGGCAGAAGGAGCCTTTCTTAGGTAGGCACTTTGCCCAAACACGCTGCTGCAGTGACATCTAGTGGACTGAGCTAGCTATTGCAGCGTGATTAACACGCGATTCGGACACTGCGACACAGAAGCACACACAGTGAGAGCTGTGGGCACTGTTCTCGCAAAGCAGAGCTTGTTCAACTTTACAGCTTCTAACATGGAAAGAGAGCAAGCAGACAGCAGCCCACATGCTCTGCTTGCTGCAAACATGGAAAACAGACACCCCAGCATCAGAATCTCAGAAATCACAGAGAGAAGCCGAGAAATGCTGCAGGAGCATGTTTGCTTGCTAGGACAAATGAAAAACACCCAATGGCTGCGCACAGTGCAAACAGATGAACAGAAGCAAACACAGTGAGAGCAGTGTGCATGGTTCTCGCAGAGCAGAGCTTGTTCAACTTGACAGCTTCTAACATGGAAAGAGAGCAAGCAGATAGGAACCCACATGCTGTGCTTGCTGCAAACATGGAAAACAGACGCCCCAGCATCAGAATCTCAGAAATCACTGAGAGAAGCAGAGAAATGCTGCAGGAGCATGTTTTCTTGCTTGAAAAAGTGAAAAACTCACTTGGGCCGTGCGCAGCGCAAACCAATGAACAGAAGCAAACACAGTGAGAGCTGTGTGTATGGTTCTCGCAGAGCAGGGCTTGTTCTACTTGACAGCTTCTAACATGGAAACACAGCAAGCAGACAGCAGCCCACATGCTCTGCTTGCGGCAAACATGGAAAACAGTCGCCCCAGCATCATAATCACAAAAATCAATGAGAGGAGCAGAGAAATGCTGCGGGGGCATGTTTTCTTGCTAGGACAAATGAAAACCTTACTTGGGCTGTGCACAGTGCAAACGGATGAACAGAAGCATACACAGTGAGAGCTGTGTGCACTGTTCTCGCACAGCAGAGCTTGTTCGACTTGACAGCTTCTAACATGGAAAGAGAGCAAGCAGACAGCAGCCCACATGCTCTGCTTGTTATAAACATGGAAAACAGACACCTTAGCATCAGAATCTCAGAAATCACAGAGAGAAGTAGAGAAATGCTGCAGGAGCATGTTTTCTTGCTAGGACCAACGAAAAACACAAATGGGCTGTGCGCAGTGCAAACAGATGAACAGAAGCATACACAGTGAGAGCTGTGTGCATGGTTCTCGCAGAGCAGAGCTTGTTCTACTTGGCAGCTTCTAACATGGAAACACAGCAAGCAGACAGCAGCCCACATGCTCTGCTTGCGGCAAACATGGAAAACAGTCGCCCCAGCATCATAATCACAAAAATCAATGAGAGGAGCAGAGAAATGCTGCGGGGGCATGTTTTCTTGCTAGGACAAATGAAAACCTTACTTGGGCTGTGCACAGTGCAAACGGATGAACAGAAGCATACACACTGAGAGCTGTGTGCACTGTTCTCGCACAGCAGAGCTTGTTCGACTTGACAGCTTCTAACATGGAAACAGAGCAAGCAGACAGCAATCCACATGCTCTGCTTGCTGCAAATGTGGAAAACAGACACCCCAGCATCAGAATCTCAGAAATCACTGAGAGAAGCAGAGAAATGCTGCAGGAGCATGTTTTCTTGCTTGAAAAATTGAAAAACTCACTTGGGCCGTGCACAGCGCAAACCAATGAACAGAAGCAAACACAGTGAGAGCTGTGTGTATGGTTCTCGCAAAGCAGAGCTTGTTCACCTTGACAGCTTCTAACATGGAAACACAGCAAGCAGACCTCAGCCTACATTCTCTGCGTGTTGCAAAGATGGAAAACAGACACCCTAGTATCAGAATCTCAGAAATCACTGAGCGAAGCAGAGAAATGCTGCAGGACCATGCTTGCTTGCTTGAAAAAGTGAAAAACTTACTTGGGCTGTGCACAGTGCAAACAGATGAACAGAAGCATACATAGCGAGAGCAGTGTGCACTGTTCTCGCGAAGCAGAGCTTGTTCACCTTGACAGCTTCTAACATGGAAACACAGCAAGCAGACAGCAGCCCACATGCTCTGCTTGCGGCAAACATGGAAAACAGTCGCCCCAGCATCATAATCACAAAAATCAATGAAAGGAGAAGAGAAATGCTGCGGGGGCATGTTTTCTTGCTAGGACAAATGAAAACCTTACTTGGGCTGTGCACAGTGCAAACGGATGAACAGAAGCATACACAGTGAGAGCTGTGTGTACTGTTCTCGCACAGCAGAGCTTGTTCTACTTGACAGCTTCTAACATGGAAAGAGAGCAAGCAGACCTCAGCCTACATTCTCTGCGTGTTGCAAAGATGGAAAACAGACACCCTAGTATCAGAATCTCAGAAATCACTGATCGAAGCAGAGAAATGCTGCAGGAGCATGTTTTCTTGCTTGAAAAAGTGAAAAACTCACTTGGGCCGTGCACAGCGCAAACCAATGAACAGAAGCAAACACAGTGAGAGCTGTGTGTATGGTTCTCGCAGAGCAGAGCTTGTTCACCTTGACAGCTTCTAACATGGAAACACAGCAAGCAGACCTCAGCCTACATTCTCTGCGTGTTGCAAAGATGGAAAACAGACACCCTAGTATCAGAATCTCAGAAATCACTGAGCGAAGCAGAGAAATGCTGCAGGACCATGCTTGCTTGCTTGAAAAAATGAAAAACTTACTTGGGCTGTGCACAGTGCAAACAGATGAACAGAAGCATACACAGCGAGAGCAGTGTGCACTGTTCTCGCGAAGCAGAGCTTGTTCACCTTGACAGCTTCTAACATGGAAACACAGCAAGCAGACAGCAGCCCACATGCTCTGCATGCTGCAAACATGGAAAACAGACACCCTAGCATCAGAATCTCAGAAATCACTGAGAGAAGTAGAGAAATGCTGCAGGAGCATGTTTGCTTCCTAGGACAAATGAAAAACTCACATGGGCCATGCACAGTGCAAACGGATGAAAAGAAGCAAACACAGTGAGAGCAGTGTGCATGGTTCTCGCAGAGCAGAGCTTGTTCAACTTGACAGCTTCTAACATGGAAAGAGAGCAAGCAGATAGGAACCCACATGCTGTGCTTGCTGCAAACATGGAAAACAGACGCCCCAGCATCAGAATCTCAGAAATCACTGAGAGAAGCAGAGAAATGCTGCAGGAGCATGTTTTCTTGCTTGAAAAAGTGAAAAACTCACTTGGGCCTTGCGCAGCGCAAACCAATGAACAGAAGCAAACACAGTGAGAGCTGTGTGTATGGTTCTCGCAGAGCAGAGCTTGTTCTACTTGACAGCTTCTAACATGGAAACACAGCAAGCAGACAGCAGCCCACATGCTCTGCTTGCGGCAAACATGGAAAACAGTCGCCCCAGCATCATAATCACAAAAATCAATGAGAGGAGCAGAGAAATGCTGCGGGGGCATGTTTTCTTGCTAGGACAAATGAAAACCTTACTTGGGCTGTGCACAGTGCAAACGGATGAACAGAAGCATACACAGTGAGAGCTGTGTGCATGGTTCTCGCAGAGCAGAGCTTCTTCAACTTGCCAGCTTCTAACATGGAAAGAGAGCAAGCAGACAGCAGCCCACATGCTCTGCTTGTTATAAACATGGAAAACAGACACCTTAGCATCAGAATCTCAGAAATCACAGAGAGAAGTAGAGAAATGCTGCAGGAGCATGTTTTCTTGCTAGGACCAACGAAAAACACAAATGGGCTGTGCGCAGTGCAAACAGATGAACAGAAGCATACACAGTGAGAGCTGTGTGCATGGTTCTCGCAGAGCAGAGCTTGTTCTACTTGGCAGCTTCTAACATGGAAACACAGCAAGCAGACAGCAGCCCACATGCTCTGCTTGCGGCAAACATGGAAAACAGTCGCCCCAGCATCATAATCACAAAAATCAATGAGAGGAGCAGAGAAATGCTGCGGGGGCATGTTTTCTTTCTAGGACAAATGAAAACCTTACTTGGGCTGTGCACAGTGCAAACGGATGAACAGAAGCATACACACTGAGAGCTGTGTGCACTGTTCTCGCACAGCAGAGCTTGTTCACCTTGACAGCTTCTAACATGGAAACAGAGCAAGCAGACAGCAATCCACATGCTCTGCTTGCTGCAAATGTGGAAAACAGACACCCCAGCATCAGAATCTCAGAAATCACTGAGAGAAGCAGAGAAATGCTGCAGGAGCATGTTTTCTTGCTTGAAAAATTGAAAAACTCACTTGGGCCGTGCACAGCGCAAACCAATGAACAGAAGCAAACACAGTGAGAGCTGTGTGTATGGTTCTCGCAAAGCAGAGCTTGTTCACCTTGACAGCTTCTAACATGGAAACACAGCAAGCAGACCTCAGCCTACATTCTCTGCGTGTTGCAAAGATGGAAAACAGACACCCTAGTATCAGAATCTCAGAAATCACTGAGCGAAGCAGAGAAATGCTGCAGGACCATGCTTGCTTGCTTGAAAAAGTGAAAAACTTACTTGGGCTGTGCACAGTGCAAACAGATGAACAGAAGCATACATAGCGAGAGCAGTGTGCACTGTTCTCGCGAAGCAGAGCTTGTTCACCTTGACAGCTTCTAACATGGAAACACAGCAAGCAGACAGCAGCCCACATGCTCTGCTTGCGGCAAACATGGAAAACAGTCGCCCCAGCATCATAATCACAAAAATCAATGAAAGGAGAAGAGAAATGCTGCGGGGGCATGTTTTCTTGCTAGGACAAATGAAAACCTTACTTGGGCTGTGCACAGTGCAAACGGATGAACAGAAGCATACACAGTGAGAGCTGTGTGTACTGTTCTCGCACAGCAGAGCTTGTTCTACTTGACAGCTTCTAACATGGAAAGAGAGCAAGCAGACCTCAGCCTACATTCTCTGCGTGTTGCAAAGATGGAAAACAGACACCCTAGTATCAGAATCTCAGAAATCACTGATCGAAGCAGAGAAATGCTGCAGGAGCATGTTTTCTTGCTTGAAAAAGTGAAAAACTCACTTGGGCCGTGCACAGCGCAAACCAATGAACAGAAGCAAACACAGTGAGAGCTGTGTGTATGGTTCTCGCAGAGCAGAGCTTGTTCACCTTGACAGCTTCTAACATGGAAACACAGCAAGCAGACCTCAGCCTACATTCTCTGCGTGTTGCAAAGATGGAAAACAGACACCCTAGTATCAGAATCTCAGAAATCACTGAGCGAAGCAGAGAAATGCTGCAGGACCATGCTTGCTTGCTTGAAAAAATGAAAAACTTACTTGGGCTGTGCACAGTGCAAACAGATGAACAGAAGCATACACAGCGAGAGCAGTGTGCACTGTTCTCGCGAAGCAGAGCTTGTTCACCTTGACAGCTTCTAACATGGAAACACAGCAAGCAGACAGCAGCCCACATGCTCTGCATGCTGCAAACATGGAAAACAGACACCCTAGCATCAGAATCTCAGAAATCACTGAGAGAAGTAGAGAAATGCTGCAGGAGCATGTTTGCTTCCTAGGACAAATGAAAAACTCACATGGGCCATGCACAGTGCAAACGGATGAAAAGAAGCAAACACAGTGAGAGCAGTGTGCATGGTTCTCGCAGAGCAGAGCTTGTTCAACTTGACAGCTTCTAACATGGAAAGAGAGCAAGCAGATAGGAACCCACATGCTGTGCTTGCTGCAAACATGGAAAACAGACGCCCCAGCATCAGAATCTCAGAAATCACTGAGAGAAGCAGAGAAATGCTGCAGGAGCATGTTTTCTTGCTTGAAAAAGTGAAAAACTCACTTGGGCCTTGCGCAGCGCAAACCAATGAACAGAAGCAAACACAGTGAGAGCTGTGTGTATGGTTCTCGCAGAGCAGAGCTTGTTCTACTTGACAGCTTCTAACATGGAAACACAGCAAGCAGACAGCAGCCCACATGCTCTGCTTGCGGCAAACATGGAAAACAGTCGCCCCAGCATCATAATCACAAAAATCAATGAGAGGAGCAGAGAAATGCTGCGGGGGCATGTTTTCTTGCTAGGACAAATGAAAACCTTACTTGGGCTGTGCACAGTGCAAACGGATGAACAGAAGCATACACAGTGAGAGCTGTGTGCACTGTTCTCGCACAGCAGAGCTTGTTCGACTTGCCAGCTTCTAACATGGAAAGAGAGCAAGCAGACAGCAGCCCACATGCTCTGCTTGTTGTAAACATGGAAAACAGACACCTTAGCATCAGAATCTCAGAAATCACAGAGAGAAGTAGAGAAATGCTGCAGGAGCATGTTTTCTTGCTAGGACCAACGAAAAACACAAATGGGCTGTGCGCAGTGCAAACAGATGAACAGAAGCATACACAGTGGGAGCTGTGTGCATGGTTCTCGCAGAGCAGAGCTTCTTCAACTTGACAGCTTCTAACATGGAAAGAGAGCAAGCAGACAGCAGCCCACATGCTCTGCTTGTTATAAACATGGAAAACAGACACCTTAGCATCAGAATCTCAGAAATCACAGAGAGAAGTAGAGAAATGCTGCAGGAGCATGTTTTCTTGCTAGGACCAACGAAAAACACAAATGGGCTGTGCGCAGTGCAAACAGATGAACAGAAGCATACACAGTGAGAGCTGTGTGCATGGTTCTCGCAGAGCAGAGCTTGTTCTACTTGGCAGCTTCTAACATGGAAACACAGCAAGCAGACAGCAGCCCACATGCTCTGCTTGCGGCAAACATGGAAAACAGTCGCCCCAGCATCATAAACACAAAAATCAATGAGAGGAGCAGAGAAATGCTGCGGGGGCATGTTTTCTTTCTAGGACAAATGAAAACCTTACTTGGGCTGTGCACAGTGCAAACGGATGAACAGAAGCATACACACTGAGAGCTGTGTGCACTGTTCTCGCACAGCAGAGCTTGTTCACCTTGACAGCTTCTAACATGGAAACAGAGCAAGCAGACAGCAATCCACATGCTCTGCTTGCTGCAAATGTGGAAAACAGACACCCCAGCATCAGAATCTCAGAAATCACTGAGAGAAGCAGAGAAATGCTGCAGGAGCATGTTTTCTTGCTTGAAAAATTGAAAAACTCACTTGGGCCGTGCACAGCGCAAACCAATGAACAGAAGCAAACACAGTGAGAGCTGTGTGTATGGTTCTCGCAAAGCAGAGCTTGTTCACCTTGACAGCTTCTAACATGGAAACACAGCAAGCAGACCTCAGCCTACATTCTCTGCGTGTTGCAAAGATGGAAAACAGACACCCTAGTATCAGAATCTCAGAAATCACTGAGCGAAGCAGAGAAATGCTGCAGGACCATGCTTGCTTGCTTGAAAAAGTGAAAAACTTACTTGGGCTGTGCACAGTGCAAACAGATGAACAGAAGCATACATAGTGAGAGCAGTGTGCACTGTTCTCGCGAAGCAGAGCTTGTTCACCTTGACAGCTTCTAACATGGAAACACAGCAAGCAGACAGCAGCCCACATGCTCTGCTTGCGGCAAACATGGAAAACAGTCGCCCCAGCATCATAATCACAAAAATCAATGAAAGGAGAAGAGAAATGCTGCGGGGGCATGTTTTCTTGCTAGGACAAATGAAAACCTTACTTGGGCTGTGCACAGTGCAAACGGATGAACAGAAGCATACACAGTGAGAGCTGTGTGTACAGTTCTCGCACAGCAGAGCTTGTTCTACTTGACAGCTTCTAACATGGAAAGAGAGCAAGCAGACAGGAATCCACATGCTCTGCTTGCTGCAAACATGGAAAACAGACGCCCCAGCATCAGAATCTCAGAAATCACTGAGAGAAGCCGAGAAATGCTGCAGGAGCATGTTTGCTTGCTATGACAAATGAAAAACACCCAATGGCTGCGCACAGTGCAAACAGATGAACAGAAGCATACACAGCGAGAGCTCTGGGCACTGTTCTCGCAAAGCAGAGATTGTTCACCTTGACAGCTTCTAACATGGAACCACAGCAAGCAGACAGCAGCCCGCATGCTCTGCTTGTTGCAAACATGGAAAACATTCACCCCAGCATCAGAATCTCAGAAATCAGTGAGAGAAGCCGAGAAATGCTGCAAGAGCATGTTTGCTTGCTAGGACAAATGAAAAACACCAATGGCTGTGCACAGTGCAAACAGATGAACAGAAGCAAACACAGCGAGAGCAGTGTGCATGGTTCTCGCAGAGTAGAGCTTGTTCAACTTGACAGCTTCTAACATGTAAAGAGAGCAAGCAGACAGGAACCCACATGCTGTGCTTGCTGCAAACATGGAAAACAGACGCCCCAGCATCAGAATCTCAGAAATCACTGAGAGAAGCAGAGAAATGCTGCAGGAGCATGTTTTCTTGCTTGAAAAAGTGAAAAACTCACTTGGGCCGTGCACAGCGCAAACCAATGAACAGAAGCAAACACAGTGAGAGCTGTGTGTATGGTTCTCGCAGAGCAGAGCTTGTTCTACTTGACAGCTTCTAACATGGAAACACAGCAAGCAGACAGCAGCCCACATGCTCTGCTTGCGGCAAACATGGAAAACAGTCGCCCCAGCATCATAATCACGAACATCAATGAGAGGAGCAGAGAAATGCTGCGGGGGCATGTTTTCTTGCTAGGACAAATGAAAACCTTACTTGGGCTGTGCACAGTGCAAACGGATGAACAGAAGCATACACACTGAGAGCTGTGTGCACTGTTCTCGCACAGCAGAGCTTGTTCGACTTGACAGCTTCTAACATGGAAACAGAGCAAGCAGACAGCAATCCACATGCTCTGCTTGCTGCAAATGTGGAAAACAGACACCCCAGCATCAGAATCTCAGAAATCACTGAGAGAAGCAGAGAAATGCTGCAGGAGCATGTTTTCTTGCTTGAAAAATTGAAAAACTCACTTGGGCCGTGCACAGCGCAAACCAATGAACAGAAGCAAACACAGTGAGAGCTGTGTGTATGGTTCTCGCAAAGCAGAGCTTGTTCACCTTGACAGCTTCTAACATGGAAACACAGCAAGCAGACCTCAGCCTACATTCTCTGCGTGTTGCAAAGATGGAAAACAGACACCCTAGTATCAGAATCTCAGAAATCACAGAGAGAAGTAGAGAAATGCTGCAGGACCATGCTTGCTTGCTTGAAAAAGTGAAAAACTTACTTGGGCTGTGCACAGTGCAAACAGATGAACAGAAGCATACATAGCGAGAGCAGTGTGCACTGTTCTCGCGAAGCAGAGCTTGTTCACCTTGACAGCTTCTAACATGGAAACACAGCAAGCAGACAGCAGCCCACATGCTCTGCTTGCGGCAAACATGGAAAACAGTCGCCCCAGCATCATAATCACAAAAATCAATGAAAGGAGAAGAGAAATGCTGCGGGGGCATGTTTTCTTGCTAGGACAAATGAAAACCTTACTTGGGCTGTGCACAGTGCAAACGGATGAACAGAAGCATACACAGTGAGAGCTGTGTGTACTGTTCTCGCACAGCAGAGCTTGTTCTACTTGACAGCTTCTAACATGGAAAGAGAGCAAGCAGACCTCAGCCTACATTCTCTGCGTGTTGCAAAGATGGAAAACAGACACCCTAGTATCAGAATCTCAGAAATCACTGATCGAAGCAGAGAAATGCTGCAGGAGCATGTTTTCTTGCTTGAAAAAGTGAAAAACTCACTTGGGCCGTGCACAGCGCAAACCAATGAACAGAAGCAAACACAGTGAGAGCTGTGTGTATGGTTCTCGCAGAGCAGAGCTTGTTCACCTTGACAGCTTCTAACATGGAAACACAGCAAGCAGACCTCAGCCTACATTCTCTGCGTGTTGCAAAGATGGAAAACAGACACCCTAGTATCAGAATCTCAGAAATCACTGAGCGAAGCAGAGAAATGCTGCAGGACCATGCTTGCTTGCTTGAAAAAGTGAAAAACTTACTTGGGATGTGCACAGTGCAAACAGATGAACAGAAGCATACACAGCGAGAGCAGTGTGCACGGTTCTCGCGAAGCAGAGCTTGTTCACCTTGACAGCTTCTAACATGGAAACACAGCAAGCAGACAGCAGCCCACATGCTCTGCTTGCTGCAAACATGGAAAACAGACACCCTAGCATCAGAATCTCAGAAATCACTGAGAGAAGTAGAGAAATGCTGCAGGAGCATGTTTGCTTCCTAGGACAAATGAAAAACTCACATGGGCCATGCACAGTGCAAACGGATGAAAAGAAGCAAACACAGTGAGAGCAGTGTGCATGGTTCTCGCAGAGCAGAGCTTGTTCAACTTGACAGCTTCTAACATGGAAAGAGAGCAAGCAGATAGGAACCCACATGCTGTGCTTGCTGCAAACATGGAAAACAGACGCCCCAGCATCAGAATCTCAGAAATCACTGAGAGAAGCAGAGAAATGCTGCAGGAGCATGTTTTCTTGCTTGAAAAAGTGAAAAACTCACTTGGGCCGTGCGCAGCGCAAACCAATGAACAGAAGCAAACACAGTGAGAGCTGTGTGTATGGTTCTCGCAGAGCAGAGCTTGTTCTACTTGACAGCTTCTAACATGGAAACACAGCAAGCAGACAGCAGCCCACATGCTCTGCTTGCGGCAAACATGGAAAACAGTCGCCCCAGCATCATAATCACAAAAATCAATGAGAGGAGCAGAGAAATGCTGCGGGGGCATGTTTTCTTGCTAGGACAAATGAAAACCTTACTTGGGCTGTGCACAGTGCAAACGGATGAACAGAAGCATACACAGTGAGAGCTGTGTGCACTGTTCTCGCACAGCAGAGCTTGTTCGACTTGCCAGCTTCTAACATGGAAAGAGAGCAAGCAGACAGCAGCCCACATGCTCTGCTTGTTGTAAACATGGAAAACAGACACCTTAGCATCAGAATCTCAGAAATCACAGAGAGAAGTAGAGAAATGCTGCAGGAGCATGTTTTCTTGCTAGGACCAACGAAAAACACAAATGGGCTGTGCGCAGTGAAAACAGATGAACAGAAGCATACACAGTGGGAGCTGTGTGCATGGTTCTCGCAGAGCAGAGCTTCTTCAACTTGACAGCTTCTAACATGGAAAGAGAGCAAGCAGACAGCAGCCCACATGCTCTGCTTGTTATAAACATGGAAAACAGACACCTTAGCATCAGAATCTCAGAAATCACAGAGAGAAGTAGAGAAATGCTGCAGGAGCATGTTTTCTTGCTAGGACCAACGAAAAACACAAATGGGCTGTGCGCAGTGCAAACAGATGAACAGAAGCATACACAGTGAGAGCTGTGTGCATGGTTCTCGCAGAGCAGAGCTTGTTCTACTTGGCAGCTTCTAACATGGAAACACAGCAAGCAGACAGCAGCCCACATGCTCTGCTTGCGGCAAACATGGAAAACAGTCGCCCCAGCATCATAAACACAAAAATCAATGAGAGGAGCAGAGAAATGCTGCGGGGGCATGTTTTCTTTCTAGGACAAATGAAAACCTTACTTGGGCTGTGCACAGTGCAAACGGATGAACAGAAGCATACACACTGAGAGCTGTGTGCACTGTTCTCGCACAGCAGAGCTTGTTCACCTTGACAGCTTCTAACATGGAAACAGAGCAAGCAGATAGCAATCCACATGCTCTGCTTGCTGCAAATGTGGAAAACAGACACCCCAGCATCAGAATCTCAGAAATCACTGAGAGAAGCAGAGAAATGCTGCAGGAGCATGTTTTCTTGCTTGAAAAATTGAAAAACTCACTTGGGCCGTGCACAGCGCAAACCAATGAACAGAAGCAAACACAGTGAGAGCTGTGTGTATGGTTCTCGCAAAGCAGAGCTTGTTCACCTTGACAGCTTCTAACATGGAAACACAGCAAGCAGACCTCAGCCTACATTCTCTGCGTGTTGCAAAGATGGAAAACAGACACCCTAGTATCAGAATCTCAGAAATCACTGAGCGAAGCAGAGAAATGCTGCAGGACCATGCTTGCTTGCTTGAAAAAGTGAAAAACTTACTTGGGCTGTGCACAGTGCAAACAGATGAACAGAAGCATACATAGCGAGAGCAGTGTGCACTGTTCTCGCGAAGCAGAGCTTGTTCACCTTGAGAGCTTCTAACATGGAAACACAGCAAGCAGACAGAAGCCCACATGCTCTGCTTGCGGCAAACATGGAAAACAGTCGCCCCAGCATCATAAACACAAAAATCAATGAGAGGAGCAGAGAAATGCTGCGGGGGCATGTTTTCTTTCTAGGACAAATGAAAACCTTACTTGGGCTGTGCACAGTGCAAACGGATGAACAGAAGCATACACACTGAGAGCTGTGTGCACTGTTCTCGCACAGCAGAGCTTGTTCACCTTGACAGCTTCTAACATGGAAACAGAGCAAGCAGACAGCAATCCACATGCTCTGCTTGCTGCAAATGTGGAAAACAGACACCCCAGCATCAGAATCTCAGAAATCACTGAGAGAAGCAGAGAAATGCTGCAGGAGCATGTTTTCTTGCTTGAAAAATTGAAAAACTCACTTGGGCCGTGCACAGCGCAAACCAATGAACAGAAGCAAACACAGTGAGAGCTGTGTGTATGGTTCTCGCAAAGCAGAGCTTGTTCACCTTGACAGCTTCTAACATGGAAACACAGCAAGCAGACCTCAGCCTACATTCTCTGCGTGTTGCAAAGATGGAAAACAGACACCCTAGTATCAGAATCTCAGAAATCACTGAGCGAAGCAGAGAAATGCTGCAGGACCATGCTTGCTTGCTTGAAAAAGTGAAAAACTTACTTGGGCTGTGCACAGTGCAAACAGATGAACAGAAGCATACATAGCGAGAGCAGTGTGCACTGTTCTCGCGAAGCAGAGCTTGTTCACCTTGAGAGCTTCTAACATGGAAACACAGCAAGCAGACAGCAGCCCACATGCTCTGCTTGCGGCAAACATGGAAAACAGTCGCCCCAGCATCATAAACACAAAAATCAATGAGAGGAGCAGAGAAATGCTGCGGGGGCATGTTTTCTTTCTAGGACAAATGAAAACCTTACTTGGGCTGTGCACAGTGCAAACGGATGAACAGAAGCATACACACTGAGAGCTGTGTGCACTGTTCTCGCACAGCAGAGCTTGTTCGACTTGACAGCTTCTAACATGGAAACAGAGCAAGCAGACAGCAATCCACATGCTCTGCTTGCTGCAAATGTGGAAAACAGACACCCCAGCATCAGAATCTCAGAAATCACTGAGAGAAGCAGAGAAATGCTGCAGGAGCATGTTTTCTTGCTTGAAAAATTGAAAAACTCACTTGGGCCGTGCACAGCGCAAACCAATGAACAGAAGCAAACACAGTGAGAGCTGTGTGTATGGTTCTCGCAAAGCAGAGCTTGTTCACCTTGACAGCTTCTAACATGGAAACACAGCAAGCAGACCTCAGCCTACATTCTCTGCGTGTTGCAAAGATGGAAAACAGACACCCTAGTATCAGAATCTCAGAAATCACTGAGCGAAGCAGAGAAATGCTGCAGTACCATGCTTGCTTGCTTGAAAAAGTGAAAAACTTACTTGGGCTGTGCACAGTGCAAACAGATGAACAGAAGCATACATAGCGAGAGCAGTGTGCACTGTTCTCGCGAAGCAGAGCTTGTTCACCTTGACAGCTTCTAACATGGAAACACAGCAAGCAGACAGCAGCCCACATGCTCTGCTTGCGGCAAACATGGAAAACAGTCGCCCCAGCATCATAATCACAAAAATCAATGAAAGGAGAAGAGAAATGCTGCGGGGGCATGTTTTCTTGCTAGGACAAATGAAAACCTTACTTGGGCTGTGCACAGTGCAAACGGATGAACAGAAGCATACACAGTGAGAGCTGTGTGTACTGTTCTCGCACAGCAGAGCTTGTTCTACTTGACAGCTTCTAACATGGAAAGAGAGCAAGCAGACCTCAGCCTACATTCTCTGCGTGTTGCAAAGATGGAAAACAGACACCCTAGTATCAGAATCTCAGAAATCACTGATCGAAGCAGAGAAATGCTGCAGGAGCATATTTTCTTGCTTGAAAAAGTGAAAAACTCACTTGGGCCGTGCACAGCGCAAACCAATGAACAGAAGCAAACACAGTGAGAGCTGTGTGTATGGTTCTCGCAGAGCAGAGCTTGTTCACCTTGACAGCTTCTAACATGGAAACACAGCAAGCAGACCTCAGCCTACATTCTCTGCGTGTTGCAAAGATGGAAAACAGACACCCTAGTATCAGAATCTCAGAAATCACTGAGCGAAGCAGAGAAATGCTGCAGGACCATGCTTGCTTGCTTGAAAAAGTGAAAAACTTACTTGGGATGCGCACAGTGCAAACAGATGAACAGAAGCATACACAGCGAGAGCAGTGTGCACTGTTCTCGCGAAGCAGAGCTTGTTCACCTTGACAGCTTCTAACATGGAAACACAGCAAGCAGACAGCAGCCCACATGCTCTGCATGCTGCAAACATGGAAAACAGACACCCTAGCATCAGAATCTCAGAAATCACTGAGAGAAGTAGAGAAATGCTGCAGGAGCATGTTTGCTTCCTAGGACAAATGAAAAACTCACATGGGCCATGCACAGTGCAAACGGATGAAAAGAAGCAAACACAGTGAGAGCAGTGTGCATGGTTCTCGCAGAGCAGAGCTTGTTCAACTTGACAGCTTCTAACATGGAAAGAGAGCAAGCAGATAGGAACCCACATGCTGTGCTTGCTGCAAACATGGAAAACAGACGCCCCAGCATCAGAATCTCAGAAATCACTGAGAGAAGCAGAGAAATGCTGCAGGAGCATGTTTTCTTGCTTGAAAAAGTGAAAAACTCACTTGGGCCGTGCGCAGCGCAAACCAATGAACAGAAGCAAACACAGTGAGAGCTGTGTGTATGGTTCTCGCAGAGCAGAGCTTGTTCTACTTGACAGCTTCTAACATGGAAACACAGCAAGCAGACAGCAGCCCACATGCTCTGCTTGCGGCAAACATGGAAAACAGTCGCCCCAGCATCATAATCACAAAAATCAATGAGAGGAGCAGAGAAATGCTGCGGGGGCATGTTTTCTTGCTAGGACAAATGAAAACCTTACTTGGGCTGTGCACAGTGCAAACGGATGAACAGAAGCATACACAGTGAGCGCTGTGTGCACTGTTCTCGCACAGCAGAGCTTGTTCGACTTGCCAGCTTCTAACATGGAAAGAGAGCAAGCAGACAGCAGCCCACATGCTCTGCTTGTTGTAAACATGGAAAACAGACACCTTAGCATCAGAATCTCAGAAATCACAGAGAGAAGTAGAGAAATGCTGCAGGAGCATGTTTTCTTGCTAGGACCAACGAAAAACACAAATGGGCTGTGCGCAGTGCAAACAGATGAACAGAAGCATACACAGTGGGAGCTGTGTGCATGGTTCTCGCAGAGCAGAGCTTCTTCAACTTGACAGCTTCTAACATGGAAAGAGAGCAAGCAGACAGCAGCCCACATGCTCTGCTTGTTATAAACATGGAAAACAGACACCTTAGCATCAGAATCTCAGAAATCACAGAGAGAAGTAGAGAAATGCTGCAGGAGCATGTTTTCTTGCTAGGACCAACGAAAAACACGAATGGGCTGTGCGCAGTGCAAACAGATGAACAGAAGCATACACAGTGAGAGCTGTGTGCATGGTTCTCGCAGAGCAGAGCTTGTTCTACTTGGCAGCTTCTAACATGGAAACACAGCAAGCAGACAGCAGCCCACATGCTCTGCTTGCGGCAAACATGGAAAACAGTCGCCCCAGCATCATAATCACAAAAATCAATGAGAGGAGCAGAGAAATGCTGCGGGGGCATGTTTTCTTGCTAGGACAAATGAAAACCTTACTTGGGCTGTGCACAGTGCAAACGGATGAACAGAAGCATACACACTGAGAGCTGTGTGCACTGTTCTCGCACAGCAGAGCTTGTTCGACTTGACAGCTTCTAACATGGAAACAGAGCAAGCAGACAGCAATCCACATGCTCTGCTTGCTGCAAATGTGGAAAACAGACACCCCAGCATCAGAATCTCAGAAATCACTGAGAGAAGCAGAGAAATGCTGCAGGAGCATGTTTTCTTGCTTGAAAAATTGAAAAACTCACTTGGGCCGTGCACAGCGCAAACCAATGAACAGAAGCAAACACAGTGAGAGCTGTGTGTATGGTTCTCGCAAAGCAGAGCTTGTTCACCTTGACAGCTTCTAACATGGAAACACAGCAAGCAGACCTCAGCCTACATTCTCTGCGTGTTGCAAAGATGGAAAACAGACACCCTAGTATCAGAATCTCAGAAATCACTGAGCGAAGCAGAGAAATGCTGCAGGACCATGCTTGCTTGCTTGAAAAAGTGAAAAACTTACTTGGGCTGTGCACAGTGCAAACAGATGAACAGAAGCATACATAGCGAGAGCAGTGTGCACTGTTCTCGCGAAGCAGAGCTTGTTCACCTTGACAGCTTCTAACATGGAAACACAGCAAGCAGACAGCAGCCCACATGCTCTGCTTGCGGCAAACATGGAAAACAGTCGCCCCAGCATCATAATCACAAAAATGAATGAAAGGAGAAGAGAAATGCTGCGGGGGCATGTTTTCTTGCTAGGACAAATGAAAACCTTACTTGGGCTGTGCACAGTGCAAACGGATGAACAGAAGCATACACAGTGAGAGCTGTGTGTACTGTTCTCGCACAGCAGAGCTTGTTCTACTTGACAGCTTCTAACATGGAAAGAGAGCAAGCAGACCTCAGCCTACATTCTCTGCGTGTTGCAAAGATGGAAAACAGACACCCTAGTATCAGAATCTCAGAAATCACTGATCGAAGCAGAGAAATGCTGCAGGAGCATGTTTTCTTGCTTGAAAAAGTGAAAAACTCACTTGGGCCGTGCACAGCGCAAACCAATGAACAGAAGCAAACACAGTGAGAGCTGTGTGTATGGTTCTCGCAGAGCAGAGCTTGTTCACCTTGACAGCTTCTAACATGGAAACACAGCAAGCAGACCTCAGCCTACATTCTCTGCGTGTTGCAAAGATGGAAAACAGACACCCTAGTATCAGAATCTCAGAAATCACTGAGCGAAGCAGAGAAATGCTGTAGGACCATGCTTGCTTGCTTGAAAAAGTGAAAAACTTACTTGGGATGTGCACAGTGCAAACAGATGAACAGAAGCATACACAGCGAGAGCAGTGTGCACTGTTCTCGCGAAGCAGAGTTTGTTCACCTTGACAGCTTCTAACATGGAAACACAGCAAGCAGACAGCAGCCCACATGCTCTGCATGCTGCAAACATGGAAAACAGACACCCTAGCATCAGAATCTCAGAAATCACTGAGAGAAGTAGAGAAATGCTGCAGGAGCATGTTTGCTTCCTAGGACAAATGAAAAACTCACATGGGCCATGCACAGTGCAAACGGATGAAAAGAAGCAAACACAGTGAGAGCAGTGTGCATGGTTCTCGCAGAGCAGAGCTTGTTCAACTTGACAGCTTCTAACATGGAAAGAGAGCAAGCAGATAGGAACCCACATGCTGTGCTTGCTGCAAACATGGAAAACACACGCCCCAGCATCAGAATCTCAGAAATCACTGAGAGAAGCAGAGAAATGCTGCAGGAGCATGTTTTCTTGCTTGAAAAAGTGAAAAACTCACTTGGGCCGTGCGCAGCGCAAACCAATGAACAGAAGCAAACACAGTGAGAGCTGTGTGTATGGTTCTCGCAGAGCAGAGCTTGTTCTACTTGACAGCTTCTAACATGGAAACACAGCAAGCAGACAGCAGCCCACATGCTCTGCTTGCGGCAAACATGGAAAACAGTCGCCCCAGCATCATAATCACAAAAATCAATGAGAGGAGCAGAGAAATGCTGCGGGGGCATGTTTTCTTGCTAGGACAAATGAAAACCTTACTTGGGCTGTGCACAGTGCAAACGGATGAACAGAAGCATACACAGTGAGAGCTGTGTGCACTGTTCTCGCACAGCAGAGCTTATTCGACTTGCCAGCTTCTAACATGGAAAGAGAGCAAGCAGACAGCAGCCCACATGCTCTGCTTGTTGTAAACATGGAAAACAGACACCTTAGCATCAGAATCTCAGAAATCACAGAGAGAAGTAGAGAAATGCTGCAGGAGCATGTTTTCTTGCCAGGACCAACGAAAAACACAAATGGGCTGTGCGCAGTGCAAACAGATGAACAGAAGCATACACAGTGGGAGCTGTGTGCATGGTTCTCGCAGAGCAGAGCTTCTTCAACTTGACAGCTTCTAACATGGAAAGAGAGCAAGCAGACAGCAGCCCACATGCTCTGCTTGTTATAAACATGGAAAACAGACACCTTAGCATCAGAATCTCAGAAATCACAGAGAGAAGTAGAGAAATGCTGCAGGAGCATGTTTTCATGCTAGGACCAACGAAAAACACAAATGGGCTGTGCGCAGTGCAAACAGATGAACAGAAGCATACACAGTGAGAGCTGTGTGCATGGTTCTCGCAGAGCAGAGCTTGTTCTACTTGGCAGCTTCTAACATGGAAACACAGCAAGCAGACAGCAGCCCACATGCTCTGCTTGCGGCAAACATGGAAAACAGTCGCCCCAGCATCATAATCACAAAAATCAATGAGAGGAGCAGAGAAATGCTGCGGGGGCATGTTTTCTTTCTAGGACAAATGAAAACCTTACTTGGGCTGTGCACAGTGCAAACGGATGAACAGAAGCATACACACTGAGAGCTGTGTGCACTGTTCTCGCACAGCAGAGCTTGTTCACCTTGACAGCTTCTAACATGGAAACAGAGCAAGCAGACAGCAATCCACATGCTCTGCTTGCTGCAAATGTGGAAAACAGACACCCCAGCATCAGAATCTCAGAAATCACTGAGAGAAGCAGAGAAATGCTGCAGGAGCATGTTTTCTTGCTTGAAAAATTGAAAAACTCACTTGGGCCGTGCACAGCGCAAACCAATGAACAGAAGCAAACACAGTGAGAGCTGTGTGTATGGTTCTCGCAAAGCAGAGCTTGTTCACCTTGACAGCTTCTAACATGGAAACACAGCAAGCAGACCTCAGCCTACATTCTCTGCGTGTTGCAAAGATGGAAAACAGACACCCTAGTATCAGAATCTCAGAAATCACTGAGCGAAGCAGAGAAATGCTGCAGGACCATGCTTGCTTGCTTGAAAAAGTGAAAAACTTACTTGGGCTGTGCACAGTGCAAACAGATGAACAGAAGCATACATAGCGAGAGCAGTGTGCACTGTTCTCGCGAAGCAGAGCTTGTTCACCTTGACAGCTTCTAACATGGAAACACAGCAAGCAGACAGCAGCCCACATGCTCTGCTTGCGGCAAACATGGAAAACAGTCGCCCCAGCATCATAATCACAAAAATCAATGAAAGGAGAAGAGAAATGCTGCGGGGGCATGTTTTCTTGCTAGGACAAATGAAAACCTTACTTGGGCTGTGCACAGTGCAAACGGATGAACAGAAGCATACACAGTGAGAGCTGTGTGTACTGTTCTCGCACAGCAGAGCTTGTTCGACTTGACAGCTTCTAACATGGAAAGAGAGCAAGCAGACCTCAGCCTACATTCTCTGCGTGTTGCAAAGATGGAAAACAGACACCCTAGTATCAGAATCTCAGAAATCACTGATCGAAGCAGAGAAATGCTGCAGGAGCATGTTTTCTTGCTTGAAAAAGTGAAAAACTCACTTGGGCCGTGCACAGCGCAAACCAATGAACAGAAGCAAACACAGTGAGAGCTGTGTGTATGGTTCTCGCAGAGCAGAGCTTGTTCACCTTGACAGCTTCTAACATGGAAACACAGCAAGCAGACCTCAGCCTACATTCTCTGCGTGTTGCAAAGATGGAAAACAGACACCCTAGTATCAGAATCTCAGAAATCACTGAGCGAAGCAGAGAAATGCTGCAGGACCATGCTTGCTTGCTTGAAAAAGTGAAAAACTTACTTGGGATGTGCACAGTGCAAACAGATGAACAG